>CM065368.1:23038101-23688101 GCA_033032245.1 Poecilia picta | reverse complement strand
TAGTAACTTAGACGGACAGCATGTTGAGTCTGGTTGATTTACAGAGTTACATTTGTTTTACAAAAGAAGTGGAGGAGAAGAATGATACAATTTGGGGCTGGATGCTTTGAACAAATTTTATTTTGCTATAATAGTAAACAAAATTTCACTGGTACTTGATTTTTATTAATCTATATGTTATATAATATTGTGAATGATTAGTATGGTGAGAAAGCTGCACAGTGGCGCAGCTGGGAGAGCTGTTGCCTTGCAGCAAGAAGGTTCTTGGTTCGATTCCCGGCCCCGGCCTTTCTGCATGGAGTTTGCATGTTCTCCCTGTGCATGGTGGGTTTTCTCCGGGTACTCCGGTTTCCTCCCACAGTCCAAAAACATGACTGTCAGGTTAATTGGTCTAGTTAAATTAGCCCCAGGCATGATGTTGTGTCTGGTTGTTTGTACATTGTGTGTTTACAAGATGTGGCGAACGAAAGACATTGGGGCTGTAGTGTAGCCTCTGACAATGTCTCTTGTAGATAGCACAAATTTCCGGTACCTGATTTAAACATATGTTAGAATATGTGATGATAGTATGGTGAGTCTGGTAGCCTTGAAGTGTCATTCAGAATTTTTCTCTATAAAAAGATACAAGTGAAATCATCCCCTTTTGCACTATTTTTTATTTTTTAGTTAATAGCACAACATGCTGCATCTGTTCAAGCAGCTAGCTGGACAATGACAAATAGGAAGGTCAAAAAATAAAATAGAAAAAAAATTATTATTGAGAACCAACAGCAGTGGACAAACAAAACAAAACAAACCTGTAGTAAAATGTAATTCAAAATTTCTGAGCAGCACGATCCTTGCGAATGCACAAAATATGTTGAGTGTGTGTGTGTGTGTGTGTGTGTGTGTGTGTGTGTGCGTGTGTGTGAGAGAGAGAGACAAAAGTTGTCTGTTGTCCAAAACTGATGCAAGTAGTGAAGAAGACCTCAGCATTCACTCTATCCATTTGTGTCTTTGTGAACAGAGAAGGATGTGGCGCCTGGTAAAATATTCAGCTACGGAGCATGCAAACGATAGCTTCACATGACATACGGTTTGTATTATCCTTGGCATTGCTGTGCTACAGTGTGATATTCTGGGAGGAAAAGTGGGGAGGAAAAAAAACAGAGAGAAACACAATGACCTCTTCAGCTGGGCATGGTTCTAGCAGCTGGCCAATAACTTAGACAGGGCCTTGTAATGCGCTCGCTTTGGGCAGCGGGGAACTGCGCAGACAACGCATAAAAATATGACAAGCAGATGATGGATTAGGGTCATAAGTCTCAGTTCAGCCATACAAACAGAACATCATGATCATGTGTTACGACAATATGGTTAATAGACAGAAATTAGCAGATGTTGATTGCAGCCTGGATACCGTCAGCATACCAAAAGGCTCTCTCAGAGAGACGGGCCCGGGTTGGGTCGGGTAAACTGGTAGTGTGGAACCAGAGACACCCGGCTCATCTGTGGTGGTGGGAAAAAACACCACCACTGATCTGGCCTCATTTTATGCTTCATAAACTCAGTTATTTTAGATTCTTTACCCCCCGCCCCCATGGTTAATACTGTCACATTTAAAACTTAGAATAAGTGTAAGAGCTTGGTGGTTGTTAAGGCCCAACTGTGTAATAAGAAGGTCAACATGTGGAATCACTAGGATTTCCAGTGTATCATAATTTCCATGTGTTACAAGTTATAAACTTGAGTTCAGCTTAATTCATATAGTCACATTCTACAGATTGGAATATGCACTTAATTAAAGCTTGTTTCGTATTTAATTTTAAAATAACAACCTTGAAGCAGGGCGTTTCACTACACCCACGTATGTTTAAAAAGTTTGTTTTTTGATTTTTTTTAACCGCTTTTCTGTTAAGTTCTCATGTTTTCATTTGTGAAAAATAAACAAAGATTTAAAAAATATTACAATTTATTTAATATTACTGATTTTAATCAGGAGACTGATCCATCAATGTATACTGGCTGACATGCGAGGTAAAAAAAAATAAAACCAAAGAATTGACTCTTTCTGTTGTTTTTTTATTTTTTGATCTGCCACAGTGCTGTTTTAAAGCGGTCAAGTAGGAGAGCTGCCTTCATGTAATGATGTGGGGTTTCTATGTCCTCTTCTCATAGCCTAAGGTGAAATGCACATTTCATCAAGGTTATGTAGTATTTGCTTCGCTCATGAATGCAAAGTTCACCTCGGCTCTCTGAAGACTTCCGGGGAGATTTCAATACCAAACTACAAAGCACTTGTTAGGGCAGAGCTTGGCAGATAATTAAATCCAATCCAGGCAATGGACAGGAGGAGCAGAAATTTCCCAAAAAAGTAAAAAAATAAAAAAATGAATCACAGAACTTCTCCACTTGTTATGTTGCATTGTCCACCTTTTCACTGTTAATCCACAATGTGACATGCTATGTGAGCACAATATTACAATTTTTTTTAAGTTCAAATGCATCAGTCCTTTTTGTTCATTTTAGTTGAATAAATAAAATGTACCATTTACAGATAGGAATAATATTCATAAGAATACAATCGATCACAGATTTTCAAATTTCCAAAAATTTTATAAATCTGGCATGGGGAGGACAACCAAAACATAGAAAAGAAGACATAGTGATAATCTGATAACAAACAAACAAAAAAAAAACAATGTGATGATCTTTTACAAATCTAAATTTAGAAGAAAATTGAATAAACTCAGCTACTCATCTTTAACTAATACAGAATTAATAGCTCTCGCAATGACTCAAATTATTTTCAAACCGCAGACAGACAAAAGAGAGATGGCGAAAGGGAGGAAATTAAATCGCAATTATCATAAAATCCATCATTGTAATTCACGCGGGCTGAGTGTTGCAGTGTTTGGATAGGTAATGATTTTCTAATACGAGGGGCTAATTTGCATAAATAGCCTGGAGATTGGTTATCGTTGTCATCATCATCATCATCATCATCATCATCATTTTTGATTCCCCACAATTACGATCCCTGCTCCATATATCAGAGCTCACAGCTATGTAAAACCACAGCACTAATTAATAAGCCATTTACAGACTAGCAGCTAGTTACAGTTGGTCCTGCTGATGACCTTAGCAAAGATGAGCCGTCTCAGAAGTGCCTGTGTGTAACTACAAACATAATGATGTGCCAGGAGGGAATCATTAAAAATAATTTACACAAGCCTTCATTTACCCAGATCTTTTGATAGCACGCTTCCCCCGGTGTTTAGATCCGTGGCACAGAACCTCCTTACCATTTGGAAAGTGCCGACCGGGAGAATGAGCGGGGATACCTAAGTGGTTAATTAAGAGCTGTTGGGGCGCCGGGAGAGCCTCCTGAAAATCTCTCTGATGTCTGCCGTGTCAAGTGTCTCTCTCCCAGACTGAGCAGCAAGAGGTGGCTGCCACACTAGGCTAATTACTGGGGAAGGCAGGGAGCAGCTGAGGAGAGAAGAGGGGCCCCCTAAATGACTAGTTCTCTCCAACAATCTGAATCTTTGCACAGGCGTAGAAAAGCACACACACATACACACACACACACACACATAGAGCCACGTAAATATTTGGACAATTGGAAAAAGTTTTGAGCAGAGCATGTGTCGCCTTCGTTGGTTGTTTTAGTGACTCCAAATAGGAAGAATATATGAAACCATAACTATACCTGGAGAGTCAGGGGTGGAAAATCTATTCAAAAACATAATAATCTACTATTTGTTTCTATTATGTAATATCTGCAAAATTAAATTTGCTAATTGAAATACATCTGTTCCTAATTCTGTACTTAAAGAAAAATATACTGCGGTCTTTGTGCAATTTGTCATCATTTTTTGTTCATTTGTCTGCTGTTTATCCATAATAAAAATGGGAGAATATGTCAAACAGCAGTACATCAAGGAAATAACTTTTTTTTTGTTTTGACTTGCCAAATTTCATTTTTTTGTCTTTTTTCCAAATAACATTTTCGTAATTACACATTTTACAAAATAAAGCATATTTCATTGAAAAAGGGGTTTTGTGAACTCTGTGACTTTAATAGATGAGATGTTACATATAATGGATATGGATATGGAGATGTGATTAATATAAACAAGTGACACATGCTTATTATTAAAAGAAAAAAAACTCTCAATGGATGGTCCTCTACACATATCCAAACTTAAACTTCCCACATTTCATCAGCTTTATGAAGAAGTTTTAATAATTTAGCTGGACCTGTTTTGTTTGACAGGTTTTGCTGATCTGGTACAGGATTTTTAGACATCTGCTTTAATATTCTAACAGCATTTCATCTAAAACATGTAATGCTTTATCAATTTATTTCAGATGCAGAACAGCTACAAAACTCTTTGGTAAACACACTCTGTGTTCTGCTGAAAACCTTTGTGCAAGGAGGATTACTAGATCTAAAGCTAACGTGCTTCATATGTGTTTTTAGATGCCTCATTCATAATTTACCTCATAAACTATTTTCTTTGTGGATCTAGGAATTCATTTATTGTGGGGTGGGGGTTGGGGGGAAGTACAGAAGGAGTTCCACTTCATAAACTAAACACCTCATCTTAAACATTGTAATTCCTAATCCAGTTACAGCAGTGTGCCATGCATTGATCGAGTGTCTCTCCACACTGCTGCTCAACTCAGTCATAGCTGAGCTCCTTCTGAGTGACTCGTAGCGGCAGCTCTTGCACATTTGCCCCTTGCAGATCAGTTGTAAAAATTAAAATCCTGTTCTCCTGTTCACATTGCAAACCCAACACTGTGGCTTGTAGGCTGATCAGGTTTACCTGTTGTCATTCTGAACCAATGAGCGAGCCGTCACTTGATCACAATACTTCTGTGAAACTCTGTACTTACAGGAGTTTGATAAAGTCACATTACCATTCAGGTGACATAAATATAATTTAGCAAATTATTTTAATTTATTAGTTGTAAAAGCGTGAACAGAGTCTCCAAAAATGTTGGGTGTAAAATAGATTAAGACTGCCAAAGAGTACCAAATTGTGAAGGGAGTTTAGGCAGCAATTCTTGACATTGAGAATAAAACTAATTAATTGGTTGCCATCATCCAAAAATAAATAAATAAATAAAAACAGTGACCTACTAGTGAATTTTTCCCTTTCCGCTATAAAGCAGCTATTTAAGTTTGTGATCATCCTTCCTGTCAGATGGTTTTGGTCAACCACATTACCCCAGGAGTGCAACAACATGCAGTACAACAGCAGCTCAGCTTAATTTCTCTTTCTTGTCAATCAGTGCTAAAGACCAAGCAGAGTTTGCATGTTTAAATTGTTTAAACTTTTCTGCCAGTTGACAAATATATCCACATTTGTCCAGGTGTTGTTCTTAATTTACGACCTTTAATGCCATGATGTTCCGAATAAGAAGAAAATAAAACTGTGTTTCAAAATGGTAACATCTTGTTTGCTACTATAATAAAAGCTAAATGCATAATGTGTTATCCATACAACATGTGTATGAATTTGAATAACTTGTATGAAAGGATAAAGAAAAGTTTCACATTTCAAGTTCGTTCTACCTTCCCAAGTGATTAAAAAAAATAAAAATGCCAAGAAGCAAGTGCACCAAATATGTCCCCTTTAATCTTCAGAATTCCCCATTGCAGTGTCAAAATTCTGTTCAAATGGCAGAGCTGCCAGAAAGAAAGTGGCTAAACAATGCAGTGGGATGCTGCTGTAAAAGCCTATGCTGATCATGATACGTTGGACCGGTCCCTCATGTGGTGTTTGGCTTCCCTCTCCATTTTTTTTTCTCCTCTCTCCCCATTTTATTTCTCCCATCTGACCATCCTATGGAGTTGAACAGAGGGGGAACAGGGTTAGCTGCGAGAAAGATAGACAATAAGGCTTTTAAAGCCTCCGAGCTGCCTACAGCAAAGCCTCTTTCCAGGCAGCGAGGAGCCAGGCTGCCACTAACCAAGCCAAGCGCTCCAGCCACATCAGCCATGACAGAAGGCTGGCAGAACAATCATCTTAACAATATGGCTGAGTCGCTGCCCCGACACTAAAATAGGGCTATCGCTCCAAACTAGCGTTATGGTTGGCTCGCCACTGGCGCTAATAGCTTAGCTCTGAGCCAGGCCTTGGACATGGCTGGTGGTGAACTGACTTGTTTTGGTTGCTGTGGAATGTAAAACTGCAGAAGCTGAAGTAAAAGATGGTAACAAGGGAATTCAATACATTATTAACCAGTTTAGCGAATGGCATATTTCTAAACTTTACCTAGCAGTGAAGATTTTGTTGAAGAACCTCCAACACCTGACATACATCTGTATGTCTTCTGGCCTGTGATACACATTGCTTCTAACCTACAGATTAGGAAACACTGCATTAAAGCTTAGAACTCACCAAATGACTGTGTGTTCTTCCACATAATCACTTGCTTTTGACAAAAAGTAGGAGGTGGACTTCACAGCTCCAATTATATGGAACTGCAAATCCCTAAATGTTCTAAAATACCCAAACCTTGCAGTTATCACAGAAATACTGTAATTATTTTAATTGACTGGCCCTCTTCTATCAAGCCAAAAACCTGGGGATACCTTTGTGAGCTGGCAACCCAGAAATTATATGTTTCACTAAAGGGTGAACTTTTTTTTCTTAAAGAATAATCAAGGATTAGAGGGGAAACAAACATGTTATTAAGTGATTTCCACTTGTGTGTATAGTATTTTACAAAGGGAGCAGCAGCTTCCCTTTCAGGGTAAAGCCCAGTCCAACAATAAAGTAAAAATAAATGAAGAACACTTCAATGCACAATTAACGTAAAAACAATTAACGCACTGAATAAAATATATAACGTAAGAAATTTGAGACAAGAATAAATATGTTTCCAATTTAAAAACGTATTGTTTTATCCGTTTACAGTTGGGAGTAATAAAAACATTAAATTCGGTAAAAAAAATAAATAAATTGGGATTTAGTGACAAAGGTAGAACCGCAAGTGGACCCTTAGCTCCCTGTAATTTTATAGGATTTATGTATATTACAGCCCAAAGAGTGGTTCTATTATTTAAGTCAAAAACGAGTATTTGTACAAAGGATGAAGCCCCAGACTGAAAATGAGAGGTGTGAGAAGACATGGCGCGGCCCCAGGGCGTGGGCACTGTTGCCAGTGTTCACAGTGTTATCCTGGCTGTACACACAAAAACATATACACACACCAAAATGGGAAGGAAGTGACTTGTCGTGTGTGTTTATATGTGTTTGCAATGGATAGCTCATTATGAACTAAGTATGGTAGCTGAAAACAAGCATTGACACACACACGCGCATCCGCACACGCATGCGGAGATATGTAATACTCCCGTTGTTTGGCCAGGGTGAGGCAGTAGAAATGAATCTCCACATAACCAAAATAATATGTTACATGTTTCTGGAAGTATGTGAACACTACGCTTACATATTTTTAATTAAAAGAAGAGTCTGGTTCATGGCAGGCAGAAAGGGAATGAGGCTCAAGAGAATACATAAAACCTTTTTTTTTTTTTTTAGAAATAATGTGTCATACAAATATTAGATTTAATTCAAATACATCGGTAAAATCCATACAATATGCAAAAAAACATACATAAACATTGTTCTTCTGCCTAAGTGATACATATTCTGCTAAAGAGTTTTAACTTTCAGTATAAAATCTTAACTTGTTCAAACTATAGTGTCATTTTTACACAAAAGTGCTTTCTGAACAGAAATTAACTAAAAAAATCCCAGAAAGATATATATATATATATATAAATCTATATATATGTATATCTCATATATACATATATATACATTACTGTATATTTCATTGTATATATACAATGAAATGTAGCAATAAATATCAACATGTCAGCCTTTTAACTAGACTTTTCCTTGTGCATTTAAACCACTAACTAGCTAATTAAATATGTTGCCACAAACAGCGCCCCTCAAACCACTTCTCTCTTTTCCACATTTGTTCACTTAACCACATAATCAACCCTTGTGAGGGGTGTAGAAGGCTTGTAAGTATAGTACATCTGCATGGCTACGTATTTGCATTCTGCCAACTTTTTTGTTTAATGAGATGAAAATGAAGGATTCCACTTTTAATGCCACATTTTCATGCCTGCCACGCTTCACGCAGCCCTGCGAATAAACACTGGTATCAATGGTTGGCCAGAAAGTGGTGCCATAAAGGCTGCCATGAAATTTGTTTATCTAGCTGCAGAATTGTATTCAGCTGGGGATATATGGAATAATAATGCAAGAACTGTGTTCTCTGTAATTAAGTTTGTCTTCTGACGCCTTCGAAGCAATTCATTAACCAAGTGTCTCGCTGTCAGATGAGATGCATTAAATGACAAAAGTTTTTGGACTCACCAAAGGTAACTTTTCTGCTATATACTATATAGAAAATATATAAAGGTAACTTTATATATTTTCTATATAAAGAAAATATATGCCAACATTCCCATAAACTACTATTAATGGTTCTGAGAAAAGTCATCAAAATAGCCGTTCAATTTTTGAACATGACTATTTTGGAGAAAAACAGCAAAATAAAACAAAGCAAAAAAAAAAAAAAAAAAAAAACTAAACTTACAAAACAGATTTTTTAGTTATAATACAGTTACTACTATACAATACCGACAATTTTATTTACAAAAATGTAGTTCTCTCAATGATTTTATATTTTGAGGAAATTTAAGATATTTGAATGTGTTTTTTTTTTCTTATGTAATTGTAAGGAGGCTCTATGTGCATATAATGCAATGTAAATAAAATTAGAGTATCCTAAAAGTTTCATAAACTTAAAATAATCTGAGTGGAATTAGTCTAAATATTATTAGGCTTGGATTTAATTATTTTATTGAATTGCATGACACAACAGTGTGACAGTTGAGTATCTTCAGATCCAACGATCAAAATCCCAACTTTAAATGATCATGGCCATAATTCATTTATGTTTATTATTTTGCTTGGGCCGGAAAATCTGCGTACTCACTTTCTTTAGGTACTAAATATTTGTTTATTTGTGGACTCAGTTATCAACAGGATGTAACTGAAGACTGATTTATTGTAGGGAATTGTGCTGAGTCACTTGATTTAAATGGCAAAAAATGTATTGAATAAATTCTACATATGGTTAAGTTTTTGGCAAAAACAAAAAAATATTTATCCAAAATGGGAACAGAATGTAACCAAGTCCACACAGTAAAAGAAGAGGAAGATAAATGACATAGTTGTATAAATGCTCACCACTCTTAGCACTTGTTGTGGGGTCTAAAAAGACCATGAAGAGTAAATAAGGTCAGCAGATCCTGCAATTAGCAATCAGTAGTTAAGAAATCATATAGTAAAGTTTCAGAAATTCACCTTACGTCCCCGGTTTAAATTCATAATCAAGTTTTTCACCAGTTATAAATTAGTTTTCTCATCTTGTTCAAAAAAAAGAAAAGATGAGCCATGTCTGCTCTGACATGCCGTTCACTTTGAAAAGCCCTGAGATATGGTATTCTTACAGTGGCGGCAAAGTATCTTCTATAGTATCTTCTATGTCTCTGTTTCTTTTTACTAGATACCCAAAATGCTCTTAGACAAACAAATCAAAAATGGAGGGCTGATGAGCAGACTTATTAGTCAGTTTGGTAATATAACTGGACAAAAACTTCTGTGTTATTACCTTTCTTACTCTAAAACAAAAAACTCTAAAACATTGATAAAGTGTGTCATGATCCTCCTATAATAACATTTTAGACTGAAGGCTACAGTTTTATGTTGGCCCATTAGCAAGTTAGTACTGGGGTCAAGTTCAACTCTGTGGCCTTTTGTAGCACACTGCCACTTCAAACTCACTGCAGTTCTCATTTTAAACTGTAGTTGTCACCATAGAACAGAACGGCTTTGGGTGAATAATTCATAGCAGAATAAAAGTAGAGTAGAAGTACATTTCAGATGTCCATTTTGACCCTTAAAAGTATTAACTTTAGGCATGTTTAATTGTGTGTCATATAAATAAATTATTATCTAATTGCATGCACTTTTAGACAACCTGTGTAACTTTTCACATGTATCTGGAACTGGGGAAAGATCACAAAATGTATTATGTGAATGACAGGCTCCTCCCAACATTTTCTTTTCTTTCACAATTCAAGCTAGAATCATCAGACATAAATAACCCACGCATCGGTCAAATAAATTTGCTGTTTTATAATGTTCCTCACAATCACAGTGCAACCCTGTTGAGCCGTAATCGTAATCCTCACGCTGTGTAAAATAATAAATCGAGGTAAAAATGTCAATTCATAGCACATATTTATTTTTTTCCCCTACTTTCACATTTTTGAAAAAGCTGGCATTCTTAAGCTCCATATTGCCTGTTCCTGTTGTGATAATATTGAGGGAGGGGAAGAAAAAAAAATCAAGAAAAGATGCACACAAAAGCTTTTCTTGATTATTCTCCTGCTCAAGCCCCCAACTCTTGCCACGTTTTGGACACTTTTCAAGTGATCAGAGGCCTTTCATCAACTTTAAAGTGCCCACAAATTATAAAATGATCCTTTTTGCCCCCATTGCACTCCTGCCAACTGACTGCCTATGGCAACACATTCAAAGCTAAAAGTTGTTTTTTCAAAGCCAGGCCAATTAAAGGACATAAAACGCGACACAATTTCACTCTGATCCTTTGGCAGAAGTTTGAAACAAACCTTGTAATGTGGCCTTCTCAGGTTTCTTGTGACTGCACCGGAGAAAGGCCAGCACATTTCGCACAGGAGAGACAGACTCTCCAGGTCACTAGCAAAACAAAACATATTTGCATGCCAAACCCACGAGTCTTAACATATGTGTAATAAAGCGCATCAGGGCAGAAAAAAAAAAAAAAAAAAAGTCCGGAGGCTCATAAAAAAACAATAAAGATAATGTCACAGCTAGATGCATGTCGGTGATCTAAGGTATACTTTACGGAACAGAGCTTCATAGTCGTTCCTTGACAAAACAGTCATCTTATTTACAAGGTCCACAATAACCCCAACGCAAATGTCGAAAAGAGGAATAAAGAGAGGGGAGGAAGAAAATAATTAGCATATTAATCTTTTTTATGCCGTCATCTCTCAGGTCCAGGGGACCCGTGGTGTAATTTAAATCTAAATGCTTTCCCTGGCATTAGAATTCATTTTAGATGGGTCAATTGTTCCATAATAAAGGGATAGAAGGTGTACTTCATGCAAGAGATTTATGTTTGCCATTTGTTCATATTCATGTGCTACTGAATACCCCTCAATTCAAATGGTGATGGCAGCTCATATCAGTCGAGCTCCAGACCTACAGATCACTAACCGGCAGCAATGAATTTCATTTGCAGAGGACAAAAAAGAGTGAAGAGAGAGAGAAAGAGAGAGAGCGAATAGGGGGGGATCAGCTCCCCAACATAGTTTATTGATTTTTTTCCCCTGCTCGACAGAAAGCCTGTATAACAGCTCTATTGCCCTCATAATGATTAGTGACAAAAGTTTAATTAAGCAATTATGAAGCCAATAATAGAGTTGTCTGGTTTGCTTAGCTTTAGACTGTTTAAGACTTATCTCCCCCTCGCACATCACAGCAGCTGGAATGTGCTTGAAGAGATTAATGCCGCGAGAACACAGATGCCCACTTTAATACAGCGCCATGATGCCATTTGAATGAAGTTGAGAACACAAGCGTCTCTTTATCAAATTACAAGTCTGCTTTTCATGAATATGGAGGAAAAACCGGAGGAAAAAAAAAACACGACTTAGCCATGGCTTCAAGGTGTAATTATAAAGACATACAACAGAAAAGACACACAAGCCTGTTTTAGTAATCTCCCTGTATGAAATATGCAAGATAATGTATTAGTGAATAAAGACCTACCATGTTCTAAGAGGCTTTGGCAGTTTACATTTGCTCAGACAACTGGATATTTCTCAATATTCCTTAATGTTGTCTTGGATGCTCCACCTCTCCCTTTTATTCTTGCATCTCCTTTTTTTTTTTTTGCCTCTGAAAATTGATTAGATTATCTCGTCTCTCCATATGCAGCAACAAATAAATGAGGTTTCAAGATGCAAACTTTGCATGCAAGTTGATGCCATTTGTCCTCGTTGATAAATCTGTGTGACACACATTGATGTATGGGCAATTTACAAAGATCAATCCATAGATGGATCCGAGCGCATGCAAAGAAAGGTTATTCTTGAAGTTGCGTGGATGAGTACAGAGAAGGTATTGAAACGGAATCAATTGGTTTGTTTTGTCAGATTTATATTATAGGGGCGAGTGTCCACCAATACGTAACGTCTGCAAGTCAGTAAAATTTCCAGGTCAAATGAAAAAATTTTCAAAAGATTTACTTTAAGTGATTAAAAGAATGCTGGACTGTTCTGGATGAAAATGCGGAGATATGTAGAAAAAAAACACATCAAAATTCAGAACATTTAGAGATCAATAACAAGCCCATCATCATATAAGGTAGAAATGAATGATTTGTCTTCCTCCTCCATGTTTGTTACACAATTTCCTGTATTAAAGGGGGTAAAATTATATTATGTATGACTTCAGAAAAATATCAAAACATTTAATAAGGAGGACTAGCGCACATTAAAATGGAACTTCAATGCATCCAATTTTATACTGAAATCTCTTAAAATTTGCTCTTGCACTATGGTGCCCCATAATTATATTGTAATGTAATTAACCAAAATACTTTGAGTATAATTTTCTTTACTGCTTAACTGAAATCATTGCACTTTGTAATATCCTGCAATGGACAGTCAAACTCCATAATACTGTTGTGGTTTTAGTGTTGGTACACATTTGATTGAACAAATATGGGTGTGTTGCCTATGAGAAATAATGGAAATAAATGTCCAAATTCTTCCACACAGTGGAAACAGGGAGTTTGACAAAATGTGTATTTATACACGTTGCTGCACCATGCCAATTTGAATCTTCATTTAAGCTGTAAATTAAATAGAAAATTTATGATTTTTAGTTTTTATTTTGTTTGTCCCATGTAACTGCTTTGATGCGTTTCAATTAGTGAGCTTTGATCACAAACTTGTAAAACAAGTGTTTCTTCTAAAAAGAATAAAAAAGTTGAACTGCACAGATTATTTTTTTTAATCATATCAAATTTGCTCTAATCTAAACACAAAAAACGAGTAAAACGGAAACACTGGGGGAATGTAGCCTCAAACATTTCAATGCACTTTTGTTTTTCTTCTTCCTCTTGTCTTTCTGTCTCCACAAGGATATTTTCTGCTAACTCGTGAACTCCGGTAGGGAAAGTCGATGCAGACTGAGTAAACTTCAAGTCATGACACTGTATTTGAGGAAAAAGCTGCAAGAGGAAAAAAAAAACATGCCATGAAAGAGCTGTTCTATTGAGTCTATAAAAAGCCCTCCATCCTCTGAGCTTATCCACATTTACCATAAGCGCAGCGGCACAAAGTTGGTGCTGTGACAGCCTAAATCCCACAGTAAGCACACAAGCAAAAATGAAAAAAAAAACTGAATGGAGGGTTGTTGTATTTATTGCACCATATCCAGCATTTATATGTTCTGAAATAAAACTATTATAAGTGAAGAATTTTAGAAGGCCTTGGGACATGTTTACACCATTTTGGATAATGCTTGTGCTTGCTCTACATACTGAATCACAGATTAGATGTAATATCAAGTGTTAGAGTGTGTCTGACTATAAGGAGGTCAAACTTGGCTGGATTTGATTTAGATTATTTCTGCTCATGGCATCACCCATAAAAGAGCCAAGCTCTACAAAGTAATGTGTAAGGAAACTGGATTAGATCCATTGATATTGCTACATTAACTGCATGAATATATCACACTGAACCAAGTTTATAATCCCAAACCAGACGCAGATGATCTAAAGGGCCATAGTAAACGGGTGTTTATGTTTTTAGCATTTTATTCTGTGCATTTTTAGAGTTAAACAGCATCGCTTTTGAAAGTGGAGGCCACTGCGGATGTGCCAGAGCAGGAAAAAGGATTGCCCGCTGAATGACATAAAGCAAAACGGAAACAAGGAAAAAGGAGAATAAACACAAAAACAATGAGCACATCATCCCGCAGCACATGCTGCGTGGTGGGATGTGCAGGCTCTCTCTCCCCCTGGCTTCCTAGGACAATGAGATGACATGCTGAAGGTGGGACTGCATCTGGCATCATATTTAAACAGGGCTGCCACATCTCAGGAACACGGGTCGTTGCCAGATTGCGGGCTAATTAAGGAGCTTCTTGGATGACCATCAGTGCCTGTCGGTGGGCAAGGTAGCAGGCTGAGGCTTGCTCTGCCACGCTCCCACTGCGAGGCCCTGAAAAGACGAATGGCCACTGAAACCCCCGCGGGATGTCATAATGCTACATATTTCCCTCTGAAACAAAAGATCTCGCTCATGGGATTCCAAATTCTCTTTTCCCTCTCGCCTTCTTTTCAAACAAGTGTAAATTGCCTTGCATTTTTTGGACAAGTGTTCAAGTCGCCTGTCCGCGTGCTGACTGTCCAGTTGTCACAGAAAGAAACACCTGACAAAATGGGTATTTTGCTCGAAGCCGAACGCAATAATTAGTGTCGATATAACAGACCGTGAAGGTTATTTAACAACGTCATATTCTAATTTTGCCATAAATAATTGTTTTGTATAATTAAGCACCCAAATGACGGGTTGTGTTCAAGACAAAAATGCTATTACTGCTATGACAGATATGCAGCTTTAACTACCTTGGTGATAACAATTGCACTGGTTGTGATTAATTGCAGTTTAAAAGTTCTGCTTTAGCATAGACTGCTCAAACAGGAAGCCTTTCCATTGTTTTCCAACTCCGCACAGTGCCTATTTATGACAGGCGGTATAACATAGCAAAGTATGGCTGGTTTGACAGCAAGTGGGAAGCTGGAATTGTTTACTTGACTTCATTTCTCTTCCCCACTTGCCGCCTTTATTTCGTGCAAGTGTGAGAAAAGAGGTGGTGGGGAGGTGGGGGGGCGGGGGTGTGGGGGGTAAGATGTGGTTTAAAATGCAGCTGGCTGGCTGCTTGGCTAATAAGATGCCCATCATGCTAGCTATAGCAGTACTGATTTGAGTTTCCCTCTAACTCTCTCCATGATTACATTCTAAGACCCCAACCGCCCCCCCCCCCCCCCCCACCTCAACCCCCGATCCTCATCTCGTTACGTGGCATTAAAGACACTTCAGTCTCTGTGGCTTTCAAGCAGAGCCCTTCCACAGCGAACAGAGCGTTGACATTTCCTGACATTTTCCCAACTAATTACAGTACAAATAATTAAGCATGTTCTTCTATGTAACAAATGAAGGCGAAAGCCGTCTGTCATCCCAGGCCGTGATTGATGACACTCTGGGAGACTTTATCTGATGGGTCCTGCCATAAGGTACAGAGGAAGCAAATTTATTAGAACGAACAATGCAAATTTAGAGTCATCTCATCCAGTTATGCGCCGAGGCAATATCCGTGTCAAGGTGAATGTGACAATGAAAGCAAAATATTAGCATTTTGTGGAGCGGGCTGAAGGGGAAATCAGAGCACAGAGATGACAGGCCTAATTATTTCGGCTCACACAGGCCAGGACAGCTGTTTCTGGTGTCCTGAACAAGCCTGTCACACAGGTAACCAAATAGGACCTGCGTATGAGCCTCTGTATTCGACACTACATGGATGTGTGTGCCACTAATGACCAATGCTAATGTTGCTGCCGTGTCTCTAAAAATGTGTCACTGTGCAGCATTTATATATATATATATATATATATATATATATATATATATATATATATATATATATTATATATATATATATTATATATATATATATATACTGTATATATAGTGTTTTTTACATAATAAAATTAATGTTTGCCAGAAAGAAAGTGTTTTTTACATAATAAAATTAATGTTTGCCAGAAAGAAAGTACTTTGCCACCCACACAAGCTATTTTTTTAAAACATCTTATTCATATCTCACCAAAGCAAATGTTATGAATGGTAAAAGTAATAATAAATAATTGTATTACTTAATTGTTATAGTTACATTGTAGAAGCTCATATGATAATTCAACAGAAACAGTTTGGAGATTTTTTTTGCTTTAAGTCTTGGGTTGACAGAAAAAGCTAAAGGATTTGTAATTTTAAATTTTAAGGTGAGAAAAAAAATATGTATGTAAGTTTACCGAGTCATTTAAATTATAATAATGTTAAATTTGTTTCTTGTTTATTGACACTTTCAGTAAGTTTTAATAGTGATTTCCATTTTATTTAACTAATTCTTTTATTTGGGCAGCTTGAAGTGTTGGCATTTCCTCAATTTATTTTACAGAAACTCTTTGCTAAGTTATTAAACAGGTTTTACAACCAAGTAAAACAAAAACAATGTTTAAAGTTTTCAAAGACAAATAAAAATACATTTAATTTGAAGTTTATTTTGACATGCAACGGCTCAATGCTCAATGGGAATTTGATGTGAAAATATAATGAAAAAAAAAATCTACTGAGTTAATTCAACAAAGCAATTGATAAAAAGTTTCTCTTCGAGTGAAAAGCTTTAACATCCTGTAAACCTTTACATAAAGTACCAAAAAAAGGTTGATTTAGTTTGAAAGTACTTATACATGTAAACAGAGTAAGCAAATCTAAATAATCTCTAAATTAATTCACATTCATTAAGTAACATTATCTTTTTTATTTATTGTTTACTCTAATTCATCCATCCTAACTTTACAAATTATCATTGGATAACTTTAATTTAACTCAAGAGCTGCAACGTCTTCAGGAACATAAAGTTAATTTTGAAGATGTGAAAATTATAAACTATATTGGAAAAGTAACAAAAACATTCAAATATACAAACTGAAATAATGTAAAATAAATCTAACTGAATGTTTGCTTATAGAAACATTAAAAACAAATTCTTATAACATTGGTTTGTTATTACTAGTAAACAAAAAAGCTGCATATATATATATATATATATATATATACGTATATTATATTATATATATATATATATAAATATTATTAATTATATACTATTATATAAAATATAATATTCCACATAAAATAACACATACAATAACACCAGTAGTCAAGTGTATCAAGTCAACCCAACACTATTCAACACAACAGTCATCCTGGTGTAATTATAACATGTATTTTCCAACATCTCATCATGAAGACATTAAAAAGAAACACCAGCGAGGGTCAAGTATGATTGCATTATTATTAGCTGATTTGAACCACAGGTATTTCGAAGTGCACTCTCTCAGAGAACTTCTTAGGCAGATACTTGTGATATATGAATCAACAATGAACAATGGACTTAGGCTTTAAACCTACCAAATGGCAATATGTTGTCTGCATACATGTGTGTTTCAGGGAATAGAAAGGTTACCGCCCACACTCATAATGAATCTAGAATTTGTACTCGGGGGCAACCTCACAATGGCTCTTGAGGGGCAGGCAAATCCGAATGGGTTTGGAAAAAATCTACATGGGGATCAAAGTTTGCTGCTTAGTGGCTTGCTGGCTGGTTTGGAACAGATGGGCGTCGCAGGCACTATGAGCCCATTGAGATTCAGGATCCAAAGTGGCTTCTGCTGCTCTGTACACACACGCAGATGATGCCTTTGTGTCAGCGGATTGTAGATATCCATTTAGATAGGTAGGGAGGGATGGGGGCTTGTTTTGGCTTATAGATGCAGAAGTAAGGACAAAGCAACAGGGAATGGTCTCTGAAGCAGAGCACAGTTAAGAGTTTACTCACACAGGTTGGTTAAAATGTCCAAGTTTTATATCCCCCTGTTGTACGTGCTGTAATTGAGTTTGTCTGTGTTAAATGGAAACAACAGACATCCTTTGCACAGTTTGCCACAGCTTCTCTGGGTTCTGAAACGCCGTGATTAAAAGCTTTGTAGGCTTTACAATAATGACACGCATATATACTATGTAGTTACAAAAAGAGGCACTTTTGTTTTCTCAATGCATTAGCCATTTTACAAGCACTACAGAATCACACGACCAAAATCCGTACTATATGACCTGACTTTTGAAATCATGTCTTTGGTGTTGGTTTGGGGTTGGTTTTGACTTCAGAAACTAATTTAGAGACTCAATTGCGCTGCACGCCCTGCGACAGACTGGCGACCTGTCCAGGGTGACCCCGCCTCTCGCCCGGAACGTTAGCTGGAGAGGCACCAGCAACCCTCAGGACTCCACTAAGGGACAAGGGTGTAAAGAAAATGGATGTATGGATGGATGGATGGAATTGTGCTGCACAACTTAGCCAAAACATAGGCTAAAAGATATCAAAAAGCAACACATCCTGCACCGATCTAAAGAAGGTCAAAAACAGATGCTAACAAAGGTAATTGACAGAAGGGGAAAGGATCCAAAGCTATTTCTAAAGTATTTGTACTTATTCAAACAATAATGTGAGTCAATGTCAAGAAAACATTGACATTGGTGACATTGGAACATTGGTGGAACAATAATATGATCCCATTAACAACTCATTCTTGACTTCATAAAAAAAAATAACAGAACAGTCAAACACTGCAAGCTCAAATTCTTAAAAAAAAACTGGATAAAAAATATTAATTTAGTAGTATGTACAAGAGGGTGATTGATAGCCCTAAACCTCCTGTTGGCTCTGATTGGTTCTCAGAACAACCAATTGTCAGATGACAACAGTCAGAAGCCAGAGGGCTGTCTTTTGCATACTGTCTCAATCATATTTGACAACATCATGACAGATTAACAAATAAGTAAAACAAATATATTTTTTAATAAAAGTCACATGCTTCGCTTCAGTAGCATGTTTTCATTACTATAAACATCAATTTGTCATTACAAACAGAATGAATGTTTAGAATATCTGTTGCATGTAATTAATTTATAAAGTATTAATGTCTTAAACAGAGTTACTGAAATAAATAACCTTTCAAAAATTCTAATTTATTCAGTATGTTTGTGTGTTCTGTTGTTTTTGGAGGCTGACTTAAAATATATTGTGGGTCTCACTATGGGCTCCACTGCAATACAGTTTGAATTATTATATTATTTATTATTTTATTATTATATTATTATTTTATTATTATTTATTTTATTATTTATTATTTTTTTTTAACTTAATTAAAGAAAAATCAAGCACAGAAAATATCACCATTCAACCATTCAAATCTTGGTATGATGTTTGATGAGATCCCAAACACCTTTGATCAGAGCATCCAATGACACGGAGCAGGTAAAGTGGTTGGGCCGCCGTCGCTTTTTATTACCCTGCAATGAAAGTCAGGAATGTTTGGACGGGCGAAATCAATCGAGAGCTCTTCCTCAGTTAAATATATTGGTATAAAAGGTAGCCAACATTGATAACTCATGTAAATTTTAATAACTATCAGGTGGGTTTTATGGACCCTAATAAATGTGTCACTTTGTAGCTGCAGTCTCATAGTCCATCATTTTGTGGTTAGCTTAAGAGAAAAAGACATGAAGAGAAAGACAGTGTGGAAGCTTAAGAGAACGAGAATGCCTCAGGGGCTAGCATTTAACCTGCCCACCAATCCCAATCAATGTCATTACTCCTTTCCACTCCACTTTATCTGCTCCCAGCAACTGTAGTTTCCTAGAAATGACCATTGTACAGCACTCTATGAAACAGTCACAGGGCTAATGGGATGAGATGCAAAGAATTATAAATACTGACAGTAAATCATATTACATCCCTAATAAGCATTAACTGGATAACTGGGTCAAAGCTGTATTATCTTAATTGATTTTTCTAAAGAAACCTGACAGCAAAATGTCAATGCTTGAATATTTCTTCATGCATCATTAAAACAAGATTGGCTTTTAACAAAAGGGGAGGAGGACAGGATCCTTTGGGCTGAATTGATTCTTGCTTGAGGCTGCCTTGCACAAGTAAGTGTATTACATAAAAATCTATACAGGATATTAAAACAACACCCATTCTGCAAGACAGTTACAATTAAAAGCTGACACCCGTCCATGCTTTTGTGCCTGCCACCGCTGTGTGCCAGCAAATGCATCTCAGCCTCGTGAGTCGCAGCAGTTAATCGGAGGACTGCCTACAAGCCTAAAAAGGTTAGATTACCCAGGCTGCTCAAAGGCTGCTTGCAGTGACAGTCAACGTGGAGATTTGTGTACTCGTGTGATATTTGTAACTTATGTGAAGAACTAAATGCAAAAGCAATAAGCAATGAATAAACAATAAAATACACTTGTTTGTATGTATTGAAAAAGAGAAATAAACTAAATGTGAAGCTCATTGTGGGATAAAATATGCCCCAGAATTATAATCATTTTGTGTGTTTGGAAAAAGTTCAAAAATATTCCCATCAAAAAACAAACAACAGAAACATTTTCTGGGTTAAAATAATAATAATTAGATGGAAAAAAAATACAAATACTTAGGACAATTAAATAAAAAAAATAATAAAAAATCCCGATAAACACAATTTTGAAGAATTCCAAACAACTTTTTTTAAAATCAATCCTGTGATGTGATTTTTTAGCTTGCATTATTTAATTTTATTTTTTATTTTTATTGCTTTTCTTAGTGTGTTGCTTACTAGTGTTGTTTGAAATGTACTTTAGACTTGTGATAACTTGTGAAGCGTCTTATTTTATTTTATGCATATAAATGCATAAAATTTATTTTTATCCATATAAATGGAATCTTACAGTTAAGAGTTAAGAAAGAATCTACAGCATTGCTCCCAGAATATCTTACAATATTACTAACAGCTTAGTTGTATAATACTCAACAGTTCATAGCCTGATCTCAGCTATCACCAAGCTATCTTCTCGACATTATCACCTACCTATTGCCCTAGTTTTTGGTTATTTTGATCACATGTTGGAGCTTGAGCACTGACCTTAGTTCTGCAGATTAAACCAGAAGTGATCATTTGTTTATGCAGCTATATAGCTCACGATCAAAATGTCAGTAGAAACTTCCTTAAAGCCAACGCCATGTAAAATCAGTCATTACATCAGCAACTTGCAAGATTCAGTCGTTTATCCATGCAATGATCCATGTGCCATGTTTCACACATGAAGTTACTACATATTGACGGGATGAGTCCTATTCTGATTGCAAGCAGAGCTGTCCAAGAGTTTGGGGTCCGCGAGCGTGGAGGTTCCAGAGCAGTGCAGTGGGTTGGACTGGGTCGGCTGGCAATGAAACCAAGCAAATGCTGGGAATAAATCAGCCTCACTGACACGGTGCCTCTCATCAAGTGACATCCCGCAGTGTCCCCATCAGTTTCCAACTAATAAAGATGTATGGGAGGCAAACAGAGGCGATCAGAGCAGATGCCAAGGTGAAAAGCATCTAGTGTCTGGAGAGTTACTGTACGTTAGGTCTGAGAAATCCAGCAGGAATAGTTATGGATATGCTTTTCCTAATCTCCACGTGTTGAAGAGTGTGGGGATTTTTAACAGCATGCTGCTTACGGAAACCAAGCAGGAGTGAACTTTTAGTAAAAAAACATTGAGACATTATATAAATATATATATATATATATAATATATATATTATATATAATATATATATATATATATATATATTATTTTATATTATATATAAGATATATGTTATATTATATAATAACTGTATTATAATATATAAATATATTATAAAAGAAATCCAGTTTGAATGTGCACAATTAAACATGGATTCATTGTTTTCTGCTTTCTGCAAAGAAAGCAAACCTTTTGGTGAAGGAACATATCAAACGTTGTTTATTAAAATGTCTGGGAGGGCTCTGCTACTGCAGCGTTTTCACTTTGGCCAGCTTATTTGTGTTGAAAGCAGTTAAATGCATTTCTACTAAAGCAGCTCTTGCTTTACTGAAGCTTCTAAGTTCAGAGTCCGACGGTGAAGTGAGGAAGTGTGGGTCTGAAAGAGACAGAGAGGGAGGAGCTACGAGGATATCTGGAATAATGTATTATTCATGACAACCCAAGTGGAAGTTGTCTGGTCTCCGAGCTGCTGGAAAACACCACAACACTGCATCACATTCACGTGCGCACACACACCAAGCAGTGCAGTCCAGTGGTGTTCACCTGACATCTGCATATGCCATTCAGAAGGGCAATATGTGTCTGCATCAGTGATTTCCAAACACTTTGGGGTCAACATATTATTAATATTTAGTATTAGCACTGATGACAATGTGGCATCCTCCTGAGAGTCGGGCAAAATGTTGAGTGGGGGCCATTCTTCTGACGTCAACTGTGTTAGGCAGATGGTGCTGTCAGTTTGGGTCTTCGTTTATTCTTTCATGCATATGGCAGCATCTCCCCTTCGTTAGGGAGAGAGAGAAAAAAAAAAACAGCAAGAAAACTCATGTATTATCTATGGGCCCAAAAAGCATGCAAACATAAGCAGGGATGTATCAAAGGAGCTTTAACTTCTGTAAACAACCATCGGTGGTTGTTGCAAATGTGATTTTGCTGGCAGAAATAGCAGAAACATATGGCCTAAGACAGGAAAAGGGCTGATACCTGAATGGAATGCGGATCCACTGGGGCCTTCAGTACTTGGTATGTGACAAAATGTCATCCGATTGTGAATGACATGGCAGGCTTTCAAAAATCAAAGTAAAACGAAATAATACCCGAAAGGCCCAGTTTTAATAAAGAAAACTAAAGTTTTATAAAAGCTCTTCTAGAATTTACATCCATCTGCTGAAAGAGGAAAAAAAAAACTACTAATGAAAATACAGGTGGATTTTTAATTTTAAAACTGAAATTTGGCAGATGTATTTGCATCTAAAAAAAAAAGGTTTTCCCGTTAATTTGTTATCCTGGACGGAAGGGACCAAGATTACTGAGTTTAGGAAGATGTATTTGACAATTTAGAATAATAAACAATACCAGTTCAAAAATGATTTTTTTTACAACTAATAAAATCTAAATAGGCAACAACATTTACATAGCTACAAGGACTCAAAAACACTTAAGCCTTAAAGCAGTGAAATTGATTTTCAGTTTCTTAACAAAAAAATAATAATAATGCTGAATTTTCTCAAAGCAAATGCATCCCGTTTTGAACCAAATGCTTATAAAAATTGATTTTATGTTTATATGGGGGAAGATAAATAAAATCAACTCAGAGTTCAAATTAAAGTCACTAAGAAACTGAGAAGCAAAAACATTTACATTATTAACAGAATTTATCATAGCATTCCCCAAGCCCATCAGTACAATCTGATGGAGTTGTTATATATTTATACTATATTACTGAAAACTGTTGTTCCATAAGTGTCATTATTGGATGTTTTTTTTGTTTATTTAAATTAGCTTTCAGCAGTAGTTACATTAATACCATTAGAAATGTATAAAGACTAAGCATTGCTTCAAATGTTTTACTTTTTTAAGACTGAATCTTCCAGAAGCATTTCAAAAATGTAGATTGCAGCAGTTCAGTTATGACGCTGTAAGCAGTTAATAAATTGCCAGATCGCTAGGTGTTCTTCACTCATCTGAGTGCTGCCTGAATTTTTATGCCTTCCTCTGAATGCCAGCAGAGACAATGAAAAACTCAGAGTTTGGCACCAAGATGAAGAAAACAACTATAAAGTTTGTTTTAAAGATGTCCACTGAGGAGATATGCTGCTGTTTTTCCAATGTGGGAATTTTTTTTTTAAAGGAAAATTGGACACAAAAAATACTGATATTATTGTGAAAAGTGGACCTGTTTTTGCAGTGCTTGGTTGTCTATTACGAAGCTGTAGTGAAAGTTCAAGATCTTTATTCAACTGAGTAAAAAAAAAAAAAACGGGATCTATGCTGTTGGATGGTTGTCCACAGGTCCAAGCAGCTTGCACATATAGAAATGGAGAGGTTAAGTTGGTTATTTCTACACCAACTTAATCATGCTGACTCTGGCATTTGGAGATGATTCATATTCAATGTGTTTGTTACTAAGTTAATTTTCAGTGAACTACTAAAGAGTTGTTTGAAGATGGTCAAATTCTGCTTTGGCAACTGATTATTACTGATGACTCAAATCTCAACTCAAACCCACTGAACTATCCATTTTGGGTTATGAACTAACAGTTTGTGAGTGTAAAATAGATAAGAGAAACAAAAAATAACACAAACCAATATATTATTCCTACAATGTATTGGTGGCAAAAGTAGAAAAAAATCTATCTCAACTTTCACAGTCAAAAAAAAAGTGTCCTTTGGTTCAGTAAAAGAGAGAAGTAGAAAAGAGAGAAAGAGAGACCCCAGTTAACTTCTGGAGTGTTTAACAGCGAGAGGTCTTACTCCCGGTTTTCTCTGACACGAAGTCGGGTTGGATCGAATCGACACTCCGGTTGAACCAGAGGATGAGTGGAGATACGAAGGTCCCTGTGGCGACCTGGCAGGTGCCATAGCAACAGTGAATCGGGGATCCAGAGGAACACGAAGACACCAGTGAGAGAGAGAGAATATCCTGTTGAAAGGAGGAGCCGTGGCACCGGCAGCAAAATCACCTGTGACAGACCCAAACACAGGTCGGCAGCTTTCATGTTGGAGCCTGTGTCTAATCTTTGTGAGGGGGAAAGAGGTGGGGGAGGAGAGAGAGCCACCGAGACAGACAGACAGAGAGAAGGTGTGAAAAAGCAACAAAGATGGATATAATCAATAATTAATCATCAGATTGTTCAATGCCATGCTGGTTGATATGACAGCTGTTTTGATTGACTGATTTAGATCTTTTGATCTGCATGCTGTGACTCTTGCTCGGTACTCTCCCTCTCTGCTCTTGCTATTGCTCGCCCATTTTATCCTTCAAATCCTCTGCAAGTAGCAGAGAATCTAATGCATTTGCACTATAGCTGGAGGGCCAGAAAAGGAACTCCCTGCATTGGAATGTGTTAGATTTTTTTTTCCACACAGAGTGCATTTTACAACTCATATGGTACAAATGCCATTAAAACAACATATGGATAATTGACTATGCTAAAAATATACCATGTGATAATGTGATTAAACTGGTGCAAGTAACACTTTCTTCATCAAATTAAAAAAAATTGTGATGCTAAGAAGTTTGACCCGTCTTTCCATGAGCCCAATGCAGACATTGGGTCCGAGCCCTGGATTGAGAAGCTATCGACTACTTGTACACCCAAATCTAGAGCTGAAGAGGATCACAAAGTGTAGTCACTGTCAGGAAGACGTCTGCATTGGAAACCTCAGCGTCTCGTCTTTGCTTTTTGCACATGTGGCGGTTCTGATGGGATCTTCACAGTCAGTTCTTCTAGCTGGGTCTGAGGCCACAAGCAGGAAAAATGTTGATCTGTGTCAGTCTCTATCGGAGGAGTCCCAGTATCTTGGTGTGTAGTTAATGAGCAATGATAGGATGAATCAGAGGATTGATAGATGGATTGTAACCTCATCTACAGTACAACCAGCAATGCATCAATCTCTCAAGGAGATGAAAGAGCTGATCCCAGAAGTGAAACTCTCAGTTTACCAGTCCATCCATATTTGGACCCGATTGTGGTCGTATGATATGAATCATGATCAATGTAACAAGTGGAGTTGGCCTTAGAGGTAGGGTACATACTGTAGCTTTGTTGTGTGGATGAAGCTCATAGTAGAAACATTAATTTGTGGCAGACACAAAACGTTTAGGGTGGACCAGGTCTACCTACTTGTCTAGGAATGTTATAAAATACCCCAGAATGAGTTGAAGGATCACAGTAGAGAGAATAATATCTGGACCTGTTACCCAAACCACCCAATCCCAGGTAAGAGTAAACAGATGAATGGACAGACAGGCAGGTACATTGCTGGCTATTCAGTTGTCATTTATTTATTCTTCTATGCACAAAAAACCAAAAAACAAACAAAAAAAATGTTTAGGTTTACCAAACTGACCAAAGAGAGAGTAGCATCTGAACAAACATGATGGAAAGTGTTTTAAGCTCAAATTCAATACGGTGTTTCCATCAGCATTTGCTGATTTTCCACATTAGAAATGTTATTTTACAGTATTTAGTCTCCACGCATCATGGGAGTCTGTCATTCAGTGTGTCCTGCTAAACAAGGCCTTCATTGACCTAATAACTGGCAGCCTACTCAGTCACCAGCATGTTGAGTAGTATTCATTATTCATGCTCATTAAATTCTGGGCCTCATACAAGCAAAGACTGCCAGCCTTGGTGCCAAACTGTGTTGGTTTTGTGATGTGCCCACTTGAGACTTAGGGATTTAAAACCAGGACACCACTTTTGGAAAAAAAAAAAGAGAGGGAGAGAGAGAGAGCGATAGAGAGCATCCCATAAATGCACATAATTCGATCTGCTTCCAGTTTAATTTGATCGCATTTGACAAAATACAAAACGAAGCTCACCTCCATTCATTTACCGCAAATAGGATTTGAAATTAATAAGTGGAAGAGAAATGAATGCATTCTTCACCATGAAAGCAGATTTCGAGTCAAATCTGCCTGTTTGAATATTCATGATCATATTTGGTTAATCGTATTTTTTTTGCTAGGCTTCATTCCCGATCATTTATTCTGCAAGCGAACTGAGCTTGTCAACAAAACCTTTTTCAATGGAGAAACATCTTTGAAGCGTTTTCAACATTCAGCGATGTGTCACATCCCATTCATTTATTTATTTCTGTGCTGAGAGAATTGTCTGTCTTTCCATCTTGCTGCGACACATTTGTGATTTCGGAGTGAAAACAGAACAGACACCAAGGGGATCTCATGTTAAGTTGCTTTGAATACGGTGCCGATCTAGAATACGTATTTTTATTTTTGTGCTTGATGCTCGATTTTAGAAGAGAATACGTCAATTCACATCAAACATATGCTTGGAAAGAGTCACAACAGGAAGAGCCTGAAATGGTGTGGGAAAAAACACTGAAAGATGTGTTTGAGAAGAGGAGTGATACAGGACACAGGCTATGTTTTACATGTATGCCACATACAAATCAAAGGCAGCAGAACACGTTTGCTTTTGCCAGCGAAGATTTTAAAATTTTCCACGATGTCCACGAAACAATTATTTATTATGGAAAACGCAACAAAGTGCTAGCAGCTGTCAGCAACATTTCCAGGGCTTCACAGCCATTCATATTTGTCTCTCATATACTCAAATCCCCAAGACAAATAGCCCCAGTTCCAGCACAGAGAGTGGATTACTGCTTTCCCATATGTTGTCCTGTGCAGACACAGCCGTATCAATCTGAGCCTGGTCAGTCGCTCTTTCATATACTCCTAATGTACTGGAAAGCCTGCCACAGTCGGCTGCTCCTTGCTGCTAGTCCTGAACAGTCCCAGCCTCCAACTTCCACAATGGAGAACAATCAGGCTTTTCTGTTGGATTAAGAAGGGAAGGGGAGGGCGAAAGCCCCGAGTGGCAGATTGTTGTCTGGTAAGGTTGTCTTTTAATGCCGGAACACTTCAGCTCTGTTTTTTTTTTGTTTTTGTGTGTGTGTGTGTGTGTGTGTGTGTGTGTGTGTGTGTGTGTGTGTGTGTGTGTGTGTGTGTGTGTGTGGATCTGTGTCAGAAACAAGAGGTCTAAATAAACAGCAAGGCCCACCAAAGTGCTTTCATCCATCATGGCCTCCACTGACAGCAGTGGGCTGAGAAAGGATCTGGAATCATCTACTGTGTGCTCCATTGTACTGGGAGTTGCCTATCATGCTTTCCTGCAGTGCTTGGAAAAGTATGGTCTGGACTTCGTTTTTCTTTTCATAGATGATCATTTTACATTCATACATAATGTATTTTATTATGAATATTGTGACAGACCAACACAAAGCAGATCATAATTGTAAAGTGGAAGGAAGAGAACACACGGTTTCATGTATCCTACAAATAAGCATCTGGGAAGTGTGGTGTATTCAGAACACCTGCATTTCTACATATCTCAATCAAGACCCCTGGGAATATGGACAGCTTGAGACATCTGGAAACTAAATTCTTTGTTAATCCTCCTTCTTTTGAAAAAAAAATATGGCTGGATGGATGGATGTGAACAATCTCACTTGGATTTAAGTTTGAACTTTGGGCCATTGCATAAGTGGAAACCAGTGTATTGAAATTCTGTCTACACTTTTTTATTGCAAGGTGAATCTCTGCCACTGGTTGAAGTAAGTTTGCAGTCCACAGGAGTTTCTCTCTTTAACTGAATTCATACACTAGCATTTTCAAACAGCAAGCCCTACAAACAAAATTTGTGAACTTTCAGTCAAAATACTTCAACTAACTCTTAGGTAGTAACATTATGGTTAGGCTAGGTTAGCAGGATAGAAGGATTGTGAAAAAAATCCATGCTATGAACCTTTTCACATCTTTCCAATGCTGCTTCCTTTTGAGAACTTAAGAAAAGGCTGTATTTTTATTTATTTATTTTAATTGGCCCATGTTTTTTTTCTTTCTTTTTCTAGTTTACAAAAAGAAACCGTGCTCTTGTGTTCTCAAATACCGGCGCCACACATTAAAGTTAGTGGTTATAACATGACAAAGTGAAATGTCAAGGCAGACGAGTGCTTTTGCAAAGCGCCGTAACCAAATGAAACTTTCGCCACCCATTTTTCAGATACTCACATCCAGAGGATGATCAATGTCACCATATTCTAATTATACATGTTCACTGTTTTTTTAGAGATAAATGCACAAACACCAAGCCATTCTTCAGGCGTCACAGTTAGCCAGCAGATACAGCCACAGCCATGTTGGGCATTTACATGAGAATTCTGTCGAGGAGTGTTTGCTCTGTTTGTAAAAGATCAACAGTTATACTTAAATCGCTCAATCTATCAAACCCAGATCTAAGATGACAGCCAGTGTTTTATGAGTCACAAACTAACAATAGGCTCACTTGTGAGACATGAGCTCAAATATTAGTTCTTAGTCTGTTCTTTGAATTTCTGGGTTAGTTTGGATTACTACCTCTAATCTGGCCAATGGTACGGAGGGGAATTTCCTGGACTCAATGAGATGGGAGTGTTTCCGAACAAACAAGACTTCAAAGGGTGTGTGCTCAGCAAAAAGGTAAGGCTGAATGCAAACATGTATTCATTTAGCAATATTTATTTTTTTCTCTCCTCAAACCATCTCTCTGTGTGGATCAAAAGACTAACCTTTTGACCACGGATCTTTTTTTTTTACCTGGGTTTAATTCTTCAAAAGATCTTTTTTATTTTCCAAATCATTATTATGAAAGAATGCAATAGCTTGCGGAACCCATACAGTGCTTCATGAAATCCTAACAAAAATTCAAAGGAACCTGACTAAAGTTCATGTCAGTGCTGCTTAAATTTGAGTTCAGTGAAAGAAAACCAAGTAAAAAGGTAAAAGCATGAATTTAATTAAGCAGTTTTCTAAATTTAATCTCTGACAAACCTTTTTTTTCGTTTTTGTTTGACCTTGAACTCTTTTACCTTAGCTTTAGTTGAGTTACTTGCTGATGGCAACACATGAGTGAGGCTTTAAATCTTCTTTTTAGGAACTGGAGCTCTTTTTATTTACTTGCACGACAACATATTTAGTACAATTACTGCAGAAGCTGGTAATCACCTAATGACACGCAGCACTAAAGTTTTATGATCTCTAGCAGAAGCTTAGTTCCGCTTCTGGAAGAAGTCATCTTTTCTTCTTTTAGAAGGACAGAGGAAAGATAACTATGTTGGGGAAGGGTGGGGGGTTAGTTGGCAGCACATATTTTGGGTAGCTGGGACTACAAATCTGGGGGAGGTTCTGAGGAATGTTAAAGAAATAATTAAGAACAGATTTGGGATGCTGAGCTTCTCCAGTGAATTACCAGGATATAAAGAGATGATGGAGAAAGTGCCAAGAAAGATAATGAATTTAACCATGTTGCAGAAACAATACAAGTAAGTAAGTGTTATTAATATATCACCTTTCACAGAAAACAAAAATCTGATAGTGGCTCGCAAACACAGTGTTAAAAAATAAAACATCACTGAGAAGACAACAAAACAATAGAATAACATGAAACATAATTAAAAAAGAAATACAACATCTACATTTAAAAGTACATGAACAAAATGCAACATTTGAATAATAATTTTCTGCTATCTTTTTAAATACATCAACACTTGAAATGTTTGCCATGCAATTCTGCAACCACATGGCAAACATTTCAGATGTTCACTTTTAAAACATTTAGAAATCCTTGAAAGCCTTTCTGTTTTTCATCACAAATATGTGCAAGTTTGTGTTGGTGAAGGTAAGAGAAAACACAAAAGATACACTATAAAGAAGTTCAAGAACCACAAATCTTTTTGCAAGTCAGTGCATATGCCACTGACACACACACACACACACACGCACACACACCTACACCACACACACACACAACACAGAAAACAATTATCACCACTTAGACAGATTCAGATTCCTGTAAAAATGTAGCACAGCATTCTCTATTCAATATGTTTGTCAAACCACAAACAGCAGGCATATTTTTAGAAAGAGCACCATGTTTTTAAGAGAAGACAATGTAAATACTGGGTCCATATCATACAGTGAGAGTTATCACTCTGTACTTCATATCCCATGATCTAAGATGTCACCTGCAGGAGCAGTTTCGCATGTGAGACAGGTGTGATCTGTGTCAGGCCGTTTCCGTCCCGAGGCGAGAGGTCATGACGGTTGACTTCATCTCCCTCCTCTGGCTTCCAATCACTCAAACATAAATCAATACTGTTAATAACTGTTTGAACGATGTCTAAATGGGATATTTTTTGCTTCGAGCGTTACCACATTGCTGTTCTCCACATTTACTCACTTTCTAAAAGAAAAAAGAAATACAATTGAAATGTCTGATACAGGTTTGATTTGATGTGGGTTTTTTTGTTGGTAAAAGTGATATCAATAAAACTGCAACACAACGGTTTTAGAAAATGTTTAGATTTCCTACTCCAGCTGTTCCTTTATGACAGACTGTAGAGTAATTTCATCCAAGTAATACTAGCAATTAGCAGCTCAGTTTAAGGTAATTTATTAATTTATTTCTAACATGAAAATAAAACAACAGCTTTTTGGGAGATTTAACGTTTCAGTTTCATGAATAATTCAGCTTTAAAAACACATTTAACTTTACAAGATACCGATGACAGACTTCACCGGTTTAAAACGGGACCGTGCATGAGAAATGATCACATTTGTGAAGGTCAAAGGCACAGACTGTGAGAGTGAAGCATCTTATAATTCAAATTATCCATTAATTAGTTTTCATACGATTATGGTAATAACCTACATGCTTTGGACATCAGCAAAGACACATTAAGCATTTTAAAAGGTGTTGCTGCAGTCATGTGACCTCTATCTCATCTTGCTTTCATTTACTATTGGGGTATGCATCAGTAGGCTAAGTGTATTTACTATGATAGTTCTGTCACAATGGAATTATGTGAGGTTGTAAATAGAGTCAGCAGCCAGGGGATCTCGGCTGTTCATCATTGGGTGGAGGGTCCGGAAGAGAATTGCTAACGGTTTTACTTTATGGTCCATTCTAAAAGCTATTGAAATGATGATTATAAAATACTGCCATTACTTTGTATGAAAACGTGCCGCTCCGCACTGCAGGGTGATCATCAACACGATTTGTAGGCTAACACCGAAGTTGCTACGGCACGAAGACGGCGCACTGAGACATGAGAGCAATACGACAGTACAGTTTTATGTGACAGCGTAATGCATACAGTCTGACAGGAGTGTTTGTTGGATGAAGGTGTTATGAGGTCTCGTGGAATGGGAATTACCACATACAGATGAGTTTTTCTTAGAAATATGACCCATTTAGCACGTTCCTCTGTACTAATTTCAGTTCCATTCTTTAAAAAATGTGATCACTGACAGAATGCAGTTTTAAATTTTAAGTATTTGATTAACTAATGTTCTGTGTTTATATTAAACTAGTCTTTTGTTTGTTACTTTGTTTGGGTTTTCAAGCTCACTAGAGCAATAAAACATGAAAAAATTCATTAATTTTGATTTTCTTCATTCCTTTTGACCTTTCAAAAGTAGTTTTGAGAGAAAAGTCAAAGTCTCACATATGTAATGGCATCCATCTAATTATCCTTCCCTCATCAGGTCCATGTCATCAACATGGCTTTGCTACAAGTTGTTAACAAGTTGTATAGACGATTCTCTCCATTCAGAAGATTTTATTGAACACGTATACCCTGATGAATTTTATTGCGCTCTCATTCTTAATTTTTAAGTTGTGCCTTTAAGCCCTTGGGGGGAAAAAAAAACAACTTTTCTGAGATTTTTTTTTTTGTGGACAAGAATAAAGTCTCCTGCGATGTTCAGTTTTTATCATAAGCTTTTTTTTTTTTTTGGAAAAGCATGTTTATAACGACTTGTCTTCTTTGAAAAACAATGGGAAGTGTGATTGTGATTTGTTTCTTTCACATTTAAAAGATTGTTATGACTTCAGGCTCCAAAATAAAAAAATAGCTGACCTGTAATTGGCATAACTCCAATAATCTGCGAGTCAAAGGTTCTTCACGTAGAGGATTCCATGAGGTGTCCAATTTTTTTAAGCCGTCCTGTGTACACCTGCAGCCACCATAAATTCATTGTGTTTTTACAATAGCCAAAGCCAAACAGCCAAAACCTTGCAAAATAAGCAGAGCTTCCCGAATGCTGTTTATTGGATTTGAAAGTTTGAGCAGACCCTCCTCAAAAAACTAAAATGGAAAAAAAAAGAAAAGGAAAATCATTCTTGAGCACATCTATCAATTTGCAAACAGACTTAAAAGTCTCCACATTGGCACACAAGCTGCAAGTAACATTCTGCTTATCCCACTGCACCCCTTCATGTGATGTAATTTCATTCTCTACAAGATTCTTTCTTTTTCCCCCTCTTCTTCCATCGCCGTTGCACAGAGGGGAACAGAGAGAAAGCCAGTTCCAACAGTGACAGAAAACTGCCCACTCTTCCCCCATAAAATTAGAAAAGCTGTTCGTGCTTTTTTATCTTTCAGATTTCCTGGGTTTTATGGTTAAATACTAAAGCACTGCAGGCTGGTCATGCTTTAAGCTACTAGAAAAAAAGTTAAGCTTCAGCGTTGGGCAGCAGAGATACGGGCTATAAGCTGACAAGTAATTAAACCAGCATATCTGTAACAACTGTCATCTCTTATTTCTCCTCAGCCTGGATGTAAACCAAAGGCAAGAAAACTGAAAAGGATAGAGTTTTTTTAAAGCAAAGGGGACAGTGAAGGAGTGAGAGAGAGTCTTTACATTACAGGGCAACTGCAGGGTATATCTCCTGCTGAACAGTTTAGCAGACTTGGGCATTTAGGGGATTGTGGGGGAGATCAAAAGGGTCAGGGATCCTTTTACCAATTAACAGCAGGGAGACGGACATCAAATAAGGTGTAAATTTCAGCTCTGCACTTTTCAGTGAGCCAAGCATGAAATGCATTCTAATGCTCTTTTTGGTTTAGAGGAGGCTTTTGAACCGCCAATGATGTCACTGTGACTCTCTTAAAGACTGGCTTAATCGCTTCTCAGAATTGTGTGCAGCCAACTCGTCCACTGTGTATCTGTCAAAGAGAGTGTCGAGTCAGTTATTGATAACGACGGGGCGTTATTGCTCCAGCCCGACAAAACTGGTGGACGCTACAACAGGCTTGTAGCGAGAGAGGTTTGACCCTTCACCTCGGATCGTTAGTGGTTTTATTAATATTTCTGCAAACATAGTAAATGAGTGATTACCTGAATGATCTCCATGGGTGGGAAGAAATGTTCGACTCGGGAGTCAATGCGTCTGTTACTGGATTTTCAAAGTGCATAGTGGTGCAGCTCCTTTCAAATACCCTGATAATGTGATTGTATTTTAAAATACTGTACCCAGGGCAAACCGCCATGTTTCTGAAGATTACAAAAACTCTAAGCAGGTCATTATGTTTGCTTAATCTGCTTAGCCAAAATCTAATTAAACTTTAATCCACATTTCTGTGAAGATTGACTCCAGTGACAACGCATTTTGAGTGAATTTGTTTGAATTATATGCAATAAAATTAAAAAAAAGTAAGAAATACTATGCACTTTGAGATGAAACACATCTCAAATTTAATAAAATTGGTCTAAAATAGAGATTTGCTTTTTTTTTTTTTAACAAGCATGAGGCAAATGAAACAATTTCAAACATATGAACTGGAGCTACTTTGCGTCACATTTTGTGAATCATTCAACAGGCAGCTGCTCGAATCCCATCTCAGCTTCGATGTTAACAAAGTTCCCACGCTGCATGACGCTCCTGAAACTAAAGCTCACACACATCAGGATGAGGTCGGATTCATTTATTCATCAGCTACTGAGCTGCTCTTCTTCAGTGAAGTCTTCTCTTGCCTTGTTGCACAGAAGTCAACAAAAAAAATGAACTGATAGAAGATGGTGAACTGGATTCTGTAGCTCTGAGTTGGTATTATCAGTGGTGGTTTCATCAGCCTCCCTACTTAAAATACTTTGTTATTAATTTATGATCTTGTATATTTTGTGTATTCCATGTCATCATTTCTGTCACAGTTTTTCATCTGTAAAAATGGATAAAACTAGTGAACCTTTCATGCTGAAACAACTATTTCCACACTGCTGGGTGTGCGTAGAGATATGCAACAGAAGTTTGGACATTTTTTTTCTGTTGTTAAGGTATTGAACTGTGCTGAATGAAAAATACAATACTGTCAGACTGCATAAAAATACAGAATACAAATCATGATTTATATATATTTTACATTATATCTTGTTTTTAAAAAGCATTGAGCCACTTGGTTAAAAGATGAAGTCATTGTACGATTTCCTGCAAGACAGAATGTCATACAATGTGTCACGATGCTTGAGACAACCAGAATAACTAATTTAAGAACAAAGGCAGAATTTGTATGCACGGGCGATAACAATCAAATGAGATATCTATTTAAACAAAATGTCTTCTAATCTGATATCATTTCCTTCCGCATAAGATTACACTCTTTGACAGTTTTCCCAACATAAACATCAGGTAGAATATCGTCAAAATAGCTCGTGCGCAGAGGATCATGCCTAAGGTTCCCAATCTCCACCATCACAATCGCTGGAACCTCTCTTCAGTCTTCTGTTCTCTCTCATTATGCATGTGCTGGGTAGGAGTAAGTAAAATAATCATTTGTAATTCAATAGACCCATCTTAACTCATTTAGTTGTGCTAAAGGCTGAGTGAGGGAAATACAAAGAGCCTCTACGTTTTGCCACCATGCTCATTATGCGTATTTTAAAACAATTTGCAATTCAAGGCCTCACAGAGTGATAGTTAGAGGAGAGAGGTAAATGCCTGGGCTTCAAAGGCTGCTTCTCCAGACTGACCTCAGACGCCACTTAGGGTCGCCACCCCTGACGAGAGCTGGGATGATGCAATTAAAAAGAAAAAAAAAAATTAAAAACAATCTGTAACCAAGGACTGTGGTGCTTATTATCCTTTTAAAATATCAGGGTAACACAGTGGTGAGAAACAGAAGATTGTTCTTTGTACCTACTTTATCTAAGTTCTTGAATAGCTTAGAACTGCAAAAAAAAAAAAAAAAAACAGAGCATATCCAATTGTTTTACCTGTGAGTCTTGTCTTCTTAGCACCGGAATATCAAGCACACATGGTGCTTTTTCTCTTTTCTCCCAGAATCCAAAGTAGTTTCTTATGGTTTCCTTCCACAAATGCTTGGAGATCATTTACAAAATTCCAAATTCACTTTTTCGTACTTAACACAATTCATTTTTTATATATATGTTCTTCTGTGAGCGTTTGATATTGTTCAGTTTTGTTTAACATTTTACTTTAGACCCCAACCTAAGTTGGTGTCAGGTCAAAACGTTATAAAATATTCATATTGGAAAATTTGAACCTCTGGAAATTAAAAATGATTCAAACATCCTACAGTCAGGAGAAGCATGGCAAATGTCGCAGTCGGACAAATGAAGCGGGTTGTCCCGTCAGGGTGTCAGTTTCTAAAATCACATAAAAATTCAATATTGTAAAAGTGCACACAGGGTCAGTGTGACCATGCCAGCCCCCGCACAGAGTAAAAAAAAACATGTGGGGTCCAAATGACCCCATCTCTTAAAACTTCAGGTTAAGTGATAAATTGATCCAGTCTAAGTATTTTCAGCATGTTTGTTGTCTTTGTTGTATTGTGTTTCTCTGCTTATTTATTATTTTTTGAAATGCAACTAACACCATCTACAGCGGTTGAAAACTTACCACAATTTTGACTGCCTTTATATTTAATATGAAAACCATATTGTTCTCCAAAGTGTGTGTGATTTATTTTTCTCTGTATGCGTGCTACTTCTAGATAGCCATCATGCCAAGTCTTTAACACTGGATGGTTTAATCTGTGTATGTTTATCTGTACATACTACACTTATCAGAGGTAAAACAAAAAAAAAGTTATTTGAATATTTTTTAAGCTTCTTTAATCAATGCATTTCTATTCATTGATAAAAATACATACATTTTTATTGAGTGTACAAGCTATAATTGGTGTACATCTCATAATTCATGACAACTGGTCACAGTATTGAACCAGTCAGTGATGTCTGTCAGTGATAGTTTAATGCAAAACTATTATTTCTGGCCTCCTATTGAATGTGATGTCTCTCTTTACCAGCTACGTCAGAATAGCTGTGCCATGACACTGATGTATTTATTTTTAGGGGATGCGATCTCTCCCTCTCTGTTTTCCTATGATTGTGTCTGTCACCCTCGCTCTCTCTCTCACTCAGTTATTGCTGAAACAAATGCAATCAAAATGTCATTGCAGAAATGAAAAGAAGCTGTTTAAAAATGCATCAGGAGCCTGCCACAGAGGGTTCATTAATTCTGTTCAGGCGGTGTTGCACAGTGGTGTTGAAAGCACTACTCTGAGACCCTAAACATCCTCTGACGCAACCTTATCTTTATGGTCTAATTTCCCATTTAACATGTTAATACCTAGGGAGAGCACCAAACTTTTAGCCTAATTGGGCAAATAAGAACACAGTTGCAAGCAAGCTGCCTTACTGCTTAGAGAGGTCTTCTAATTTCAGTCCATGTGCGAGAGGCTATAACATTACATAGCATGTCTGTTTTTACACTTTGAAATGTAAAAGTGTACTTTGTTTAAGCATTACTTCACGCAAGTGATCCTTGAACCCTGGACTTTGATCTGCATCTGGACTTAACTGCAACTTCACTCTGACCCTTTCCTCTTTCAGCATGTTCCTGTAAAAGACGCCAATAATAGTATAGTAGTATAGTATTCAAAACAAAGCTGTTGGTTTAAAAAATATAGCAGAATATATTTGCATACATTTTTAAATGTATTATGTGGGAATACAAACTTCAGCAGAGTGAGATGCTAATTTCATAAAGGCATTTTTCATCACTCTGACATGTCGGGAGCGAAATGCATTTTGGGTGAAATGTCATTTATATATCCAAGCGCCTTTCTAAAAACCCAGTTGAAAACACTGTGTAAAAAGAGAGGAAAATGTCCAAAAGCAAATTATTTGTTGGTAAAAATGAATAAAGAAATAATAATAATAATAAAATAAATCACAAAAGAATTTAAATAAAATAACCCAAAAAAATACAAAAACTTTACATAGCTAGCATGCGAGTTATGTAAAGTACAATCACAATGTCACAGTTTTTTTTTTACAGAAAAAAAATATATCCAAAAGATCTGAGTCATCTCTCTACTGGACAGCAAAGTGAACTGACCTCAAGCAACTTTTGAGGTTAATGAAGTTTTCATTTTGTAAAAAGTGAAATGTGTATCTGAGAATTAAAAGTGGAAACAACAAATAATTTCTTAAGGTCCTAGTTTAAGCATTTCAGATCATCTTTCACAGTAGGTTGTGATTCACTGTGTATCAGTTCAATAGATTTGTTGTTGCAGTACTTAGTAAACTATAAGCATAGTTTATTTGTTACCTTCATTGCTATGTGTAAAAATAAACTATTTGCTGACAAAGGCAAAGTAAGTTTTTCGATCACGAGAATTCCTGTTTTACAAGTATGTTACCAATCAAAAATAAACAAATAAATGAATAAATAATCTCACTTCAAAATAGACAATATATAAGGTAGTGTTGAGGATACGGCTATTGTCTCAGGCCCGTCATGAAAGACGGATTGTCAAATCAAAATAGTTTGAAGAAACTATTCATAAAAGTAACAGAGTAGATTTGATGGCAACCACATTTCCTCACTCGCAGCATCAACCTCTTCATCATTAAAGTGATAAAAGGGGAATTAGCATATGCACCATCAATAACCAAATGTGGATGTCACTTCCTGTGATGGATATCATACAAGTGGCAAGCTCTTGCAGCCACTCAATTCCACCTGGATCTGCGGAAACAGCTCAGTTATTAGTCAAAAAAGGGTAATAACATATGTGTATTTTTTTTTTCCAGATGATACAAGTAACACACACGTGATAAAACAGTAGACATGCACACCATTTTTCCTTATTTTTTTATTATTTTTTTTTTTTTACAAATAAGCAGACAATAAAATTTAGTAAAAAAAAAACAAAGGAGATCAAGTGCACGGTGTTATGCAGCGTATCGGCCTCCATATGAATTCTGCAGCTCCAGCTTTGACACAAGTCCCACACTATGTCATAATTTCCCTCTTAAGTGGCTCCATGTGTGATGTGACTGCTTGTGTGTGTGTATGCTTACACATAGGTTTAAGGCATCATATTATAAATATAATCTGCTGTGTGCATGAACAAACCGCTAACAGTTTTGTAAGAAGTAACGCACAGAGGCACTTGTGTGTTCAGAAGACGGTAGAGACAGAGGGAGGCTATCCCTGACAATCGAGATAGCATTTAGCGCTTAGCGCTCAGGGAGAATTTCAGCCGATCAGTCAGTCACAGCCTGCGCATGGCCAAGTGACAGCAAATCCATACTAAGTCTCACAATCTAACATCACGCCTGTTTCAGCACGCTGTAGTAGCATGGCCTTCAATACTGTGGCAGGTGTAAAAGAGCAGTATGTCAGCAGCGTAGTTAGTATATCTGTCATGGTGTGAATGTTTCTGTGTGGGGGGCCAAAGATCTCAAAGGCAAAACTCATATTTAGAAAAACCTATAAATTATGCAGATGCTGTAAATTTTGAGCAATTTAATATTTTGTTTCAAAACACGTATGTCTTCACTGTCATGTTCAATGTATTTCCCTTCAAAAAATATATTGGTGTTTCAGGTGAGAAATGAGTTACAACAATTATGAAAATTATATAAACGAAAAGTAACTTATTTATTTATTTAAGAAATATTAATTTATTTCGACGAGAGCTGGAAGCTTCCCATGCCGTATGTTAAATATTGATTTCCCACCAATATAAGCATATTAATTTATTCATTACTTTCATTTATACAGGTGAGATCCATTGATAAGCGCTCATTTTCAAGCAAGATCTGCTCAAGTCGTTTGTTACAAAAAAAAAATCAGTCAAATGACATTCAAAGTAACGCTTCATATTTCTGGAGATGTTTTCAAAAAGCCTCAGACGATATAGAAAGCCTCCCATTGGAATCGAACTGGACACCTTTAAATCCTGCTGCAAAATGTTTTAGGTAGATGGAGAAACACAGGTTTACCCAAAGTCTCAGCTTTTCTTCCCTCTCTGTTGACTGTAAATATCAGGGAGATGACAGCACTGTGGCCTTCTCAACGCATCAGCAAACAATATTCAAATGTTATTATTGTTTTTTTTTCTTTTTACATCAAGTGATGCATTATTTCCCATATTAACCTGTGCCAGTTTCTGTGGCACAGGTTTTGCGTTTTGTTAACCATCAGAATTACAACCCTGCACAGTGCAGAATTCAATTATCATCATAATGGACAATTACTGGAGCGCAGGACTGTTTGGAAAGACGTGCAAATTTCAACAACAACTTCAACATAGTATAAATTTGCTGATTTTTTTTTTCTCTATGTCTGCTCTCAGGAAATCCCATTTGGGTTAATAGGTGGAGTCCAAACAGTGCCAGATAGCACCACACTGTCCAGGATTCCCCACACGCATATATGCGTACGGTGCTAAAACACTGCTGAAGTACACATGCACTGTGGTGACTCGCTCTCTTTCTTTCCGACCTTTCAGGAAACAAATGTGGTCTCCTGCTGACACGAATGCAGAGAGCCCAGCTGTGGCTGGTAGATGATATCAACCCTGCCTTTTTTTTTTTCATCATTTGACAGAAAGAAGGAATGATATAAACCAGAAACTGTAGCACATGTTAGTGTGTAAAACGTAGCAAGCAGCCTTTTGAGGTTGGTGTCAGTAACGTACAAGTCAAATGCAATGTGCGCTAGATGTTATCACGGAGAGCAGACAGTGTAAAGTGGAAGAATAATACGGCGGCTGTTGTTTGGTGACTCATTGAGGTTTGTGTCAGATATGTAACAGTCAAAAGCTCCTGGCCACATGCTGGACGTAAATAAAACAGACGTGAATCAAGAGGCTCAGGAGGAAATCCCATAGATATGGTGTCAATACGTGGATATTAGCTGGGTGAAGCAAACATATAAATTCACAGATAAAACAGTTCAAGAAGCTAATGAGAGAGGTGAAAATTATTCATGAGCAAAAAAATTATGTTTATGAACCAAATATGCCCTTAATTCCTGCTCTAGATAAATGTTGATCTATTTAAAGATGGACATTTATTTATTTATTTATTTATTTTCAAATGACATACTTTCTACAAGAAGAAGAAAAGGTGCCGAATCAAAACTGAGACAAAATTCAAACAAATTCATCCTCGCAGCGGCTTGTTGAAAATAAACACTGACATGTTAAATTATTAAAAGCTCCTGCATATTCAGAATGATAATTCAGAGAGTGATACGGTGTGAATTGCAACAACAAAATGTGCGTAAAGTGAATTATGTATAATAAAGATTGTTTTTGTATAACAAATGAAAACATTTCTCTATTTCTGTCTTGCCATCAGATTCAATTAGTGACAGAATGTCATCTTCACAAGTTTTGTTTTTCATAAGCATTGTTGTGTTTGTTACTTTGTTGTTCTCCCTCTATGAAGAGATCTGTCACACTTATTTGCATGACAAGTTTCTCAGTGTAGTGCTTTGAAAAGAGTGTGCAACAACAGTGCACTTCTGTCTTTTCCTTCTCTGTACAATCAACCACAGTTTTAGCCGCTACAAAATGCATTTTATATTCCAAGACACCTATTATTTTACTTCAATAGGTAGCTGTACCAGTGTTTCAAATATATATATATATAATGCAGAGATATATAAGGGTACTGGATAAAGAGAAAAAAAATACAATAAAATAAAACAAAAAATCTTTGCATTGTCTCAACTCAAGGCAGATATGGACTGATCTGAATGGGCCTGGTCTGGTGAGAAAAACCTCAACTTGTCCACATCTTCAATCAATCCAGTTACTAAAAGGTCTATAGTAACTTGAACTGTCACATGAGTGTCAAACTTTATCTTGCCACAGTGTATAGCTTCAGTGTTGGTAAAAGAGAAAACAAATAACAAAATCTGCATTGTTAATGACAACATATTTTCCAGATTAATCTACTGTAAAAGATCATAAGAATTTATTGTAACAGGGGGTGAATAAGCATTGCAAACCAAGCCACTTCACTGATAATGTATTATACAGTACATCTTTCAAAGCTGAAAGCAGTCATGTTTTCTTTTTCTTTTACATAACCAAAACAAAGCTTTTTCATTGTATTTTTCTTTAATGCAACATTAGAGCATAAATACCAAAATGTCTTTTTTTTGGCTAATATTTATTAAAGTTATAAACAAATACATAAAGCACATACTTCTGTGTACATATGCGGCACATTTCAAAATACACTAAACACATTTTCCAATGTTCACTCATTCAAAAGCTATGGATTATGTGTCTATTGCCATCAAAATAATCTAATATTTTATAAAAGCTCACAAATATCTGTGCCGCTTGCATGCCTAAAACATCATGCAAGGCATTCTTTCACAAGTTGCTACATTTAGCCCACTGTGAACTCTTGTGTTCCACAGCCATTCCCCACTGTTAACCTAATCTTTATGATTATTGTTATGGCTTTAGCAGCAGGTCATGTCTGTCAGTAGACAGCGGCTCTCGCTGTAGGAGAGACTCTTTACGCGCACTTAGCCTTCAGTCAATGGGAAGACAGACAATTAGTACAGCTTTCCATATCTGGCACAGCAGTTTCACTTCATTAGATTGTGTACATTAGGCAGAGCAGAGATGGCAGGTGAAACACTGTGAAGCAGAGGGTCAGGGGATGACACATATCAGGTTATAATGAGCTTGTTAGTAAGTAGCAAACAGTGTATTTTATTTAAAATTAACATTCTTCCAAGACAAGAAGAGCCACAAATAGAAAGGTAAAACTATCTCAAACAAACCTCCCTTAGAGATATTAAGCTAACATAGCTGTAACAAAAAAATAAGCAATCCATTGTGAAGACAGTTATAATCCCGCCTTTTAAACGAAGGGGCATATTTTTAAATAAAAGTGAATATTTATATGTGGATGCATCCAGTAAATGAGCAGAGGTAAGTGTTTCAGAGCAGTATCTTGAAAACTAAACAAACACATTGGCACCTTATAAAAACTCTTTTTCACAAGCTCAGTATAGCTGTCATTCGGTTACATGAGGCGGATGAGGAGTAAAGCAAATAAATTATGTACATGAGAAGTGAAACTGATGCTAACATATATTTTATTTATTATTGGTAATATTAACATTTTATGATAAAAAAAAGAAGAGAAAAAAGTAAAACGCTGAATTTACACATCACATTGCCTGTTGAAATACATGGAAGAAGTCCAAGGTGTGAGGCAGTGAATGTGAGTGACATTCACTCAGTTTCTATGATAAAGCGCTATAGATACTGGGCACCATTAAAATAATCAATTTAGTGAATGCCATCATAAATCTCTAAGATCCAAATGTAACTGTGTATATGACAGTTTGTTCATGTCTTAAAGGGTATGACACGCTTGATACTAATTATTTATCCACTAAAGCAATAATCTAATTGTGATATATTTATTTTTCTGACTGTTTTCAGAATTTTTTCTTCATCTTTTTTTATTCATGTGCTCAAAAACATAACTGTGCATTCCCCCCTTCAAGCACAAAAGCCCTTTATGCTGTTGTAGATGAATGGTGGAAAATGACTTGCATGAAATAATTATATCAGCGCTCAAAGCCAATTTTATCCCGTTCTCAAACCCCACTACAGACAATAACATTTTTATTAGAGACATGTTTGTTCGTCCTAATTACATTCAGCAGTGGGTCTAGCCTCTCTGTTTGCTTATCTCGACGAGTACCACATGAGGTGTCACAGAAAGAATTTCTGCCCAGGGCCAGTGACCTCTGAGGCCCTGTCTGTACCAGTCAACGCTGCATGAAATCACTAAAAGATGGCTCCTGCAGCAGCGAGCGAGATAATTCATCCCCCCCTCATTAAAAAAAAATAAAAAATCTTTAACAACAAACAGCAGTCTGAAGTTAAACCAAAAGATGGCTGATAAGGTTATTAGCAGCTCTCACTGTGAACAAAGTTGGACACACACAGCTGTGATCAATAGCAGATGTTAGCAGGTAGTCCTAAATACTTTCATATTACAAATACTCCCTGTCAGAACGCACTAATGCAAAACAAATCTTGTTAACAGCTCTGGTATGTGCGCTTGTGTGTTTTAAGCCCCTACAGGGAAATTTACCAGCGTTTGAAGTGAAATACTTTAAATGCACGAGCCACTCAATATACTTGTGATGTGTTTACTGTGTGCACTGCGTAATACGTTCTCCTCCGCTCGTCGTCAGTGGCTTTTTCGTTGACACCGCTTTGTCAGGCTTCAACTTGCATTAACCAGTGTTTAACGTGATTCAAGAACACAAGCTGACCCACTGAGAAAATACACGACTAAATGTGTAGCAATACAATGCTTATTACTGTTTCCCCTCAGGCAAATACTTTTTTGCTTAAGCCCCTACGCATGGGAATTTTTTTTTTTTGTTTTGTTTTATTACCTTGCAAGATAAGTTGCGAGTGAAGACCGAGGGAGGAGAGGAGAGAAGGCGGAGATTGGAAGAAACAAAAGGGAGAGAGGAGGCTCTTAAGTACCTGCGGAATTAAAATAGCTTGGCTCATGATATCAGTGTCTTAGTTCTTGGTTTTCATGTGGGGGGGCATGTAATTATGAGAGTGTTTTAACATTGAGCCAAGAAGAAAGATGAGTTTAAGTGCAAATTAATTTCAGATTACCACAACAAAGACAATCAATGCTTGGTGAGGACAGTGACAAAAAGCTCTTGAGAAGCCCCAAGGTCTTAAAAAATGCACACACACATATCCAACAGCTCAAAGAGTTTGTGGAAAAAAAAAACAGTCTGTCTTTAAATCCTCTGAGCTACAGGGAAACAGTGTAAGGACTTTAGGACTGGTGGATGTGCTCTAGTTTCCTGGTTTTAGTGAGAACACGAGCAGCAGCCGTCTGATGGACATTTTAGACAAAACTGTGAAGATTCTATCGCAGTAATCAATTCAACTATGAATAAAGGTTGTGCTACCTTATCTTTGAAGGTAATAGTTTACTATCCAGAGCGGGAGATCCTTCAAATAAACATGTTTTCGAATACTCATTTGTTTGCAACCCACTCTGCAAGCAGCTCTTTATTCATTCTGCTTCCTGTCTGTGGCATTTTTTTTTCATATAGTTACGTAGCCTGAATGTCTGGTGTGGATGCAGTAGAATCAGGAATACCACACTTTAATATTTTATTTCTGAAACATGCATCACAAGATTTAGAATGTGTAAGCATTTTTACAGAAACGATTTTCTGTGATAGCGACAAAATATTGTCGCTATCACAGAATGCAAACATATTCTAAATATATATATGATTTAAATATGCAATGATTTATTTTCTCATTCTCTACAGTTTATTCCAACTAATTTCTCGTGACTTCTCGTTTATCGTGGTCAGGGACATTTGCCACTAATCCTGACATCATTTGGGCTTTGGGAAGCTCGGCCATTGCGTTTGAATTTAAACAATTCTCACAGTGATATGATTACTCAGTAATGCATTTGGTAAAATACAACAATCACCCATGGAAATTGCAAAGACTGGAATTCAGACCATTCTGAGCATTTTTTTTTTTTTCAATCATTTGTTGATTCCACTTGTATTGTTCTCCTAATATTTGTCACTACAGCTTAACTGTATTTTGCATCCACATTTGTTGTTAAATAGAGAACATGACCAGGTCTCATAGGAAAATGTGAAAACAACATTAATCTTTTGAATATAACACTACATGTACAGTGTTTAGCAATATGCTGTAAATCCCTCTGGACCCTGAACAGGAACAGAGTATAGATAAGGAGTAGGTGGGTAGCAATTTGTGAATTACTCTGACAAAGACTCATTTCTTTTAATTGTGCCCAATCTTAGCTTCTCCAGCTAATGAGAAAAGGTGATTCAAACATAAAACAGTTCCTGCTGGACTTTCTCACAAATGAGTGATGTCTAAAGATGTTTTTAAAGAACAATTATTTATTTTTTTAGACACTACAACTGTACATTTAAAGTTAAATACTGTTTTTCAAAGACATTTGTAGTTATTTTACACTGCACATTACATTTTTTTTCTGGAGTACAATCTAGGTTTGGTGGCCTAATGTCGCTCTATCAAGTATATTATTTTTTTTGCAACTTATGGAAATGTGATCTTCATAAAATTGTCACGTTTTTAGTGATGTGTCTTGTTAAAGGTAAAAACACCCAGAGTAATCTGTTAGTTTGCAGTACTGTGAGAGGAGTCAAAAGATCCTGATCACTTCCATATGCTAAGACTCGTCTACTGTTTCCCTCAGGTTGTCTTTTTCTGCAATTCTTTGTTTGTGTGTGAATGTTAAAATCTAACACATAGATTATATATTGCCATTGCTTCAGCTAATTATACAACAGAACTTTGTTAGTAAAAACATATACAGATACTGGTTCCCCACACATCTCTGAAGTTTGTGTTCTTTTTTTTTTCTATCTGACTGCCTTCTCAGCATTTGATAAAAAAGTAGGAGGTGATTCTTACTTCCACATTTTATATCAGTGCCTGGAACCCAGTGAACCACAGCCTATCTGGGAACAAATGAAGAGGAAAGGCTAGGTGATTAATGAAGTGGCCCCCGATAGCAAACTGACTCTGATAACAGTTTCTCTTGCAAATAATAAATTACAAATCTAAAATTCTTCCGAGGAAAAATGGAAGGAGGAGTATGAGAGCGTGTGAGGATCATCATATGGGAAACAGAGAGTGAGGGACTGTTTGGGTTATAAAGGTATGGAATGATAATGCCAGAGGCTTGGGGTACTGTAACAAAATGAAGAAAGAAGAAGAACCAATGTTTTAAAAGTATTAGACTAAAATTGAAGGAGTAGTGCTAAAATTTGCTAAGTCAGAAGAGATTTCTGCACTTCATTTGGGAATTTTATGAGAAATATCAACAGTGCTGAGTAGGACAGATTAGAAAATAAGGAAACCTGATGCCACCTCACCCCTCCAACTTTGCCTTGCTTGGTGATCTAATGGAAACATTTTATGACGAAGCAGACATAGTACCTTTACAATTCGAGGTCCTTCATTGGCAACTGTGCAGGCTCCAACCTGAGGCCAGCTTAATACACGTCGTGTGAGTCTTTGCTACAAATTTTCTTCCAGCAGGTGCACAGATTGTCATCCAATTCTTTGGTAGGATGGATAGTAGTATTTTTTTAACTGGTGTGTTGAGCAGAGTAAATTGTATTGGTCTTCTAAACTCCAAGACCAACTAATTGATAATGAAAACGAGAACTAAATCTGCTGGGGTCTGTTGAAACAGAGATTGTAAATTGCTAGATAAACTAGCCAGCTTATCTGAAGAATAGAATAGAATAGAATAGAATAGAATAGAATAGAATAGAATAGAAAATATTCCTTTTCTACACTGAGTGCAGATACTGACGGGAAAATTGTGTTTTGATTATAAATAAAATCTCCAAACTTCAACACGCACAACAAAGATTTTACATCAAAACAGTATGTCTCAACAAAATATTTAGATTTGCTTATGAATAATTTCATTACCCCCTTTACATAGCACATTACCATGTATGCTCTAAATGCTTAACCCAAAGAGTTTACAATTGAATTCTCTCTCTATTTGAAAATTGACCGAGGACAGTTTATAGGCTACTATGCTTGAACACTAAACATTTTCATATACAGGCATTTCCAATTGAATATCTAAATAAAAAGTGGGGCTGCAGTCAGATCCCACTTGCTTCAAAAACTAAATTGATTTATTTCAGTGGGTCAGATTTTCCCTGTCACATAAGCCTCTGCAAACTATTGCAAACTTGTTGGCAACTTCAAACTGAGAGCACTTCAACATGCGGTGGTGGGAAAGCTAAGATCAAACTCACAGCCCTCTGAATGACACTCGACCAGTCCCCACTGAAGCCAGTGCAGAACATAAGAATCAACAAAGTCGGCTTATGTGAAATGCTCTGCAACTTTATATGTCATTCCTTTAAAATCATGTGCTGAATTTATTCAATTAGAAATGGTAAAAAAAAAAAAAAAACGGCGCTGTGATAGCATCACCTTAGGCCTTAGACCCTGGACCACTGCAGCCCACAACACCACAGCAACCAGAGGAAGTTGCCAGGCCCACCGAAGCCTTAGAGGTAATTAATCATTTTAACCTGAAGCCTGTCAAGATATGGCCCAGTCTGTCTCACTCCCTTTGCTGATCTTCCTGTCAATTATATGTGCAGATGATTCGACAAGCTCTCAGTCTGTGTTGTGGCCATCTGTAATTGTTTAAAAATGTTGCTTTGAACTGTCTGCAGCTCAGCATTCTTGACTGCTGACTGTTTTACTTAGTTTCAGATTGCAATTTGTGAAAAAAAAAAAGGTGAAAAGAAAATGATTTTTTTTTTCTTTTCTGCTGAAACACAAACGGAAAATAAGGACGTAATTGATAGGCTACGTTATTCGGACACCCAGACCATGAAAAAAAAGTACCTTTCTAAATTCTGCAATGTCTTGAGAGGTTGGTCTCGCTCCATGAAGCTGAAGTTAGACACATACCACGTAGATTTTGGACTGCAGTGTTCTAACTCGGAACCAACAGGAGTTGAATGTCACATGCCATTAATGTTAATTTCCTCTTGGCTTTTCTACCAGAAACATCTTTGGTGGAAAAGTGCACAAATCTCAATCATCCCAGTCCGTGTAACCCCCGTTCCTGGGCCTGACAGCCTGCCCAGTGCTGCTGAGAGACCCAGAGGGCTGGTCCCATGTGGTAATCCCCCTCTCCCAATTACCACTAACAGACTTCCTCAAGACCTGCCTCACCACTTCCATATTGCTCTCTTTCAGCTTTTCACTGCTGTGCAGCTCTGTGTGCATAGTGTGAGCTTTTCCTCTTTCTTTACCCTTTTCACTCTCATTCTCTGTTTTGCCTTCATTCCCCCCTCTCCCCTACCCTCTCTCCCCCCTCCAAACACTATGCCTACATCCCATCTTTTCCTCGAGGGAGCGGGAGCAGTACTAGTGCTGCTGCTTTGCTTGCCAAGAACAGATGTCCAAGAAATACCCGTCCAGTGAGAGAAAAGGAGTGAGCGAGAAAGAGAGAGGAAGCACATGGAGGCAGATTAGGTGAACCGTAGGATCTGCTAGTGCCGTCTGGAAAAGTGGGATTCCATTCAGCAATTTGAAAAACCTGTGTTGTTAAGCTTATGGTTTTTGTGTTCCTACAACAAGTGGGATTATTATTTTACAAAGTTTGAAATAACAATAATTAAAGAAAAAAAAATGGTCTTTTTGTCATGATCACAGAAAACTGTATGTGGCTTCAAAGGAGCAAAGCAGCAGGTTGTTTTTTTTTATTGTTTATTTTTCTTTGTTTGACCTTTTATGGTACAAATATTGGTAAAGCACTGATGCGTATTAAAAAAAACGTGCTATGTAATTAAATGATGTACTTAATATGACCATTTGCGGCTAAAAACCATTATATTACACTGTTTATACCATAGCCTCTGTGGCCTGTTTGTACCCAAGAACAGGCGAGATTGCGTTACCAGACTACCACTGATCAGACTGAAATGAAGCTTGACCAATAGAATCACTTCTAGCTTCAGCTACAGTGTGCCCTGTGGCCTGTCCCATTTGGAACCGTTCTGAACATCATAAAGCACACAAAAACACTTGCAATGATCACCCTAAGCTATTTTTAGAGTCAACATACCTACTGTAAAAGGAGCTCTGACGGACACAGTGGGACTGACTCGGGAATCACGGGTTAGTTTCTGCGGCTAACAATGTGCAATGTATTGACATGATATGTGGTAAAATATGCATTTCTCAGATCTCAAAGGTCATCGGCAGCCTTTGGCAGACAACCAGCCAGCATTGATGTGCTTCTCCTTTGGTAGGTGGCGACAACCTGTGTCGATTGTTGACAGCAGTCTTGGGGAACCTGTAACTACCGTGTTCTTTCTGCAGAAATTCTGAATAAAGCCAGGATTAATATTTATTCCTTCAGCTGAATTTTGGCTGGATTTTGGATCAAAAGCTTCTGCAGTTTCAGGAGCAGAAAAGAAGTTGCGTGCTGTCTTCCTTTTTTTTTTCTTTTCTATTTACCTGAACATTATATAATCCAGTAGAGTCAATAATAAAACTTTAAAGTTTGACCTAGAACAAGATTTCAAAATACCAAATATGAGGAGGTCAGCTATTCAAATGAGGATCTGAGTAGTGGTGGGTTTGTCCACTGGAAAAAAAAAAAAAAAAAAAAAAAAAAAAAACCTCTCACTCTGTAATGGATGCCTTCTACATGTGAGACCTTAGTCTGCACCTTGGAATTCATGTAAAACTAGATCTTAGGGTTGGTTTGGGAAGACACTAAAGATAAAGTCAAGTAAAAAAAGGGGGAAAAAAAGTTTCATAAAATAATCCCGTTAGCTATACATGCAAATAATAGAAATATCTCTCACAGCCCAGCTCACAGTGCACTCTTTTTATTTGTATTTATTTACTTAGTGCCTGGTGGCGCCCCGCAAGTGTTGCTGCCTTGAGCACTTGCTGATCATGACCCTGAGACACCAAATAAGGCACACGCAAAATTGAGACTCCATATGATAATACACACACATGTAATTTTATATATATATATATATATTTGTGTGTGTGTGCGTGTGTTTTAAAAAAACTGTTGAAAAAGTAAAGAATGAGTCAGAGAAAGAACACAGCAAAGCTGATTGCTTGTTGTGGAACAAACCAGTGACCCACATAACCTGAGTTCCTCCCAGCAGATTATTATGGGTAATGTGTGATTAAGGCCAGCCTCATTAGCATAGTGATTCCCCATCCTCCCAATTCTCTCCCTCCCTTCATCCTGCCATCCATCCCTTCTTCCCAGCCCCCCCTCGTCCTTCCTTTCCTGGGGCTCGTGTTGTTAGCCACCAACTCCCAGTGCCTCTCAAGTACTTTAAGCTTGTTAATAATCATTATGGGTGTGCAGTGAAGTGGAGGAAAGGAATAATTACCTCACCTGAGCCAAACCAAATTAACCTCTTTTTATTTTATTTTTTTTTCTCTTCTTCCGTTTTTCCTGTTGTTGGTTACCCATTCCATATTCCCACCCACCCACACGTGTGAACACACAATCAGACACGGCATTCACCCGGGACCTATTAGGGCTGTCTGTTATTAAGTGTGGAAATAATAAATGCTCACACACACCATTTGCTTTTTTGTTACTGAGCTCATGCAGATTAAAAGGTAAACGATTCTCCAGCGCAAAGACTGAACATTGTGGATAAAAAAAATAAAAACCGGAGCTAAAAGGACGAGACAATAAATGCGTGTCGTCTAAGCTAGAAACCTGTATCATTGATCCAAACAGTGATTCAAATTCAATAACGTCTTCATAATCCCTTTTTTGAGATGCTTCAGTCTTCAAATGAGATTCCCAGTAAGCTGCGCTCTTATAAGCTAAATCATTCACAGTATAACACGCAGTAACAAGTGAACAAATCTCTCCATGTTTCTGGTGAGCATTTTTATGCCTGCTATATTTTGTCCATCATAAATTCAATTTCCGCCTTTCAGGAAAGGGAAGACTAAAGACAGATGTCTTTTATATAATAGCCCAATGCTTCAATTGAGATTGATTACAGGACACAAGAAATGAAAAATGTTTAAATAGTTATGGAAGAGAGCTGATATTTCCCATATTTCACTGGGCGCATTTCTAAATGACATAATCTTAAATGGGAGGAAACAGAAGCCTCGGTACATATTTCTCCTTCGAGTCAGCTGAGATGTTGAGGCATGTAAAAAAAAATGGTTTAAATGTATTTATAATGTGAATATAAAACAGATGTTCTGGTTTGCACATCAGAATGTTCAATTCACCGACAGTCAACAATTTTAAACTTTGAAATGTTGCACCAGGAATGTGCTGTACTTTAATGTCAGACAGTACTCTTCACTATCAATTTATCTTAAAAACGGAATTGGTGTGTAGCTTACTCTCACAAAGAAGTACATCTTGCAGTTTGTGCAGTACTTGAAACAAATCTAAGTGTTCTCCTGGTACACTGAAAACATGTTCAAAAGGTATCATCCAAATGCCTCATTTGACCGATGTTATAAACTAAAAAACAATCTGCCTCTGCAAGAAAAATCAGAAATGTATTCAGCCATTTGTAATTTAAATAGTTTGGCAAAGCAGGTTTTGCTGTAGTTACAATTTGGAAAATGCGTCGGTCAGTTTTGCAATAACGTGACTTTAGGAAACATACATATTGAAAAGATATTTTAGATTTTATAGAACTACGAGGAATTTAAAAAAATGTTTACATTTCTAGAGCTAAAAATAAGAGTGTTTAGGTATTGCCTGCTGTGCTGACCATCTAACACCCATTTCTAACTTCCTTCCATACAAGCCTCATACTGGAAAAAGGCAGTTAATATCTTCGCAGACACCACACATCTTGGACACAAACTGTTTAGACTTTGAACTTTAAGTCGGTGCCGCAGGCAGGTATTTGCAAAAACAAAAGGCAGTTTCTTTCCCCAAGCTGTCTCTCTAACACTTAAACGTCAAAGTGCCCAGATCGATTCCCAGCTTATTTGTACTATTTCAACTTCAACTTCATATAAAAAAAAAACACTGTAAAAAAAAAGAAAGAAAAAGATATATATATATATAGCATGGTATGTATATTCATCTTTTAAATGACTTAGCAAAGAGCAAAGCGGAACCAAAATTAAACTTCTTGTTTGTGTGGACGAATACAATAAAAAGTTACATAATATGTAGATTTTTTTTTTTTGACAACACAATTGTTTCAATCGTTTGTTGTTGTCTGCACCTCCTACAAATGATTTAAAAAAAATGTAGTGAGGAAGTCGAGAGACATAGAAACAATAAGCCACCTTATAGAGCCAAGAATTATGCACATTATGAAGTATCTATTCATACGCGCTCTGCAAACAGGATGCGTGTTTACCAAACAGAAGCCTATTAAAGAGTTCCAAAACCCCCTGGAGTCCTCATCACTTCTCAATTTTGCAAGACAAAACAGCAGCTCTTAAAGTGATCTCCTCTAAATGCCTATAAGCAAATTAAACATGGGTGTCTCCACTGCCCATCAATGACAGCATTCATTGGACGGGTGTGTAATGAAAGACCTGGAGTACACAGGGATAACGCTACAAGCACAGCCATCATCACTCAGGTGTGTGGCTGAGATGAAGGATCAAAGACAGACTCTGCCACCGGCATGCCTCTGCTACGCTGCTGGCCCCGCTGCCAAAGAAATCGCTAGGTTTATATCAGGGAGGATAAAGTGAGGATTAAGAATAAACAAATGCTTGAACTCACAACATCATTTACACAAGAAACAACTAGCTGGATATGTGGGAGGCCTGCTGTACCTCGGCTTGAGTGCTCATGCAGAGGGGGATGCTTGGTATGAAAGGGCCTAAAGAGATAAAGACAATGCTGTATGAAAATGCTCCAGAGCTTTTGTTGATGTAAGCCTGCAGAGATGCGACGGTACAAATAAGGTTTGGGTGTTTTTGACTGTTTTTTTTTCTTAGTGTGACTGCAGCATTTACTTCTTTTTTTTTCTTTTGATGATGGCTTACAACCTCTGTCACTACTAAGGAAAAAAAAAATGTCGTAAAAATTGTAAAAGTCCTCGTATGAGTCAGCCACTGTCAGAGTTAGTCTCATTTCTCTTCCCCTCTGTTCATCCAAGCAGTTGCGTGTTGTTTCACAGGCACAGGCCCATGTTTTGTTTTGTTTTCTCCTCTCTTTGTTTTTAATTGCTATCATGGAGGTCAATTAATTTCACTACTACCCCCTACTCCCCCGCTTCTCTATCTACAGCCCACACAGCTGCGGCACTGCGTGTTTGTTAGCCCATCTCCTTCCAAGCCCTAATGCCACATCACTTCAAATGGATTAATCGAGCCACTTTGTTGTTTAATCTCGCCTCGGCAGAACTAGTGGGAGGGTTGGTGGGTGTTTCAGGGGCTGGGGGTGTACGTGGGAGGGGTATGATCAGAAGTGTGCTGGCTTGTCTGTCTTTGTCACGGACAGATAGACTGTTGGACAGACAAATGTGTTCGATGCTGTGTGTAGGAGCACAAGAGAACTAAAAGCATCTCTGAGGAAGCTATCTGAAATCCAGAAAACTAGGCAAGAATGACACACTGAGAGACAAAGAAGAGAAATGGCTTTAAATGTTTTAACCGATCTGTAATCATTGATACAATACTACCCTTACATGGAGATATATGTCAGCTCATTTTTATTTAACAGTAAATTACACAAGATTAGAAGATAGTTTTATTTTTGTTCTCTCACAAATGGCGAGGGATGTAAAAGTACACACAATGCTAATGGGAAGTTTTAGAATATCACCTTCTAATGTTATTTCCTCATCAAAATCATAACTGGAGTGTGGATTTGATTTATTTATTTTTTTATGTATGTATATGTTGAAAGAATCCCTGAATCTCCCATGGCAGCCATTAGGGGGTGCCTGAAGGCTTGCTCCCACACGTTTTCCACTCAGATCCTCCAAACAGGCAGCAGCAGCAATTAGCAAACACTTGGTGGAACTGTGCATCGGCTGAGCTCATCATACGTCTCAGTCCAACGCTGCTAAGAACGTTTGTTAATGGCGTAATGAGAAGCGTCGCTGTGATGAAGGGCTGAAGGAGACAATTCGGAGCTTCTTAAAGAGACAGAGGCCAAATGTCCAATTTCTTTCAAGTCTTGTTTCATATATAGAGCATTTTTATAACAACTGAAGGTAGTATATTTAGTTGATTGTGCTACAAAATGGCACTATGTGCCTGTAAAATGCATAATACCTTTAACACAAATACTTCATAGATGAGAAAGGACTTGATCTTTTACTGTATGTGCTTTCTTTTCTCATGTTTAGATCCATGTGAAATTATGTTTTAAATACACCGAGACACATAAGAAAATAACGATTGAGATAGTAGTTCAAAAAACATGGAGCATCGACAAACCAGAGCTTTCTCAAATATACTTTCATGACTTTTCTTAAGACACATTTTCCTTTCACTGTGACAGCATTCACTGCTGTTGCTGTTAGTATTTTATTTTATTTATTTATTTTTTTTCCCTACTGTAACTGTAAACAGAGTTCCAAACTAAAAACACATGATGAATCCGGATTTCGTTCTACTGCTACACAACTAGTAACTGCTTTATGTTTTTAATCCAAACACGAGCTTCAAATAAAACCGTGGCTTTTAGAAAATGCACTAAATTGCATGAAGCATCACATGTATACCGGCCTTCAGACTCCTGTCACAATATTGGAATGTCAGAATGCCAACCAGTACTTCTCCAAGACACACATACTCATGCTCACAATTAAAGGTCCTGTTTGATGTTTTGGCACTTTCATGTTCTGATGACAATTTCATCATGAAGGAGGAAGGCTGCTTGACTTCAGCCTCGTGGCAATAAGCACACAGACATTCGCAATAACAACAACAGCAACAACTACAAAAAAAAAAAAAAAAAACAGCCGTTCTGCCACCCTACCTGCAGACCGACGTGAGCGCACACGAACCGCTGCATGCACACAGACAGCCTCCCAGCTATCCATGGTGGTTTTTTTCCTCTTCTGATCTGCTGAGTCAGTTGAGCCCCTTAAGACTTCTTCCCTCTTCTTCTTTACAACATATCAGACACAGAGGTAGTGCAGTGGGGGGGGGGGAATGTGGTTAAAGAACAAAAAAAGTAAAAAAAGAAAAAAGCAGACAAGTAGAGCAGACGTGTGTTTGGGTCAATCCACAGGCCTTTGTTTTTTGTTGTTGTCGTTTTGTTTTATTGCTGAGAAATCACTGGGAATTAAAATAAATGGACATGTAGTTACTGACCTGACATCTGCTTGATATTCTTGTTTCAAGTCCATCACATTCAGGATTGGTTCAGTTAGTTTTGCTTTTCAGTAAATAAGGGGTAAAAATAAATAAAAATAAGTCTCCATTAACACCTCTTTTCAGTTATTACATTTGAAATGTCTTAATGAATTTTGCTGTTTATGATGAATATTTTTTTTAAAGTGATCAATGGCTTAATGCGCATTCTAAATCTGACACAACATGAACAATGAATAAATATTCAAATTTTAAGCCACTATTCTTGGAATTTATTTATATTCTACGTGTTGAGTTTACAGCTTGGGTCAGTGTAGCCTGTTACTGTGTTGTTTACATCCTGAGTAATTATTGTCTTCTGGTTGTGAGTTAATATGAATTTTAAAAATGATCTACCTTTAACTTTTATGATTACATAAAACACCTCTAGGTCGATCTCATTCTGGTTATTAATTTTTACTCACATTTTGTCCTTATTCATTGCCACTAAATCCTTACTTCCATTTTCTAACTATGTGCCTACCCGAGTGCATAGTGGTATTTTTGGTAGATTATTCCTAGTCTTATAGTGGACTAGGAATTAATTATGGAAATTATTTCAACAGTTTAGATGTCAAAGCAGGCCTAAAATATTTCCAAGTCAAGTAGTTTTTTTGGGGTTTTTATCAGGTGTGCAGAGACAGAAAGCTCATTTCTGCACCTGGGAAGCATAAATATGAGGAAACCAACAGCACAAAAACACAAACATTGACGAGGCAAAATAAGCCACATGTAAACTACAACAAAGCCCAGATATATAGCACTTATGTCCAACTTTGAAAACACATTTAACTGTATGATCTGAGATCCACTGATGTGTTCCTTTATGTTTGATTTATTGTCATAGATGTTACTTGTAAAAGAAAAAAACAACAATGCTCTGTAAACTGTTGATAAAATAAATATAATTGTGAAAACATGCTATAATGTTTTTTACAATTGAAGTAAAAGAAAAAAGAAAACTGTAACAAAGATGTACATAGATTAAAGTTAATTTCTGTATGTGTGTCTTCAAACTGCAAATGTGCATAGATGTGCGAGTGGAACTGGGTCCCAGACGTATAGTAACACAGACTTGACACAGTGTGGTTTCCTCTGCTCTAATAGCAGGGCTTTGGGTGAAGCAGTGAATAAACGGTTTTCAGTTAGACCCAAATGGGAAGTTCCTCTACAGATAAGAAGAGCCAGAGAGCTGACAAGGAGGGCAGGTGAATGAAAGAGAATTGAGTCGGAGGGGCCACTGTGGGGTTCCACTGAGGTGGCAGTTGAGTAATAACAGTGTTGCTATCTCAAGAATTACCCTCACCGTCATCGAAAATCAGGTCGGAAATGTATTTTAAGTTCACGGCAACAATAATCAACAATGCAAATTGTTGTACTGGATAGATTTGCTGGATGTTAAATAATCTTCAAGACAATATTAACTAATCCAAAATAAGTGAATAAAAATATGAGTCTCTAAGCAATTTGGTAAAAAAAAAAAAATATATATATATATATATATATATAGATATAGATATATATATATATCTATATCTATATCTATATATATATTTATATATATATACTATATATATATAACATATATATATAGATAAGATATATATATATATCTATATCTATATATATATATATATATATATATATATATATTATATATATATATATATATATATATTTATATCCCTTATTTATATAAATAAGGGAGGAAAGAAATCAATTAAAATGAAATAGAAAATCTGCCACTGCATGACACGGGGAGAATAATCCATTATGCTAAAAGGAGGGAAAAAACCGCTCAAATTACCAAAGAACCCCCCCATAAACCAGCGTAACTTTCTAATCTGTTTATAATTAGCATTTCAATGATCCTACACATTAAAGTCCGACCTTCAAGAACTCTGACCCGCTTCTAATTGGTGCTAATACCCACTCAGTGTGGTATATGAAACTAGCCATGACCAAACAAATGGACCTCAGGTACAGCTAATTTCTGGAGCAATTAGCTTTTCATGTTGAGGGATTTAGCTGATTATCTGCACAATTTCACACAGTTTTTCACTGCACTTTTTTCAGTGCAATTCTAAATGATATTACATTACAAGAATATATATTTTTAATCACTTTTTAAAGACTACACAGAAGCTATTCTGATGGAGTTGCTCTTTAATTCATGGTCGTGGTACTTAATGCCCAGGGTCTTCGAGTAAGGCTCAGAATAATGTGGTCCAACAATTTGAGCATGTAAAACAAAAGAAAAATCTAAACGTGTTGTAATTATATCTTCATGCTAAGGGGATTTCACTCTTTAAAACAGAAGTAAGGGATGTGTATTTTAATGAATTAGAATATAAATGAAAAAAGAAACATTAAAAAAAAAGTGTTTTGCAATCACCTTATGCCTTTTAGCATTGGACAGAAATAACCACTGCTTGTCAATTGTCTCCTTGACAATTGTCAAATTAGCAGTGTGTCCCAAGATGCTTTAGGTACATAACAATCCTTTTTATTTTCAAAATTGTCATACATTTGAGATGCACTTGTCACTCCCAATACTAAAAATAAAAAGAACAAAAACAAAAAAAAGATTTACATGCCCCAGTTTAATCACAAATAGCAAAATTATAGATGTTGAAAACTTTACGGCTGAGCACGAAAGCAGGACAAATGGTATAATTAAACTCAATGTACATACTGTACATTCATAAACATCCTTTGGGCAGTGCACTGAAAACAATGATTTGGAGATGTGTGTGTGCGTGTGCATGTGTGTGTGAGTAAATTACCGTAGCGTATAGGAAACAGCCTGTGTGGTCCAAACTCTGTAGTGCCACTACTAAAGTCTGGTTACTAAGAGTACAATAATGGTCTGCCAAGAAGGTGTAAACAGTGATTAAGTGTAACCAATTTTGACGTCTAAATCTAAACTGAAAAGGAGCAAACAAACAAAAAAAATGGTATAGTTAAGCACACGAATAGTAATAAAAAAATAAAAAAATCTATTAATGTTACAAAGTGTTTTGATTTTCACATTTACCATACGACATATTCCCCCCTCAGCATCACCCTATGCTGTGAGCTCCTTTATGGTGCCAGATATGCATGACAGCAAGAGTGTGATTATCCCCTCTAGAAATAGTGCTTTTAACTCAGTGATTTTTAATAATGAGAGCATTAATTGCAGCACTTTGAAACACCACTGCTTTTGATAGCTAATCTTATCAGTACTGCACAATGCAGGGTTGATCAAATGAACATATTTCCTGTGGTGGGTCTGGTGGGGAAAAGAAAAAAAATGTAACTTGATTAATAGTATTGAAGAGTATCAGGGAAATGTGCATGTTAACTGGGAAATTACAGAGAATCAAAAAAAATAAAAAAAAAAAAAACGTGAAGGATTGAAAATTGCAGATGAAGTTCGGACCTCAGAAAATAAATCCTAAAGGCAGTAATGGGATCATTGCTTCTTAAAAAATATCTGTTTGAAACTTTTCAATGGATGAAATATGAGAATCACAATGTGACATACAAGAAAAATAATTACGGTTTGCAAAAAACTATGGTAGATTAAATACAAAGCATGCATATTAGCTTTGTCAATATGGTCTTGTTTGGGGGTCACACCGATATTAAAGAGTCAAACCTTTTTAGTGCACAAGTCATGCACACAAAGAAAATGCACAGTGTTTATTCAAATGTGTATATCAGAAAGGAAAAGGATAAAATTATGAAAATATGACCTTGTCCTGAGATAATCCATTGCAGTGTTGAAGGATACTTCAACAATGATGCAATTTTACTTTCAAAGAGATTCCCAACCACTGATTTATTTATTTATTTTGTAATTGTCTTTTATTGTGTGTCACCTATTGGCAGGTTGTTTTTACAGTATTTCATATTCTTATATTTAAGTGAGTAAACAGAGTATGGGGCGGGTCTGGTCAGATTGCTGTGCTTGATCAAATCTCTTTTGCACAAACTGGTCCTCCAATCTTAATGACCAATCATAGCATCGTGTTCCCCTTTGATCCAACTAACACTATATTGTGAATCAACATTTTTATTTCTTAATAGTAGCACACCGAATAAAAGTGGATCTTGACCCCTAAACAATCAGTCATCCTGACCTTGTCAACCCAGTTAAGTCTCCAAAAATATCTTTCTATATCTCTGATTGTAACATCGCCACACCTGAAACTTGAAGTAAGGGTACATGCTTGAGAGAAAACAGGATGAAAAAAAATATGTCAATGGAATCCTGGGAGGATGAATTGCGTTGTCTTCTTTCTCTTCACATTTTTGCAAGCCTTTGAATCCCTGTGCCTCGTTCAGCCATTGTACAAAAAACGACCTTCCATCTCACACCTGCAAACCTGAATTCGCTGTCCACCTGAACTGACAAGGCAGCGCAAGACAGCGTCAGTCAGAGAGGCAGGAAGAAGGCCCGCGGTAACTCTGGTGGACCAGCAAGAGATGTATCTGTTCACGCTGTTAATGTGAAACATTAAGGTACTTTAGGAAGAAAATAATTATACAAATAGGAGAAAAAAAAATCTCAAGACAATGACTCACAATAGTCAATATAGCGTCCCCTGAACCGACAGATATACAACAACACAGATGGGTCTGAGTGTGTGTATGCGTGTGTCTGTGTGTGTTTTTGATGTGACTCTGTTTATATTTGGGGGTTCACCTCTTGAGGAGATCATTTCAGAAATGCATCCTCATAAATTGTCATTCCATCCTCCGCTCATCCAATGTGTATTTTTGTAATGCATGAGAGGCCATATTCAAATGAAGGAGGGGAAGACCTTTCACACACACGCCAAGCTATAATGGGGAAAGCTTAGCATAACTTCCGTCTGATTTCCAATGCAAATATTAGCAGTCAAGTTCAGTGTGCGACTGCAGATTATAGTTTATCCTTCTCACACACCACAGAGTTCTTTTACGCTCTGGAAACATTTTGCTTATCAGTGCAATGCAACGATCAACTCTCTTCACATCCTCTTAGTCCCTTGGAGACTTCAAGCGGGACTAGGGGTAAAGAGAGGAAATACACAATGATATGGGCTGGGGGGTGCTAATGGGCAAACGAGGGGGGTGGGGGGTGAAGGAAAAGAATTATCAACAATCAAATGTAGTATGATCCACCCCAAATTTCAACCACCATCGATGTATTATTTTTTTTTTCTGTTTCCCTTGTCTGAATCCTCAGTGCTTAAATCCTTAAATTAAACATCTTAATTGCTGTAAGCCTCGCTATCAAATTGGGAATTACAAAGAACTCAGTGGATTTCTTCCAACTCACCCTCTCCACTCCTAATAACATATCACATACTATTGTTTATGTAATTACACAGCGTGAGATGCAGTGGCAGGCGCCCTCCCATACCCCCCCTCCCCGCTCTTCTTGTGTTTTTAATAGCATAAAGGCAGCATGACTGATGAGTTCTCACATCAAACAATAAATTCCAAATAGCTGAGGAAATTCTATTAGCAGCTGAAATCTTCACATTGGCCTGCGTATTATAAGTAAAACAGATCAGCTTAAGTATGTATTTCAGCAAACTAATTGGTTAAAGAAACTATTGTGACTGTATGATGCAGAACGATTGTAATTTAGTTGAGGTGAAAGGCTCGCTGCATGAAATAGGTTGACGTGCATTACACTGGTGAAGGGTCTGCAACGTACTCTGTGAGGTTGTATTTAATTTACCGCTCTTGAAATATTTGGCAAAATGGTTGATCTCAAAACATCCTTTTCGACTTACAATACAAAATTATGTCTTGCATGTATTTTTTTTTTTTTTGTCAGACTTAATTATTGAATGTTCATGAATGGTATTCCCAATTTTAGATATTTTATTCATGGTAACTAAATACCAGACTATAAATCTAAGACCATTTGAACAATTTAGACTTTGGTTTAATGAGAAATCAATGAACAACCTTACAAACTGAAAACGTGCAAATCACAAACTCAACCACAACACGACCATCACACTGATGCACACTTTTGTTTTGTTTTATGGTCAAGATATGTAAAGTAATTTAGTATATCACCTAAGGCTACATTTACCTATGTGTCACACACATGTAGATTTTATGTGACACATAATTGAACAGGTCAAAAAATGAGCAAAGTAGAGTTCTGGTGTTTACTGCATTGGTGCACACTGCAGCAGAAGTGGTGCAACTGTATGCAGAAACAAATACAAGCATTACTTTTGTGGTAAGCTAGTCCGATGTTTCAGTCACCTTTGGATGTGTCGCCATCAGATGGCGTGGCTCACAAAAAAACTCAGACAGGGTAATGTCAAAAATGAAGACCATTTATTATCCGCTGAAATATGTATATCCTGGAAAGTCCATGTTTGATCTGATTGCTGTTTAAGGTAAAGGTCTTGTGGCAACAAAGCACACCCACGATGTCACCTGTTTACTTGACATTTCCCTTGAGGTATTTTTGCCAAAATGCTGGTTTGGCATTGTGTATAATTATATATAATATATATATTCTTTGGAAACGGAATAACCCGTGCCCAATTATTGACATTTACCTATAGTGAGTTTAGCAAGCACATATGACAGGCAGCATCTGTTTTTCTACTTATCCAGATAATTTCCATATGAGAAGAACAAAAAAAGTATCTTTCTTTTTACACACAAACATTGCTTTTGGGTTGGATTTTATTGCCCAACACAATCGTATTTTATTGTTCCGCTAATTCAGAAACAAGAACAAAACAACAACTTTGCGGTACATTTTGTGGATTTCTGTGTTAAACAACATTTACTGTCAGGGGTGCAATACTTTTTTTTGGTAGGCTTGGCTGTGTCACACTAAACACCAGAGGGGAGGGAGAAGTACACAGCAGTGTGTGGCAGTGCAGGCAATTAGAAGTTGCTTAAGGTCAGACTGCGTCCCTGGAGAGTTGAGGAAACAATAAATAATTTGGAGGGTAAAAAGCAAAGTCTTGCCCAGTACAAAATGCATTGTGTTCTTTTAAGTCATGACAATTTATTTTCCCAATGAATTATATATGTGGGAGTTTGTTGCCAACAAGCTTTGTCCACTGAGGGGGAGATAATCTTCAATCTTTGCAAATACTTCAATAATTCCATGCAAGACAAACACAGAAGGTCATTTGTTTGTAAAGAGAGTCATGAAGTATTCCCTGAACTGTAGCAACTCCCAGAAGTTTTGGACAACGGCAGTCCGGCTACACTTATGCTAAAGTCATTCCTCACTTATTGTTTCCGCTAATAGCAAGTGCAGCAGCTTATGGAAAGTGCAGTGCCAGTAGTTTATAACAGATGACATAAAGAAATAAAATCCACACCCAAAATAAAGAATCACTGCAGACTCTCCACAATGAAGCAAAAACCTCTGGTGTAAGTTGTGTGGGAAGAGTAATCAGTTATTAGACTCTAAACTGTGGCAACTATGATTACAGGCAGTGTGAGCAAACCTGAAAAGCTGCTTTTAAACTTTACATCTGTGAGATTAGAAATTTCCAGTTGGATATACTGCCAGGAAGCAAGCGCGTTCTTTTTTTTTTTTTTCAAACCAAATCCATTCACACGCAGCAATTTGCTGCATTGTACTTTTTTTCCCCCTATTCTTGTTTTCCAAAACATTAGTCTTGCTAACTCTACTGCGTGCAAATGCAATGACTCAGGCAAGCCTCTTGTCTCCTTCTTGCTACTTTTCTTGTTTCTGCTTCATCCCTCACGCTTCCTCTTCTTCCTGTGTTTAGGAGGCGGTGAGTAAATCATATGGTCTGCTTGTGCAAAGCCAGAAAATAATGGGATCATATTCCATTCTCTTTCGCCTATTAGAGTTTCATACAATAGCAAAAAAAAAAAAAAAGAACCTCCACTTTCAACACCCAGGAAATTCTAAAGACTTCAACAAATCAACATCCCCTGACAGCTACATAATGTATGGTTTTTGGTGTGCAGCATGTGAAGCCCCATCACATCCTGTGGTAGCTGCACTGATTTACCCAACTCATACTGCCAGCAACGTTGAACTGGAGGCAAAGGATTGGGGTTTAGTTTACGAGGTACGAAGAACAAAACACAACTTGAGCAGAGAACATCTGCTTTTCAGGCTTTGATGGACTTGCAGACTTGGTGGATTTTACAATCAAGGATTTATTTATTCAGATTTGTGCAGGCAGCCTTGTGTGCGCACAAAGTAATGAGTGTGGCAAAGAGCCTCATGAAAATTCAAAATAGTGTCATCAGTGATTCAGACACATCACAAACATTGTTTGTCTTGCTTGTCAAAAAGTCTTGGGAATTGTCCAAATGTTTACAGTCCTGTCTTGATAGCTCTATCCGAAATATAACCATTTGGCTTTAACAAAGGCATTCGCATTCAGATTTCTGACTGCTCACTGCTGACTGATGAATAGCCAAGTAAAAGTCTGGTAGAAATGACAGCTCTTTTCCAAAGCCAATTTATCTTCTCTTCCTCTTTGTTTGGAATATCGTTGTAGGATATGTGAGAATAAAGCCGTAGGGAGTGGCTTAGTAGCCAGATTTACTTAGTTTTATAGGTCCCATCAACAGCATTCCTGCACATAGCACCATAAGGAGACTATTGGAAACTCACAAAAAATTATATATATATATATATACAGTATATAAAGCAGTGACGTGCGGTGAGGTTCATTGATGGTGAGGCACTGACTTATGACTTAGACACCATCCATGTTATTGGACCTAAGGAATTTTTGCGCATGCAAACAATGCTGGGGGACAAAAGGACTAATCTTTTACATGTCATCCATAGCCGCGTTAACTCAGTGAAACTTAAAAATTCAGGTATTAATTTCGTGCTATGATCCACAGCAAAGTGATCTGTATTCACCAAGCTACGCAGGCACGTTGCCATAGCAACTGACAACAATGCCACTTCATGTTTTAGGATTTAACACCAAAAAACATTCAAGAATTTTGCACACAGAACAGAACATTTAGTTTGTTGTTGTAGTATGTTTTAGGCTTAATGTTTTATTAATAATAATTGCTGTGGTAGATTAGCTACCGCTTCTGCTTTAGGGAATTATTGAAACATTAACTGTAGCCCGCAAAACGCACATTTGATTACAAAACCAAACAAAAACATCTTATTGCTGTCTTACCTTCACTTATCCATGAAATCCATGCACCGCTAATTCTGCACAAAAATATCTGTTCACTCAAAGCCAAGTCTATCTTCGGCATGTCTTTTCTACTCCGTTTGAGAATCATCAAATTGTCTTTAAGTAAAACGTTCAGCTCCGGTGTTGGTCTTCCTTTAGTTATCATCTCCTGCTTCAATTGAAAATCCACTTTAGAAAACTAAATCTAGAAATGTAGTCTTTCATGTTGACGTCGGAAGAGAGAAGAAAACAAATATATCTATGTACTTTACTTATTTACTGTGTGGCTAGCTCCCTGTGTCTTACTCTGCAGTTTTGCAGTCACAATATCTGGAATCATGAGCGCCCCTGCCATGAGGCAAGAGAACTGCCTGCCTCCCCTCGAGTCTGTTCTCTGCCGTTTCTGATCGCTCCTCTGCACACAAAACACGACACACACAGTGACAAAAAACACTGTACATTATGTACATAAGCGAAATTATGGAAAATCAGTCCATATATTAAATGTTTCTTAGACATTTTATTGCCGGCATACAGACAGGACGAACATGCTGTCATATAATGGCAGCCAGTGCAGTTAGCGAGAGATTGCTAATCTCAGGTGAGGCTGAGCTGCTGCTGCCTCAACCGGCTTCGCTCCTGAGCATTTGAATAGGAAAATGCGAAAATCCAGCGATTTTGAAGAAAAACACATCAGAATTGGTTAAGCTAAGTAAAAAAATAGATACTTTATAGTACAAAACCATACGATGAAAATAGCAATATAAATATAAATGATTTTATATTATTTTTCCATGCCTCCCCTGACCGCACGTCACTGATATGAAGAGAGAGAGGTTACCATATTACCATGTTGTTATGCATTATAAACACAGTATTTCAGAGTCGTTCTTCACCCATACTCATGCTCTTCATTCCACTATGTCCTGGGGTCAAAGTGAAGCTCTGAGTGGAAGCCATTTCCAGCAGGAACCTTTCGGCTGCACAGTCCAATAGGGCTGATTAACGAGTAGAAAGTATGGTTTGTCTTCTACAGCCGAGTGAACAACTTCATTTCAGCTGATGAGTTCAAGCTCAGGTCATGGTGGTCTTCATCTGTGACATTACAACAGCCACACAATGAGAATTAATTTCCCACACTGAAAACAACTGTGTGGCATTGGCACTTGGCTTTTGAAACATATTGCAATTAGGTTCAAACAACTCGGAGAGTCGTCTTGTGTTCAAGTGATATAGGCTTTTTTATGTTTTTGTCATTGTATGCGTGCGTGTGTATGTGTGTGTGCATTCTTTGTTTTACTTTGTTCACTTTTCATGTGGCTTTGGTTTTGCTGGTCAAATGTAAACAGTGATGCCTTTTTTTCCAAGCCTTTTCTACATTTGACAGATTATTGTTTGGAGTTTGCCGCTCTGTACTTTCCAGCTCTTGCAAATGAATGTACTGAACACAAACAGGTGAAGCAATCTGCAATATCATTTTCACACACACTCAAAAAAAAAAGCCTGCACCAGGAACAGAAAAGCTGAAGTGGAGCTGTGCCTGCCTTTGTTTTGTAAGCCAACCAACCAGTTTGCATCTAATATTACCACTGCAAAGAAAAAGAAAAAAAAATTAAAACTACTTTTGTGATGTCTGCTTGGATTCGCCGTCTGTCAACTTGCTTCTGAATTCTCCAGAGCAACTCTCTGAGGCATGCATTCAGGCACTTTCTGTTTCATTCTTAGCAATTTACCCCCACCTAACCTGCCATTTCATTTATTTATTATTTATTTTTCTTTGCAGTCAATCGTAAAACAAAAAATATCCAATTCTTAGCTTGCCATTCAAGCATCACCAATGTGCAGAAGGCTTCATAAAACCCAAGAAATGGAAACCTTCTGGCCTGAGACTTGTGGGAACTTTTAGGTTGTTTTCTTGTGTATTAGGCCACAGGGGAAATGAGGTACATCACAGCAGAATTAATCTGTATTTAAAGACATGCATGCCAATGAAATGACGTTATTCTTTAATGGGTAAGCATTAATAAATTCACAGGTTCAACAGTATTTTTTTTTTTTTATTAGAAGGTTATTCAGATGACTGGTGGCAGTTGTCAGTGTGGTTGTGAAAGTGAAATTGATATGTTTGTGTTGTGATATGGGCATTATGGTCAATCTTGCACAAATACAAGATCAGCCACTTTGTCCACTTTTTTCAAATAATTGTAATATAAAGGTTCAGCTCCCAGTCTGAAATCCCAAAATAAAATCCAGATGAACAAATGTCTATGATCTATGATCTTCTCAATCCACTAAATGAATGCATATCCACACCCTGCTTTACAGATGATAATTTGTAAAAAAAAATATATAAATAAATAAATAAATTGAAAATCATGTCCCAATTTTTCCTGTATTCCATGTATCCAATTGCTAGTTACAGATGGTTGACCAAAACCAGAAAATCCCAAAATATACTAAAGGGTTTGAGTGTGACAACGTGGACAAAATGATTCAAACTTAAAGTTGTATGATGAAGCATATGTGTTTCTGTATGTGTTTTCAACAAATCAACTAAAATAGATGTATTGTGACAGTTGCAAATTAATGGATTGCTTCAAGAAACAAACATTTTTTTTTTTGGAAAGCATTACACTGGGGAACACATGTTCCTGTAAACCACTGAAAAGCCAAGTGATGTCAGTCGATGCATGTTGCAGTCAGTTCTATCGTAACCATGATGAAAGTTCTGTCTTTTGGATTTGGAAAAAAAAAAAATCTGCACCTTATCTTTGCTGTGGAATATTCATCACTGCAATTACTCAAGCCTGCAGTGGTCTTCTAAGTTGGTGTGTGTGCGGGTGTTTTAGCATTTTTCAACATTTAAGGCCCATTTTTCCAACAAATACTATCTTGTGAGGACTTACTGCTCGTTATGGGACATAAAGCTTGGTCCTCACAGGAAAAAGTGCTTTTTTTTGGGTTATGTTTCCTGGCTAGTTTTAGGATAAGGGTCAAGGTTAGGCTTTAAAGATAAATGAAAAATAAATGGAAGTCAATGCAAAGTCCCTGTCAGCATAAAACGATATGTGTGCATGTGTGTGTGTGATCAAAACGTTATACAAAGGTGACTGTTCATAAATCAGCATCCCATTATGAAAATGAACATACGGTTACAGAAAACGTCACTGTTGGCAAAAAAAAACAAAAAAAAAAAACACACTACCTCCAAAGTGATAGAAAGCTTGAGTTGTACCTTAAATAAATCCTGCAGCCACAAAAGTTAAATCTGCTTTGATGAAGTTTCCCTCTCTGTTCTCAAGTCTGCAGCTTGTGTAGGTTTGAAGAAAAGAAATGTATAAACGAAAAAAAAGGTAAACAGCCCAGACGTCGTGAAGACTGAATGGCGGCACATTTGTCGCCGGTGCTCCATCCTCCGCCGCTTATATAAAACACAGGTTGGCAAAGAGCTTCTCTCCTTCAAGCATGACGGAAGACGGAGAAAGAATATGTAACCATCCTTAAGTAATTTTGTTTACCGGCCCTGGCTCTTGTGCACTCAGGGTAAAATCTCCAGGCACCCTCCCATCTATTGAACAAAACTCAGCAAATTGGTACCTCAGGTTTATTTCTCTTTGAGCTCCCTCACCTGGGATTCGGGGGAAGAATTGCCTTGTAGGCCTGAACTGCAAACAGCTTTCTCTCTGATCTGTTCCCTTCGCCCTCACACTATTTGAACTGTGTTTTCCCCTGGCATTCTGGAACCGTTTGCTCTTTTTATTGTGTGTGTGTGTGTGTTGGAGAAAGAAAGAGGCTGTGTTCTTCATACATTTTTTAAAGTCTGGAGTACGTTCCCTCATGCAAACCCAAACACACATAGTCGTGCCCACTTTCTCTTCATGCACACGTCGGCGCTTTCAGGGCAGCTCTGTCAGTACCTGGACATCAGCTTTCCTCAAAGCAAAAAGGTCCACCACCTCGCCTCAATTTGTAAACAAGTTTGGACGACATGAGCGCATTAGTGTCGGCTTTCTGTAAATTCAGTGTTGAGAAATGCCAAGTGCGTGTACAACACGGCGCTTTGATGAACCTGTCATCAATCAATAATTCATCACAACTTTGCTTGGCCATACAGGCATCTCAATATGTTCTAAGCGAAAAGAAAACAGAATCAAATGAAAGCAGAAAGCTTAGAGGGAAAAAAACAACCCTGAAAAACACATCATGTTTATATTTAATAGCTTTTTTGCTTTTGGAAATGTCACAATGCTCTCGGTCAGCATGTTTCGACAGGACCAGAGGAAGGAAGGATGGAGGAGAGGAGCACAAGGCGGGAGAGTGAAAAACGAAAAAAAAAAAAACAACTTCGTACAAGCACCTCTGGTTTGTTCTCATATTGTTATTAAGCTCCATAGAGAAAGAGGAGGGGAGGTGGGTGAGAAAAAAAAATGCTTCGGCCACCATCTTGTGGTATTTCCTGCTAATCCCCACAACCTCCTGCTCAGCGCTGGTTCTGGTGGTCTTTCTGGCGTGCGAGTGTGCATGTGTGTTTGCATTTATTGTGTCCAGCCTGCACATGTGTCGGGACTGTAGTTTTTGATGTGTGTGGCCAAAGTTTAAATCCATATACCAGGACAGCAATCTGGCTTGAAAACACAGCACCTTAATCCTTTAACCTTCAGAACAAGAGAAGCGAGGAAAACAGCTGAAGGCCCCCACGTGGTGGAGCAGCAGAGGGAGAGACGCATATGGCCAAGCAAGACCAGGCCGGGGGGCCACTGATATTCCCTAACCCCTCCCCTTTGCTCTCGGGGTAGGGAAATGGATTTCTATTTCTGGTGGCTTGATATCGCTGATCATGGTTCATAGCCCCTTTTCAGGGCCTGGAGTTAACATCGTGGGCCGGTGTCAGGATGCGAGCGCTGATCAGAGCCAGAGAGATGGGTCCTGATGGCCTTGCAATCTGCCAAAGCTGTGATGGCTGCTTTGCTGATACCATCACAGTAAATTCTATCACTGTCACTCTCTGTTTCTATCCAGAAGCACTCAGACTGTGTGTTGGCACATCTTTGTGTGTCCATTTTGTTTGTGTACTCGGGTGTGTGTGCGTGTGTGTGAGACGTTTCCAGCTGTTGATGATGGACAAGTTATCTGATGGCAGTGTGCTCTATGTTATGTTCTGTAGCTTAACCTCAATGATGATGGTTCTTGGAAATGTAAAGAATATTAATATAGCTGGTATGATTTTTTTGGAAGGGAGCAAGCAGCAGGTGTAAATGAAGCAGAAAGACTTTTTCAGCATATAAAAGTAGTCATGGTAGGTGTTTTATTGAGATTCAATGTGAAGTGGAAGGAAAACAATGCAGATTTTATTTCTTTGTCTTTTTGTATTAAAAAAAAACATGACAAGTGAGTTTTTCAGTCATGTTTAGATTGATTTTCCTGCTTGACCCCAGTCTGCAGTCTCGTCCTGCCCTGCATTTAGCTTCATCCATCCTCACCTTAAATCTGACCAGCTTTACTGTCCATAAAGAAAAACATTTTCACAGGTTGACACTCCCAACACCATGCTTCAGAGTTTGTGTGATTTGTATTGTGATTTATTTTGATTTTTTTGTTACCAGGTACAACTAAGCCAAAATATTACATTTATATTCTATCAAACTTTCACACCTTTGTCCACTTGAATGCCTTGTCCCTTGCCTGACTTATGGTTGATCAGGAAGCCAGACCTTTTGTGACTTTGATTCATCAATAGGTTTCTTCTTGCAACTTTCCCACAATGGACTAGTTTGTGTGGTGCACATATGATGGTTGGTCAATAAACTATTCGTCCTACCTGAGGGATTTCTGAGAAAAGCCTGACAATATTTACCCTAACCTTTTAGATTTTTATGTGTTAAAACATTTTTGAAAATATATTACCCTCCACTACTTTGCATGACTGCAAAGTAGTGCAGTTTCGCACAACCTTGTGTTATTCTGTCACATAAAATCTCAAAACATTCTCTGTTTGTGGTTGTAAGATGACAAAATGTGGAAAGGTTTGTCGGAGTATAAAAACGTTTTCGATAGGGATCCGAAGATCAACTCAACATTTTATCTCTGCAAAGCCCTATCATTTCTCATGCTATTAGAAGTCAACATCTGCATCCTTCCACCAGGCTGATATTTATGCTGAGTAATAATTCCTGACAATAAATAAATAAAGAAGCTCGTCAGAGTCTTGTGTGTCTGTATAGCCCCCAGCATATTCCTAAGGCCTCAAACTGGAAAGGGAAATACATAAACAAGGAAAGATCTGAAGAGACTTAGCCAGGGGCATTGACTCTAAACCGTCCAATCCAAACCCACCCCCCCCCCCCATCCCCTCCACACACACACACACACACACACACACATGCACATAAGCTTGTATATCCTGGTGCATGCTAAGATAGATACATGATGAAAATGCAGTGACCGGTCTCATTTCTCCACACACTTGACCTGCCAGAAGTGAGCAGGCCAACAATTTTGGGAGGGTCATAGAGAAGTGTTTGTTGATAAGATAGAAACTACTGGCTAATAAACCCTCTATTAAGCTATTTAAATTTATTTGAACCTTTTTGCAGTGTATCGTTGGGTGATTGTAGCAGCCAAGGATACAAGCACCGGGTACTGCTTAGCCCGGGTAAAATGCCTCTGATGTTGTGTCTGATTCAGGAGAGGCTTGACACGAGAAATGCAGCATGTGTAAGCCACATGTAGATTCACCTGAGCATAGTGTTTCAATCAACTTTCTTTCTAAGGATTTCTAAGGAAATCTGTGAACAACCATCATCTTTAGCAATGACCTTTTGTTGCTTACTCTGCTAGTAAACTGAGAAGGCCTCGGGTTCCCCTGTAAGGAGCCAGAGAGATTTGTTGTGATGTCTTGGAAACCCAGTGACTGAAATTTGGAAAAGCAGATGATCCACTTAACTTGTTCGTCAAAAATCCGTTTTAGAGTCTAATCAACTTTGTTAACCTCTTGTGTTGTTTCACGTGTCAAAAACACAGGAAAGGACATAGGATGTGTTTGTTATTCAAAAAAATAACAGCTGTGAATTCCTGTTTGTGACATCTTTTGTTACCGGAGATAAAACCATTAAATCCCTTATGAAAATTCATATCATGCAGAGTCCATTAAAGATGAACCAAAAGATTTTCTCTTTTTTTTGTTATTTACATATAAAACTTCTTATAATCATGAATTTTTATCACAGTGAGGAGTAGCATTTTGCTCACTGGGTACTTCTATTCTGATTCACAATTAATGGGATAAACTTCTCGTTGTTCTGTTTGTATGGGCTTGTGTGTTCCTTACAGTGCATTACATCTCCCGTGGCAGACAGTTTCCCTCATCCTCCTTACCATTAGGGTCATCAATGTTGACAGGATCAATACCTGTGTTTTGGCCTCAGTGCCCCTGTCAGAGATAGCGTGTCACTGCTGACAGACAAATATCAGCGCTCGGCCCTATGACAGAGGGTGACGGTCGCTGGAATCGCAGCAGTTTTCGGTTTAGATCATCCAACATGGTATTGATTTGCCCTGTGCTAATCATACATCAGAGCTGAATAAATGGCTCAGAGGCAAACGTTCCATTGTTCACGAATGGGAGATGTAATAAAAAAAAAGAGTGAGAGACATTTCTTTTATTGCTTGTAACTTGGGGCTGGTCACATAATCGTGACTTGACAGGGAAATACCTGGTTAGATTGAGGTCTGTCAAAGTGCTCGAGGTATATATATTATATTATAATATATTATATATAATAAGTATATATATATATATATTTTTTTTTTTTTTTTTTTTTTTTTTTTGATGATGATGATGATGATCCCATCAAGGCTAGGTTTGTTCATATACTGTGGTCATGTATTTATAAACCAGCAGAAATGTCTTACTATTGTGTAATATTTTTAGTGTTGCAGATGCAGAATTATTCTTATGAATATGAAAGATAAAAAAGTGGGGAGAAAATTCTTCCCACATTTTTGTACACAAACTGCAAATAGCTGTGCAGGATATTCTATTGTAGTGAAGTGCACATAATGTGATTTAAATCATGAAATGTAAATCAAATTTAAACCTAAAGCCCTGATTTTTTTCCATTTAATTCACACAAACTATATCAAGAAGCCCAATAAAATTATCAAATGGGAAATGACAACACATATTTGGGATCCATAAATGCATTTCCGGCATTTCCAATAGTTTCCCCAATCCTTCAAGTTATTTCAAAAGCCATACGTCAATGAATCTGAGTGCCTGTTAACTGCTTGGAGAGCACCTGGTTTTTATAACAGATAATTAATCAGTTAAAGGTTAGAACAGAATCTGGTGCTACGCTGAGAAGGTGCAGTAATTATTAAAAGAAGCAGATTTTTGATCTCCTGTTTCCTTCCATCTTCTCAGACTATCCTGTTATCTCCACTATTTCATCAAAAAACCCTCTGATAACAGACTGGAGAACTCAATTGACCTTGGCTGAGTGTGCAGGAGAGAAGACAGTTTAAGGAAAAAAAAAGAGTAAAATTGGTGAAGAAGAAACTGCTACAGCTTCACTTTTAATCTTGTTTAAAAAAACAAGCTATTTTTGTAGACTTCTGATTTAGGTATTATTTTAGATTTAATGAACAAAGGCACTAAGATGTTTTGTTACTTATCTCTTTCTTTGTTCATTTATGTTACTTTCAATATAACATTATAGTGAAATGTTATATTTCAGTATAAAATTTCAATATGGACTTATTTTTTATAAAATTGGTAACCCTTAGATGCTTTTTATGCAACATAATGATATTTATAAACTGACGATGATGGGGTTTCTAACTCAAAATCTGAACTAAAAGCACATTTTCTCTCCACCTAGAATACTGAAAATTGCATTTCATCCCACTGTGACCTTCTCCTTCCTTTATTAGTTGAAATAAATGTGTTTGGAAATGGAAACTAACCTTTGAGTTTAGAAGTACTTAAATTGGTTACAAATCCATACTCTGACTTAAAAAAATAACAAAACAAAAAAAAAGTTTGTGACAGAGTATTTCGACTTCAGTTATTTCGATAACGCTAACATAATTGACTAGCACTATGCAGACTCATGCATATTTTTTAACAAAAATAAAACACTCTACATTCAGAGAACACCAAAGCTAGAGGACAAAACAAATTGTTTAAACTGCAAAGTAGAAACTAGGTCAATATGCCGAACATAGTCATTACTGTAATAAAATCTTTGTAAGGACTCTGTCAGCCTTTTTTTTTTTTTTTTTTACTTTTAGTGTTGGACCACGTCCAAAGCTGACAAAATTACTTATTTATGAAATGTTGCTGTTAGACGCTATACATAACAAACAGGTACACCAAGTTTCTCTGTGCTTGGGCAATAAGGTCTTCAATGGATTACTGAAAGCTTTTTCTTCTCAAGTCAAAGATACAATAGGCCACACAATAACAAGCGGAAATCTTCAAGTTGCAAGTTATCTTTTGCCATTTCATTCAAAATAAAAGGTAAGCAATACCAGTCACATTTCTTAATCCCAAGCAGGGCAGGATGATACACCCAATAAAACAGCATGACTCACTAGTCAGCAATATCTGTCCACTATCCTGCATTCAATCTCTACGGTAACCAGCTGCGTTGTTGACCAGCGAGTGGTCGGGAAACTCCATTACTTCCATAACTGCCTTGAAATTTAACAAATACATTTATGCTAGCACCAGGCAGATAATCCAACACTTAACTTTCCGGATGTAAAGATGTTAGATGTCTGCCTACTACAACACATAGCTGGGTTCAGAGTCACTGGTGTGGGAGCAGGCACATCTGAATATGTAGCAGCCTCTCACGTGGGAGTGTACATTATTCTTGTGTTCTTACAGGAGTGAATAAACCATTTCGAGATCCATAGAGCAAAGATTAGTAGAAACAAAACAACAACAGCGTAGTAGTTCTCTCCTCAGGTGCACACCCTCCCCCTCCAAACACACTCTACAGAAAATGTTATTCTGCCAGCAGCTGATGGAAAAGAGTCAAGTGTTAAAATTTAAAGCCTTTAGTATGCCACACACAATGATGAATCTTCTTTAAGAAATATTGCTGACCAGTGAACTTTGTACATATGTCTAATTAATTAATTAACTAATTAATTAATTGGCTAATTAATTAATGACCCACTCTCAGACTATTAGTCCAAGGAGTGTTAATTATCAGCTTTTTAAAGAAGCTGCAACACTCTGCATAAGCACTGAGGACTCATGGGACAGGTGCAAACTTGATCAACTGCCAATAAGTGCTTGGGCTCAGTTTTCAGGAGCCATTTGCCTCCTGTCTCATTCCTTTGCCTGTTATAAGTGGCCACACTGTAAAGCCTGTGTTTCTCTTGGTCTCCAGGTAATTCACGGGACTTTGTAATGCACAGCACACAGGCAAATAAATTTCATGTTAACTATAGTCATGCGTTTCAGTAATATCTTAATTTTTTTTTCCTGCATTTTAATAACATTTCCAATGTGTCACCTTGCAACAGTGAAAGCAAATCACAGCTATTTTTTTTCTTTCTTCGTGCCTTGGAGCAGAGTTTTTAATGGCCCACTTCTCTACATGTAAATGACCTTCTGTCCTGGATCTTTGATTGCAGATCAATGGCTGTTTGCTTTATTTCAACATTCAGCACTGGTGAACCACAACGCCACAGGGGGCAAATGTTAGGCAGGGAATTTACAGGTTTGCTATTGAGCACTTTGAAACAATAAGCTATTAAACAAACAAGAGAGAAAAAAAAGTGGCTGTGGCGGACTGAGATTAACATGATAGATACAATGTCAAAAGGGTGTAATTATTCTTTACTGACACGGACGTTTAGCCTCCAGAGCGGAACACTGTTTGCTACAAATACTACCACCACGCTTGACCTAATCACGCACTGTGATTTACCTGACTATATTTGTAATATGCGTAAGGCTATTGTTAGGATGAAGCTGACATTTTCAAGCAAAGAGCTTGATGCATATTAGTCTTTTTTTCCCCATGTTTTCAAGTCATTATAATTCTATACGTAGAATGAATTATTGATAACCAGATATTTACACAGAGAACCTAAATAATAAGACTAAGGATTGGTAAATCTCAGTTTGTTTGTAGAAAATATTATTTGTTTTTCTTATATATACAGATTCACACCTTTACTGGAATTTGTCAATTTTTTTCCCAAAAAATTGGTGAAGCTTTTCTAAAAGAAAGTTCTTCATATTCAGTTTAAATCTTAGATATACGATGACTTGAAAATGGCATTTTCTTGACCAAATGACAGTGAATTAGAGTGTTCCTTCAAATGTCCAATTAGATCAATCAGAACTTGGGATTTGGGGTTCAGCAGGACTTGCCAAAGGAGTCAGCGTAACATCTTAATCAGTTGTCTATTTCCTCCGACCATGCTCCTATTAATGACTTCTAACACTACAATGTGGAACATTTTGACCATTTCTGAACTTACAAAAGCCAATATTTTGCTTTGGAACATTAGTTTATATTGTTGACACCTATAACATGCTTACAATAATGTGTATGTTCAGATTAGTTGACAAACCGTACATCGCATTATCTGCATTACCGAACAGTTAAATAAGTGCGGACAGATTTAAACTTACCCATATTCATATACGAAACTGTTGTGTAATTACATTTTTCTGAAATACCTTTATTGCATAATTCTTCTGTGTACATTCAAAGGCTCTAAATATTATTCAATTAGCTTTAATTTCTATGCGTAAAAATAAATGCAAAGTCAGTTAAATAAATTAAAGTTTGACACTGAGAGAGAAAATGTATACTTCACACCAGTAGTGAGAAACAGAAGACAGATTTAGCCATCACTGCCAGCTTCTGAGTCCTACAATATGGCGACCCCTCCGTGATCCTGCCAATACATTAGATCCCTTGAGCTGCCGTCCATGCGGGTCTTGACTGTGTTCACAATCAATGTTGTGTATGCAGGTGAGAGTACGCCGCATATAATGTTTGGCTGCCTCGCAAGTGTGTATGCGTGAGTATTCATGTGTGTGCATATGTGTACACCAACGAGCGAGTCAGCTCATGTGTATAGGTGAGTGTGCCGTGTGTTTGTACTTGTGCCCCTGCTTCTGTGCATGTTCATGTATGTGCACTGGTTGGCATGTTAGCTGATGTCCACAGTAATCCACCACTGGGCCGGTTCTGGATTAGTAGCTGGCTCCAGGGGATGAGAATCCCATTCCTGGTTACAGCTCTCCTTGGCAGGAAAGAAAGGCAAGGATGCCTTTTCTCCACTGCCTTCATGATGTTTGCAGGCCAGAAGTTCAGTTTATGTCCAAGATCAGGGATGGCATTGCTAGTTAATATTGACAGTCTCTAGTTCAGCAATATATATATATATATATATATATATATATATATATATATATATATATATATATATATATATATATATATATAATATATATATATATTATATATTAAAAAAATCCCTTCTCACCCTCTGCGGGTGGTCTCTTTCATCCTCTGAACTCGGATCCTCTACCAGAGGCCTGGGAGCTTGAGGGTTCTGCGCAGTATCTTGGCTGTGCCTAGTACTGCACATTTCTGGACTGAGATGTCTGATGTTGTTCCTGGGATCTGTTTTAGCCACTGCTCCAGTTTGGGGGTGACTGCCCCGAGGGCCCCGATGACCACAGGCACCACTGTGGTCTTCACCTTCCAGGCCTTTTCCAGTTCCTCCCTGAGGCCCTGGTATTTCTCCAGTTTCTCATGCTCCTTTTACCTGATGTTGTAGTCACTTGGTATTGCTACATCCACCACAACGGCTTTCCTCTGTTCTTTATCCACCACCACAATGTTCGGTTGGTTCGCCATTACCATCTTGTCTGTCTGGATCTGGAAGTCCCACAGGATCTTAGCTCGGTCATTCTCCACCACCTTTGGGGGTGTTCCCCACTTCGATCTCGGGGCTTCCAGTCCAAAAAAGAAAAAAGAAAGGTGGGGATACGTGAAAAGAAAAAGAAAAAAGAAAAAAGAGAAAAAAAAAAAAATATATATATATATATATATATATTAATATATATATATATACTATATTATAATATATATATATATTATATGTATATATATATATATATATTTTTTTTTTAAGAAAAAAAAAAAAAAATATATATATATATATAAAATTCCATTCTCACCCTCTGCGGGTGGTCTCTTTTCATCCTCTGAACTCGGGTCCTCTACCAGAGGCCTGGGAGCTCTGGTAGAGGACCCAGGCCTCTACCAGATATATATATATATATATATATATATATATATATATATATATATATATATATATATATATATATATATATATATATATTATACAGTATATATATATATATATATATATATATATCATATATATATTTTTTTTTTTCTTTTTTTTCTTTTTTCTTTTTCTTTTCACGTATCCCCACCTTTCTTCCTGTGTTTTTCAATAGCTCTGTTAACTGATTAACACATCATTCCGCCATGTGTTCCCTCTTAAATGTTCTACTGCACACACACAGCTTGGCAAAGAAGGAAAAATCACTAGTATCTGGTTGGCCTCATACAAGAGACACTTGTAGAAACATGTTGTTGATCTGGGGTGGCATTTTGGTCACATTCACCATGCACACACACACACACACACACACACACACACACACAGCCACGTACGCAGACACACAGATTATGTGGCAACAACATGAAATTTCATCATGATAGGATTTGTTTTGAAGCCAACCAAACTCCAACCAGCATAAGAGGTGACCTCTAGAACCTTCAGATACAACCACCCTCTCCCCTGTGACAATTTAAATGCCACCTTTCTTCCACTTGGATAAAAAGAAAAAAATTTTTTCTGTGTGTGCGCGTGTGGGCATGCGCATGTGTGGGTGTGTGTGTGTGGTTGGGACTTGCAACGTGATAGCACAACAAAAGAGCTGTGGTGGCAAGTCCCCACGCAGACATTATATGTCAGCATCACCGTCATACTGTTAGCTGTCCCAACTGTACAAAGCCATCCTCATTCAGGGCACCTAACCAAGGTCAGCCTGGATTAGCTGTTAGTAACCCTATCAGGTCCAGCACAATGATTACAAAGCCCAGTGACACTGGCTGTCAGCAGACTCTTTCTAGGCAACCCTATCTGCCCGACCCTTGGCTGCAGAGCCACCGGAGAGGGTTAGTCCATTTCAAATTGTTTCCCCTTTGTGTCTCCCTTTATTTGCCCCGTTTGATTTTCGGGAACTCATTTCGTTCATCAATCAGCCTCTATGGATGTCTGTGTGTTTGAAACCCATGCTGCACATAATTCCTATAATTTGTGGATTTTTTCTTTTTTTTTGCTTCTTCCCCTTCCACATAGCTCATCCTTTGTGTTTGTTGCTTTTGAAGCTAACAGCCATTTCACCTAAATCCCCCCGCCCTCTCTATCCTGCAGATGAATGAACCCTGGAGCTCTAGAGCTTACTGCTAAGCACCACATGTTCACCAATGCACATTTTCTAAATTATGTTAACACAGTTGTCAACTTTTTTTTTTTCTTTCATTTCTCTGGAAGTTTTCAATGTTTGTTACATATTCTAAGTTTGTTCATAATACATTTAATTAAATTAAGTGTAATGTAATTCATAATAACACACACACACTGCATTTCAGAAGCATTTATGCCCCTTGTACCCTTTCACATTTTGTCGCATTACAACCACAAAATTCAAATCGTTTTATTGGAATTTTGGGTGAAAGACATATAGTCGTCTATAACTGTGGGAGAGAAGTGAATCTCTGTGAAGGCCTCACAGATTGGTTAGAGAATATCACTAAACAAACAGTGGCCTGCACTTGCATAGTGCTTTAACCAAGTCAGATAACTTCACATCGCGTCACACTGGTGATCAGCTACATTGTAGCCACAGCTGCAATGGGCCAGACTGACAGAAGTGAGGTTGCTATACAATTGGCACCTCCATGCCCTCTGACCATCACCAGCAGGCAAAGAGGTTGAAGTGTATCGGCCAAGGACACAAGAGCTAAGACACAACAGATGGGTCAGGGAGGGTAAATGTTGTGGAGAAGTTGAAAACAGAGCTAGGTTTTAAAAGAATGTTTTACATTTGGAACTTCCCAAAGAACATTGTTCGGTGCATCACTTACTAGTGGAAAGATAGTGGCAAAACTCCAAACCTACCAAGAACTGAAAAGGAGAGCAATAAGCAGAGAAGAAGCCAGAAGGTCCATAAAAATACTGAAGACAGCTAGACTTTCTACATTATCGGCAAAAATATTGGCAAAAAGAAAGGCATTGTGAGAAGTAGTCCAATTTGCAGTTTGGTACGAGCTATGCAAGGAATATGTGACAGAAGTGTCTCTGGTCATATAAGACCAAAAGTTGACTTATTTGGCCTATATATGAAAGACTGTTGAGCCTGGGCAAACCCAAGGTCTTTTGTTACCGCAGCATTTGATTTCTTCCTGTTGAAGATCTCCACAAATACACCAGTACAGATTTGATGAAATCTGGGAGATGGTGACAATCACAGATAATTGTTCATCATCTTGTGAGATCTAGTTCTGAACAATCTGAACTCAAATCCACAAAAAGAAACTCAGCTTAGTTGAGATTGTAACTATGTTAACCCTCCTGCTCAGGACAAGTGTGGCAAATGTCACAGTTGGACAGAGAGAAAGTGGGGGGTGGGGAAGGGTTGTCCTGTCAGACCAACAGTTTTCAAAACCACATACAAAGAAAAAATACAAAAATAAAAACTCAGAAAGGCGCACACAGGGTCAGTGCCACCTCACCGGACCTTGTACAGGGTGAAAAGCATAAAATCGAAGGAGGGTTAAATGACAATGAAGGTAAATGATTGAACTTTTATAAAGTGAATGCACTAATACTTTTAATTTGTAAATTTAAATCCTAAACCATCTAAAACATCTTATTGTATCTATGGTAAAACAGTCAAATCCAATTTAACATTAATCCCATTTTCAACAAAAATTTCAGATCCCTGGTTTGTGATAAAATTCAAGGATTAGGAGACGCCCTCATGGTTTGGAGGCACCAAGCAGTGGCTTAGTTTGCTTTTGCCTTGGGCCAGCTTTGTGCGGAGCAAAACTAATTTGAATGCACACATCATGCTGTAGGAATCTTGTCTACAACAAATACAAGGAGGCTGGTCATTGATGATGGAAAGCCCTATAAAGCTAAAGCTAGGGCAATACTAGAAGAAACCTTATTTGAGGTTGCTTAACCTCTGGACTGAAGGTCCATCTCTCAGCAGAACAGTCAGTGACCATAAACATACAGAATGGCCATGTGTTACAATGGCCCAGTCAAAGTTGAAACCTGAATCCAACTGAAAATTTATGGCAAAACTGTAAGGTTATTGTTCACAGAGGTCTTCCATTCGGTCTGACTGAGCCTATGGTCAAGCATTTGGCATCTTATTCACTCTTGAATGTACAACCTAGTGGAGATATGCTTCTAAAAATGAAGCTGAGAATGATAGATCTACAAAGTGTTGATTCAGGAGGGCTGGCATGAATAATCACTGATGCAACTTAAATGTTTTTTGTTTTTTGGGGTTGTTTTTTTTTTTTTTTTCTCAAAAAAACTGCTTTCTGTATTAACATCAAAAAGTGAAAAACATCTCAGGGTATGAATACTTTGGCAAGACACCGACGCTTGCAATGAAGTAACATGGGGTAATAGTCTCCATTATAAATCAGGACACAGGCACATTGTTCCCCTTGTCCCACCAATTCAGACAGCATGTCAGAATAAAGCAAAGCAAAAGGACTTGTGTTTCACTACAAGTGCGGATGTTGTCTCCCTGCTTATTTTCAAGAGGAATTACGCTTCAAGCCCCATCCATTTACTGCCTCACTTTCCTCCCTTGGAACCATTTTCTCAACATCCGTGTCTGTTCGCAGCATGCTAAACAAATCAAACCTAAAGAAAGAGCTCGCTTGTGATGTTTAGAAAAATACTATATAAACAAGAACAACAGCAACAACAGTGCTAGCAGCACAATGTATTTGAAGCAACGTGGCAACCGATGTTCTCCACTCCAGCACATCAGAGGCACCCCAGCTTCAGACACCCTAAAGGTACTGGTTACAAAGTGGTAGGGCTTACGGTTTTTAACTCGGGGCGAGGGGCTGATTTCAAACCCCCTCTGCTGCCAAGCGCATGGACGGCTGCTGATTAGAGGAGGGTTGGCAGCAGTGGGCAGATGCCAGGCGGGGAGAGAGATGACGGCCTGTCGCCAGTCTGCCACCCAACCCCTCAGCCCCCCTCTTCCCTTTATTGACCCCTCCCCCGATGTACAAAGAAAAGCACACCAAAGAGATTTCCTTGACAAACCCAAACGAGGGGAGAGGATGAACTGCAGCAGAGCATCAAAATGCAGCATGTGTGATGTACTGACAGATACACAAAGTCTTGTTCTTCAGCATTGTCTCTCTCTCTCTCTCTCTCTGTCTTTTTTTTTTTTTTTTACAATGATCTCAAGAGTTTTTAGGGAGTTGCTTTGATCACAAGACGCCAAAGTCAGCACAGTTAAGTTGTGCAATAAAAGATCACAATGCAGTTTTTCTCCTTTCTTTTCCACACGCCCACATACAAAACACAAGCACACAACACACATGTGCGCCGTGCTTTTCTGCAAGCTTGAGATACTGAACATTCCTTTGCCAGCCCACAGAGAATAAAACGTTGAGCCCTTGGGAGTTTTTTTTTTTTATTATTCAGGAGAGTCGGCACGGTTGGATCATAACGCATGCTTTCTCAAATGATGCAAGATTACATGAACAAAAGTGAGAACAACACTTTCCTTTAAAGTAAAATCGCTTAAGTGAGTCCGCATTACACAAGACAATAACTACTTGGAAAACTTAATACACAGTTCCCAGCAGCAACGTAGAAGAGAGGCTTTCTCCAACTGAATGGTGGCCCTCTTGATATGACACTAAATTAAAATCAAACAATGTTTTTCAATCTGATTGTGTTGCTTGTAGAACAGCAGCACATATTTACTTCTGTATTTTCTTCATATTTTACTCCACTAGCTTGTAACAAAAAGCCAAACACACAGCAGGATGGGGGTCTGAGGGTATATTCAGTAGACATAGAACAAAAGTTGCCTACAAATGGATCCTTGAGGATCTACGTGTGATTCAAAATTTCCAAATGACACAAATTACCAAAGAAGATCGGATTCAATCAATCTTATCCACTTTTCCAACTACTTAGTCAAGTTTGTTGATCAACCACATTTCAACAAATGCCTATTGACTTAAAATAAATGATTTTATTTTATTTTTTTTTTTGCAGAAAGCAAGACTATTGTACACCCCTAAAATAATATGCAACACAAGAAAACTTTGCTAAGTTCTTATAATTTAGTGTTTAATTGTGTTGAGAGTAATATGAGAAAAACAGAGACAATGGTTTCAGTTTTTTTGAATAAGATAACTTGTTTTTTTGTTTGTTTTATCTCTACAACTGGTTCAAGGTCATAGTGACAGAAGAAGTACATTTATGTTTAACATTCAGACTTTAACAAGGAAGTGACAGTCTTTTTTAATTCCTAATGTTGATATTTTAATAAAAAAAATATGAACTCACTTAATAAATCAACTAAGATCTCTAACACCAGTTGCTTTAATGCTTCACAATCTTCAACTGAACTGTAATGATGTTCATTTACTTCTACAGCTGATTTTGTCTGAAACGGTGATTCCGTTTCACTGAAGGGTGTGCATATTTTTCCTTGTCTGACCTTTGTCTGTCTGCCACTTCGATGTGTGCACCATCCCGTCTTTTCCCCCCTCATTTTCCCTGTCTGCCTCGTCCCCTCTGCCGGTCCGTTGATCTCTCAGCTCCCATCTCCTATATCTCCAACGGGCTCATATATATTTGGAGTTGCAGTCTGTCTGAAACTGAGACCTGGAATGCACAAGTCTGGAGTTTAACAGACACCCCCACGCAAACCTAAAGTGCGCTTTAACAGGCCAACAGGTGCACTTTTACAATGGCAATTTTCAAGTGTGCACACATTTACAATCTGCATGCACATGCTCTCTTATTATATATGTGTTTGCATATCGAGGCTTTTCTACACACAATGCATGCATGCGCATAATCACTCACCGGTGTACAGGAAAATGGGACCCTTACACCATGCCTATGTGTAGAGGAGACAGTGCCCCCTGGTGTGGACCAGCCAGTACTCCCGCTCGTCCATATCTTGACCTATCTATTTTTTGAAAGGTGAGCTTTTGATCTTCTGGGATTGATTAGTCCTGTCTGAAACAGAGAAACTTACAGATATGTTCTTTAGAAAAATACAACAGAGTACGTCCAAAGACAGCCTTATAAACTAAATGATATGTGATGAACAACGATCTTTTTTTCTCCGCTGGAAATATTGGGGGGAAATGTACTCATAGCTAGGATTTTGTTGATGGGTTGGCCTAAAATATTAAAAGGGCATTTTGTTTTGAGCATAAAACCAGGAGTATAATAATAACATAACAATGTATTAATAACTAGTTAATTGTTTGACATTGTTTAACTCAAGGGTGCCTCTTGAAAGTTATGTGAGGCGTGGTCAGATAGACTTCTAAATCAATTACATGAATTGATTTAGACACGTTGCTTTAAAAGAACTTGAAATTTAGGTCTAATTTAAGAAAAAAATACTTTGGACAAACCAAAAATCGGTAACTTCGTGATTTTAAGTATAAAAGCTGACTTGATGTGTTAGATTAGCTTGCTTTTTTTTTAAAGCACCTAACACCCAAAAGAAGAGACATCATGCCGACATAGCTAAAAAAGATGTTATATTTATTTATTTGTTTTGTTTTATTTATTTGTTTTATTGAGATCGTAATGTGCGTACTGGCCTTATAAAACAACGACACATTCAACGTAAACAGAGCAATTACTTTCAAGTATTTCACGAGTCATTCAGAGTACATCACAACAAAACGGAGGACGGCATTCATGGGTAGAAATGTCACCTGTCAAAAGTACGGCTTGAAAATTAATTAGTTTTAACAAAGTTAACATACTTTTTTTTTCTTTTTCTTTTTTTTTTTTAGTTTTCTCCAAAAGACGTTATAGCAAAAATCAAAATAATAATAATAATTATAATAATAACACTTCTAAACCAATGCATTGGTGTAATGATGCAAAAAGAACACGGGACCAATAATAAACAAGTGAGAGCCATAAACTCCCGTGTGAACTGGCAAATATTCAAGTGAGTAGTGCGTGCGCACTCCACCAAAGTGCGCGCGTGTGTGTGTGTGTGTTTTTTCGAGGGGTCCTCGAGTTCCCTTCATAAAGCGACAATTACCGCCACCAACAGCTCTATTGCCATTGATGAATGGAATTGCTGTAACAAGGGGATGAGTTTAGATGCACCAAGTGGCGAGACTTGAAAAGCTGAATGCGCCTCCAGCAGGCCGGAGATAGAGAGAGAGAGAGCGAGAGAGAGAGAGAGAGAGAGAGGAGAGAGAGGAGAGAGGAGAGAGAGAGAGAGAGAGGAGAGAGCCCTTTACACCAGAGGTGCGCGCTCTGCCAGAGGTGCGCGCGCACAGCTCGGTGACCATAGAGCTGCTGCGCTCATGGATATGATTAAACGAGCACCTGCGTGCGAGAAGTCAAGTCACATTGCACTGTTTAACGGGCTCTACTGTTTCCCTCGTCGTCAGATAAAGTGAAGGGATTTAACATTCAGCAGGTTGCTGTTCACGTCCTTGTATATGCCATATGAGAAAAGAATTCTAACTTGTAACGTTTTAAAAAAGCGCAATTAATAATAATAATAATAATAATAATAATAATAATAATAATAATAATAATAATCTTGTGGACTTTTTATTCTACCAAGAACAAACCGGTGAGACGTGTTACATTTGTTTCACGAGGTTATAAAATCCAAACAGAGGTGAAAGTGCGTCCTCTCCAGTTTGGTATGGAACCGTCTCCTTCCCGCGTGGAGCGCTGGTTTTGTTCCGAGGCTCCATTTCTGTCCGGCACAAAGGGGGCGGGGATGGGATATTCAGATGAGCCAGAGTGACAGCTCCAGTTTTTCCCCCCCAATGCTCTGTGTGTGTCTGAAACTCGACTGGCTCCTTCCCTCCTAACTCCTCACTTCATAGCGCCGCGCACTAAAAACATCGGACGCTAGGGGATCAAGACGCATGCCACATTACCTCTATGTGGGCACTTTAACAGATCTTTCGGGTGTTTTTTTTTTTCCCAGTAAGGGGGCTGCGGAGGGAGGCCTTTTTTTTTTTTTTACTTTCACTGTTTGATGACTGTTTGCACGGCTGATTATTGAGTTGATTGTTTATATTTTAGCCACTGTTGTCCGCCGCCTTGTGCGCGTCTTTTTTTTTTTTTTTTTTTTTCCCCCTCCTGTTATTTATTTATTTATTTTCCTTGGGAGAATCGGCGAACTCTATTGCGCTCACCAATGTCCTATCCTCAGGGTTACCTCTACCAGCCCCCAGGCTCTCTGGCTCTTTATTCGTGTCCGGCTTACGGGGCCTCGGCTCTGGCTGCTCCGCGGAATGAGGACTTGGCGAGGTCGTCCTCCGGCTCAGCCTTCAGTCCCTATCCCGGCTCGGCTGCTTTCTCCGCCTCGGCTGGTGCGGGCTTCTCCAGTCCGCTGTCATACTCCACGGATCCTGCGACGGGATTCCCCTCCTACATGGTAAAAAAAATATCTCGTGTGTGTGTGTGTGTGTGTGTGTGTGTGTGTGTGTGTGTGTGTGTTACTCCCGATTATAAGTGCTGGATTTCCGCGTTTTAAACTATGTATGCGCGCAGTCTTGGATCTGATCGCCATGGATCGGCGCTTTACAATGTGTGTGTTGTTTTTTGTTGTTGTTTTTTTTTTTCCCTCTGCCCCAATTTTTTTTTCTCGAATCCTTAAGAAGCTGCAGAACTTTTCCATTGAGAGCAATGAATTTATACGAAGTGGTCTCCTGGAAAGGCCCCTTACTTTCAAAATCCTTCACTCCCTCCACTTAAATGGGATTTTCAGGCATGAGCTACAGATTGGAATGGCTTGACCACCGCTTAACGCTGCGCAGCCTTGCGTGTTATAAGAAATAGATGTAGACTGACAAGTTTAGACTCTAAACGACGGGACGTTTTTAGATCCTGTATAGTCAAAAAATAAAATAGTCTGTTTTCTCGTTTGGTTCTAAAAAATAAGAAATAAAGCCACCGATATATATATATATATATATATTTTCTCTCAAGTGATCATATTTAAGGTGGAAAGCATGACTCGTAGTGATCATGTCACACGGGCAGACTTAAAGTGCTTTTCGGGAAAGGTGCATATCAAGTGATTTGTTAATGGGATTTGCAATGCTGCAAATCCACTGGGGCAGCGACAAAAAGAAAACCAAAAAAAAAATGTAAATAAATAAATAAAGATATAAATCATGCATTCACTCAATGAAAACGAGAGCAAGTTAATGGGTGATTACGCAAAATTAAATTTCCTTTATGTTATCTTAACTACTGCATTAACAGGAGCTCTGTTATTAGCTAATCCGATAATGACCTTAACCATCACTGCTGCATTAAATCATGGCTTTTTTTCTTTTTTTTTCTCTGTGGCCTGCCATACGCGCGGCGTTTAGACTTTGGTAATTGCACCTTTTTTTCTTCTTCTTCTTCTTCTTCTTCTTCTTCTTCTGCTCTTACTCGACAAATGCTTCGACCAAAACCAATAAGAAAGAACACATAAAGAACACATCAAATCAATCAACAAAGAAAATATATGACATTAATAATCAGTTGGTTTATATTCAGCTCTACAATGCAAAAATGACATTTCAGCAGATTAATGAAATGTTTTAAGATCGAATAATAGAATAAAACAACATCCAACCTTAACAGTCCAAGTTTATTCTTCCTTTCAAACACACACGCACATAATATATGGTAATATATTTTTTTACTATATTTACATATATGCCGATATCTTTTTAGCTCAGTGAGGCAAATCATTTATGGAAGCGTGACTTTTTTCCAACTTTTCTCCCCCCCCCCCCCCCCCCAAGTCCTCTCCATATGACGCGCACACAACGGGCATGGCTGGGGCGCTCAGCTACCATCCATATGGGAGTCCGGGTTACCCCTACCAACTCAACGACCCGGCTTACCGCAAGAACGCCACCAGGGACGCCACGGCCACCTTGAAGGCCTGGCTACAGGAGCACAGGAAGAACCCGTACCCGACTAAGGGGGAGAAGATCATGCTGGCCATCATCACCAAGATGACCCTGACGCAGGTGTCCACCTGGTTCGCAAACGCCAGGCGGAGGCTCAAAAAGGAGAACAAGATGACCTGGGCGCCCCGCAGTAAGAGCGAGGACGAGGACGAGGAGGACGGAGACGGGGAGAGGAAGGAGGCGGAGCGCTCTGACAAAACCCTGGATAACAGCGAGGCTTCGGCGGAGGACGAAGGTGGGGGTGTGATGTGGCAACACGCAGAGCCAATGATCAAATTAACTATTGGAGGCTTGTACACGGGGAGGGTGTGTGCGCCCCGGTCCCCACCTCCACGTTACCCACACGCGTTAATTTATGGCTGTAGATTTTTAACGAGATTTTATGTAAGGAGAGTTGTGAATTATTAAGTAAGGCTAGGAAACAAATGATTATAGGCCAGGATGCTGCAATTTCGCTATAAGTGTCTGTCGTTCCGTAACCATAGTGATTAGCGTACAGTTTTTTTTTTTAATGAAAATGACCTGTTGAAAGGGACATTTTATTTATTTATTTATTTTTGATAACATGATAAATCAGTGATAAAACAGACTTTCATGAGTGACCCTCAATAAACGGTCACAGTTTATGCCCCTTCCCTCATGTTGTTATATGAAAATGGAACTACAGAACACTATCTAAAAAATATAATTTTTAAAACAAAAAACTAACTTACTAAATTAATATAAATCATAAATACTTCAGTTTTAATTCTTACTTTAAATTCAGGCAAAAGGTTGCGTGCAGTTCATATTTCTGACTTTCCAAGTTAAATCATTTTTATTACTTTTCTTTATTTTATTTCCTTTATTTATTCTTTTTTTTTTCATTTCAAAAATTGTGTTGCTTATTCCCCCCCCCCCCCCCCCCCCCCCTTAATGTGCCAACTCTGTCCCCTCGTCCAGGCATCAGTTTGCACGTCGACACCCTGACGGATCACTCGTGCTCTGCCGAGTCTGACGGGGAAAAGGTCGGCTGCGTCTCCGAGCTGAGCTCCGACCGAACAGCGGACAAGTGCAGTGAGGACGGCGTGGACCGCCGCGACCAACTCTCACCCAAACCCGTCACGTCGTCGCCTCTGACGGGCGTGGAAGCTCCGGTGCTCACCCACCACCATCATCAGCACCACCACCACCACCTCCATCATCTCCACCACCTTCACAGCCAGCGGGAGGATTTGGCCCGGAGCCTCATAAACAGCAACGTCAGTAAATTGTCTTCGTGTCTGGACAACAGGCCGAGTCCGTCCGGGGCGCCTCAGAATCTGTCGGCCAAGCCCAAACTGTGGTCTCTGGCCGAGATTGCAACCTCGGACCAAAAGCAGCAGCAACAGCAGCAACAGCAGCAGCAGCAGCAGCAGCAGCAGCATCAGGGGCAACCGGGCCAGCCGAACTGCCCCTCCTCCAGCGGCGGACTCCTCACTCCCCCGACGCCTTCCGCGACTTCACCGGCTGCCAGCTCCCCCTCGCTCTACCCGGCCCCCTCCATCCTCGGAAGACCTATTTATTACACGTCTCCCTTTTATAGCAATTACACAAACTACGGCAACTTTAGCCCCCTGCAGGGTCAAGGGATCCTGCGGTACACCAACTCCTCCGGAGTGAGTCTGGCGGCTGCCGCCGCCGCCGCCGCGGCCGCAGCCGCCGCGGCTGCGAACGAGGGTCTGAGCGCCACTCACAGGGCGGCGGAGGCTTGCGCGGAGCCAAAGCTCAGGCCAGACTCCCCCATCGTTAAAAATAACCCAAACCAGATTGTTGCCGTCGAGCAGCAACATTTCAGAGCCACAAACATAGAAGCAAAGAAAGGTACGTAATGAGGAGAAAGAACTCTGTGACTAAAATGAAAACTTATTTAGTTTGTTTTTGTTGTTGTTTTTTTTTTTTTGTTTTGTTTTTTTTTTTTAATCTTGGAATTGTATTTCACATCAGCAGCGGATGAAGAATTTCGCCATCGTTGTGCATGTTTTCAAAGCAAACCAACCGTTCTTACTTTTGGTTACTTTCATGTCACTGCTTTGGTGGGAGCAGTCTCTGCCTTTCATCAAATAAATCTGAGCGTTTTGAGGAAGATTCTGGAATATGAATAAACGACATTTACCGACATAATTAGAATTGTATCTCATCATGGAGACTTTAATCTTAAAACAAGGTTAAAAAAAATAGCAAAACCTTATTTTAAAGTTGAAATAAATAAATATATAAATAAATAAATACAGTTATTTTATTTTTAACGCATTTTACTCATTTAAACATCTTTATTTCTCATGGGAACAATACAAGCTTGCTTTTGAAATCAGCAGAAACAGGAGAATTTAGGTGAAAATTAACTGTAAAATTCAGCCATTACAACAGTGAAGAACAGGCCTCAAATAAACCCAAGCAAACACGGAGACACAAAACACACAAGGACCATTTTTGAATCCAATAAGCAGAGAAATGTTGCCATAGCTGTGAGGAGGAATTTTACTTTTATTGTTTCCTTTGTGTGTGCAAGAGAGAGCGAGAGGGAAACAGAGTGAGTGTGCGTGTGCACAGTGGGCTCCAAACCTTATCTTTCAGCTTAGGATAATTATAATTACACAGGGTCAGCCAAATGCAAACAAATTAGCTCCCTCTGCACAGTCTTAGTGCAACTTCAAGCCTTCAAATGTCACATACACTGATAAAACCAACTGCAGGTTTACTCAGTAAAATTGGTGCAACAGGATACATTTTATTTGCATAGTCTTTATTCTGTGTTTACAAGTGATAAATAGCTGTAAAACTTATGTAAGTTTAATAGCTAAAAAAAGTACTTAGAGAGAAATTTCCAACAATAAAATACTCAAATAAATGTGTAATTAATAGGATTTGTTCATCCGGCGTTCTATTAAATTAAAGAACACATACAATTATTTAAAATCTATTCTAACACAATAGTATGACAACCACAGCTGAGATGACTTCTTCATGGCAACAACTACCTCAATCTTAGAGAGCTCAACTTGCCCTTATCTCGTGCTTTACCATCAGAGCTGTTGCTAAACTGGTTAAAACTGAATACAAATTTAAACTTCTTAAACATTTTTTTTTATCTACAAGCCTTGTGGCAGTTCTTAGGATATCCATTTTTACTGAGTAAAGCACATTTCTAATAAAACCCATGCTAACCAGTATTTGTCATATGCAACATGACAATTGACAATAGGAGGACAATAGCTGAACCAACATCTACTGTTAAAGTCTAAAAAGGTGTTCAGGGAGTACTTGATACCAATATAATAATTACATTTACACAGTAATAAGTTTGAATAAAACTGAAGTAATTTTAATGACTAATACTTAATTCCCTCAAAAAGTCCTTTTTACAGTGTAAGTGGTTGTGGCAGTTGCTCACTTTCCATATGTGCTGCTGCAGTCGTGGTTTAGGTTAGCAGATTTATTTAACATTTGCAATTTTATTTAGTTTGATTTTTCATTCTGAAACAGTTTGACAGTTTTTCCAAATTCTGCATCTTGGGATTACTATATATTTTTTCTTTTTTTTATACATATTTCCATGCTCTGCAGGTAGGTGTCACAATTGCTCAGAGTATAAAACATGGAAAAAAAGGATTTCAACCTTTTTTAGTCCCACGCTTTAACCCTCATAACCTCTTACTCCAAATCGTATCTAGTGCCACCATATTTCTTTGGAATTGAAAGCTGCTGCTGCTAAATCCCACAAAGACTCAGATCGTCAGTCTTCATTACATTGCCTTGTGTGATTTCCTTATCATCATCATCACTCATCATCTCCCATTATATGTGAGTTACATGTTATTTCTCAGGTTCCTCTTGTTTGCTTATTTGCCACGATATATTATTATTATTTTTTGTTATATATCTGTGTGTGGAAAAAAACAACATATGGCCTAGGAAATGTATTTGGGGAGGGAGGGAGAGGATTCTTAGGACACTGATCTGAGCTGAAGTGAACTTTGAGGACTTCAGAGTGGAGTAGCCTACATTTGATATTTATTTTTTTAAAATGACAGCGGAACGATGCCTATAATTTATGCAAGTTGTATTGCAAAAGTGGAAAACTGACATCTTCTGTTTGTCTTGTAAATATATATATTATATATATATATATATATATATATATATATATATATATATATATATATATATATATATATATATATATAATATAATGGACTGTTGTCTTTGGGGCAAAGAACACAATCTTGTTAACAAGAGTACTTTTACTAATTTATATGACTGTACATATAATGAAAAGGTGGGGTGTTATATCCATTATTGAGAATAAGAAAATATTAAACTCTTTTTCCCAACTATGACGTTCATTTTTGAGATTCTTTATTATTTTTTTGTCATATAACTTGTATGTGATCCATATTTTCTTTTCCGCTTTTAAATTCTCCCCTTTCATTGCTCTTTTATTTTGTCAGTCCAGCACAGATGGAAATGCTTGATGACTCTTACCATTCATAACTATTATGAGTTTTCACAGATTGCACAATCCATTCTTTCTAAATGGTCAATCATTTTCTCTTAGGGCCTCATTCTGCTACCTCGGTCAAATATTCATGACCTTGATGGGGATAAACGATGCACTTATTACATTTTTCCTCCTCTATTCCTCTCTCTCTCTCTCTCTCGCCCCAGCACACATTTATTTTTTCAGTGTGATTAATACAGCCGAGGGGACACATCGGGCTCCCAGCGGGGCCGTCCCTGGAGTTTTTTCAGCCTGGTTCAGGACAGGTCAGGCCTGCCTGCTTCATTACAGCGCCAGCATCGAGCGATCCATAAAAGTCTATCTAAGCATCTGCCAGCTTCAATGGGCTGTGTGATGGGGCCTAATCGGAGAGACTTCCCCCTGCTTTTCATCATGGCTTTGCTATTACAGAATACAGCTAATTAAACAATTAGAACTCAAAGCCAACTTCCGAGGATGTTATCCACGTTATCCCCATTTTTAAACCTTCAACTTATTTCTTAATTGGCGCTGAAATATACATTTTTGATATTTTATCAGTTCCTGTGTTTTAATCAAACATATAATATTCCCCCCCTTCAGTCATTGCTTTTGGCCAAACTCAAAACTAATCCTTCATTTTCTAGTTGAATCTGAGCTTGAGTGTTGTCAAGAAACCCTCCCACTCAGCCAGGGCTGCCCTCGGAAAAGGGCAGGAAAGGGGGTGCGGGTGGGTGAGTTGGGTTATTTAGGTGCGTTGATTATGTCATCAGCAATTTAGCATTCAGAAGTCTATGTAAATAAATTAGAATATTACTGAACAGTTTAATGATTATTTATTCAATTCCAAGTGTGACATTCATTTTTGCACAGATTTGTTACACACAGACTGAAATATGTTGAGTGTTTATATTAGTTTATTTTCATGTTTTTTGGCCAACAGTTCATGTAAACGTAAATTCAATCACTCAGAAAATTTGAGCAGTTTTCAGTATAGATTTGTTTTTTAGCACAACTGAATGTGGTGGCCTTCACAGTTACACTGGAAGTTGCTGAATTGACAGTTGTCCAGCAGACAGTCGCTGAGAGTAAGCCACAAAAACGCTAAAGACGTTTAATGTTTATAGAGCACAGTATCCAAGAAAATGAACATTTGTCATATTCTTCATGTTAAGCCACTCTTAACCCAGAGCTATCACAAGCATTTTGCGTGGGCTAAACTCTTTACTTTTTAATGTACTTTCTTCTTTCTATCATGGGTGAGGAGAAGCACATATTCCAAATTACTTTAACACACAGTTTGTGTTATCTGCTGATGTTGTTCTAGTCTTTCATCAAAGTTCAAAGTTAGCGCAGCACAAACCTCTGAAGCACTTTGTGCTTCCCTCTGCTTCCAAGGTTCATTTAGGTGCAGACTTTATCTCCCAACGAGAGCTGCCTATCCTGCCAAAAGTACTAATATATCATTAAATGACCATGGTGTCATGGTGCTTGACTGGCCAGCCAACTTGTGAGACCTAAACCTCATACACCATCTATCGGACATTGGGACATGGAAAATAAAGTTTACTATACACAGAAGGATCTTGACTTCCTAAACACCTTAATGTTACAACAGGGTGATCAGTGTCATGCTAAAATAACCCAAACATTAATCCAACCAAAAATGTTAGTGTATTTACTCTAAAGTACGTAGAAGTACTTTTGATTAACTCTGTATCTAGGACAATTTAGGGGTGACTGTTGCCACAGTGCTCCCACCCTAAAAGACATAATCTTCATCTGCCACCAAGAATGTTGAAAACTCAAACATGGATCCAGTTCTTCTTAACATAAAGTCATTGCATACTTTTGTTTTGAACTGCAGAATATAGTCAGACATCTTAATTTAAAAAAGGTACTCCCCAATTAAAGCAAACCATCTAAAACCGTCAATGTCTCTTGTTTAAATTCAACGTTGTTACCCTTTAGATCATCACTCACTTGATTTGATGTGTTTCCCCCACTTTATCATCATTTAGCACTCGGTCTGGGACCTACTGTATATGGGAATCGTGGATGTTATAGCCTCTGGCCAACTTCTCATTCCTCAGTCCAAAATGCTTTCATTAGGAGATGGTTTATTGAAATGCATGCTTTATTCTCAGGTGGGCTCCCACAGGGGACTCAACAGCGTTGTCAAATAGCACCAGAGGCAGTCTCTCCCCCCTACCCCTCACCTGCTGCTGCTCCCTTCAAATGTCAACATTTGTTCTCAATAAAAAGAGTTATTGTTTCTGAGAGGCAGGAAAGAAAAAGAAAGAGCAATTGCTCTGCAACCGGTCACCTTTGAACACATGAAAAGAAACTTCCTACCTGCCTCTTTGTTTGATTGAGAGCAATGGCAGGTGAAAATAGGAACAAGGTGCCAATTGCACATAATAAACCTCAAGCTGTGAAGCCTCTAATGAAACGATTGTAAATTTATTCCACAATTAGTCAAAATTGTGGAGAGGAGTTCCAGCTACTGTTTGATGAACTTGCTCTTTGGCTCACATCCCAAAAAAAAAAAAAAAAAGCAGTTGCAGAAGAAACTGTGGTGCCCTTGACGAAGTGTGGATATTGATTCTCAAAGGAGAAACAGGTTATTTGCCATTTTGGAGACACTGCTAGGAAGGACTGTGGCTAACATTATAAAACACCTCTAAAATTACTTGATCAAATGTTGTTTTATAAATAACAATACTAAAAGTGTTACATGCAAGCCCATTTAGTCTGGACAGGTGTTGAACAATTACCAAGGCTGATAGAACACTAAAACAATGCATCTGTTATTCAAAGGCATTTGCAATTGTCCACAATGAAGCAAATAAAATGATGACAAAAAGGTTGACAGACAAGGAAAACATTTTTCAGAAAACAGCCAAGAAGCCTCTAGTGACTTTAGGTAAAGTACAGAGATCAGCAGTTCAGGTTGTGAAATTAGCCAACAGGAAAAATATAAGTTGTTGACTCCACAAATGTAGCTTTAATGAGAGAGCATCAAGAAGATGTTTGCTTAAAGGAAGCCATGAGATATTAAAAGAATGTGGAATGAGCAATCTATGGCAAGCATAAAACACTTGATTTACAGGGTGCTCTGGTCATATGAGATCAAAATATAAACTATTAGCCCCTCGTAAAAAATTTTATGTTTAGAAAAAAATTGACACTGTCCATAAATCTCAAATCACCCTTACCAAGGTGAAGCATAGTGGTAGCAGCTGGGAACTGGAAACTGTGTTCTAGCTTTACCTTCCATCTATCAGAAAAAAATCCTCCCAGAACAGATTCAGGTATTGGAGTGGCCAAGTCAAAGGCTTGTTCATCCAGTCTGATTGGGTTTGAGCTATTATGCAAGGACTGTTTTAAACTTTCTGTACTTGTTGGCAGAGGCACAGCTCAGCAGACGACTGAGTTAGGGAGTGACGCAAACAAATGCCTGTCTCTCTTCTGATCAAAGAAACATTTACCACTTCTATTCATGTCACAATTTCTTCAATGTGTTTATTAATCAGACAAAATCCCACTGAAGCAAAATTAAACTTAATTATTTTAACATCAAGACATTAGAAGAAAAACAAAATGAAAGGGTGTGACGACCAAATTTAAAGTCATTTTGGTATTGCTAAATTCAATCCACAGGATACCAATTACCGTCAGAATCCTGTCATACGGCTCACCAGTGAGTCACCGCACTAAGGACTGGCTGTCATTGAAAACTAAATTGATGGTATCGTCAAGCTCATAGGCTTCAGCTGAGCATAGACAAGAGAGCAAGTGGAATCATCCCCCCCTTATCACTGATCAAACAGGCAGCTCAATATGTGCAGATAATTCATGAGCTCTTTCTATCTTTTATCCGTCCATCAATCCTATCTCTTGCAAAATACTTCAGACAGTAATCTCTGATGCACACCTTTAGAAGCAAAACTTGATTCAAAGTGAAAGAGGGCTCCTTCTGACGCACAATACGGCCGCTGTCACAAATTTGGAGGGATGACAAGAAAATATTAGGTGTGCTGATTACCCAGAGAAAATGCATCATAGTTTGCACCCTGTTTTAACCTCTTTACCTCACTTTATATAATCCGCCCCACATATTCTCAGTCTTGTTAAAGTCAAAACATACACAGAAAAGTCCTGTTCCCTTTACTGAACCTTTTTTTTCTTCTCATCTATCCTTCTGATGTTCTTACAGCTTTCATGCTCAACCTGCCTATTAAGACCTCACCATAAATACTGCTGATGCTCAGACTTAACCGTAAGTAGCACTAATATCGGGGAGAAGATTGGGAGACCAAAGAGCTTGACGTACAAATCAGGCACAGTTGTGTTTAATAAAACACATCAAAGTGGACAGGGGGGGACTTTAAAAGTGAGTAAGGGGTCCTGTCCTCTCATAAAGGTGTCAGCCGAAATGTTTAATACTCTGAATGATCAAGGCCAATAAGCTGAGCTGGGATTTTTAATACACAAACACACATACACACACACGCACACACGCACACAGGCATGCGTATGCACACACATACACACACACACACATACACACGCACACACACACACACACACACACACACACACACACACACAAATAATTGCCAATGCAACAGCTTAAACAAGGTCATTAGAAGCTCTAACTTCTGCTCCTAATTGACAGTTATGTTTAATGCCGGTGGAAAGTAAACAATCCAGAGGAGAGTGTTTCACCTTTAGGCTGTAAGTTAGATAATAAAAACGCTGTTGTGGAACTTGTTGGAAAGCTGGATGTATAAGAAGAAACACAATACATTCAGAGTTATGTTAATGACAACACTTTTTGACAACACTTTATGCTTTTGAGACCACAAATCAAAATCAGTCATGGGGACTTTCACAGTTAAGTAGTTTTATTATTATTATTATTATTATTATTATTATTATTATTATTATTATTATTATTATTATTTATTATTATTATTCACTTTTTATATATTTGGATCACCGATTAAGTTGTGTTAAAAGTTTCAACAAATGACTGTGTAATAGTCATGACCAAAACGCATTACTTTAGTGTTCAGCTTTTGATTTCAGCACTTTTGAGTGTCAAAAGTGCTGAAATCATTTTTTCTTTTATTTCAGTAGATTATCATAAAAGTACTAGCATATGCCAGAGAACCAAAAACCTTCTGCACCTACCCTTATAACATAACCATTTCAACCAGTCAATTTATTTCACCTATTTTTGTGTAAAATATCACCATCATGAAAAATGCATAACTTGCTGATTTTTTCACAATGTTTATGGCACTTTTGTTTTATTTTTCTTTTAAGTTATGTGGAAGAAGAAAAAAAAACACATAGCATTTTTATGTCTACGTGTGTATGTTTGTGTCAACAAGTTTCTGCCAACGTGAAGTTGTCTCTTTCAAATAAGATCCCACGTGACCAATGTGTGGAGGTTTTGAAGATTTCACATAAAGCGTTGTTTTATCCAGAAGTGGCATAGTGGAAACCTACTACGATGTGGCTTCACGCTTTAAATACAAGAGCTTGGTAACGAGAGCGTTCATCTGAGAAGGAGCCAGGAGGCTCATGGTGACTCTGGAGGAGCTCCAGGGATCCACGTCTCAGGTCAGAAAATGTTCTGAAAGGTCAACCATCAGTTGTGCTCTCTACAAATGTGGCTCTGATGAAATAGTGACAAAGGAAAAAAACATTGTTGTATGAAAATCACAAGAAATCTTGTTTTATGTTTTCTTCAAGCCACATGCAGACACAGCAAACATATGGAAGAAATGGCAAATACAGGCCACTAGAGTGAGTGGAGGTTTTTCCTCTTACAGGCAATGACCCTAAATATATATAGCTAGCTAGAGATGCAATAGAATGCTTAAGATGAAAACATAGTCGAAATGGCTCAGTCAAAAACCAAACCTCAAGCCGACTGGCATCTGTTGCTAGACTTGAAAGCTGAGGGTCATCCTTTCAACCTGACTTAAAATTAAATTATTTTGAAAAGAATTTGCAAACAATTCTAGTCTCTACATGTATGTATGCATAAGGTAGAACAGCAGCTGTAATCTTTGCTTTAACTGGGAAAAACAAGCATACTTTTAAAAAATATTTGTTTATTCATATTAAAATGTGAAACTTGTGTACATTTTTCTACTTTTTCTTGCTCTATCACATAAAATCCCCCCAAAAATTAATTCTTTATGGTGGTATTGTGAAAAAAAAGTCAGAGGATTGAATATATTTAAAAAGCAATGTGTATCTAAATCTTGAATTTCCTATTGCAAGCTTTAAGACCAGCAAGCAAAACAAGTGGATAAGGAAAACATAAAAAAAAATGTGTTTCTCTTCTCCTGTCTGTCTGAAGTGTTTTCTAAATGAGCTCAACATGTCTGCACTAAACCTTTTTTTTTCTCTCTCCTATCAAGCGTTCCGGGAGACACAGGGGAAGTGATTCATGTTAAACAGAATCTGTCAGACGTGTCGGCTAATTAAACGAACCCCTGCTTTAAGCAAACACTTTAGTGTCATGGCTTCTGACTTGACTGTAGCGTTTTAACCTGAGCTACTTTCACACACACTGAAAGCACAAAATTTACATTTATTTCAGAAAACCTGTGACACTACAAGCTAATTTAACATAACCTAGAAGTTGTGCCTTGAGGCACAGTTTTAGGCAATGTACATTCACTGCTTAAATGTGTCTTTTGAAAATACTACTGAAACACTTGGTGTCTCTTTAAAATCATAAGCAATGAGAAAGCAACACATCAAAGAAGCTTAAAAACATTGTGATATGAGTTTGGGGATCATTTATAGATCAATGAGTTTGTTTGATTTAAGTATATGGTATGGGATAGGAAGCAAGGAATAGACGAGAATGCTTTTATCCAATTTATTTCAAAATTTAGCAGGCATGTACACAGTCCAGTCACATTAATGTGACCACCACGTACTTTCCACTTCAGAGTTAAATAACCAATCACAGAAGGCAGGTGGCAGCACAGTGCAGTTGAGCGTATATAAAGGGTGTGTGTGGGCTTCGGAAAACATTTCAATCGTTGGCGTAATGCAGAAACGAAGCGATTTATCCGACGTCCAAAAGGGCATGATCATTGGCTTTCGGGCCAAGGGTGGAAGCATTTCCGAAACGGCTGAGTTTGTGAACTGTTCGCGTGCCGCCGTGGTAAAAGTGTACCGTGCATGGCAAAATGGGACTGTCCAAAATCAACGACGTGGCAAATGTGGTGCACCACGGGCCATAGATGACAGAGGCGAACGACGGTTGCGGAGATGCGTTCGGGCAGATAGACGGGCTACCGTTGAGCAACTGACCACTAAAATGAACCAAGGGGCTACCACAAGTGTCTCCCAAACCACTATTCAGCGAACATTGCTGCGTCTGGGCCTCCGAAGCAGACGCCTGGTTCGTGCACCTATGCTGACTGGTGTTCATCGACGACGAAGGCTAGAATTTGCACGCCAGTACAGCAGCTGGCCGTCCACTGAGTGGCGACAGGTAGCGTTTTCAGATGAATCGCGTTTTATGCTCCATCGGACAGATGGACGTTGGCGTATAAGGCGTGAAACCTCTGAAAGGAACCACCCTGCAACCATTGCAGGAACGGTCCAAGCTGGAGGCGGGAGCATTATGGTCTGGGGAATGTTTTCCTGGCATTCTCTGGGTTCACTGATTATTGTGGAAGGCACGATGGATCAATACAAGTACGCATCTGTCCTTGCGGACCATGTCCACCCCTACATGCGCATTGTTTTTCCTCAGGATGATGGCATCTTCCAGCAGGACAATGCGAGGTGCCATACAGCTGCCAGTGTACGTGCGTGGTTCGAAGAGCACCAGGATGAGTTTACCGTCCTCCCCTGGCCAGCAAACTCACCTGACTTAAACCCAATCGAGCATCTGTGGGACCATCTCGATCGAGTTGTTCGCGCCATGGATCCTCAACCGCGTAATCTAGCGCAGCTGGCCACGGCATTAGAGTCGGCATGGCTCAACATCCCAGAGAAGACCTTCAGGGACCTAAGTGACTCTCTTCCTGCACGTCTCGTAGCAGTTCGCTCTGCGAAAGGTGGTTATTCTGGCTTTCGACAGATGGTCACATTAATGTGACTGGACTGTGTATATAACCTGAGCTACTTGAGCTACCTGAGGATGTTATAAAATCAGTTCAATTAATGATAAGTCCCCGGATTGACGTTAAATGCATCACTTTACATCATATATAGTTTTAAAAGCCCCTTTTGCCTATTACTAAGTGTTAAAAATATTATTCTACTATGATTTAGCCTCAGTTTGTTTATGTCAGACTATTTACTTACAAAAATCAAATTCTTACCTTCCAAACTTTTACCAAAACTATAGAATGTAGAATCAGAAATACACAAAGTTTTAGGTACTTTGTCACTCATTCATGTATAATTAATGACACCTTTTTAATATCTGCAATTTATTTGTAGCATGAAGCGTTTGGTTTAAAATGTCTAGAATAAGTGTATATATTTTTTTATGTTAAACAATTAGCTAGTGACACTTTATTACGCACCAAAAACATGTTTCTCAGAGAAGTCAACATTTACTGAGGACCTCCACACTGATTAATGTAATAATTTTTAGGACATACCACAGAACCGTGTAGGATACCATGTATAATCTTTAGCAATTCTGAGGTATTTATTTTTTTTATCTATGCAGACTGTTTTTAATTGTTCCCTCTCCATCTAATGTTGTATCTGAAAGGTTTTTCATTAGTGATATTTGCTCTTTTATATTGATTTTTTTAAGTCAGTCACCATTATCTATTGCCTTTCCCATCACTTCTCCACAATTGCCATACAGGAAGACCTGCTTACTCTTAACCTCTACTGGCAGACGGTCAACTCAATCCTGAAAAATCAAACTTCATTTTGACATTATTCTGAATTCACTCATCAGATATAAAATAATAAATGAGTTAATACTGTTACATTTCCTTCTTTAAGTAATAATGTTTGTATCTTCCAAAATGTCATTTTCTATGACAAAATCCTCAGAAAGCTCACTATTGTGAGCCATGAAGCATGTGCCACCGCTGTTTAAAGAATACTTCTTAAAGGTCATGCAGATTTTTTTCAGTGTGGCTCCATCACAATCTAAATGAAACATAATCTTTAAGCCATAAGCACTGATGTCCCCCAACTTCTACCACCCACAGGCTTGTCTTTCCTCCCTTCCTTTCCCTTTTCAAAAACGCTCCAGCTCTTCTCCTCCTGTGCTCTAAATAGCGTTATTCCCCATGAGGTGGGCAGGGAGTTTGCATGCTGCCAAGAACATTGCTCTTTCACTGCTTTCCTCCATCTCTTTCCTCTCTCAGAGGACAATCCTCCTTTGACTCTCAATTCACCCAGGAATATTAGCCTTATTGCATTTAATCACCAAATTCTCGCACCCTAAAGATTTCAATTCATTAAAGGCACTCAGATATTCAGACCAGCTGCTTCCTGGCGACGGCCTAAAGACAAGGTGGAGACAGACGGGCTCTGAGTGTGTGTGAGTGTGTTCTTTTTCTCTCTGTGTGGAAACAGGGCAACCCAATCCTCAGCAATGCCCTGGCTGTGCTCAGCACAATTCAGCGACAGCTATACCTAATCACGCTACATGGAGGTGGTTGAGCTTTTACTACGTGGTTGTGTGTGTGCGTGTGTGTGTGCAAGGTGCAAAAAATGTCTTCAGAAGGGTGCCCATTCCGCAAACGCATAGAAAGTGCTTGCGCTTGCTGGATGTACACACACACACACATGCACGCACACACACAGCCAGCTTTGCAAGTCTTTGAAAGGACAGACTGTTGATCCCTCCACAAGCAAGCGAAGCGGCTTACCTCTTTCTGTTACAGAGGATTGGAGATGCATTCTAATACAATTACGCTGACGAATAAAATGCTTGTATCGGAGTGAGGAGGTGCCGTAAGCAGCATCAGAGTACTTGATGCTGTCCAAATGCACTTGACTAAAAGTAATAAGACCTGCGGACAAATATTAAAATTATGTCAATTTGCAATTTTTTTTTTTTTTTTTAGCATGACATCTGTTTTGAGTGAGTATATGTTAGTGTAAAAAAAAAAGGTCCTTTGTTTCAACCATGACTATTGTAAACCACTTGGATGCCCTAAGCACAGAGGCTTTGTGAAATGTGTTTTATTGTCTAAAATTTAGATCAATACCAAATGTAAATTTCATGGGGACGGGGTAAATGGAAAATGGTCAATACTCAAATAGTTCTTTATCAAGTCCAAAGGACCCCAGAGTAATTCAAACTGCATCCAGACATTCACATGCTGACGATGGCAAGCTACTGAACTGTAGCCACAGCTGCCCCAGGGCAGTCTGACAGAAGCAAAGCAGCCATGCACCCTCTGACCACCACCAGCAGACGAGGAGGGTGAAGTGGTAACCTACCAGTTATTGAATAAACCCCTACAGTCGTTGCCACTGTTGCCCCCAAAAAGAAAAATGTAGAAGGAAATCAAAGTTTCATGCTTACTTTTGATTCATCAGCTTCCAACACTAGAACTAAAAAAAATAAGTATTTAAAGATGAAATGTATGTTTAGTTGGGCTCTCCAGTTAGGATTGTGTACTTGGGTAGACTGCACAAGATCAAGTTGTCTTTGTTGGAGGGATTTTCCTCCACCTGTGAACATCTTATATCCAACATTGTGGCAGTCCTGGGAGAATTCACTTTTCATTGTAGAGTATCTTATCTAGAATCTGATCTCAGTGCTCTCCTCAACTTTACAGAGGATTTAAAACCTTTGTTTTGAGTCAACAATATACTCTGTGAATGAGTGGCACAGCTGACAGAGCTGCTGTGACATGTCATAGATTTCACACCGTCCCACAGATTGAGTTCTCTCTCTCTCATGAGAAACTATGCAGAGAGAATATTTAGCCTATTGGAAGTATAGCGTACATGTTATGCACCAAATCACATCAGCAAAGAGACAACAAAGAAGACTGGACATTAATAAAACTAAAGTATTTCTTCAAGTTTAGGTGTTATAAACAAGGGGGAAAGAGTTCAGTTTTTAAAGTTTTATTGATTAAATGTGTTCTAGGATCCAAACATGCCCATCTTAAAAAACTTAATTTCTGATTATTATACTGCATCATTCTAAAGTTTAGATAATGAGACACTAATAAAACCAACAGATTATCTATCAATTTTTGTTAAGTTTGTCAATGTGTAAACATTTTTTTGTGTGTGTGTGTCTTATGCATAGATTTATATGCATTTTTGCAGTAACACAAGCAATGCAGTTCACACTTGTGTTTTTGTTCCTGCGCTTTAGAGCAAAGACGTGTGGGAAGGTTTTAATTAAAATCATGTTGCACAATCCCGAGTGAACTGCATTCACTTGACATTAATTTGTTCATTTGGGTGCCAGGTTCATATTACAACATTAAAAGGAGTGTGTGCCAATAAAAACAAGTCAAACTTGAAATGTGTGCTTCAGAGAGTAAATTATTTCTATTTCCTTCTAGCAAATGGTCTGTCAGGAGAAAGTCCGCAAATGTTAACCAAAGTGTAACAATTAATGCTTAAAGCAATTCGAGGGTTGCTGTAACAGTAGAATTTGTTCGAGCAATATTTATTTTAGATGTAAAAACAACACAGTAAAAGTACTGTAGGCTATTTGTTTCTCATAAATTTAAATTAAATGTCGTCACGCAGACGTCGCCATGTTGTTTATGCTGCAATGCATTCTGGGTAAATGACATATGCTAGGTTTGAATGTGCAAGCTTCGTCCAGCCAAAACAGCAATGTTGAGCCTTTGTGATTTTGAACCGGAAGATATCACATTTTTGAAGTAATTATGCATTTCTTACAAACTGTAATTTCTAAGTTTATAGGAAACATATAGGAACATATTTAGGCTGAGATGTTCAGCTAATTATGGATCCTTTTAAGAGATGGATATCTCTGCACCACATTTGATATGATCAATCTTAATCAACTACCCAACAGGAACACAGTCCTATATTTAGTGTGCATGGCCTAATAGCACTATTTAAACCAGTATATGTTTTTTTTATTAATATTTTAGCTTGATGAGCCACCTGAAGATTTGACTGTCACGTAAAAAAAAAAAAAAAAAACATTAAAAAAATTAAGATGTTAAAGTGGAAAGGTAAGACCTTACTTGTTTCAACGCAACCACTGGATGCCTAGATTCATCTGGTGACGTTACATGCGTGTACCCACCCCTCTCTTTGCCCAATTGCTCCATCAATCTGGTTTATTAAGCACATGACAAAGAGCATCTGACAGAAAAATAACACTTGAATTACACGGTGACTTGCTCAAAGCGCACGTCTGAAGATTCTTGTGCCAACAATTAGGTAAAGGAACCTGGCAACATTAATGAGAGCGGAGTGCTGGTCTCCCAGGAGCCTGTCTTTTGGCTCCTCTGCTTCCCAGTTCAGTCCTAGGCGACTGGGCATGCCTTACAAGATCTGATTAGTTCTAAATTAAAACTTCATTAACTGTCAGGCAGCATTAACAAAATGGTGGGAAAATGCTTTTGTTGAAGTTCATTATATATATAATATATATATATATATATATATATATATATATATTATATATATAATTATATATATATATAATATATATATTATAGCATTGTCTCCACTTTGATAATGTTTGCATGTATAATGTGTCATAATTGCTCTCTCCGCATATTTTCAACCTTCATTTTTGATTTTTAAGATCACCTTTAGTTGAAATGTTTATGAACTCAAGCAGCCAAAAGACTGCTAAGAAAGCAGAAAATGGATTAAAGCATTTTGAATAAATACAACCAAACCAAACACTTGTGTCCAGGGAGAAATGGCTTATGGCATTTTACCAAAGACAAAAGAGCCACTAACATCTGATGACACTCAATTTTCTTTCTGTTTTTTTCTTTTTTTTTTACATTTTCTGAAGGAGGAATTTGTACTCATGTCTTCTTCAGAAGTTTTCACGTGGTTCCCTTCAGTGGTTTGTGGTGGAGTAAAATTATGAATAAATGTGATGCTGTGGAAGAAAACATTTAAATAAATACTAACACTGTTTAATTACTGGAGAAATGTCAACACCAGGGAAAGTATTTATGTTCCACTTACAATATGAAATCTTATTTTTTTGTATGCATACATCATTCAATCATGCTAGCTTAACTTATTTTGGTTGTGTGCCTGTGGTGCAGGATTTGGTGGTTTGTATGAAAAACATTTTTTTTTGGTTTTGTTTACCATCCCATTGTCTTCCTCCACACCTTGATTAACACAAAGTAAATTCACATGTTGAAACTCTTCGTAGTGCATCAGCGTCATTGTAACCACCTGGGCTAGCATTACCTTAATCCACCCTACAACACCTGAAGGCCTGAAGCCACTGCAAACACATTCATACCTGACAGTATAATTGATCACTCATAAGCTTTGAACACTTTTTCCCCTCAAATATGAGTTATCTGCCAAGATAAAGTAACATATCTGCAAGTCAGGTTTCTCTCTCTCTCGCTCACTCACATACACGACTATTGAGGGAAATATTTTCGATCATACTCGGGTGTGTAACCGCCTAACTTCTCATGCATGGCCACAAATCAGTCACCATTCTGGGTTTTTGATGAGAAAAAAAAAAGTTAGGACAATGTTTTCCTGCTCAATGCTGCCAAGTTCCCCTCAAAGACAATGAAACTCAACAATGTCAACAAAGGTTCTTTCTTAAGTTTTGCTGAAATGAACGTGCTTAAAGTGACTAAATGATTTTTGTAAATGTGCTGGTATGAATGGCTAATGCTAAAGCACACACGAAAGGCTTTATTTAATGTTTTTTTATAGAGCTTCTTCCAGTGTCTCTGTTTATGGTAAAAGTAAGCAAATGCCTTGTCTTTGAGTATCAACACAAGTGAATACTTTAAGACCTCTGCTTGGGTTCCGCTCGGTAACAGGTATGTTACAGCACAAGGAAAAAAGAATGATGAGAACTAATTGAAGAAGCACCTGGTCAAGGGATTTATCAAAGCCTTGCAGCTGGAAAGAAGCTTTTATCCATGAGGGAATTCAACATTTTTTACTGATGAGCATCTTAAAACAGCAATATGCACCTGGTGGCAGAAAATAAGACACAGAAGAAGAAAGAAGAACAAAGAAAAAAAAACGCAGTGTAAAATTACATTTATAAAGCACTAATTTACAAATGAGGAACACTTAGAGATATATGCAGAGAATATCAGGAATGCTTTCAGGAAATAAGCTAAAGAATAATGGCAGTGATAGAGATAAGCAAGTGTGAACTTGAGAGCATAATTTTCTTCCCTTTACAGATTTAATAATATTTTTCATTTACTGCTTCTTTGTTCTTCACCACAATTCTGTTTGATAAATCTCTGCAGAGAGCATCAGTTTGTGCTTGACATTACCACACGCAGTTTAATAACTTCCTCACCTGCAGACTCTGATGTAAGCAGGACTTCTTTGAAATAGCTGATGGGAAGATATGTTTCAATCATTTTCATTTGTTATGGGGTAGATTCTATCTATTGTGAAATACTTAAGACTAAACATTTAGAAGAGAAAAGAACATTTGGGAGAGAGATTTTGCATTTGGAAGCAATTGTCCAATATTGTTTTGTTAGAGGTAGACGAGTGTCATTATGCTAAAAGATCATTAACCAGTCAGGTTTTAGAAACCTGCACTCTGGACTTGTTTAAGAGTTCATGTTGTAGAATGAAAAGAGAAAAAAAATAAAGCTTTCACAGTACAGTTAAGGTAATCACAGTCAACAAATGTAACAAACTACTCTGCTCCTTCTTCTCTGATTGCTGATCTGATTTCATCCAAATAACAGCTACTAACTGGGTTGATTCTCCTTTCCTCGTATGTTCTTCTTGAACTAAAGAGATTTTTTTTCTAAGATTTTTTTAGAAAAAACACTCACACCAGCTAGTTTTCCGCCAAGAGCAAAGCCAATCTCAAACTCCCTTAAATCCCCATTTTCACAGCATTATTACGATTGGCTCGGACATCACCAAGCTAGTTAAATGTCCAAAGGCACTGACTTGCTGTCAACTCGCTGGCTGATTCTCAAACAAGCAAACAGGTGTACATAATAAAGTGTGTATTGAGCTTTTATGCGAATGGCAATGCATACACATGATGAAAATGAAACCACCAAAATAAGATACATCAACTCATATTTGTACACTTTTGTCTGCGTGTGTGGATTAATGTACATTCATTTCATTGGGCGAGACAGTTTCAGTCTGCTTGATTTGTGCACACGTTTATCAGGAAACTCAGGGAGCAAGTGCACCTTCGCATTCCCTCAGGTGCTTCCATACTGCAGAGGTAATAGCCTCTGAAATCACTCAATGATGACTGAGGGGACCAGGATGCTTCCTGACCCTCTAAAAGCACTACAGTCAATTATAATACCTGCTTAGAGGTATTTCACTCATGCCATAAGACATACTTACACATATAAACACAAAGAACTGTATAATATAGATAATGTCACCACCAGATAAATCTACTTCTGACTTTACCCCAGGCAGGGCATGACTCTGACACTGTGAAAGTCTCAGATCAAGCAACCATCCACTTGTACTTGAGCAGCTATAGAGGCATAAATAGATATATCAATCAGTTAGCTATCATCACTGTGAGGCCTTTCCACTCAAGTTCATGTAATGTTTGACAATCCGTCAAACACACACATTAAGGTTCTCGTAATAATTCAATCTCCTAGCTAGGTGTCCTTTAACCTGTGAACCATTCTGTGATCCAGAGGTTGCTATATTTGAAAAGCCTGGAAATAAGTTTCTTCTCTCTTATATTTTCAAGTATGGTAGCATCACCATATGGCATCTTGCTCATGAGCAAGTTAAATACAAGGGGTTGCTTTCATCTTTATATCAGTCTGTGCATCCGACTGATGAACAGGAGAAATACAAAGAAATAATAATAATAAAAAAAAAAAAAACCTTCACACACCACTGCCAAAAGTCACGCATACACACAACACCCCGTACTTAACCACCACTAGAGTGGCCGTACACAGTGTACATCACTGCAGGCAAGGTTACCTTTGTTATTTTGGCTCCTCTTGCCAGATGCCTCTGTAGGTACTCCCCCCTCGAGCACTTTGCAGGCGCTGTAAGAGGCGTCCATGTGCACACCTCTCTTAGTGGGGAGGCACACAGTTGCAGTATCTCGTGCACGTGAGCTCATGGTCGCATCCGCGCACACTCGGGTACACGCTCCCCCATTGTAGTTCCTCATAAACATACACACTCTTACGCACAAAAAAAAAAAAAAAAAAAAGCCCACACACACAACACACCCCCACCACCCCTGGGTGATGAACAACATCTGCTTATCCATCCCTCCGTCCCTGCCCCTGGCGTGGCTGCTGGCATCCTCCTGGCTGCCCTGCCACAATGTCATTCTGTCTGCCTCTCTGTCACCCATTACTAAAATGTGTAGTGACAATCAGAATTTTTCAACACAGAGCCACTTTTTGCTTTTTATCGCCATGATGAGGCCAGTAGCTCTGGTCTGCACTGTGGCCTGATTAGATGGCTTGTTATTATTGCTTTAACTGCTAAAAAGTGACACGTTTTAATCCGAACCAGATTTCAGGGGAAAAGGAATAACTTTTTAATTTTATCTCCATGATTAAATTCATATCACTATTGGTTTTTATTATGAAATATACCAAACGTCATCTATGACTGGAAGCTGCTTTGAAATAAATTTTTATGCCACTACTGATGCTTTAAAGAAACATATAAAAAGTATGTATTCATCTTCAATAATCTGCTCTCTCCATAGCTTTTTTTTCACTCTGTATGAACATCTTCTCTTTCACACCTAGAGTAAGCTAAGCTAAACAATTGGCTCTGATGTTGGCTAATTGGGACGGGCTCCTGTGGCGAGGTGCGGGCAAAGCGCTTGATGAGGCATAAAATGATGATTAATTAATTTACTGCTCAGTTGGTCGTCAAACTGAGAGCTTTATGAGGCTCCCAGCAGTGAGCTAGCCAAACCCAGCATACAGCAGAAACACACGCATGCACGCACGTCTTAAACATACCAACAGCTCAGCCTCCGTATTTGTAGACATACACACACCATGCACACACTCTTGGTGCTCCCTATGGTTAGTACAATGCACAAAAGTGAGCCACCCTGCCTTTGCAATGACCTGTGCTGGAAACTTGATGGAAATGCACTCGCTTTCAGGTGGATGTGTCTGAGAAACTGTACATAAATAATTTCAAAAGCCTATACACCGTATTGATTTTTGTAAAAAAATACAGATATATTTCAATTTAGCATTTAATTTCATTAGATTTCATTATTTTCCTATTCATTTTGACTGTATTAGAATGTGGGGGACAAATAGCTTTAGAAAACACCTTTTGACCAATTTATTTATAAATTTCAGATTTCTTTGCTTTGTGCGCATTTCAATTAAACTGTAAAATGTAGATTGTATACAGAGATTCAAATTGTTACAAAGTCATCTGGACGCACACATTACTGTAAACATTATTGATTCTAAAATATAGACTTCAGACGTAATTGTTAGATATGGAAAATAAAAAAGCACATTAAAAAGTTATATTGAAGTCAAATAAATGTGATTTTTGAGTTGCCTGACGCTTACTGTTCTGTCTCAAACATGTAGGGGGAGAGAAGGTTTTAAAGAAAAGGAAAACTATCAGATATTAAAGTGAAGCGATTTGTATCAGGTAGAGAAGCACCTGAACTCTCACTATCTGCTGCATCTTCAGTCAGCTGTGTTTATTTGCCTTTATCAGTGGGACTGATTTCCTGATATGCTAACCTTTCAACATAGCTGCATTGTTTATGTGATATGCTAATGTGGCTAAGAAAGTAAGAGGAATATTCAAGTGGATTGGGGGATGAAACAAATACTTAAGTTTTATCAAGAGCTCTTTGAATCTAGTGTTTAAGTATTGCAAAACACTGATAACCTCCTGTTGGAATTATCCATCACAAATAATACATGTTGCTGTTTTTATTCTCTATGACTGGATGATTTTTCCCATTTACTTCTATGAACAATTATATTTCATGATAGTTTTCCATCATGCTGGTTAAAACATAATTATTAAGTCATCTAAGGTATGTTAAATAGCAACACCAGGCCCTCCACACCTAAAATGGTGAAGGAGAACATATGTACAGTCCCTGTGGTAAACAGAAAATCCCAATTGCTAATCTGCATAAAACTGAAGATATTTATGTCTAAACATTTGATCGCTGAGATGATTTGATAAGACACTGACTGCCTACTGAAAGTATTTTAAAAAGTAACATTTCAAAATCACAAAAACCTTACCATCACACTTAGTTTGAAACTTGTTTATTTTGATATCAGAGTTTAGCCGATGCATATCACAGACTAAGTTTTCCATTATGGGTTCTTCGTTATTAGCTCTCTGAGATTTTAGTTTATTGTTCTCCTGAACATCAGTAACCCAACAAGTTTAAATTATGAGCCAGTTACGTTTTCTGTGTTATTTTTTTTATTTTCTTGTTTTACCAATTTGTACAACTGCAGGTTTGCAATGAGGGGGAAGGGAGATGATTGGATTTGAGGCAAACATGCTGAGTCGTCTGGTTTTCATACTACAGCACTTTATGCACTACATTTTGCTATGTCTGTTTGGGAATTGGATGAAGACTCACCTCTATAAATCCTATGTAGTCAACATTTGATATTTACTATGGTGATGTTTTTAACAGTCCCGGAAAATGCTCCTTCACTGATGTCTACCTTCAAATTTAGAGCAATAACAGAGTCATGTCTTAGGTTATTTTGTCATAACTCCTTTTTTACATTTCTTTTCTCATCAGACAGCTACAGTATACAACCCACATAATATGTTGTCACAGAACAGAGAGTATGGAAAATGAAGACAAACAGAATAACTGTGTTGTTTCCTGTAGTTTATTTTTGAAAATGCAATTTAGAGCAAGATAACACCATGTTCTATACAGGTGCACATAGTTCTTTTTTTTCTTTTTATTTTGGACATGACAAGATGCTTGTAGCTGCAGGTGAAGAGACTTGGCGAAGACTTAGAAGCAGACTCCTTGGCAAGCTTCAGACTCATCACACATCAAAGCCCGAGCCTTGAAGAAATGGGGAACAGGCTTTGTCGTGCATCTGAAACTGTGACTGTGCTTCTGTGAGCTTGAAACTGTGTTGCAGAACAGTTGTCAGCAGGATAGTCATATTGTATTTGTTATATTTTTTCCCCACAATCATCCTCTAAAGGCATTTACAATGACTTATTCCAAACACAATTGCATGGAAACATTTCAGTCAAAGCGTTTATGTTTAAAGGCAAACATGTTTTGATTAAAAAAATAAATAAAATCCTATTTTATGGAGCTGTGTGTGGGAATATATTTTGGTAAATGAAACAATCATCTCAAAAAATCCAGAAAACCTATAATGGAATGAAAGGAAACTATACACCGTTTAGATCTGTGTTTGATAACACTAGTCTCTTCTTTATATCTGCTTAACGGTTATTCCATATTATACTGTATTCACTATAGCTTGGAAGTGAGAAGTCATATTTTATTCTTGTATTTTATGCTTTATCTTCAATTTATTTTCAGCCACAAAAGCAATTGGTTTCTTGAGTTTAAATAGAAATGAGTCATATATATATATATATATATATATATATATATATATATATATATATATATATATATATATATATATATATATATATATATATATAAATTTTTCTCTTGAGTCATCGCAACATCTCTACATGAGTCAGGCCTTCAGTGTGACCGCTGGTACATGGTCTGTAATTGGAAATGACAAATGGTCTTTCATGTCTTCTTAATGTCCTCAGATGTTTGGTCACATTCTGTTTTTGTCTTTCAGGTGTGAGTCCTTTCCATTACAGAGCATTCTTTTGGGGCTGACAAACAAGGAAAAAGCATTGTTAAACAGCCATGGCCACCAAGAGTAAGAGAGTGTTTAGCTTGAGGCAATGTCCTCAGGACACGGTGCAGCAAACCTCCATGGACGCCCATCTATAAAAGATTTACAGAGTGTATTGGTGCATCAGAAAGTCCCCTCAAGTAGTTCTGTTTTGGAAGACATCAGAACGAGGGTGCCTATGTTCTCCTGACCCTCTGCTGTGTCAGAAATGTTTCACCTTGCACTTGGACCACGCAAACACACACACCACAAACCCCCACATGACTGGACAGTTGACTGAGGAGACTTCGCCGTGGCCCCTGTCAGTTTGGTTTAAATTATATCTGACAGTGAGATACATGCAGCCCTGTGTCCAGAGACAACCCTTTGCTCTGTAACAGTAGAAGTGCAAAAGACATGACTTTATTTCTCACAGAGTGTTTTCTGATGTGGGCAGATGCCATCCTTCACAGATAATGGTCAAGACATGGTAGAGACAGAAAATGCTTTCAAATAAAGGATTTACAGGTAACCTCAATCAACAATGAAATTTTTAAAATGCCCCTCAAATGACCTTGATTTTTTTTTATATTTGTGTTTTCTCATGTCACAACCACTAATCTCAGTGTATTTTACAGGGATTTTAAGATGAAGTAGCACAATGCTATGTGGTAATAGAACAAGAAATATACATGAATTATAATCATGTATTATTATAAATTGGTAAATCGAGCCCAAATGTGTGGAATTTAATCGCAGTATAAACTCTGTCACCATATCAATCAATCAATCAATCAATCAAATTTTATTTGTATAGCACATTTCAGCAGCAAGGCATTTCAAAGTGCTTTACACCATTTAAAAAGGAAATGAAAACAGAAATAGACAGATTTTGAAAAAGATTAGAAGATAGAAACATTATTAAAAGTAAAAATTAAAAGTGAAAACATTTTAAAACATCTCAAACCTCGACATCATACAAGGATTCTCAAACTTCAGAGTTTTAGCAGAGCGACATCTTACAAGGATTCAAACCTCAGCGTTTTAGCAGAGCGACATCATACAAGGATTCTCAAACCTCAGAGTTTTTGTATCTTACAAGGATTCAAGGCATACACACATAGTGGTGGCGGCATCATGCTATGGGAATGCTTATGCTTAGCAACAAAAAGGAAACTGGAAAAAAAAGGTGATTAAAGGAAGGATGGAAGTAAATACAGGGAAACAATTGAAGAAAGCCTGTGATAATTTGAAAAATGTGGAGGGGAAAATTCAGTTTCTCTCTCTCTATTCAGTGTGACGGAGGTTGAGCTATTTCGCAGAGATAAAAGGGAAAGCATTACACAGGTGTGTACCCCTTCAGAGACACATAATACTTGATCCTTCAAAACAGACTCTTTAAAGGATGAACGGAGAGATGAACTGAGAGATTCATCTGCATGTCAGACGTTCCAGATATTAGTCAAACACACTGAAGATTGTGGTTGTAAGGTGACAAAATGTGAAACAAAAGGACAAGATATACATACTTTTGCACAACAATATACGTATTAAATAATTTATTTGTTATGGTACATCGTTTGCGGGCCTAATAAGATGTTGGGCCGGTACGTCTTGGTTTCAGGTTTATGTTGACTGACGGCGAGCCGCTCTCATGCTAGTTGCCCACATGACCCTTTGGTTGCTGACAGACGGGTGTAAGCAGAGTCTCTTGAACAGCAAATTATTTATAAGCTGCACACAAGCCAACCACCCCCACACTTGTATTCCAATTTGGCTTCATCAAAGTCTGCGTGTCTCTCTTTGTCAGATCATTCACACTGTGTACACATCCATGGCTCCAGACTTCATGTGTTCGCCTGCCCAGGTTGGTATTCGCATGCATATGTGCACGTTTAATTCAAGTGGATTAGCCGCCATAGATGCTTGACTCGGAGACAATGGTCCACTGAACTTTTGATCCACTAAATAGTTAATGAGTGATTTGATTAGGACGTAGAGGCCCCTTTTTACTGGAGATGAGATCAGTGTCTGGGTCAAACGAGGAACAGGATACCACCATGTCTATCAGAGACTCCCACTTTAACAACCACTTGAAGTTGAGTTTTTTAGGCATGTGTAACCCGGAAGTGTTTTTTTTTTTATGGTGATGGGAGGAGCATAGAGAGATGATGCTTTTTTTTTTTTTTTAGTTTGCAACCAGTTGCTTGCATTATCATATATACTTTTTGTCCCCTATAAAAACAAAATAAAGTTATATAAAACATGGTATTTTTTTAAAATAAAATCTTCCAATCTACAGTCCTGTCCTGTTTTACTTCTAATCAAAAATTTCCAATCTGCTCAAGTAACTTTAACTATGCAACCTTGCTCTGACACACGCAGGCGTGCAGACAAAGACACAAAAGCTTGTGCCAATACACAGATATGGACTAGTGTGAGCAGCACCCACAACAACAAGTACTAATGTCAGAGTGTCCTCCTCTTAGCGTCTTTATCCCCCCCGTACCCTCTTTCAATAATTTAGTTCAAGGTGTCAGACAAAGCTGCCCTGGCTCATGCAAACCCTGTAAAAGACACTGCTGCTCGCTTCACTGGTTTACCCCCACCACCTCCATGTCTCAATTAAACATTCGTCTAAGTGTTTGGAGGTAAACACATGGAAACAAAACAGTAGCACACATGAATAAGGGCTACTTGCTAGACATTTACCCAATTAATGAGGGGAAAAGTCGCCCTAGGTAAAAGTATTTGGACAGAGTATATGATTACTGCTGCACTGCTTCACCATTTGATAACATTATGTCTGTATTTTTTTTTTAGTTTTGCTTTCTATTGCTGGTGTGAGTTTTTCCTGCTGTGTAACTTACGTGCTTGTCCTTGAGCAGGTAATTGGATCGTGACTGCGACTCAGAGGTCAATCTTGTTGTTGCCTTGAGGCTGGAGAGGAAACGGGGGGGGGGTGAAGAAAAAAAAAAGCAGATGTCTGTTGAAGCACTTCTTTTCTGAGTGAGGCACATGTACAGACAGGAGAAAATATTAAAAGAGTGAAGCGGGAGGTCAGCTGATAAGATACTTCCAGAGCAAACATCAAGTCAGCAGAACGTGACAGAAGCTGTGGTCACATTTTGCATCAGTTCGTATGTGGACGGACAAGTTGAGTTCAAATCTTGAAAGAAATTATGATAAAGTCACAAAAACAAACACAGAAGGTGAATAGAAAAATGAAAACGTGGTTTTTAGTGTAAAATTCTGAACTAGTTTGTCAACAGCCACTCCACTCAACAGGATATTTAAGTTGGTGTCATTACTTTACTTATCTTTTACATAGTATCTGTAACATAATCACAGTTTTTTTTAATTTTTGGTTATAAAATCATTGTTTGGAAAGTATAAAACATTTATAAAAACTCTCATCCACATTCAAAAGTTGTAAAACTAACATATTTCATCCCTCCGTCCATCCATTTCTTTCTGTAGCAGTCAGTGGTGAAAGATGTAAATGTCACCAGAATATCACAGTGCTATATTTTTCTTAACATGTCAAAATATCATATATTATTGTTACTGATTTCCTTGTCAAACCAAGTGAAACCCCATCGAAAATTGATAAAATGTTGTGGAATGACTTAATTTTTCTGTAAGACATTGTCTTTCTACAATTAGACATAATGTATATTGTTCACAGAAAAAAAAATATGCCAACACAAAGACAGAGTACTGATAATCCATCCATCCATCCATTTTCTTTACACCCTTGTCCCTAGTTGCAGGAGGGTTCCTGGTGCCTATCTCCAGCTAACGTTTGGGGTGAGAGGCGGGGTCACCTGGACAAGTCGCCAGTCTGTCACAGACTGATAATTTATGCTACACATATAAAAATATATGTTGAACTCTCATCAATGAGTTCAATAAGACATTTACAGCTCAGTATCGTTACACAGCTCTCTAAGACGTTTCATAATTTAGGGCCCAAAAACATTTTGAAGCTTAATAAAATTGCTGCTTTTCACACTGGGTTCAAATTTCACCTTAGTAATTTATACTGGTGTAAATTGCAGCAAGGTAATACAATTAGTGTCATTAGTCAGCGAGGTGACAAAATACTCACAACCTTCCACAGATTACAGGAAATAAATCAGCATATATCCGGCCACCTTGGGCAAATTAGAAGGACTGAGGGCATGGTGAGCATTGTGTCCTTGTGACCATAGTAAGTAGCTAAAAATGTATGACATGGCCAAATAGATTGAACTCTTCACTAACTACAAACTAGGATGACAATTATGTCTACACAGTACCAGTATATGTTATATTGCATTTAGAATAATTACACTCGTATTTCGTTTTAGCTTTTTATGGCATGTATGGTCCAATAAAAATCAAACATGCAAAGCAGTTTAACAGGAATAATTCTTGGCCTCTAATTATCTTTTTGCTTCAATTTCCTCTTCATCACTCTCAGCAGAGCCTCCTCCTTAACTCCTGAACTACCCCTCTGTAGCTGGTGGGACGCGGCGGATGCATGGAGGCACTACTGACAATGATAGATTTGACAAGAGGACAGTGTTAATGATATTCCCCCCTTTGATGGCTGGGGCTACTTCACACACATTTGCATTTCCATTCATCATCGGCATTTATCATTATGGGGTTGCTGCCAAATCTAATTACAGTCCTGAGCCAACGGGGATGACGGGCCTGATATGAGGGCCCCCGGCCCCTTACACATGTCTATTTCTCAGTGTTTGTCACCTCTTCTCATGCTCTCTTGTTCACTTTTTTTTTTCCTCATCCCAGCTCTTACACTTTTTTTTGGTCTGTTTTTATTTCTTCCTTAGCATTTCTGTTTGGTTTAATTTTGCACTCTCATCCTCGGGTTTAAATTTAGAGGAGAGAACATAGAAAGGCATCGAGGCAGAAAGTGCAGCCGTGTAGCACCAAACTCAATTAACTTCACTCTAAATTAAGTCATTGGAGAGCTCTTCATTAGAATTACCGTGAGTAGAGCGGGGGTAAGCAAGGGTGGGGAAATAAATAAATTAACTAACGATGAGATTAACTTTCATAGCACTGTTTCTCTGCATCTCTTCGTCCTCTCATTTTATCATCTTTATCTTTTTTTTCTCTCTTTGTCTCCTGATGTGTGATTTATTCACTGATCCAAGGGGATCACATTAGGAGTTTAGTGATTATCCCCTTATAACATTATCTGAACTAATTATTCATGACCTATCGCTAGTGACAAAGAAAGTGTTTAATATAAGTTGAATAGAGCATATCAGATTGAAAATGGCATATTTTTAACCTCACGATTGTTCAGTTTCTTTGACTTGCATTCTGCTCCTGTGTCTTTCCACCCCTCAAGCCTCTCATTAAAAGTTTGCAACTAATTGCTAGTAGTTGTTTGCTTCAGGACAAAAACCTGCACAGTAGTACTATGGGAGAGCAGCAGGGTCGTGGCTGGATCTCCGCTCAACTTCTAAGAGCAGCTCTTCCTATTTATCATGTGCACAGCATGATCTAGGCGTGCCAGAGGAGAGTCATCCTTTAGCAGGAAAGGGTTGGATAGGCTCAGACTGAAGCCAAAGTGATGTCTCCATTTCATGTGGCTCTGATAACCTTTAGAGAAGATTCCTTCAAAAATCTGTTCCCCGAGTGTCTGAGCTTTGTCTCAGAGGTTTATTGAGCAAACATAACTGTTCATATATATATATATATATATATATATATATATATATATATATATATATATATATATATATATTATGGACTGTTGTCTTTGGGGCAACTATTTTATTATTTTATTTATACCCGCTAACATGAACAGTTATGTTCATATATATATATATATATATATATATACACAGTCCAGTCACATTAATGTGACCATCTGTCGAAAGCCAGAATAACCACCTTTCGCAGAGCGAACTGCTACGAGACGTGCAGGAAGAGAGTCACTTAGGTCCCTGAAGGTCTTCTCTGGGATGTTGAGCCATGCCGACTCTAATGCCGTGGCCAGCTGCGCTAGATTACGCGGTTGAGGATCCATGGCGCGAACAACTCGATCGAGATGGTCCCACAGATGCTCGATTGGGTTTAAGTCAGGTGAGTTTGCTGGCCAGGGGAGGACGGTAAACTCATCCTGGTGCTCTTCGAACCACGCACGTACACTGGCAGCTGTATGGCACCTCGCATTGTCCTGCTGGAAGATGCCATCATCCTGAGGAAAAACAATGCGCATGTAGGGGTGGACATGGTCCGCAAGGACAGATGCGTACTTGTATTGATCCATCGTGCCTTCCACAATAATCAGTGAACCCAGAGAATGCCAGGAAAACATTCCCCAGACCATAATGCTCCCGCCTCCAGCTTGGACCGTTCCTGCAATGGTTGCAGGGTGGTTCCTTTCAGAGGTTTCACGCCTTATACGCCAACGTCCATCTGTCCGATGGAGCATAAAACGCGATTCATCTGAAAACGCTACCTGTCGCCACTCAGTGGACGTCCAGCTGCTGTACTGGCGTGCAAATTCTAGCCTTCGTCGTCGATGAACACCAGTCAGCATAGGTGCACGAACCAGGCGTCCGCTTCGGAGGCCCAGACGCAGCAATGTTCGCTGAATAGTGGTTTGGGAGACACTTGTGGTAGCCCCTTGGTTCATTTTAGTGGTCAGTTGCTCAACGGTAGCCCGTCTATCTGCCCGAACGCATCTCCGCAACCGTCGTTCGCCTCTGTCATCTATGGCCCGTGGTGCACCACATTTGCCACGTCGTTGATTTTGGACAGTCCCATTTTGCCATGCACGGTACACTTTTACCACGGCGGCACGCGAACAGTTCACAAACTCAGCCGTTTCGGAAATGCTTCCACCCTTGGCCCGAAAGCCAATGATCATGCCCTTTTGGACGTCGGATAAATCGCTTCGTTTCTGCATTACGCCAACGATTGAAATGTTTTCCGAAGCCCACACACACCCTTTATATATGCTCAACTGCACTGTGCTGCCACCTGCCTTCTGTGATTGGTTATTTAACTCTGAAGTGGAAAGTACGTGGTGGTCACATTAATGTGACTGGACTGTGTATATATATATATATATATATATATATATATATATATATATAATATATATATATATATATATAGATAGATATAAGTTTACTGCATGAACACATTACTGAGCTAAATATGCATCTTAAAAAGTGAATAAAAAAAACAAATTAAAACATGTTGAAACATATAACTGTTTTTTTTTTACTTATGACATATTAAGTTTTGCTGTCATGTCGTGTTGTCAATTCCTCAATGAAATATGTTTTTCAATTGAAAGTTAATGTGTTCAATTCCAGGTTTAGGCACTGAGCTCCAAGTTGTCTGCAGAACTGCATTATGGAAGGCAATAGGGAGAAACATGAAATCACACAACAAAGGAAAAGTAAATAAAATCCACAAATATGATTCCAACAAGTGATGCTTAATATATATATGTATAAAATGTATGTAATAGAGTAATAAAGGGTTAGCTTGGTCAGTGAGGGTGGACCAAGAAACCTTTACAGCCTGCAAGCCCATGCTTGGGAAAATTACCAAAAGACCCAGTGAGAAGATAACAGCAGCCTGAATTGAAGCAAAACGTGGTTTGGAGGAAATGAAAGATGCCCTAGACTGAGATAACCATCATGTCGACTTACACTGCAAATTACTGGGATGGCTGTTTAGCTGGCATTGGACATTCCATCTTCAGATGTAACAACGTTTGAGACAGAAAGGAACAAAAGTCAAGCTTTAAAGAAAAAAAATAACACAAACACAAAAAAAAACTTCAACTAAGTTGTTTTCTTTTGCTGGCTGGACATTACAGCACAAAGGCCTCTATGATAAGGACCACGTAATCTGAACGGTAGATAAAGAACATGTCATAGGAGGGTTCACTTTTTCACACACACACCTACACACATGGCTACCCGTACAGCTGCCATATGTTTCAGGAAGCCAGGAACCCTTCAAGATCAGAGAGGCCTCTGAATTATTGATCAATGATTAGCAAATGCAATAGAAATGTTAGCCTTAACGTTGGCTGGCTGAGCTGCGTGTGTGTGTGTGTGTGTGTGTGTGTGTGTGTGTGTGTGTGTGTGTGTGTGTGTGTGTGTGTGTGTGTGTGTGTGCATTCGCCAAAATAGTGTTGTGTAAAATCAATCCTTCAGCAATGCATAATCCAATACTTTTAAATACAAGTTCAAATTTGTTGACAACTGTTCGTATTAGCGTGAACAGTCGAATATGAACTTTTAAAGTTTGCCTTTTAGCAGTTACATTTTATTCATTTATGAATGGGTGTGAGCATGTGTGTGGGTGTTGTTGCAGGCTACAAAGAGAGTCTCCACTGGACTCAAAGGGGGATGTAATTCATTATTAAGTTGGGGACAAAACAGGCAGTATGGGAGGCGGGTAACAGTAGGTGATGGCAGGCCTGTATTGATTACTACCAACACCCGGAGCCAAGTGTAGTGTGACGGGATGAACAAAACCAGCAAAGCATGCGCACAGGTGCTGACACTCTCATTCACAAACAGGGCACGGCTGTAGAACGGCCATTGTCGCTGCCTTTCAGCCACAATGCCTTGGTTGTTGTGATGTTCTTTCAAAGAGGCGAGTCATTTGGCTGGAGACAGTGGCAGGTTACCTCAGTCAGGAGGTGACAGCTAGGTGAAATGTTTTTATTTACGGGTAGCTAACTGACTCCAGTCTAGTTGACAGTGAAATTTAATGCAGTAAATCACAACTTTATTTTATAAATACAGAGACAAAGGGTTTGCCTGGAACTTATATTAATTAACCCGATTTTAACCAAGTTCCACCACTACTATATTGTAATTTGCAAGTTGTGAGGAGCGACAACCATATGGCATACTGCTTGACAAAATTGGTGACTCACCTATGATATATATATTATATATATATTATATATATATATATATATATATATATATATATATATATATAATATATATAAGTATATATATATATATATATATATAAAGAACAGAGGAAAGCAGTTGTGGTGGATGTAGCAATACCAAGTGATTACAACATCAGGAAAAAGGAGCATGAGAAACTGGAGAAATACCAGGGCCTCAGGGAGAAACTGGAAAAGAACTGGAAGGTGAAGACCACAGTGGTGCCTGTGGTCATCGGGGTCCTCGGGGCAGAAACCCCCAAACTGGAGCAGTGGCTAAAACAGATCCCAGGAACAACATCAGACATCTCAGTCCAGAAATGTGCAGTACTAGGCACAGCCAAGATACTGCGCAGAACCTTCAAGCTCCCAGGCCTCTGGTAGAGGACCCGAGTTCAGAGGATGAAAGAGAGAGAGACCACCCGCAGAGGGTGAGAAGGGAATTTTTATAAATATATATATATACTGTATATATATATATATATATATATATATATTATATATATATATATATATATATATACAGTATATATATATATATTTTTTTTTTTTTTAATTTGAAACACCAACAGTGGGAATTTACCATGCAATTCTTTTTGTTTTTAACTTTAAATTGTTCTTGTCTTTTTTTTTCTACAAGTACAGTGGATGATCGCTAACTTTGCCCAACGATGCATAGTTTCCAAGTATTAAGTTAGATGTATGAGGAACTTGATATCATTAGCTAAACTGACTCTCATTTGACCCCAGCACATTAGCTGTAAACACTAGAGAATTACAAGCCAAAATAAATATTATCATAATGCTGGGGGCCACTGAGTGTGTTTCCCATGGAGTGATTAAAAATGAAAACACGGTGCAGCACAATGCGAAGTCCCAAGGCACAATGGCAGTTAGCGTAGAAAAGCTAATTTCATGATAAATTAAAGAACAACGGAGTTTCTCTCATGAGATAGCATTCCCATGTATTCGTAATGTGAAAAAAGAGCCAAAATTATCCTTATCACACATCATCTGGAAATGATTAATAAAATATTAATTTCCTGGTAAATTGTCTTTTGAAGTTATTTCTTTTTTCTTTACTGTAGGTTCATATTTCAAAAGGTTTGATTTGCATATTCGACAAACTCTGAATAAAAGTAATGTAATACAATGAAGCCCAGGGCCAAATAAGGTCCATGCCAGGGAGCCTCATAGAGGAATCTCACACAGTGCTGGTTATATATTTAACTTGGATTGATATAAAAAAAGCACATTTTGTGAAATTAACTGTTTTCCAAATTGATAAATCAGTGTTTAATCTACTTTAATTTTGTCCTTAAGAAACAAAACAGCTATGATTTGGCTTTGTAAACCATGCCACTTAGCTATAGCAGATGTTTAGAAAACATGAAAAAATAAAGGATATTGTACAATTGGACACCATCTTCTTTCTGTAAATTATTGTTGTTGAGCGTCCATGGATTGGTCCCTCTACCTACTAGTGCAGAAATACAGTGAATAAAAATGGAGTCAATAGATCATGTGAGATACTTAAATGCAGACAGCCATGATTATGAGCTGCGGGAATGTGCCACAAATTTACTCTGGGCCAATATGTATTGCTTACGCTTATAATAAATGTTATCTTTCTGAGGAGAAAAAAAGCTGTCAACTTGATGAAAGACACAGATGAGCATCTATATTACTGAGCAACCATGCATAGATATGCACAAAAGCAGTTTTCACTGAGGAGGCAACAAAATGAAAAATCTGCAGCTGCATCACCCCCTTCAATGAGTTTGAGTAATTGTTGTAGGTCCTAATTCTTTTGTTAAAGGAAATAAAAAAAACAGGGTTTTCTGAAATAAAAAAATAACACCAGTCAATAACTTTTTAATAGAATAAGTAATGTAAATCTATATCCTTTTTTAAAATTATTTTTTAATTGCTTCCATCTTGACCAGAATATAGATTTTAAATAGGGTCAGCTTATACCCTTAGACCTATTCCACACTGATGTCAGCTACTAATCATTAGTACTATACTGTAAATCATTAAAATTAAGAGTTAGTTACTCAGAAAGGTAACAGAGAAAAACTGTTATTTTCCTTGATTTATTCTTGTTAATAAAATTAGACAGTGATGCAGAAAGTGTTTCGATGCATCACATATTTTTGAAAAATTATTTGACTTGTGAACATAAAAAAGGTCTGTTTGTGTACATTTGAAGTGGTTACCTGGAGTTTATTAAGGATATGCATCTGTAGCTTATATTAACATGATTGCCACATGATACGAAAGAATAGGAATTGATTCAAACATACGCTGTAAATACTATGTTTTCGACAACTAACTAAAATATCTGTACATAACATTCAGACCAGAGTGTCTAAGCCCTAACTATGGGGGTTTCACTTTCAGTATGGTCAGATGGGCTTATGTGTCTCCTCCACAGTGTTGTTCTGTCAACATCTCTTCCAGTGTTTCCATTAGGTGGCAGTGTCCAGGACTTGAGGAGCATTCAGTGGCACTGTTATTTGACTTTGGCTGCTTTTCCTGTAAGATCAAACTGCAATCACATTTTAACATGACAGCTGTTAAAATGTACACTAAACACGTTTGGGGTAAAGTGAGGCCAAAACTGCTGGTATTGTGAGACCGATAAATAGTTTTCATACCAAGAATCAGTTTTCCAGACCAGATTTATGCACACCTCCCTACAACCATGTCCAGGGCCAAAGACACAACTTGATCGCCAAGATTGCATTATCAGACTTCTATTTAAGATGTCTTACACTGTAACTGTGTACTGGCTGAGTTATTAATCCTATTCTGTTTTTTTTTTAAAACGTTACATTGACTGTGCTTAGCAAACAAGACAACCTCTACCTCACCCTGCTTCATTATCTGTGCCTGGATCTAAGTTATAGGTGTTAGAAGCTGTACTAGATGTTTGTAATGAATATGCCTACTTTGCATGATAGATCAAATAGCAGTCAACTGTGACGTAGAGAAAACATGAGATGGTCTGGAATCCAAAACCTGTGTTGGAATATGACTCTTGTCCTTCGTTCTCCTTACCAGGCTTAAAGGATCACTCATGTAAACACTGATGACTAATGGCCATAGCTTTATTCCAGGATGCATGCGATATGGTTCGGAGAATAAAGAAGAAACAGATACTGGATCATAGGTTTACAATCATCTACAACTTTGAAATGTGATATGTAATGATTCTTGATTAGTATTGTTTATCAAAAAAAAATTGTGGAAAATGCTATAGGAAAAAAAACTAAAAAAAGAATGGCTCCAGTTCAAACAATTTCAAAACAAAGCAAAGCACAATGAAACAAATAGTACCTAAGCAGTTTTTCCCCCCATAGTTAATTTTATCTGTCCATAAATAACTCCCTATTTTTAGACCTGATAGACAAAAAGTGGGGAAAGGTTGGAATCAAAGTTCTTCTTTGAAGGTGCTGGGTTTATTTGGCCAATGAATAAACATTGTCAGCCATAGAAGAATATTGCTCTGTGGAGGAGCTATACATTTTATGGCTTATCTACTTGTAAGTAGGTAACTAACCCTACTTACAAAAAAGTAAATAAAAAAAGCTCCCTCGATCAGTGGTTTGATTCCACACGAGGTGTGATACCCATACTGGGATGCAGATCTTTTCTACCAGTTCCATTTATCTCTGTAGTTTGGCTCAGGCCAGTTTCAATCTTCTTTCTCACCATTTGTCAGAGTGAGCCCCAACACATGATTGCACAGTTTTGTATTTTATTTACTAAGCTCAAAATGACGTGATTTCAATGACTTATAATGAGGTAAAGCAGAAGGATAACATTTTGTGGCCTAGTCTTTACATAAGCGACGGAGAGTCTTAAGTAATGTCATCTATGTCTTATGGAACAGGAGTAAAACCTTCTCCTATTTCAATGCAGTTTTCATCATTCAGCAACAGAATGATGAAACAGTGACAAAGGATGGAGCAAGTTTACCTTTACATCCACAAATAACTGGTCTTTAAATGTCTTTTCTGCTCACTGAATATTACGCTTCTGGCATCTCAACTGGGAGTCAGGGTTCGGTTGTCTCATACTCAGGCCCCAGGCCAACCCTAGAGGATCTCTTCATCTAACATCAGGAGAAAATAGATTATTCCTTGTAGTGTTAGTTCTGCCTGAATATCATTAGAAGACAAAATCCTTTGTATTGCTGTGATGAAAGAAACATTTAGCTAATCAAAACCTACTCTTTTGGAATGACCATGTATCTTAGAAGTTAAATAGTATGCATGTTATGCACTTTATGATTAAAGCAAACCAAAATATTCCTATACAGCAAGGAGGTTTTTTTTCTTCCTCTTACATGCTGCCTTTTATAAAGCATTCTGAAAAACACAATAGTCCAGTTAGACTGAAAAATCAATGGATGACCTAACAGGTTGCTCAAAGGCACTTCACATTGCTGATGATATGAAGGGAAGCTGAACTTTTTGACACATTTCAGTAGCCTTTATCTTTTTCTCCATTAGTTTGTGTTTGGTGAGCTACTGCTGCTGAAGAACAAGCAGGGGCACCATAACTTAATGCTGAGTCGCCGTAGTGCTTGCTTTGTTTTCAAATGTTTCATTTTGACATGACATCAGAGAGACCGGGATTATTTAAATGTTTAACTGTTTTCAGATTCCCTTGACAAAACATCCGTTTTACCACCTAGATTAAAGACAGTTTTATGACAGTGGTAGACATAATATCATGAAATGGATTCAAAACATTTGATACTTATTTATAAATTACACAATACATAAATAATACAAGAGAAATAGGAATTTCTCAAGAAGTTCATTGGTGAACTATTTTTTTATTTATTTTTTTATTGTGCACTGTGTCGAAAAAGAAACATATTTTTCGGGGTTATAGTTGGAATAAATGTGGGAGGGTGCCCAAAAAAAGTACTTATAAAGAGTGAGGTACAGTAAATAACCAGTGAAGTGCCCTCTAAATATTATTTATGGATTTGTATATCTGTCTCAATACAGTTTTATCACTTTGTAAATTTGCGTATGTCAGTTTTAAAGCAGCTGAAACAGTGGTTAGTTTACCCAATTTAACTCGCAGAAGAAGTCGACATGTCTCAATGGAACCAGTTTTCTTTGATTCTTCCTTAATTTGAACTCAAAGGCAGATTGTGCTGCCTGTCTTTGCATTCATCCCACATTGCAAGCATTTGCATTTTATTAACAACAAAGCCTGTCGATGTCGGATCACTCATTGTTGGTTATTGTTTGATGATTTAATGAACATGCCTCTGATGTTCTGAAATAAGAATCAAATTCCCATTCAGGGAAATTCAAATTTAGTCCAAAGAAATCTATTGTATGCAAATCGGGATGTTCCCCTCAAAAAGTTTGGGCGTCATCCCAGAGGCATCGTTATGCCACAGCTGCCAAAGTTGCAGATTTTTAGAACTATTACAGATCACAAACACCAATAAGTATTTAGTCATTTATAGTATATTTTTAGATAGTTTGATACAGTCAATAGTTTAGTTTCATGGTGTTGATTTCCAAAATATAGAGCACAACAAAGGCTGGTACGCAGTTGAAATGAATATGAAACATTAAAATGGTAACATCATTGTGTGTTACAGTTAATTAAAAAGCCTTAAAAAACAAACAAAAAAAAATAAAAAATAAGTAAACTTCTGGGCAATATTATTTTCTGCCATCTCAAATATATGAAGGATAGAGGAACAGAGAATGATTTTAGTTGAGCATGACTCTTCTTTAACCAGTATCTTTATCTCTATAATAGATTCCTTGATATCACAAGGCATAAATAAAACAGGAATCTAAAAGCATTTTTTAACTTATAACCCACACTTCATAAGCCCTATTTCTCTGGTTATGTTATTTCTGTGATCTGCTCCACAGACAAGGGTATGCACCACTGTACAAAACCACAGCAATGCTTAATAAGTCTGTCTACGCCAATCCTGATAAAGACACATTCCCTCAGCAGCAGTGAAGAAAAATGTTAGAAATCCCAGGCAAATGCAGAAATTACATTTTGAAGATGATAAATATTTCAGAACCACTGAGGACATATTTAAACTACATCCAAGGCTTCCGCCATAAAAAAAAGAGATTATTATCCTCTCCTCTCCTTTTAGAGATAATCAATGACTCTTGTAATCCCTCTCACCATAGTCATCCTTGAGTGTTGAATGGTGTAAAAATGCTCTGTGTGACTGCAAGAGTGTGTGCCTGTAAGTGTGTAAAATGAACGCTTAAGATGTAGCAAGCTGTGAACACCATTAATCTGCATGTTCTGGAAATATAACCAATTGTCAGACAGGCACTCACAGATATTCCATCACCTACCCAATTGGTTTCTACCAACCTCTACAATTCATTAGCAACGTAATTCATCCAATAAAAGAAAAAAAAATCATTTAAGATGCATATATGATTCTCAAGAAAAAAAAAAAAAAAAAACTTCTAAGTGATTTAAACCTTTTTCGCACGTCTATACAGTCTCGCAGCATAAATCCAAAACAGTACCATAATATTTATACAATGTCTTGATTTTATTGTTGCATAATCCATCCATCCATTTCTGGTGAAAGTTGGACTCCACCAATGTTGCCCTTCATCAACGATTCTGGTCATAATGTTTATCGACACATTTTCCAGGATCAGCCGAGGTGTTGAGGGAGTCCGTTTCGGTGGCCTTAGATTTGTCTCTCTACTTTTTGCAAATGATGTGGTCCTAATGGCTTCAACAGATTGTGAACTACAGCCTTCGCTGAAGTAGTTTGTAGTTGAGTAGGAGCCCTGGCCCAGATGAGGATCAGTGTATATAATTAAGACATCATGAGCTTGTGCCGGAAAAGGGTTGCGTGCCTTCTCTGGGACTGAGAAGACATCTTGCCCCAAGCGAAGGGATTTAAGTATCTCAGGTCTTCTTTATGAATGAAGGAAAAATAGAGTTGGAGATTAATATGCATATTGGTACTACATGTCAGATGTACCGGTGCATAAAAAGGCAAAGAAGCTGTGGATTTACGAGTGGACCTACATTCACAACCTCATCAATGATAATCTCATCTATGGGTAGTGACCATTAGAATGGCAACACCGCTAGATGTTTGGCCTCTCCCTTAGAGATAAAGTGAGAAGATTGGCAATTTTTGCTTTTAATCTAATCTAATTGGACACTCGGGAAAAAAAAAAGTATTGGTTTGGCAAGCTATGCAAAAAGTAGTTGGCCTTCAACTAATGAAAGCCAACTATAATCTAAAGATGTTTCTTTAGATTGAAATCTAAAGAAACAACTCAATGCAAAACGTGTTGGAGCTAGCAAAGACATCCCAAACACTAATGTCAGCGTCCACATTAGTGGACTATCACTTTCAAGGAGTGAATGTCCACACAAAGAAAAAAAAAAGCATGTTTTTTTTTTCAGTTCATTGAACGATCAGTGGCTTTTCATCAATCTGTTTAATACATAACCTAAATAACAGATTAAAAACTCATATCTATTCCTTCAATAAATTAGCAGTAAAAATTATTTTTGAACTGAAAATGTTGCTTGTTTTATCAACATACAATTTTTAATTAAGATATGATGAATTAATTACAAATCCTGCAATTATTAAGTCCCTCCATTAATATAAACATATACATTTACTCCAGTACTTTCAAAGAGCAGTCAGATTCATAACTGACATTAAATTGCAGGAGGCTGTATTCTGTTTAAGTGACTTCTGACATCAATCCATTTTTATGGCTTTTATTTATGGCGATCTGGGTAAAAAGAGATGTAGAAACAAATTCTTGTCCTATTTTCAGATTACTATATTTATAATTGAAATTCGGGTCACAGGTCTCTTAGACAAAAATGACAGTGTAATTAATTATATTCAAAATGTCATGGATCTGCTACAATGTCATTCTTTACTGTCCCTCACATCCCCATGTTTTTCCTCCTCTCAGACGCACTGTGCTTCCAGTGTGTATCATTAGCTCCTTTTCTCCATTATCTGCAGCCATCTAGTGTCGACTCTGTGCCCTAGAAATTATGCTGCTGCTCCCTCAGTTTTCATTCCTTCACATCACTTCTAGAGTAAAGAAATCCCCTAGTTCAATGTCAGTCAGAAGACAGAGTTGTACTTCAGTTGGGTCCACTCCATTCAAGAACAGTATGCAATTTTCATAATAAAGCAGGCTCGTTTTAGATATAATTTTACCCAGCGAGTTTGCATAAAATTTGAAATTGTGTGAGAATATTCCAAGATCAAGTCGGAAGCAAAGTCAGCAATGCTTAACAAGAGTGAAAGTTATGGAAATGACACGTTACACATTATTTCAGAGCAATATGTGTGTGTCTTAGTGTGAGCAAGAGCTACAGAATCAGTCAGACAAACTTGACAGACCGAGTGCACAACCTGTCAGCGAACGCACCCGCTACATTCAGCGACATCGTGCTGTTCTCCCCGCCAGCCGAGACAGACAGTCAGTAATAACAGCGAGCACCTGGGCAGCCTCCAGGCTCTACACCTCAGCCCCTGGGGCTCTTCACCTGGGACGGGAGGCTCTGTGCTGCCTCTTCGCCGCTCCAGACCTGCACGAAGCGGCAGATTATCACTCATCGCCCAGAAGGGACATGAGGCCTGGAATTCTGTCAAATTATTTTACGTTAATCATTGGGACAGAGTGACAGTGTGGCAAGAGTACAGATTCATACCACAAAGCCGTCACAGTGCCAAAAAGTCAACTCCCCCAAAGTTACAATAAAAATAAAGTAACCTTTGCTATTTATGCCGAACCTTTCCCCTTCTGGCTCACACCTCCTGGTTACAACCGATTCTGCAGAACATGATATGACATACCAAACCATAAATATAAAATCTAACCAGATAACTAAAAGAATGCGAGTGTGACGGTGGATCTGGCAGCAGTGAAAGAACACAGAAATATACAGAGACACTTTATTTATTTTATTTTTTAGCAACTGGAAACCTAAAAAAGTAAGAATACACTGTTATTTTTAATGAGAGCTGAATATATGAATATTTAGTGCAGGTGAGAAGTCGAAGATGGACCATAAGGAGAAGCACTTTTTATCTAAAAGTTAAAAGTACAACTTTTCATTAGAACTTTAATTTTTTTTAAGTTTTTGTGTGCAGAGTCATTAAAGACTCTTGCACAATTCACTGAAAGTTCCAATTATTAGCACACTTTTCTATTCAAATAATGTATACAATCAGTCATAGAGGCTGTAGTTGCCACAATCGTCTTATCTTCCATTTCTATTTTGTCAGTGTAATTAAGAACACATACAATTTGATGCAAGTCATGAAAACTGAAAATCCAGCACACCAACTTGTTTGGCTATGATGACTGAGGGCAGACAGTCCTAAATGAAAAACTAATTAAATGAAAACGAGAGTTAAGCTCTGTGGCATGTGGACCTCTACTGTACACACAGTTCTCTTTAAGAGATTTGTAACCTAACTCCACTGTGCTTTAATTATCAAAAACACCATTGAAGTCCACGAAAAGGTAAAATAAACATGACATAAAGTTGCGGTCCAAGTACATGCATTTCCAAAGCTACACCAAAGCTCATAGTTTCTTTGTCAGAGTAACCTAATAAACATTTTTAAATAACCATAAAAATGAACATCGAACATGTTATAAATAAATTCCATTTATCAATAAAACCCTACTCACGTTGACACTTTCTCTTCATTTTACTTTAAGATTGTGGCTCAGAAGCTACAACTTTCTCACTAAACATTTGTGAAAAATATGTAATCTCAGACAAACATAAAACATCCACTACTTTTAAAAGCATTTTGACCCCGGTGACCTTTGCTCATTAGTAAACTGAGAGGAAGAGGGTTAGAGGGAGAAGGGGAGGACATGCAGCAATTGACCATAGGGTGGGAATCGAACCGGGAACGACAGAGTCAGGAACTGTACTTTCTATACCACTGAATCACCTGGTGCCTCAAAAGACCCACCTTTTACACTTTGACTTTTGGGGTTACACAGACAGTACCTTTGCTAAGCGTTACAGTCAACTTCATGCAGCATATAGCATTGATTAGATTTAATAACTATCATAAGGCAATTCAATGTTTGGGTTTAAGGAAATCTCAATTATATCATAAGTCACTAGTCATTTTCAAGTTTCAGTCTTTGCTCTATAAACGTTCATTCCTCTGCCGGTTGTGTCTTTCCCCCATCCAGACTGAAAAGGGAGGAGATAAATGTGATTTAAATTAATAGCTGCGACTAAATAACTCCTCTGCTGGTAAACGATGCATTCATCAGATACAGACAGCCAATATCCTGTGATTCATGGCACTCCTTACCGTGTGAAAGGTGCCAACAAAAATTGTTATTACTTTTTAATAAAGTGTACCAGTCACTAATCCCCTCATTTATCAGTGGGAGGCACTTGGTATGGAGGAAACTCAAGTGAAATGGTGTGACTAGCTGCTCTGATGAAGAGGAATGAGAGGAAAGAAAAAGAAATAAGTGGTATTCAAATTATACTTTAGAATACAACCTACTGCATACGTACCACCAAGAAGTAAGAAAACTGCCGAACATCTACAACAATATTTTTGGTATTTTGATGCCCTGGAATCATTGGAAATAAAAGCAAAAATGCTTTAAAATTAGGGATGTTGTGAACAAATATTTTTAAAAAAAATTGAGTATTCTATCAATTATTCTCACAATTAATTAAGTAAACATAAAACTATACTAATTAGGTTTAAGATGTGACTAGTATGGTGCATTAAGTGTGTAAGCTGATAGGGGTATATCGTGAGTAAAGCAAATTGGTGACCAACCTATCCAATTAATGAAAATTATTGAGAAGAAACGTCTAAAAGCATTTTAAGTACTTCAATAAACTTGTTCTAATCATTATCTAAAAGGAAATCTATATAAAATATGAAAAGAATATGTTTCATCTGTCTTGTTTTTAGTGTATTTTCCCTCATGGACCATGTTCACTGAACATTAAAGTGGATCAATTAATGTGAAAGTACCACCTTTCACCTCACAATGAAGCCATCAGAGTGGTGGGCAGTGATTAAAGGCTGTGTCTTGACCCGGAATCCTGGACTTAGATAAACCTTCCAAAATTGTTCAAAACAAACAGTGTACTGCTCGGGTTAATTTAGCCTTCTAGCTAAAACATTGCTGCTGCTGCTGAAGCAGCCTCTGATGATTCCCCTTGTGTATAAGCCAATTTTAAGCCTCAAGAACAGGTAACAGTCAATCCATTAACCCCGGCTTTAAGTGGCTGCTGTATGTCACTGCGCCTGAGTCCTGCACACACAAGAAATGTGCACACTGTCATGTGCGCAAAATAAAAAAAACGAAACGCAGAGATACCTACCCCTCCTGCCTCTTGATACAGTTTTTAATGGTTGTCATGTAAAGATTTGAAAAGGTCAATGCAGATTCTCATGACACTGACTGAGTCATTGTGATAATTAACCTTTTTTATCCCCCTCTCGTCCGCTTCAGTTTTAACAAAGCCCAATTGCTGAGCTGAAAGCTATCCATCTACCTATGACAATATGTTGGTCAGCCACAGATAAACATGATAAACAGACAAAAAGAAAGAGGCAACAAAAACATGTGAGCACAAAGTGTAAATAAAGACATAAATACACAAAGAATATATACATTCATTCGACACATCAAAGGTTCCCATTAATATCCCAAGTATATTAACCTCTTGTCTCTGTGAGGGCCGCAGCAGTCATTCAGCAAGATAGTGTGAAAGAGTTTTCAAAACCAGGAGTCATGTTATGGCCCAAATGCTATTCTTTAGTCATCCTTTTTTTGGGGAAAAAGGCTATTTCAAAAGGAATCCCAAACTTCACAGACTCCTGTGGTGCCGCCCAGTGGGTCCTTGGGCAGGTTTGTGAAATTAATTTAATTAAGACTTTGGGTTGTGATTGGCAGCTCAATGGGTAAACTAACAAAGACTCTGCCTCCATGAGGGTCAAAAGTGAAAGTAGCCTTGCCCTCTGCCAAGGGCCTCCTATGCCTAAGCTCACTGGATATTACAGTTTAAGGCATGTATATTTGCTATAACAAATTGACTTAATTTGGCCAAAGTCGCGCTCAGGACCTGGCTGGAAATTTGCTGCACTGCTGGAAACTCAATTGTCAATAAAAGGAAGGAGAGTAAGCAAAAGATAAGCACAAATATGTCAAATTTGCCTGTGCTCACAAACAAATAAACAAAGTCATAAAATTTGACTTTTTTGTCTTTTGTACAGCTTTATCCATCCTATTTAATATTTTTTAGAGATCATTCACTTTTGTAAATGATCTCTAAAAATTATTTATATTACGAGTGGCAAAATAATATTAATGATGTCTTTAATGAATTGATTGTTCTAAGCTCTATCCAAACCTCTCTTTTTCTCTGTCTTAAGCATAATTTTTCTTATCACTGTCCTCCTTTGTAAGCGTCCTTGGTTTCATCGCCTTGGCTACAGCCGATGGTATCATGTTATCATTGTAATAAAACTAAAGTGCCGGGCAGGAAATTGAAAGTGTATTCGTACAGGAAATAATAGTGCTCCGTCATAATCTACAGTTGAAAACACATGTTCATCCACATATTGTGCCTTTATCTGATGTTAGAGCATATCTTATAGTCAGTCATCTTTTTTCTTCCTTTTCTTTATCATTGTATTGGGTTTTTTCTGCTTTGCTTTTCAGATCATTATTACGGTGGCCGTGAGGTGCAAAGCAATTACAAATTACAAAAACACTACAACATTAACGAAAACACTACAACATTAACGCAAAGCAATTACAAATTACAAAATCACTACAACATTAACGAAAACACTACAACATTAACGAAAACACTACAACATTAACGCAAAGCAATTACAAATTACAAAATCACTACAACATTAACGAAAACACTACAACATTAACGAAAACACTACAACATTAACGCAAAGCAATTACAAATTACAAAATCACTACAACATTAACGAAAACACTACAACATTAACGAAAACACTACAACATTAACGAAAACACTACAACATTAACGCAAAGCAATTACAAATTACAAAATCACTACAACATTAACGAAAACACTACAACATTAACGAAAACACTACAACATTAACGCAAAGCAATTACAAATTACAAAATCACTACAACATTAACGAAAACACTACAACATTAACGAATCACTACAACATTAACGAAAACACTACAACATTAACGAAAACACTACAACATTTACAAAACGGAAAAGGTAGGTCCCAGTGGAGACCTAAGAAATCGCTGATTGGACTACAGCTCGTTAGAAAACGGAAAAGGTAGGTCCCAGTGGAGACCTAAGAAATCGCTGATTGGACTACAGCTCGTTAGAAAACGGAAAAGGTAGGTCCCAGTGGGGACCTAAGAAATCGCTGATTGGACTACAGCTCGGTTTACTTTTGGTTTACCGGAAGTTATTCTGGCACGCTCCGTTTGAGTGAGCATAGACATAATATAAGAGTAGACCCCGCATTGGCTGCTCCGGCGCAGGAAATACGGCGGCCATCTTAGAGCGATAGTCCCTCCTACTTTGCCAATCAAAACAACAGGGATATTATTGTTCAGATCGATGGATTATTGATGTCAGGCTCCACAAACAACATTTCACAACAAAGATAGACATATATATACCTGTAGGAGCTATTCTTCCCATTGTTTTGTTAAATCTTAGAATTTAAATTGTTTAGTTTATTCTTAGCATTTGTTTGATTTTCTAATTGATTTATCATTAGAATTTTTATTTTAATTTTTGTTTAGAATAAGTTTTTTGTTTAGTAATTCACTTAATTAGTTAATTAATTTCAGATTGGAATGTGGGTATTTCACGGTATAAGTAGGTGGGTCTTAAGTAGCTTATTATGCACGTGGTGGTCACAAGGTTTTTTACCAGCTAATCAGTCACATCGGTTTTCATTTTGACAGTCAGTGAACAGGTACAGGAGTGGGAGCAGAAACCTGTAACCTTTGGCCTGATCTGCAAATAAAACCAAAGAACCATATTTAGACTTTTGATTTCTTTTTGCTGCATAAACAAGAATCCATGTGCATCAGGTGACTATTTGAGTTTGATTCACCTTTTGTTTTGATCACCTTTGAGTTTTGAGTTTTTTGATTTTTGAATTTAAGTTTTTTGGACATATGGTCACTACATAATACATATTTATGTAACTATACAAACACAAATAAATAATGATTAATTAATAATGGCACAAATAAATAATGATTAATACTGAATAATATATATTAAATGCATGTTTATATGTATGTATATATACATATATTTTTTAATGAAATTTGTGCAAATTAATTTGTATGTAAGTGTAATTCTATAAAACAAATTAGATGTTAACTGACAGTTGTGGAGTGAAATATTTGTCTTGATCTTTGTTTACAATCTAAGATTTTTTTTAATATAGGCAATCTATATATAATATATATATATATATATATATATATATATACATATTAACATGCATCCAATATATATTATTCAGTATTAATCATTATTTATTTGTGTTTGTATAGTTGTATAACTATGTATTATTATGATAAATTATACACACAGCCGTTCACCATAAATTATTCACGGCTGTGTGCTTTGTAATATGCTCATCATACATCGATATCAGAATATTTCTGATATCGATTCCTATTCTATTGTTATAGCTACTAATCATATTTAAAAATGCTGAACTATGTATTAAAAACATACATAAATAATACAATTATTTATAAATGTAGCTTTGATAGATGTCTGAATATAGTTTCCAGTGACAAAAAAGTGTGTTATGATCGATTAAATGCGCTGATATGTTATTTTGCCCGCTAAACACATAAGGCTAAGTGGAGTGGTCTACCGCTTCAAGATGGCCGCCCTAAATCTAGTCAGCGACAATAGGGGAGAGCGGTGCATGAGGCGTCTATCCTTATATTATGTCTATGTGTGGATCACCAAGTACATTCATGTTTTAAAAAAACACGTAAAGCCAGAATAACTTCCGGTTTAAAAGTAAACCGAGCTGTAGTCCAATCAGCGATTTCTTAGGTCTCCACTGGGACCTACCTTTTCCGTTTTCTAACGAGCTGTAGTCCAATCAGCGATTTCTTAGGTCCCCACTGGGACCTACCTTTTCCGTTTTCTAACGAGCTGTAGTCCAATCAGCGATTTCTTAGGTCTCCACTGGGACCTACCTTTTCCGTTTTCTAACGAGCTGTAGTCCAATCAGCGATTTCTTAGGTCTCCACTGAGACCTACCTTTTCCGTTTTGTAAATGTTGTAGTGTTTTCGTTAATGTTGTAGTGTTTTTGTTAATGTTGTAGTGTTTTCGTTAATGTTGTAGTGATTTTGTAATTTGTAATTGCTTTGCGTTAATGTTGTAGTGTTTTCGTTAATGTTGTAGTGTTTTCGTTAATGTTGTAGTGATTTTGTAATTTGTAATTGCTTTGCGTTAATGTTGTAGTGTTTTCGTTAATGTTGTAGTGTTTTTGTAATTTGTAATTGCTTTGCACCTCACGGCCACCGTACATTATGGCCAGTAAGGGTTTATTTAGGGTAGACGTTCTCAACGTGGGCGGTACCGCCCCCTAGGGGCGTTCAGAGGACGGCAGGGGGCGCTGGCGGACATTTTTACAAAAGGGGGGCGCTGGGAAGCCTTTGGGGGGCGTTTGGTCGAAGGTAAACTTTATTGTCAATAATAAAATAATGGTCAGTGCAAAGTAGCCTGCAAGTTATTTGGTGGGGGCAGTGGCGCAACTACACATTTATCGGCGCATAAATCGGCGCGAGTGAAGTCCCCGCCCCCTCCCCCCCCCCCCTTTCGCCCACCCCCCCACTGAACGAGAAGATGCGATGCACCTCTTCCCCCCCACCCCCTGTCAACAGAAATGCCCCCCCGAAGCGCTAACTGTACCTCCTAGCGTGCGCGAGGTGAAACCTGCAACCCCACTCTTTGCGCAACTGGGGGGCGTTGAGGGACCTAGACAAGGGCTTGGGGGGCGCTGGGCCAAAAAAGGTTGAGACCAAATATTAGAGCTGAATACATTGATCCCTTTTGCATGGGATTTGCATAAAAAATATATTACAAGAAAAAAAAAACTATGAAGAGAACTCTCCACCATTTTTTATCATTTAGAATTTTCCAGGTTAATTACCAGTTACATTTTAACATCACATGTATGCTTTTTTTTATATTTTTCATCAATAGATTAAGGTCAGTATTATGTCTTGCTTACTGTAGCATTTTTATCTAAATAAATGAATATGATTTTATATCCCAATATCTATTCCCTATGGCAAGTCAATATGGCAATAGCTACAGTGAAACCCCTGACTAATGTGCATATTACACTAGTCTCAGGAGATTATTATAATTTTTTTTTCATCATACTTGATCAATTTTGTAGCAACTTAAGGTAACGCAGTTACTTGATTGAGCTAAATAATACACAGCAAATTCAAAAGTGAAGATTTCCAGTGTAAGTGTAAAATACAGTGTTAATTCAACAACATGAGTGTTGTTGAGAAACTAACATTAACACTCACTAAAGAGTTCCAAAGAGTTAAACAAAAAGCAGTCCAGTCCAGTGTTGATTTCTAAATTAACGCCAACACTAACTCAGTCTGGTATTGATTTATAAATCAACATCAGACAGTTCCTCCCGCAATTGCAACATATTTGTAGCATCACATCAGGGAAGGAGCGACAGGTAGGGTGGGGGTTGCAGCAGGACCCTGGCCTGGTCCTACAGGGATGCAATTTTTTTTTTATTGCAGCTGATGAGAACTATAAAAGAAGAGCCCTCTCTTGTTGAAAACCGTATATGATACCCCTGTAGGTTATATGGTAGGGTGCCCCATTGTTGACTCATGGTTGCTAAAAACTTTACCAGATAATATATTCAAAATATTGAATACAATTTTGTGCTACATGACTGGCTTTATTTTCACTCTTATATTTAACTTTATGACACACAAAACTACAAATGAATCGTCCTTATTGTCTCTGGGTAAAGCTTGTCACCAACGTCATCATCAGTTACTTGGAAACAAATTGCAAACTAGCTAGAGCATTTCTACGAACTACATTAACATGTTTTGAATTTGTGTTGTTTCATCATTAGTGACCAGTAGCCTCTTGTTTCTGTTCTTCTCTTGGTTTGTTGTACTTCATGTCAGATGAACTTCAGAATGACATATTCGCTCTTTCTGGTGATGAAACCCGTTAGCGCCGCTGTTGCAGGCATGTCTATGTTGTAAAGTTAAATTATCATGAGCTTTATTATTTGGGCCCGGTCATTAGCCCCGCCCCCCGGCCCACGCGGTCTTGTTCCACTACTGCGTCACATGTTTGCCTCAGGAGTAGAGGCAACAGTATGGCGTCTTGTGTGGAGCTTATTATAACAAGGTAAGTTCCATGTTAAAATGATCACGTTTTTGACAATTTTTTATGAAGACATTATTTTTCTATTTACACAAGAGTATCGATTCATATAAATAGTTTGCTTAACGTATGTTTATTTGTTTGGATATCACGGTATGACTGTTTATTATCTTAACCGAACATTGAAACTATCAGGAAAATCTGGAAGCCATTTGAGTTAACATTATTTTTCTATTTGATTTTTTTATTTATTTTTTTATTTTCTTGATCTAAGCCAAAGGTGTAAATCTCCAGTCCTGGAGGGCCACTGTCCTGCAACATTTAAATGTGCTGCTGCTACAGCACACCTGAATATAATAATTAGGTGATTAGCAGGACTCTGGGGAACATATCTACACAATGAGGAGGGAATTGAGCCATTTGACTCTGGTGTTTTGTACCTGTGGCACATCTAAAAACTGCCAAAATGTTTTTTCTTTGTTAGTGTGTCATGTTGGTGACTGAAGCCTGTTATGACGACTTCAACACATTTCTTCAGACAGGTTGGCGGGACTTTTAATGCTGTCCAAAATTTTTTCTATAAGCTGACCAATTTCTTTAGACTTTTTTATGCTTTATCTTGTAAACCGGGTGGGCAGAGTAATTTGAATGAACATGACGGTGACACGCACAGGTGAGTCTGATTAGTTTGTTCACACTTCTTTTTTAAAATATTTATTTATTATCCTGATGTTTCTGCTATATTGTTTTTCCTTCCAGGTTGGAAATCTTCCTCATTCATGTTGGTAAAATCAAGAGCAGCACTTCACCATCAGTGATCACAAGGCCATCCATGGCCGCTTCCAATGAACTTTCAAACACACCTCACCTTCAGTGCAAAGTACCATGAATGTATGACCTTTGTTGTATTGATGTTGTTTTGAAATAAAAGTAGATTGCATAATGCAACTGGTGCTGGTGTTTCTGTAGCATCTAATATGGCATCTAATGTCTTAAAATTAATTTGGGGATTATTGATGGCCAGTAGTTTCTGGAAAAAAAGGTTTTAATTACTCTAATGGCTTTTATTTGGCAGTAAATTGACAAAAAATGGGTAATCAGAGAAGGGGAAGACTGGGAAACAAACCCATGACAGCTGCATTGAAAACTACAGCTTCCATATGTGGGTTGTGCTTAACCCCTGCACCACCACAGCACACCCTGCCAACAGTATTTCAAAACTCACATTTCTATGTTAATATATACTTTACACCATTCTGTAAGTTAACATGTTCATAGTGTTAACTTTTGACAAAATTCACTAGTGTTGAGTAAGTCAACACTGGTGTGTGTTTGATTTCAACTACTGTGAGTGTTGATTCAACTATATCACAAATAACACTTTCAAAAGTGTAATTTCTACACCATCCATAGTGGACCAATATAGACACTTTCAAAATGTTGAATTAAACTCTGTAGGAGTTGACTGAACACTCCCAAATTTGCTGTGTAGAAAAGTTATTTTGCATTTAGCATAAAAAATGAAAACATGAATCAATGGCTTGATTTTTTTTCTGCTGTCTCAAAGGATAAGGACTAACCACTAGGCAGCAGCTTGGAACAGGGTGGATGTTGAATGACTGAAAAGCTATTGTATATTATCAGTTTAAGTATGCCTATTGGGCCCTTGAAAAATGATAAAATCCAGAACATTAAAATCAATCACGTACAGAATGTGAAAAGTGGACAAAAGAGAATGCTTAGTCACCCTAAACCTACATGTAATGTCTACTACAGGGCTTAGTAAGTGTACACTTTAAATGGAATCTGCTGACGACTGGGAATAATAAAGAAATAAAGTAACAATCTGAGTATTCTGACAGATTTTCTTAGAGCTTCACAATCCTTAGAGACACTTGAAAACTGTGAAGTTCCAGAAGGCACTAAAGTTTTCATTGCCTTAAAACCGAGACAAAACAAGTGTACAGTATATGCGAAGACAATCAAAATTAAAGCTCCGCGGAGCCTCGAGCGGCCCTCGCAGCTAGCGCTGCTTCGGCCTATAGCCACCGCGGGGTATCCAGCACCGCCCCCTGCCTGCCACCGCGTACAGTCTTGCACAGTTGAAGCACGCGTCCGCCATGTCATAAGCAGCGGTGAGTTCGGCATTATTCCCTGGTCACACACACCCAATTTCATTCATATTGGTCAATGTGGAGAGGAGATATAGCTGATGTAATGACCTAGTGGGCGCAGTTGAGTCAAATTACATTTCAATCCTGTTGCGCTCTTCAGTGGGGAACAAAGGTCATACGTATCTGGTTTGGTGCCAATCGGAAGGTGCGTGTGTGATTTAGAGACAAACGTGTGCATATGGCGAGGGACTGACATTAGGCCAAGCCCCCACGGGTCACCCAGCATTGACGGAGTCCATCATCAGTTTGCAGACAACTAATTCCATATGAATAACAGATTAAAAGTAAGAAATTCGGTAAAAAACATGCTACTTCCTGTTAAAAGTGGGCGGGGCTAAAGTGACGTCACACTGTGATGACATATTATCGTTGGGCGTCCCATCAGGATGACTCATGTCAAGTTTGGAGCAGCTCAGGTAAAAAATTTGGAATTTACAGCCAAACGTATGGTGGTGGCGTGAGTTCTGTTTCGCCGAGGTCCTATGGCCACGCCCTCTAATGAAAACTGTTGGCGCTTTAAAGCACGTGAGACCAACTTGTTATCTGTCATCCAACACAGAATCATCTTGATTAGGTTGAGAGAGCCAGAGATGGAGCTTTCCAAGGAAAATAAAGGCACTTCCTGTTCTGAGGGGGCGGGGCTTAGATGACGTCAGACTATGACGACATAGGATCGTTAGGCATCCCACCAGGATCACTCATGTCAAGTTTGGTGAAGCTCGGCTGAAAATTGTGGAATTTATAGCCAAACGTATGGACACGGCGTTAAAGGTCACTTCCCCACGCTGCCTTGCCCACCTACTCTATCGAAAAAAAAAAAGGTTTGAATCTGTAACACATCAATATGTTTTCTGTCTGTGGACAGAGTTTCATGTCAATTAAGTAAAAGTGGTCAGAATGGGACCTTTCAGAGTAAAACATGACACTTCCTGTTCTCAGGAGGCGTGGCCTAAGTGATGTCATCATTTGACCTTTGGGTCTTGTAGGGCATCCGATGATGATCAATCACTGAAAGTTTGGTGTCTCTGTGAGCTTTTGTGTAAGAGTTATAACAGTTTGTGTAAGAGATATAACAGTTTCGTGTTTCATGGCGAATAGGTGAACTTTGACCCCTGGTATGACCCCTTCAGCATGCACGAAAACTCACCGTTTTGATAACTTTCATAACCCAATGCCTTATGAACGATCTGACCGAGTTTGAAGCTGATTAATCGAAATCCCTAGGAGGAGTTCGATCTAATTCGACGTCTAAAACGGCCAAAATCGGAATTTCAATCCAAAATGGCCGACTTCCTGTCATAGTTGGAATATAACATTAAATTTGAATTCTGACTGTCTTTGGGAGCTCTACAAGTGTACCAAATTTCAAGTCTCTACGATAAAGTTGATGAATTGGAAACGAGTAGGTGAACTTTGACCCCTGGTATGACCCCTTCAGCATGCACGAAAACTCACCGTTTTGATAACTTCTGATCGGCCATCCCTTATGAAGAATCTGACCAAGTTTGAAGCCGATCGATCGAAATCCCTAGGAGGAGTTCGATCAAATGCAACGTCTATAAACGGCCAAAATGGGGTCAAAATCGGAATTTCAATCCAAGATGGCCGACATCCTGTCATACTTGCACTATGACATTAATTGTAAATTCTGACTGTCTTGGGGAGTTCTACAAGCATACCAAATTTCAAGTCTCTACGATAAAGTAAGTGAATAGGAATGGGTCTTTTGAAAATTTCTAGGGGGCGCCCTTGAGCCGTTTCTTTTGCGATTTTTGGGAGGACGTTAAAATACGTAATTTTCACGCAGACTTGACGCGACCGCCAAGTTTGGTGAGTTTTTGAATATGATAAAGCCTCCAAAAAGCCAATTCATTTGGCGGAAGAATAATAAGAAGAAACAGTACAATTACAATAGGCCTTCGCAGCGCTTAGCTGCTCGGGCCTAATTAAATCAAAAACCATGTTTGACATGGAACCACTTCACAGTCTTTTTCATTTACCTCTGCAACATGTTTGTTGTTTTAGTAGCAATTTAGTGAGGAAGTGAGAAAGAAAGGAAGCTGACACAAGGCCGCCCTCTGTCTGAAGTAATAGAAAATACCTTCTACTGTACATGTTGTGTTTGAATAGCTATCAGACGGTGGCTGTCGGTGTGTGTATTCATGCTGCTCGTATTCAGAATTTCATTGTGGGAGGGATGTCGTTTGAACAGAAGGGATCAAAAGTTGATGAGCTAATAATCACTAATGTGATTTGCTATTGAATATCTTGTCAGCCAGAGACCAAGAAACAAAAGCTACACGATTGCTTCACAGTCGATTTTCAACGCAGACAATACAGTATAGTACCTGGTTACCATAAAATCATATATAATACAAAAAAATGGCACAAATATGTGTATATAATAGAGGTGGTTGCACGTTTCTTTCAGCAACTATGTAGCTGCTTTTAAATTGGTGTGTGATATACTGTATGTCAAGAAGGCAGGGATCTAAAAATTAGGGTAAAAGTTTAATTTTCAATCTATTAACGCCTACACTGAGTTATTACTACACTGGACTGTCGTCCCTTCTACTGTTCCCTCTCTCTAATCTTCCTTGGTTTCTAAGATTCAGCAAAAACGTGTTATTTCTAAGACATTTTTGTTTCCTAGTCTGTGTGTGTGTGTGTGTGTGTGTGTGTGTGTGTGTGTGTGTGTGTGTGTGTGTGGTGTTTGCACAGGTGAATTAACGGGACATTTCGCCTGTATACACGCCACACTAACGGGACATTGTGAATTAGTGGGACAGGGCCGATGTCCTCATAATTATTTCAACAAAAAAACGATTGGAGGGGGTTTGAATGGTTGCCAAAGGGTTAAATTCCAAAAATCAGGCAAAGTCCCGATAATTCACATTTACATGACATTTGTGTATAATCTGTGTATCGATATTGCGCCCCTGCCGGTAACTTTGGGTATTGCACTTGCTCATGAATAATTCACACATGTGTATCTTTTTAGACTCGCTGATTGGCCAGCATATGTGGGTCCCCGTAATGAAGGGTTTTGTGGGGAAAATGTGTGTTAGATAACAATTTTCCTAAAAATATGCTACTTTATTTAATTGCAAATCTGGTTAAATTAAAACACTGATTATTTTAGAGGTACTAAATCTGTATCTCGCTGTTGGGTGATTCATTTAATCAAAATTAATCTTTAATCTATGGTTTAATAGAATACTGAAGAATGTAAGAGGATTAATAATATCAAGACTACAAATGTCAGTAGCCTAATGATATGGTATTACTGACCATAGCATATTTTTGGATTGTAAATTAAATTTGAATGATTAAAATATAGGTGCTAATAAATATTGGGAGATTGGAAGATAATTATCACATGCAAATTTAATAGTTGAGGAGAAAGGACAAACCTTACCCAACTTAATCCTAACCTACAGTGATGTAACTCACTAGAGGTTGCAGATTTAATGATAAAATGTTAATTTTACTAAGAAGAGACTTAGACTTGTAAGAGGTTATGTCAACATCTCTGGATAACACCTTTTTATCCATATATACAGTGAATCTGGAAAGTATTCACAACATTTCATTTTTTCCATGTTTGGCTACACTATAACTTTTTTCCACATTGTATTAATCCCTTTCCTCAAAATTTATATCACAAATATCCTATTATGACACGATGTGTGAAAAAGTGTGATTTTTGCAAACTAACTAAAACCAGAATTACTAACAAATTACTTTTACATACATAAGTATTCACAGCCTTTATCATGAAGCTCAAAATAGAGCTATTTTTACTGATAATTGTAGAGATTAAGTTCTACAACCTAAATAGAGTCCACCTGTAATGAATTCTATTGATTTGATTAGATCTGGAAAGGCACACACCTGTCTTTATAAAGTCCCAAAATGGACAATGTTTGTATGCAAACACCAAACATGAAATCAAATACATTGTCTGTAGACCTCAGAGACAGCATTGTTTTGAGGCAAACATCTGGGGAAGGATATTAAAAATTATGTTGTTTTGAAGTCCCTAATGAGCTCAGTGGCCTCCTTCATTCATAAATGGAATGATTTTGGAACAACTAGGACTCTCTGTAGAGCTTGTTGGTTGTCTAAATTGAGTGATCAGGAGAGAAGGGCCTTAGTCAGGAAGGTAACCAAGTATCCTATGGTTACTCCAATGTTTTGATGGAGAGGAACCGAGAATCTGACCCCCGGCTACAGAAGCTGCTCTTGGGATGTGGAATGTCACCTCTCTGGTGGGGAAGAAGCCTGAGCAGGTTTGCAAGGTTGAGAGGTTCATCTAGGAATATTCTGTGAAACCTGCTTATTGCCATGGAGTTGGAATTGATGATGCCATCATACACCTGCTTTAGCAAACCCACTGTCATCTGGACAAAGCAGGCAGCACTTTGATGATCATGTTCTTTGATTTCTCAAGTGCATTTAACACAATTCAACCTGATCTGCTCTGCGAGAAACTCCAGAAGACACAGATGGAGCCCTCAACAATCAACTGGATCTATGACTACCTCACAAACAAACCAGTTTGTGAGGCTGAAGGACTGTGTGTCTAACCAGGCGGTCAGCAACACAGGAGCTCCACAGGGCACTGTACTCTCACCATTCCTTTTCACTCAGTACACGCCATGCTTCCAGCATAAGTCTGACTTCTGTCACCTATGAAAATCCTTGAATGACTCTGCAGTTGTGGGATGTATCAGAGATGGACAAGAGGCTGTGGCTGACTGTCAAACCTCTGAAGATGGTGATCCACAGAGGGATTTTGCATAAAATCAAAAAAAACACCATCCTGTTATTTCAAATCCGAATCTCTTCAGCCAGACGTTTCTTCAGATTGGTTGTAAAACGGACTGCTACAGGAGATCTTTCTTGGCCACAATCTATCATAAATCCTTAATTAAATTAGTTACATCAACATTTAATTTCCTTTTTGAATAAGCAAATTATTTTTTAATTTAATTGAATAAAGACCCAATGAGATCAAGATAAACACAAGAGGTCAGTAATAGGGGGACCCTGGTCTGCATCTAGACTAAAATTATGTCTCATGCAGACCCAAAACTGATACCAAAACAAAAATAACAACCTAAAATCTTGTTGAGTTCTGTCTGATTTACTGGCATGGCTTTTACAATCTAAGCAGATTTATCCCTGAAGGACCAGTCTGTAAGGACTGATCCTTACACTTTCTGGCTCCAAAGGGCTACTGTCCTCAAAGCTTTCACAGCTCTGAGGTAAGTAGTCCTGCAAATCTTAATTATGTTTGGTTCCACACACAACCGTGAGCCAGATTTCTCTACAATGAATATTATAAAAACCAAATATTGTTCCTGGCTCACCAATAAGCAAATTCACACATGCATGAGACTGGTTCTGACATCATTCAAGCACAGGTTAAAATTCTGGCATGACAAGCAAGCGCTCACTTCTGTCACTAAAAGCAAAAGAAAGAAGTGATCTAAGTCTAAAAATGTTCAGTTATTAAATCTGTTCATTTTTAAATAGTTTATTAAGTCCACATGATAAAGAAAAATATAAATCAAGCTTCTTCAATTTGTTTTTTGAACTGCATGTTCACAAGTGAGGTCATTCACTTGTGAACATGCAGTTTTCTTGTTTAACTTAGGTTCTTCTTTTGACTTGACATCCTACTTTTACTCAGTGAATGAGAGAACATCAAACATGAGAAGTCAAACAAATATACGTATTCAGCTTCCTGTTTCATGACAATAAATATTGTTAAAAAGAACTTGAATATGACAAAATTCATTTAATTTGAAAAGCAAAAAAGGCATGCATATGCTGAAAAAACGACCCGGCTACTAAATTTTAAGTTATATATACAGTATATATATATATATATATATATATATATACACAGTCCAATCACATTAATGTGACCATCTGTCAAAAGCCAGAATAACCACCTTTCGCAGAGCGAACTGCTACGAGACGTGCAGGAAGAGAGTCACTTAGGTCCCTGAAGGTCTTCTCTGGGATGTTGAGCCATGCCGACTCTAATGCCGTGGCCAGCTGCGCTAGATTACGCGGTTGAGGATCCATGGCGCGAACAACTCGATCGAGATGGTCCCACAGATGCTCGATTGGGTTTAAGTCAGGTGAGTTTGCTGGCCAGGGGAGGACGGTAAACTCATCCTGGTGCTCTTCGAACCACGCACGTACACTGGCAGCTGTATGGCACCTCGCATTGTCCTGCTGGAAGATGCCATCATCCTGAGGAAAAACAATGCGCATGTAGGGGTGGACATGGTCCGCAAGGACAGATGTGTACTTGTATTGATCCATCGTGCCTTCCACAATAATCAGTGAACCCAGAGAATGCCAGGAAAACATTCCCCAGACCATAATGCTCCCGCCTCCAGCTTGGACCGTTCCTGCAATGGTTGCAGGGTGGTTCCTTTCAGAGGTTTCACGCCTTATACGCCAACGTCCATCTGTCCGATGGAGCATAAAACGCGATTCATCTGAAAACGCTACCTGTCGCCACTCAGTGGACGTCCAGCTGCTGTACTGGCGTGCAAATTCTAGCCTTCGTCGTCGATGAACACCAGTCAGCATAGGTGCACGAACCAGGCGTCTGCTTCGGAGGCCCAGACGCAGCAATGTTCGCTGAATAGTGGTTTGGGAGACACTTGTGGTAGCCCCTTGGTTCATTTTAGTGGTCAGTTGCTCAACGGTAGCCCGTCTATCTGCCCGAACGCATCTCCGCAACCGTCGTTCGCCTCTGTCATCTATGGCCCGTGGTGCACCACATTTGCCACGTCGTTGATTTTGGACAGTCCCATTTTGCCATGAACGGTACACTTTTACCACGGCGGCACGCGAACAGTTCACAAACTCAGCCGTTTCGGAAATGCTTCCACCCTTGGCCCGAAAGCCAATGATCATGCCCTTTTGGACGTCGGATAAATCGCTTCGTTTCTGCATTACGCCAACGATTGAAATGTTTTCCGAAGCCCACACACACCCTTTATATACGCTCAACTGCACTGTGCTGCCACCTGCCTTCTGTGATTGGTTATTTAACTCTGAAGTGGAAAGTACGTGGTGGTCACATTAATGTGACTGGACTGTGTATATATATATATATATATATATATATATATATATATATATGGTTCTGACAATCAGTCACCTCCTCTACATGGATGACATCAAGCTGTACGCTAAGAGTGAGCGAGACATCGACTCACTGACCCACACCACCAGGATATACAGCACTGACATTGGGATGTCATTCGGACTAGAAAAGTGTGGTCGGATGGTTACAAAGAGAGGGAAGGTCGTCCGCACAGAAGGGGTCTCACTCCCAGAAGGAACAATAGCAGACATAGAGCACAGTTACAAGTACCTGGGAATACCACAAACAAATGGCAACCTGGATGAGGTCACAAGGAAGGGAGCCACAGCCAAATACCTCCAACGAATAAGGCAAGTCCTGAGAAGCAGCTCAATGGCAAGAACAAGATCCGTGCAATAAACAGCTATGCATTACCAGTAGTCAGATACCCTGCCGGAATAATCAGCTGGCCAATGGAAGAGATAAAGGCCACGGATGTTAAGACTCGGAAGTTACTAACCATGCATGGAGGGTTCCACCCCAAATCCAGCACCCTGAGACTGAACACGAGCCGTAAGGAAGGAGGCAGAGGACTAGTGAGTGTGAGAGCCACTGTCCAGGATGAAACATCCAAGATCCATAAATACATCAAGGACAAAGCCTCAACGGATGATATGCTCAGCGAATGTCTCAGGCAATGGGGAACAGAGGATGAGGGGCTAGAGGTCCCATCATGGGAGAACAAGCCCCTACATGGGATGTACCACCGACAAATAACTGAAGTGGCTGATATCAGGAAATCCTACCAATGGCTGGACAAAGCTGGACTCAAGGACAGCAGAGGCTCATCCTGGCTGCACAGGAACAGGCCCTAAACACCAGAGCAATAGAGGCTCAGATCTACCACACCAGACAAGACCCAAGGTGTAGGTTGTGCAAGGAGGCCCCTGAGACAGTCCAGCACATAACGGCAGGGTGCAAGATGCTGGCAGGGAAAGCGTACATGGAACGACATAACCAGGTGGCGGCATAGTGTACAGGAACATCTGTGCAGAATATGGACTGGAAGCCCCGAGATCGAAGTGGGAAACACCCCCAAAGGTGGTGGAGAATGACCGAGCTAAGATCCTGTGGGATCCAGATCCAGACAGACAAGATGGTAATGGCGAACCAACCGGACATTGTGGTGGTGGATAAAGAACAGAGGAAAGCCGTTGTGGTGGATGTAGCTATACCAAGTGACTACAACATCAGGAAAAAGGAGCATGAGAAACTGGAGAAATACCAGGGCCTCAGGGAGGAACTGGAAAAGAACTGGAAGGTGAAGACCACAGTGGTGCCTGTGGTCATCGGGGCCCTCGGGGCAGAAACCCCCAAACTGGAGCAGTGGCTAAAACAGATCCCAGGAACAACATCAGACATCTCAGTCCAGAAATGTGCAGTACTAGGCACAGCCAAGATACTGCGCAGAACCCTCAAGCTCCCAGGCCTCTGGTAGAGGACCCGAGTTCAGAGGATGAAAAGAGACCACCCGCAGAGGGTGAGAAGGGAATTTTTATATATTTGAATACCCCTGATATACACAATTGCACATACTATATAACTTTGGTCACTATGGAAGTGACACCTGTAATAATTTTGGAAATCACTTTCATAAATGTCTAAGGTAGTGGATAAATAATTAATCTATCACAAAACCTAGTGAATGATTTGTTCATCAAACACCAAAGTGGAGAGAGGAAAAGGGGCGGAGCCTGAACTCCCGCCCCTCCCCCCACCTGTCATTTTCCTCCCGACACTGACGTCACTCTGAGAGGAACTACAATTATCCTGCAACTCGGACGGATGTGGAGAAGTTTGTAGGTAAAGTCTTTCTTAAAGTGATTTGAACATGAGCAAGGTTGGCAAAGTTTTACTGATATTTGCAATGTGACCGACATATATTTCCATGCAGCACTTCCTAATTAAGACACCGCTAAGTAGCAAAAGCTAGTTTGAGTTGAGAACAGGTGACCACAGGTTTAAACACGCCATGTGTTAAATGGAATGACCATTTAAACAGGAATTAGATGCTACATGTGTGTTAAAACTGACTCGATGTCAACTAGAAACAAAAAACGGCAACATGGGCTGATAGCTTCAGTTATGATGTTAGCATGTGCAGCTAACCTTGTTTACTGGTTTACATTTTCGTTTTTATAAAGGCTCAAGAATAGTTTCATTATGGAACACAATAATTCATAGAGCATAATCCATATCTCTTTTTTGCAATTTATGGTGCAGTTAATGTAAAAATAACTTCTGACAGGTATTTTAGTGGACATGGGTTTTTGGGAGCGTAGACACAGTCCCAGCAATGCTTGTTCCTGTCAGGGCCCAGAATTATGAGGACTGTGTGTAGATGACCCATAGAGTAATATTGATGGCAATCATTGGTACTTTGTTTTAAATACTATTGCCAAACGACTTGCCTAGCTTTACCATAGCTCTTTATGCTGTGTTTCTCTAAAGTGTTCTAACTTGAAGTCAATATTAAATTAATCTTAATGACTCGTTTGCTGTCTTCTCCACAGGTTTCAGCTCACCCTGACAAACCTATGCCTGACGAATTGATGAGATCACTATCCTCGTCTCTTGAACCACAGGTGAATATCTGTCCGACTTTGAAATCTTTGTAATTTGTCTGACAGGTATTTTAGTGGACATGGGTTTTTGGGAGCGTAGACACAGTCCCAGCAATGCTTGTTCCTGTCAGGGCCCAGCATTATGAGGACTGTGTGTAGATGACGCATAGAGTAATATTGATGGCAATCATTGGGACTTTGTATTAAATACTACTGCCAAACGACTTGCCTAGCTTCACCATAGCTCTTTATACTGTGTGTCTCTAAAGTGTTCTAACTTGAATTTAGTATTAAATGAATCTTAATGACTTGTTTGCTGTCTTCTCCACAGGTTTCTGCTCACCCTGACAAAACTGTAGGTGATGAACCTCGGGCATCACTGTCCTCGTCTCTTGAACCACAGGTGAACATCTGTCCGACTTTTAAATCTTTGTAATTTGTCTGACAGGTATTTTTGTGGACATGGGTTTTTGAGAGCGTAGACACAGTCCCAGCAATGCTTGTTCTTGTCAGGGCCCAGCATTATGAGGACTGTGTGTAGATGACGCATAGAGTGATATTGATGGCAATCATTGGGACTTTGTTTTAAATACTACTGCCAAACGACTTGCCTAGCTTTACCATAGCTCTTTATGCTGTGTTTCTCTAAAGTGTTCTAACTTGAAGTCAATATTAAATTAATCTTAATGACTCGTTTGCTGTCTTCTCCACAGGTTTCAGCTCACCCTGACAAACCTATGCCTGACGAATTGATGAGATCACTATCCTCGTCTCTTGAACCACAGGTTAATATCTGTCCGACTTTGAAATCTTTGTAATTTGTCTGACAGGTATTTTAGTGGACATGGGTTTTTGGGAGCGTAGACACAGTCCCAGCAATGCTTGTTCCTGTCAGGGCCCAGCATTATGAGGACTGTGTGTAGATGACGCATAGAGTAATATTGATGGCAATCATTGGGACTTTGTATTAAATACTACTGCCAAACGACTTGCCTAGCTTCACCATAGCTCTTTATACTGTGTGTCTCTAAAGTGTTCTAACTTGAATTTAGTATTAAATGAATCTTAATGACTTGTTTGCTGTCTTCTCCACAGGTTTCTGCTCACCCTGACAAAACTGTAGGTGATGAACCTCGGGCATCACTGTCCTCGTCTCTTGAACCACAGGTGAACATCTGTCCGACTTTTAAATCTTTGTAATTTGTCTGACAGGTATTTTTGTGGACATGGGTTTTTGAGAGCGTAGACACAGTCCCAGCAATGCTTGTTCTTGTCAGGGCCCAGCATTATGAGGACTGTGTGTAGATGACGCATAGAGTAATATTGATGGCAATCATTGGGACTTTGTTTTAAATACTACTGCCAAACGACCTGCCTAGCTTCACCATAGCTCTTTATACAGTGTCTCTCTATATTGTTCTAACTTGAATTTAGTATTAAATTAATCTTAATGACTCGTTTGCTGTCTTTTCCACAGGTTACTGTTCACCCTGACAAACCTATAGATGATGAACCTATGGCATCACTATCCTCGTCTCTTGAACCACAGGTGACCAGCTGTCCGACTTTGAAATCATTGTAATTTGTCTGACAGGTATTTTAGTGGACATGGGTTTTTGAGAGCGTAGACACAGTCCCAGCAATGCTTGTTCCTGTCAGGGCCCAGCATTATGAGGACTGTGTGTAGATGACGCATAGAGTAATATTGATGGCAATCATTGGTACTTTGTTTTAAATACTATTGCCAAACGACTTGCCTAGCTTTACCATAGCTCTTTATGCTGTGTTTCTCTAAAGTGTTCTAACTTGAAGTCAATATTAAATTAATCTTAATGACTCGTTTGCTGTCTTCTCCACAGGTTTCAGCTCACCCTGACAAACCTATGCCTGACGAATTGATGAGATCACTATCCTCGTCTCTTGAACCACAGGTGAATATCTGTCCGACTTTGAAATCTTTGTAATTTGTCTGACAGGTATTTTAGTGGACATGGGTTTTTGGGAGCGTAGACACAGTCCCAGCAATGCTTGTTCCTGTCAGGGCCCAGCATTATGAGGACTGTGTGTAGATGACGCATAGAGTAATATTGATGGCAATCATTGGTACTTTGTTTTAAATACTATTGCCAAACGACTTGCCTAGCTTTACCATAGCTCTTTATGCTGTGTTTCTCTAAAGTGTTCTAACTTGAAGTCAATATTAAATTAATCTTAATGACTCGTTTGCTGTCTTCTCCACAGGTTTCAGCTCACCCTGACAAACCTATGCCTGACGAATTGATGAGATCACTATCCTCGTCTCTTGAACCACAGGTGAATATCTGTCCGACTTTGAAATCTTTGTAATTTGTCTGACAGGTATTTTAGTGGACATGGGTTTTTGGGAGCGTAGACACAGTCCCAGCAATGCTTGTTCCTGTCAGGGCCCAGCATTATGAGGACTGTGTGTAGATGACGCATAGAGTAATATTGATGGCAATCATTGGGACTTTGTATTAAATACTACTGCCAAACGACTTGCCTAGCTTCACCATAGCTCTTTATACTGTGTGTCTCTAAAGTGTTCTAACTTGAATTTAGTATTAAATGAATCTTAATGACTTGTTTGCTGTCTTCTCCACAGGTTTCTGCTCACCCTGACAAAACTGTAGGTGATGAACCTCGGGCATCACTGTCCTCGTCTCTTGAACCACAGGTGAACATCTGTCCGACTTTTAAATCTTTGTAATTTGTCTGACAGGTATTTTTGTGGACATGGGTTTTTGAGAGCGTAGACACAGTCCCAGCAATGCTTGTTCTTGTCAGGGCCCAGCATTATGAGGACTGTGTGTAGATGACGCATAGAGTAATATTGATGGCAATCATTGGGACTTTGTTTTAAATACTACTGCCAAACGACCTGCCTAGCTTCACCATAGCTCTTTATACAGTGTCTCTCTATATTGTTCTAACTTGAATTTAGTATTAAATTAATCTTAATGACTCGTTTGCTGTCTTTTCCACAGGTTACTGTTCACCCTGACAAACCTATGCCTGACGAATTGATGAGATCACTATCCTCGTCTCTTGAACCACAGGTGAATATCTGTCCGACTTTGAAATCTTTGTAATTTGTCTGACAGGTATTTTAGTGGACATGGGTTTTTGGGAGCGTAGACACAGTCCCAGCAATGCTTGTTCCTGTCAGGGCCCAGCATTATGAGGACTGTGTGTAGATGACGCATAGAGTAATATTGATGGCAATCATTGGGACTTTGTATTAAATACTACTGCCAAACGACTTGCCTAGCTTCACCATAGCTCTTTATACAGTGTCTCTCTATAGTGTTCTAACTTGAATTTAGTATTAAATGAATCTTAATGACTTGTTTGCTGTCTTCTCCACAGGTTTCTGCTCACCCTGACAAAACTGTAGGTGATGAACCTCGGGCATCACTGTCCTCGTCTCTTGAACCACAGGTGAACATCTGTCCGACTTTGAAATCATTGTAATTTGTCTGACAGGTATTTTAGTGGACATGGGTTTTTGGGAGCGTAGACACAGTCCCAGCAATGCTTGTTCCTGTCAGGGCCCAGCATTATGAGGACTGTGTGTAGATGACGCATAGAGTAATATTGATGGCAATCATTGGGACTTTGTATTAAATACTACTGCCAAACGACTTGCCTAGCTTCACCATAGCTCTTTATACAGTGTCTCTCTATATTGTTCTAATTTGAATTTAGTATTAAATTCATCTTAATGACTCGTTTGCTGTCTTCTCCACAGGTTTCTGCTCACCCTGACAAACCTATAGATGATGTACCCATTTCATCACTATCCTCGTCTCTTAATCCACAGGTGAATATCTGTCCGACTTTGAAATCTTTGTAATTTGTCTCACAGGTATTTTAGTGGACATGGGTTTTTGAGAGCGTAGACACAGTCCCAGCAATGCTTGTTCCTGTCAGGCTCAGCATTATGAGGACTGTGTGTAGATGACCCATAGGGTAATATTGTGGGCAATCACTAGGACCTTGCTTTAAATACTATTGCCAAACGACTTGCCTAGTTTACCAAAGCTCTTTATACAGTGTCTCTCTATATTGTTCTAAGTTGAAGTCAGTATTAAATTAATCTTAATGACTCGTTTGCTGTCTTTTCCACAGGTTACTGTTCACCCTGACAAACCTATAGATGATGAACCTATGGCATCACTATCCTCGTCTCTTGAACCACAGGTGACCAGCTGTCCGTCTTTGAAATCTTTGTAATTTGTCTGACAGGTATTTTAGTGGACATGGGTTTTTGAGAGCGTAGACACAGTCCCAGCAATGCTTGTTCCTGTCAGGGCACAGCATTATGAGGACTGTGTGTAGATGACCCATAGGGTAATATTGATGGCAATCATTGGGCCTTTGTATTAAATATTACTGCCAAACGACTTGCCTAGCTTCACCATAGCTCTTTATACAGTGTCTCTCTATAGTGTTCTAACTTGAAGTCAGTATTAAATTAATCTTAATGACTTGTTTGCTGTCTTCTCCACAGGTTTCTGCTCACCCTGACGAACCGATGGGATCACTGTCCTTGTTTCCTGAACAGTAATTGCAGCAGTTTTGAAACATTTTCTGAAACATATCGACACTCGGAAGCTGGCAAGTTTTGTTGAAATACAACAGTGTCAACAGGCAGAACGTCCTTCTTTAATAAATCGCTCAACTCAGAACATAAGAGACTTTGTTAGAAATTGTGGCGCGTCCAAAAGAAAAAGCTAAGAATGTCACATAAATCTTGAGCCAAGAGGCTATTCACAAAACCTTAATAGCTTTCAAGCATTCTTTTGTTTTAAAAAATAAAAACCCAGAAGTTCAACTCTTAGGTGAGTATAAACGGCAAAAATTGTTCTAGTATTATGTTTTCTTAAAGGTATCACATTTATTTATTTTTTTCTTTTTTCAAGTTGAGCTTCACCTTTGGTTGAAATGAGGCACAATGCTTTGTAGAGCTCTTCTGTGTTTACCCTAATTTGAAAGGACTTCAGGGTTAATATTTGAGTAGAATAGTGTTCTTAAAACCTGATTCATAGAATGATTTGTTTGCTTCTGAATCTGTTTAAGTAGGATTTTTTGTTTTGTTTGAGTCATTTGTATTGTGTGGTATCTAGAAGAATTTGGGTTTAAGTTCATTATTAACTAAAGTCAAACTGTTTTGAAAAACTAAGCTTGATAGGATCCTGTGATTTGGTTTGCTCCAAAATATAAAAATTGCAAAAGACAATGTTGTGTGTTTATTCCATAATACGATTTAATTTTTATAGGTCTAAGCATTACCCCATTGGTGATGAACCAATGGGGTAATGTTATGTTATATTGCTGACCATATTTCTATTTGATTATTATTTTTTCATATTTCGACTGAGATTTTTGCAGTCCGTATCTGTGGTCATGACAAATGAACACTACCATTATTGCAGGGTGTGAATTAATCCATTTGAAGCTCATTTGGGCACTTTACTATATTTTAGGGACATTCTTTGGAGATTTATTCTAAATGTCCTTGCAATTCCCATCGGTACTTATAATGTAGTGTTATGCAAGGGGTGTGGCTTATCTATCTCATTATCGATGTCCTGTTAATGTTGCATAAAGTCAGGTTGTTATATTTAGAGTTGTGTTGTGTGTAAACACAATTTTAACTGAGATCTTTGTTGAGTGGCTCATAAAAGATTTTTTGAAACATTCAGCCAGTCTGTAGAGCAAGTGGAAAGGGGGGCTCCCATAATTCACCTCTGTGACTGGTTTGGAAAAATTGTCCTCACAATACACCAGGACCTGTATAGGTGTGTGTGTGTGTGTGTGTGTGTGTGTCAGCCCAAGGTTCTAGCCCTCTAACTAATTTAAATAGAGAGATTGGAGAAGGCTTGGTGAGGGCTGACCTTGTTATATCAGGGGCACCTCACCCCAATTAATCACAAGATCCTTGCCCAGATGGTTCAAGCTAATAAACAGCATTCTGAATCAAGAAATCCCTAAAGTTGTACAGCTACTTCAATGATTACGAACACAAGCACAAGATTAAAGCCAACAGCAAATACCAGCAGGGCAAGTTACTGAGTTATTTGAAGGCAGTTAGGAGTTGTTGTTTTTTTTCTTCTTTTTCTTTTTTTATTGATTTTAGCATTTTACTGCTAGCTCCATGTCATCTTACCCATGGAGTGAAATACCCTTAATGATTTCCTCCTTTCTCGTGTAAATAGAAATTTGCATCCATTTCTTAGGCAGCGATGCTTAGTGAGGATTTCAGGGATTACAGGCCCAAAATTATTTCACACATTCTAAAAGGATTATTTTCACAATGCGAAACGTGTCAGTTTGAGCTCCAGTGTACAATGGCCTTCCTGAGATTTTTACCATTTAGAAAGACATTTCCAAATCAGAGACAATTGAACATTGCAAAGAAAGCGCAGAACGCAGGGGTTAGTTCTTACTCCGTGTTCCCATCATAATTACATTGAATATGACATTACCTGTTCTGTGACATTTTAAAATAACAATATGGCATTAACGCGTGGGCCTGACAAAAAAAAAACAAAAAAACAAGTTTCTGTATATGCAGAGTGTTAAGAACAGGATGTGAGCAGGTGCTGACATCACTTTAGTAATTTCACAGCAACAATTTAAAGGTTAATATTTGTGTCGCTTTTTGGCGGGTATGATGATGGTTTACTCCAATTCCTTCTTGTTTCATCCTCCAAAGGGTATCTGCAAAATTGTTTCTACTTTGTTTTTTATATCCACTCTTTAACCCTCTTTTGTAACAGGTTTCTGTTACAAATTTTGCTATCAATTAAATTTGGTGATTAACATTTTTGATTTTCAAACTAGCAATTTTTAACACAAAAAGCAAAGTTTTTCAAATCAAATAAACTTTAATGGTGAGAGTCGCTGAATAGAGATATATGCTCGAATTGAAATAGTCATGTTATTAGATTAACCATTACATGTTGTCTTTGAGTTTGGAGTGATATATTCTACATGACATTTAAATAGCTTACAGTGCCACATTAGTTTAAAAAAATGAATAAATGAATTCTTGTTGCACAATTAACATTCAAACTTACTTTTTTGTTAAGTCTTCATAGCGAATTGGGAATTTCTGCAAAGAAACTTTCAGCTTGACAAAGAAAACCAAAGAAAGTGTGGCCTTCTCCCCCATCATTGTGCTTCTTCTTAACTGCTTACAAACTGGACTAGCCGCAACACTGCCACCTGCTGAGACGGAGAGTGTGCATTTGTGCTACTGTTGTGATAGAAAGGCACCATAAAGTGCTGCTTTTTTTCCTGTAAATTCAGTAAACCCAAAATCCAAACCCTACTTTATATTAAACATACACAGTTTATAAATTGAAATGTATAATTAACGTGATCGTTAAGTGTTGTTTTTTAGTTGTAATTTTGCAGGCTAATCAGACAGTCAAAGGGAGTTAGTATCTAGAACTAACAATACTGTGCAGCAGGTGTTCCTTCTTAACTCTTACTTAAATATATTTGGAAAACGTTACAAAGAAAAATTAAAGGAGAGACATACTTAACCTACAATAAGATGTACATTAGATAAGGGCACAGCAGGAGGGTGCACAGACAGTAGGTAATATGAAAGCAGATGGGAAGTGAAAGAGAGAGTGTACATCCTGGCCAGGATCCCAGAATACACCAGCTGTTGCTGTAACTTCACCTCTCGCATCCCTTTTCTCCTTTTCTCCCCCAGCTTTTTTCACATACTCTTTAGTCTAAAAGAGCTAATTACTGATGACAAGTTTAATCTTTTTAGTATTGGTGAATAAAACATAACAGGAAAGACACTTCTACATTCTAATCAGCATTTTCTTTTCATTTCTCCTTAAATTCAGAAAGAAAGAAAAAAAATGGTGAGTTCTGAACTATGGTGACAGGATTAAGCAGCTGGTGATAAAGGCCAGCTTTGATGTTGAATTAAACTTTTACAAGCTAAAATAAGAATCTGCATGGACACCACCCAGAGTAATGAAGGGATACGTATGATTTTGGAAATGAGCATCTGTGAAATTGTTAGTCATTTTTTCATCACTCTTGTAGGAGAAAGATATTATTTCACAGTTAGTTTGTAGTGATAGATGTAAATCATCTAGGCACAGAGAGACTGAAACATAGCTGGACAGAACTGCTAGGCCTTAGATGATTCTAACAATTTAAAACAACCAAAACTTAAAATATTGACAGGCTTGGGATACAGCCTTATTATACAGCTGCAGTTCCTCACGCATAGTAATGAGGCCTATAGTAAGTAACATTGCATAGTAACATGGACATTGTTTGGCTGAGAAAATTGAAACCTAAAAATTATTTCTTATGGAAATGTAGTCATGTGAAGTAATGCTTATCTGATATTAATAATTCATTGCAGTCATGGGTTATGTGATTACCAGTGATTTAATTAGAATATACCGACAAGCTAAATAATTATACTTCAACTTACTGTACAAGAGAAAAGAAATAGTGAAAAATAATATCTGGAATGTGAAATCATCCCAAAATACTGCTATGCTATTACTTCAAAAATATAAACCGTTTCTCAGCTTCAAAGAACATAAATCAAACATAAATCAAAGAACTCAATCTGATTTCACAAATACTGAACCACGTCATGTCTGACTAAACCCTACAAAGTAATATATTAGTCTTTTAAAGAAGGATAATATTGATATTGTTTTCTTTTGCCATTTCATGAAGTATGTATATCCACTCATTTAGGCATTTTATGGAGCAAAAACAACAGAGAACAGATCACTTTAGCTTCATTATCTTCGGCATTTCCTGTGTACAAAGAAACAAACAAGGGAGCCCAAATAAAAAAAGCAAGTAGTTGGACACGAGGGAAGCGAAGAACTGCCTGCAGTATTAATGAAGCGCCACAAATGAAGTGAATTGTCATCATTTGCATAGCACACGGGCTTAGGAGTGTGTGCGCGGAAACAGGTGGAGGTGGCTACAAAGGGTTGGCATTTGGAGCAAACAACGATGTGTGTGGCGCACCTTTGTGCGTCTCTCTCTCTCTCTTCTCGGCGTGTCACATCAAAGTCTGAGGCCTGTTGGCTTTGACTTACACCTCATCCAATTAGCCGGCAGTATCTCAGCGACCCTAAAGAATGGCCTGCTCTTTTTGAGGCTCCACGTCACTTGATCTCAAGTAACACTATCCTGGTGCCAAGCAGACATGCACGCATGCACACGCAAGCACGTAAACAAACAAAGGGGCATTTAAACGCACACGCACAATTACATGATACCTGCATATGACCGTGTAATGATAAAATGAGGCAGGAAAAGGGAGTGGGCACAGACGTCAGCGGCATTAGTGAAACAAAAACGCAAGGATCGGGCAGACGGTGAGAGAAGCCAGCTACAAAATTGATGGCTCACAATACACAGGTATGGTAACAAAATGAATTTGTCGCCCTATTGTCTGTAACAAAAGACCTAATTGAATCTGGCCTTCTGTCACTTGTCTGTTGCTCTTTTTGGCATGTTAAGTATGCCGTAAGATATGCTGATTCGCAGCAAGACTGAATTATTTAGGTGGGTAAGTAGCTGCTGCTGAACAAGGAGGACAAAGCACATAAATGCTGCGTTTGCTTGCACAGGTGTCTGTTGCCTGGTTGACATTGACAACATTGATCTGACGTCTACTGTGGAAGGTGAGCAGGTAATCAATGATTACAATTATTATTATTATTATTATTATGAGAAACTTCTATCAATTTTAAAGAGTTTTGTCTCTGTTTCTTTTTTTTTCTTTCTTTTCAGCTGTGACACAGCATTACAATACTCACAAGGACATCTTGGTTCCCTGCACCGCGTCTGTGGAATCCAATTACTAGGTGGCAATTTACACTGTGGGAGGATGCATTACTATTTCAATATTAAGATGTCAAATTACACACAAGGCCTCTAATGCACTCTGGCAATCAGAGTCTGCTCTGACTGCCAGCTACAAAACTGTCAGAGGACGTTTTCACAAGGGAAAGGAAATCTGATTCGCACAGTCTCTCTCTCTCTCTCTCTCTCTCTCTCTCTCTCTCTCTCTCTTCTTCCCCTCTTTTATTTTTGACCACAACTTCATTCAGTTATTCTGTGTTATTGTGTTGTCTTTCTTTTGCTCTCTCCTTCTCTCTGGAGGGGGTTTTGTTGCCCAGATCTCCATGGCAGAGCGATTGATGAGCGGGCCTCAGTTCTCTGACAGTTGACATTTACTAGGAGACTCTCCTTGGCGTGCCAGGGCTGTTGGCTTCACTGCAAACCAATAGATAACCAGATGCTGAGTGTGCTTCGAAACAGAGCTAAAAAAAAAAAAAAATCAAGAATATCAAGCACAATTTATTAGAAGACATACACACAAAAACATTGTTTGGTGAATAGTTAGACAAATGAAAAGAAAAAAAAAAAACAGGTCATACTGATGAGTTGAAATTTTAAAAATGAACACATCTAACAATTTTGAGCTTATTTCTCTCATGTACTAAAGCAAAGGATCAGGTAAAAATGAGGTGGGGAAAAATACAATTACAAATATATACATTCTTAGCTATTTATCTCACTAGATGTAGCACAAATCCTATCCGAAAGTAAGAAAAGGTATGAAAGATAGGGAGGGGTGAACTCCCTTTCCTGCAGCACTCTCCGTATTGTCGTCTTTGTACCTTCTACCGAATTGTTCTCTTCTAAAGGCCTGAACAGTGTACACATGCTACAAAAGCTGACGTGAGAGGTGGTTTTACTCCGAGGAGGTTCGCCCGCTGAACAGGAAACAGATATGGTGCCTGACATCTTGTGAAGTTGTCTCCGTCTCCGGGTAAAACCCTTTGGGGAGCGAAAGAGGACAGGGAGCAGCAGCGGCAGCACCGGGACCATCAGGGCCGTCTATATACTTGCCAGCCACTAAATCTTTAATGCAGGAGGCCTCCACAAATGCATGGGCAGCATGGTGTTGTCACCCCGGCATATTTTATCACTGATCAAACATTAGTCGGCAGCTGTTGTAAACTTGTAGCTGTCTCGATGGCAGTGCTGGTGACAGGCTCCAACACACTGCTGAGAGACTATGGCCCAGCTGGCTGCTTTGCTTACTTACACTCTGGATTTATGTGGGAAAAAATAAAAAAATAATAATAAAAAATAATGCTTTTCCCATGTCTTATACAACTTTTTTTTTGTTTCTCACCATCACTCACTTTCCTAATTTTTTTCTTCCTAGCTTGTAGTTTTCTGTCAAAGCCGTACTTTCACACTCACTCCTCTATTTTCCTTCTCGTGTAGTTCTGTGCTGCTGTTTCCTCATAGTGCAACTGGAGACTCGTATCTTGCATATCTTATCCAGAACCTGACAGTGCTAAAAAAATAAATAAATAAAAAAGAGACAGGTAAGAGCAACAAACAGTATACCTTCAGAGTCCCGGAGAAGCCCTACAACTCAGGCAGGACGGGTTTTGACAGAAAAAAAATAAATAAAAAGAAAGTGGCGACAAATGGTGACACTACAAAATCTGTTGGGGTTTAATTGTCACAGTTAGCCCTCACCAGAGTTTCCAATTTTATTTGGAAGAAATTGGGAAGTATAAGGCCTCTTGTCAGGCTGGTTATCAGAGATAGAAGCAACATAAATGACTCACTTAAGTATTGAAGTGACCAAAACTGACTAAACCAATCTATTTTTCATCACGGGAGTGTGTTTTTTATTATTATTTATTCGGAATACATGAGAACATTTGGAGTTTCACCCACCTAGATTCAGTTATGTTTGCATTTTGTCATGTGTCATGTATTTATTTTGGTATATCCCATCAGCTAAAATGTGTGAAAGCGTAAATGGTGTCTTTGTTGTTTCATATAGGAAAACCGCGTGTTTCATTGTGGAAACATTGCTAAATATGTGTTTATGCAGAGTAAAACATCCTCCTAAGCAAATATATTAATATTTGATGGCTTCATTTATTATGTAAATTCCTCAACTGAATATTTCAGTAATTGGTTGCGACATGAGTGTCCCCTCGCCCCCTCCTGCTTTCCTCACCATGTGTCTCTTTTGCACAAAGGCAGCGGTTGGAAAGCTCACTATTGGGAATTACCTTTTGGCTGGCACTAAATAATTTTTATATCTAATTTATTTCATGATAACAGGCACACGCAAAGGGAGATTTCCTCTCAGCCAGCCAAGTGCCTTGTTGGCAATGATTGATTACCCAATATCTAATTAGCTGAGATCCAATCACGTATTATGCAGAGAGCAGACAAACAAACTGAAGTCAACTGTCAGGTGATTGATTGATGACACTCCCAATCCTGCTTTTGTTTGCCTTAATGTCCTGATGCTTGTTACAACCACCAAAAGCTGGGTTGGACAATGCTGTATGTCATTCTGACGGTGATTTGTCGGCCTCCTATCTTTCCCACCAAAAAGCATCCATTCTGACCGCCTGTGTCTGTTTTTAATTGTGTGTGGGTCTTTGCGGACAACAGGAGTTTATATATCTGTATCTCTGACTGGGCATTTGTCTCGGTGAGAATGCATTGTTGAGGACATGGAAGACATTTGTCAGGTTGTTGGCCCTATTAAAGCCAGGTCTCCTTCGCTCAGCCTGAGGGCAGGTTGGTTTTTAGCAAAGAGTGAGGGAGACTTTTACACTCAATGCTAACAGCTTTAATTAAATGCTGTGCAGCACTCATTGGTTTTGTTATACCAGGAAATTTCAGATTTTTCCAATTATGTTTCATTGCTCCAAATATAGAACAGAAAACAAAACACTGTTTACACTTTAATATATGGAGAATGCTATTGTTAGAGAGCAAATCATTTCTAAAAAAAAACTACAAAACTTCTAACTTTTGTTTTTATATGATGAAGTCAGTAAGACAAGTCACTACATTCAACATATAGCAATATTGAAATACAAAAAGCATACTTTTTTTCCAACAGAGGCCAAATGATGACATTTGAAACACATACAGAGTGCAGAAGCTTAATAGAACTTGACAAAATGCAAGGAGGAAACAATTTTTGAAAGAAAAAAAAAGGCCATGGAGAATTTCTATTTGCTGTTTGCCCCAAGCCAAGGAAGATACATTAATTATATAGAAGAAGGTGCTCTGGTTGAAAAGAAACCAAGATTAAACTTTTTGCATTTAATTTAAAATGCAAAACTGTGCATTTTGAGGAAAATCAATAACTGAAAACTCCAGTACATCAAGAACTAATTATGCCTAGCATAAATCATAGCAGAAGTACTCTTTGGGGAGGATTTCCTTCAGCAGGTGGACCATGGATGAAGACATACATAGAGCAATACTTGAGAAAACACCTGCTAGATTTAACAAACATTTCAGAATCTAATGTTTGATGACAAAAGTAACATAACAGTGATGCAAAAGCTCCTGCTCCATCTTTGACATCCAAGATGGAGTCTCAACATTCTTTGTGTCCCTTATGTTTTTTTTTTTCATTATTATTTCAGCTCTCATTGTGTCAGTTCACTATATTTGTTCGATTCCCCCAAAAAATTATTATATGTGTATATAATTATTATTATTGTATTTATGTATTTCCTTTTAAGAGCAAACAGCACAGAGAAATGACAATTTGGTTTCATAAAAAATAAATAGCAACTTGGGGGGCCGCAGAGGTTTCCATTAGTAAATAGGGTCGGAAACTCACTCAAATGTGCACATGGACGTATAAAGGGGTGGGTGGGTGTTATCCAAAGCTGACATGTTCAGGGTTCAAGGATAAGGCCATCAGAGATTCAGCTGCAATTTATTGTGAGATATTCAGCATTTGATCTCAGTGACAGTAGCCTCTGGCTTCCTTCATAAGAACTAAAACATCTCTTTTTTTAACCCCGGATGTGTGTGATTAGCGGCGCGTGTGCAAACAGCGTGCAGATTTGTGTGTATGTTACATGTGTACTTCGGTGTGTGCACATGAGTTCCCGAGGAGAGACAGCGAGGGTAAAATTTTCTGACATACATCAAACATCTGAAGACAGATGTCTGGACAGCATTAATCAAAACTTTCCCCATTTCCTAAAGAATTAATCACTAAATAATTAATTTGGCAGTTGCAACCAGCAGTTTAAGGGGGCTTGTGCCTTCCTGCTGGTAAGAATTAGTCCTTGTCGGGAGGCTAGATTGATATATTTATTATTTATCAGATTAATCATGGCTGGAGACATTAGGATCCACTGTTGAGATCATACAAGGAGGAGGGGGGAGAAAGAGAAGGCAGGTGGCAGATGTGTGTGGTGATTACAGTGCAAGGTGGTCAAGGGTACACTTGGGTGCCCAGACACACACACACACACACACATGTACACACGCACAAGCACACACACGCAATACACTTTAACGCAATTTAAAGAGAGACTGGCGGTCAGGACGTCTGTGTAGCCCCAAGCACTTCTTGTTTCCAAAGCCAGTGCAGTAGGAGGGAGGGTGGGGGGCGGCTCAAGTAAAGATGCAATTGATCCAACAGCTTTACAGAGGTCAGGCCAGATCCTGGGGTCATTTCTGCTCATGATAAATGTCCAGAGAAGCCCCCAGAGGCTTTGGGAAATGACAAACTCATATTAAAACAATGTATGTTTCTTTCACTCTGTGATTAACAAAGACATTTAAAAAAAAATCTAAGGGGTATTTTTCTATTACTTTTTTCCCCAATAATATGAAAGATGGTCTGACAAAAAGATGCATAACAATAGTTGTCATATCAAGGTCAGTTGGCCAACTACTAGTTACTCTTTCTGACAAACTGCTCATTCTCTTCATAATCTAGTTTGTGTGAATATTGTGGCAGCTCAACATTGCTTTTGTAATGTGTCGCTACAACGTCTTTACAGTTGTTTTATTGCTTGTAGCTCAAGATTCAATAGCTCACTTAGACCTAAATGCCTGAACTGGTTTGTGACAGGATCAGACTCTGCTACAGCCATTTTGATGCCCTAGGTTCTTCTTCTGCATGTGCAGGTTCTCTCATCGTACACCAGCAAACTCCAACGGTCATAAAATGTGTCTACTTGCTTAAGTGGTCTTTCTAAATTGTCTTCAGGTGTGCACGTGCGGTGTGTGTGTGTGTGTGTGTGTGTGTTTGTGTGTGTGCGTGTGTGTGTGTGTGTGTGTGTGTGCATGTTTCTCTGCCCTCTGTGTCTTTTTGGCAGCAGGTAAATGTGACCCAAAATAGATTTTTTTCATGCCTATATGAAAAATGGAAATGTAAAAGTACAAAAAGTAAAAGTAAAACAGAAGCATATCTGCGTTCTGAAAAATATGCAGATGTATAAACAAAGAAGCATCTTATATTAAAAGTAGCTTTTTTTTAGTAAAAAATGCTGTTCAATATTTAGAACATAAATTAACGTTATGGGACTTAAATGATTTACAAATCACTACCTTTTGTATTTTTATAAAACAAACTTGCGCACTGCCTCCAGTGTTGCAAATAATGTTTTATATGCAATCAAGCATTACCACAGATATGTGCTTTAACTGTTCAGTACAGAAAACAGCTGTACTTGCCACATATTAATTCCAGGACCCAGAGGGAAATTACTATTTCACCCCAAACACCTTTCATATCTCCTGTATCTCCTCACCTATTTTATAAATGAATCAGTCCAGCAAACGAATTGGCATAACTGTACATCATGACAGATATAAAAAGATGAGAAAATTTGGTCATACAAGATTTACATTTCTTTAAAAACACAATCAAAAAATTAAATCAGTGTGGAAAAAAAAACTTTATTTCCTCCCCAAAAAACATAAAAAGCCTAGTTATATTATTATTAGCAGTCAGGGGAAAAGGCACCTTCAACCAAGAAATATTATTCTTTGAAAAAAGGTTATATTGAAACAAGTTTAGGGCAACAATAGAGAAAGGAATGAAAGGTAGGAAGTCAAAACACAATGCTCCTTCCGTGGACAGGAATAATCCATTTTGTGAGATGATTTGGCTCCAGATCTTCAGGGACTAACCCTTGACATGAAGTCATATTGTGTTGGAGTTTCAGGCTTAAATTCATACATCAATTATTTACTGTCACCGCCGATTGTATAAGTGTAGGAAATTACAAGGGAAGGGTATTTTCTCTCAGGCAGAAAGAATGTGATACAGTGGATACACCCCACCTAATGTGAGCGACCCAGAGTCCAAGCAGTGACCAACTGAGGAATTATTTATGCATTAGAAAACAGTATGTTGGCGCAAAGCAAAGAAGGCAGACACATTATTTTAAACCTTTCATAACACGCATCAATATTTCAGCAGAAATAAATAAAGGATGCTTGACTTGTTTGGAGGACAGATGTATCCCGCCCTGCTTGGCTAGCTTGGAGCAGGGACTCTTGGGATGCCACGCATACCAGCCTTCAGTAAAACCCCTCTATTTCTTTTTAATCATCCACTTAGAAAAGGGTGACTGGAAGAGCTGTCAAGGTGAGCTCCCTTTATGATAGAGGATGGATAGATTGTGAAACGTAAGGAGAAGGGTAAGGCACCAATGTAGTTTGCCGTGCTATTCCACGAGGAGAGTTAAGGTCACTTAAGTTGAATTAAAGACAGCGTAAATAAATACACATATAGGAAAAATTATGGAAATATGTGGTTAGCTGATTTCTTTTTTTGGAACAATACTCCTTGGTAAGGAATGAAATAGATCTATATTGCTTGATTCCCTTTAAATGGTGCTACATATGCAAGAAAATTGCATTTGTGTGTTTCAAACAGCTTGAAACCCAACAGCAACATCGAGTGACTGAAGTTTGAAAGAACAAGACATATTAGTTATCAAACAATTTATCCTTTTAACAAACCAAGTCTCTGTAGCTAGTCTCTCTGATTAACGTGATTTGTGATTTGTAAGGTCAACTCACTTTGGAGAATAAACTTTAGTGCCCAAACTGCAGAAATATGGGAAGGTAACAAGTAGCAGAAACTCATTTCAAAATCTATCTGCAAACAGATTGCCTCCTATGATGACTAGCCTGTGATATACCACCCTGAACATTCACACTTCCTCCACCAAACTGGTGCAGCAGTTAGCATTATTTGCCTCAGTTCCAGTGCACAAGTTGCCCATACTAGCTTAAACAGGCCTCGCCATGAAGGCAGTCAGAGACGGGCTTCTGCCAACCCTACAAAGAGAACTGATTATCATACTCTGCAAAACTTCACTACAAACATGTAAAGCATTGCCAAGCACGCAGAAAGAATGAGAAGGTGAACTGGAACTATAAAGTTTCAGCTTGGTGTTCTCTTACAATGTGCTTGGCCTACTGTCTTTTTAATATGTTCTGTTGATCAGGTGCCAATTGACTGTCAGAACCTTGAGTGCCAAAGCTCAAATAAAGAGTCCATGACAGGCAGGTTAGGAACTTTTTTTTTCCTGCTTAATTGTGAGCTTCCTCTCTTTTTACATTGTCATTTACTCAAATTTGTGTTTTAGTATTGCTAGCAACACACACTGCTAATTACCAGTTATTAAACTAATCACCTAATTTACCTGGTATGGTTAAAGTCTTTTCTTTGTTTTTAAAGCAAATGAGTCAAATTATGTGTTGTTTCCTCTGCCCCTGATAGAACCAGTTTCTATGTTATATTATGTCACGTCATAGTCCTTAAAGTGAAATAAAAAATGGGTTATATCAGTCAAAACTTTACAAAACTGGCAATCAGAAATAAGCTATAAGATTACGTGCTTCTCTATGAAGTTGTGACTATTTTAAACTGGAAATTTATTATTTTTTTAATTTCAGTTACAAAGGGTTCACAAATTTAGCATCTGTTTTTGTGTAACATTGTTGTCATTAGTCCGCTGTGTGTTCCTAATGCATTACATAAAAGTAAAAACTCTTGTAGAGTGAAGAAAAACATTGGTTAGTTAATAGTCAAATTGATTACAATGCCATGTATACCTTTTTTCTTTGCAACCCAATCACTATGCCCTTTGATTTGTGTGTTTGGGGAAAGAAAATCAATTCTCCAGGACTAACAAAGTAAGAAGCCCAGAAAGACTGAGAGACACAGAAAGGCTGCTTCTGTTGCAGGACAATGTGCATTGTATCCTATTACAGTCCCAACTGAAATAGACTAAATGCACAATAATTAAGATAGTGCAAGGCATAGATCATTTAAACCAAGGCTACTCAGATATATATGTATGTTGGTCAAAGCAATATTAATTCTGCTTCTCATCATTACATACATGTGCCTGCATTTTGCCGTGATTATGTCTGAGGTTTTCCAGGGTGACTTTTCAAAAAGATTCTAAGGAATCCATCCATCCATTTTCTTTACACCCTTGTCCCTTAGTGGGGTGAGGAGGGTGGCTGGTGCCCATCTCCAGCTGACATTCTGGGCATTCTGGACAGGTCACCAGTCTGTCACAGGGCAACATAGGACAAACAACCATACACACACACATTCACACCTAGGGACAATTTGGAGAGGCCAATTAACTTGACAGTCATGTTTTTGGATTGTGGGAGGAAACTGGAGTACCCGGAGAAAACCCATGCATGCACAGGGAGAACATGCAAACTCCATGCAGAAAGACCAGGAATGGGAATAAAACCCAGAACCTTCTTGCTGCAAGGCAACAGCTCTACCAACTGTGCCACTGTGCAGCCCCCGATCTCAAAGTAAAAACAAAGAAACAACAGCGAAGCCTGGTGCTTTTTTCAAAGTTAAGATTAAGTCCACCATGTTTTGCTGACAGATGCAATCGTGTGTCCATTTAATTGATATGGCCACACAACATGCTAGCTAACACACCTACAAAGTAGGTGTCTTTTTTTCCCCCAAAATAATATATATTGTATCATTTATTAAAGTTCATTATGCCTTCTGCAATTAGTTCCTGATTTTTAGGATCAAAAATCTGATGTTTCCTGCAATGCATCATTCTATACCTAAACATTGGGATTCAAAAGGTTGTTTTTCATTTAACAAGGAAAAAACATACAAAACAATCTTGTGCTGTGTGGAAAAAATAATTACATCTCTAGTTTAATAAATGTAACTTGACTGAGAGTTGTGTTTTCTATCTTACTGTCACAATGTGGTGTAAATATCTTATTTGATTTAATCAAAGTTACATACTGCAGCTTCTACATCACCCAACCTGAACAAAATGGTACAGGTGGGGTGGTTTGTGTTTTTGTTAGGTTGGTTTATGCTTCAAAAGTCCTTTAAAAAAAAAAAAAAAAAAAAAATATATATATATATATATACACAGTCCAGTCACATTAATGTGACCATCTGTCAAAAGCCAGAATAACCACCTTTTGCAGAGCGAACTGCTACGAGACGTGCAGGAAGAGAGTCACTTAGGTCCCTGAAGGTCTTCTCTGGGATGTTGAGCCATGCCGACTCTAATGCCGTGGCCAGCTGCGCTAGATTACGCGGTTGAGGATCCATGGCGCGAACAACTCGATCGAGATGGTCCCACAGATGCTCGATTGGGTTTAAGTCAGGTGAGTTTGCTGGCCAGCGGAGGACGGTAAACTCATCCTGGTGCTCTTCGAACCACGCACGTACACTGGCAGCTGTATGGCACCTCGCATTGTCCTGCTGGAAGATGCCATCATCCTGAGGAAAAACAATGCGCATGTAGGGGTGGACATGGTCCGCAAGGACAGATGCGTACTTGTATTGATCCATCGTGCCTTCCACAATAATCAGTGAACCCAGAGAATGCCAGGAAAACATTCCCCAGACCATAATGCTCCCGCCTCCAGCTTGGACCGTTCCTGCAATGGTTGCAGGGTGGTTCCTTTCAGAGGTTTCACGCCTTATACGCCAACGTCCATCTGTCCGATGGAGCATAAAACGCGATTCATCTGAAAACGCTACCTGTCGCCACTCAGTGGACGTCCAGCTGCTGTACTGGCGTGCAAATTCTAGCCTTCGTCGTCGATGAACACCAGTCAGCATAGGTGCACGAACCAGGCGTCTGCTTCGGAGGCCCAGACGCAGCAATGTTCGCTGAATAGTGGTTTGGGAGACACTTGTGGTAGCCCCTTGGTTCATTTTAGTGGTCAGTTGCTCAACGGTAGCCCGTCTATCTGCCCGAACGCATCTCCGCAACCGTCGTTCGCCTCTGTCATCTATGGCCCGTGGTGCACCACATTTGCCACGTCGTTGATTTTGGACAGTCCCATTTTGCCATGCACGGTACACTTTTACCACGGCGGCACGCGAACAGTTCACAAACTCAGCCGTTTCGGAAATGCTTCCACCCTTGGCCCGAAAGCCAATGATCATGCCCTTTTGGACGTCGGATAAATCGCTTCGTTTCTGCATTACGCCAACAATTGAAATGTTTTCCGAAGCCCACACACACCCTTTATATACGCTCAACTGCACTGTGCTGCCACCTGCCTTCTGTGATTGGTTATTTAACTCTGAAGTGGAAAGTACGTGGTGGTCACATTAATGTGACTGGACTGTGTATATATATATATATATATATATAATAAATAAATGATTCCTAAATTATTTTTATATTTTAAGGAATTTTGATGGTTTTCTATCAGACAATTAAAGAAATTGATCTCCAGATTTCAAGATTATTTTATTCTCCATTTTCTTTGTGTGAACCAACAACGGGTGCGAATTGAAACGTTACACGATGCAAGCATGAATCATTTCTTTATTAAATTACATCAAAAAAATGGGAAAGGAAATTTAAACTTCTAATTTCGGCAATGTTTGCTCTATTTTTCGGCACTTGCTGGCATGGCATCACAGCGTGCACAGCTCAATCAGGCCGTGCAAAGGAGAATGGATGAATTTCTTTCCTCCTGAATGCCTGAGGAGAATAAAAGGTGCCAGTTTGAGTCTCAGATCTTTACATCCTCCTCCAGAGCTGTTCTTCCCCTCACAATAAACTGTCCCTTTTTATGCATTTTAAGTTCACCCACTTATAATCTGGATGAGATAGCTCCCTCTCCATAGCTCTAAGCGGTATAACTCTTCTATGCCTTGCTTTATCTCCATGTTCCTACAAGCCAGCTTGAATGGGGAAACCATTATCTCTGGACTCACAAAGGAGCCAGACGTCCACATTCAAGATGTTCTATACATGATATATTGATCAATTCGCAGAGACTAATAGCATTGTAATGAATGGAGAAGGGGGCCGAGTTAATGTCTCCTGGGTTCATACAAACTGCAAACTGCAAATGAAGCATTCAGTGACACAAAAGCTCTGGTCCCCTGAATTACAATTAGACCCAAGCCTCAATAAAAGTCAAGGAGTTGTTGCTCAGCCCTCTGTCTAATTTACTGCTGAGTCCTATGACAGCCTGAAAAAAAACAAAAAAACAAATGGCTGCAGTTAGTTGAGCCTGAGATGCTTGAGATGGAATCATTAAAAACCAGTTTAGGCGCCACATTAAGATTTTATAGGATAGTACTGACCTAGTACTTTTAGGCTAACACAAAAATAGGTTGATACTGGCAATAAGATTTCTAGATTGTATGAAGCATTTCCATCAAATAATTTTGTGGGGAAATACAACCAGAGGAACTTCTTGGGAACAAACAGCTGAACCATATTTCTAGATAGTTCAGAAAAAGTCTTGAAAGAAACTCACTTAAGGAAACTAAAACGAAAACAATTTTACACACTGATGAGAACCAATTATGATTTAATTAAGAAATTTTAGGTAATTATTTGCATATATTTAGCAAGGTAAATATTAAGCAACAGTTTTGAGAAGAAATAATGTAAGTTATGCTAATTGTGTAGTACATAAATGATTTAGAGAAGTCCAACTGTTATGTATAATGTACTTTATGATAATATAATGTGATGATACTTTATGTGGATTCTACAATATCTTTTTTTTCTTTATGAAATACACTGATCTCATCACTCAAACATATTTTTAGGTTCTTACAATTTAATTTTCCATTGATTTCAAATTTAGAGTCAAAAGGCAAAATGTGTCCCTTTATATGTGAAAAGCAGAACAAAATATCAGCGCAATTATTCATTAGCAACAGGATATTAGCGCACATGGAGAATCGTCCTCCAAAATCCATGATTGAAACACACAAGTTCAGATTGATCAATACTGAGTGCATCTGATTAATAAAACTACAGTTTTACAGCTGCAGTAAAAAAATGTTACCACTGTGGTTTCTCAAGAAGCATTCCTAACAAACACCTTTTATGCTCCTTCATGAAGTTGCCCTCCATATAAATGAATAAATAGTAAGAGCTAGTTTGCAATTCAGACAAAAACACATATGAACTCTAATAAGATAGGAAAGTCTAATTCAACCTTTTCCTGGCAACCATGGCTTAAACAGAGGAATTGCTTTGGCTCACTGCTCGGTGAAAAAACTCTGTTAACAAGTTTGACTTTGGTCCATTTAAATAGCTAGAAACAAATTAAACTAAGACTTCTATAAATAATTGTTCTGTATTCTTTTCTCCAATACAGAAAAAAACAAGTTTTGCATGGTTGTTTTTTTTTTTTTTTCCTTTTCATAACACAGCCCATAAATACAAAAGGTAAACACCTTATTGGACACGTCACAAAATGAATGAGAATATTCTGCCAGATCGATATTTTATCTTAAATTTAGTATTAGCAGATGGTTCTAAAATATTTCCATAAGATGTTACATTCTACATCTTTTTTATTGCTAGGGAGTAAAAAAGTTAGCAAAGAAAAAAACAACAAAAGCATCAACACAATGATATATTCAAAGTTGTACTGCCTACTAATCTGATTGTAATACGTCATTATGGCTGTCATGTGTTTTGTTGGTATCAGTACAATGTTACCCAATGTGGATACAACTCTGAGGATATATATTCCTGACTCTTGCACCAGATAAAAAGAAAGAAAAAACATCCACATTAGACCATATGTAACTCCACTGTCATCTTAACATTCAAGTACAATCCTTTTCAGTGGCAGCCAGAAACCGTTCTTTCTTCTTCTTCTCTGTTTTATGAATAATGCTAAGTATATTACTCACTGACAACAATGCCTCCCATTTCAATTTATGTTCCAGCAACCTCGCAGCATGAGAGTCAATTTGTATCTGCCTGTGCAGGCTCTCACATTTAAGTTCAGAAGCAAGAAGGAGGGGTTCTGTCGGCATTTGATATGCTTGGATTTAGTGCATAAGACAATAGGGGCCTCCGGAGTAATGCGTGATTTTCTTTTCCTTTCAGAGGCCCCTGGAGCAATGTTATGAGATTTTCCTTTTTCTTCTTCATGGAAACCACTTGCAGCAAAGCCCACCTACAGCTTGATGTGCGAACCCGCCTCTTTTTTTTTTTTTTTTTTTCTTTTTAATCCGCTGCCATTCATTGGTTGGGAGAACTAACAAAGATGACTTTTGACAACCCAAGAAATCTAACAGCAGCTGTCAGAGCTTTTCACAAACTAAAAAAGAAAAAAAAAAACAGAGGTAGAGGAGCAGCCTACACACTCAGCACTCCTCTCATTTACACCTACCACTTAGGCAACACACACTAAACGAAATCATTCCCAGAAACCTCAGTCGGCATGGCCTCTTCTTCTGCTGCTCAACAAGAACTTTTGCTGACACTTTTGCTTGGAGAAGAGGGTTTAGAAGACGGGGGGGGGATAAAGAGAAAGGGAGACGAAGGCAGGGGGCTGAGCGAGGACAGCAGTGGCATAGATGTGGGGGACGGGACGGGTGGGGGGAATGGCAGCTAAAAGGATTAAATAGTGAATTAGCTCACGTTTCCGAGGGTTCACTTTCCTGATCTGGTGAGCATTTCAGTCAGCGAACCTTTTTTTTTTTTTTTTTTTTCCAATCCCGTCACTCTTCTTCCAGCATCTCTCCCACCCTCAACTCCTCCACTCTATTTTTCTGTTTCAATGGGTTAGTAGAATAAGAGCGAGTCTTGGCAGTCACTCCGGGTGACACTTCATGGGTTCACTAAGGGCACTGCTGCTCCTTTTCCTGGGGCTTGAGGTCGGAGAGACGATGAGGTCTCCGTGTGGTTCAAGAAAAACAATGGCGGCCCGACAAAACACTGCTTGGGGTTGCTGGCTTGTGAAAACGTGTGTTGTTCTTGGGGCCTGATGCTCTTTGAATAGATTTGTTAAAGTCCGTGTGTTAGGTGGGCTCTCAAAGGAGTGATGCAGGAGGAAGTGGTAAGTCTGAGCCTGAAACAACAAATTATCACTAATTTGTGAATATTCTGTCTTAATATCCAAACTTTGATGTCATTTTGGCCACACCAAAAAAAAAAAACAAAAAAAACTGTCCTCTTCCTTCTTCATACCTCGATCCTCCTCCTTCTCCCCTGCTTCCTCCTTTTCTTCTATTTCTGCCACGCAAAGATAATCAGGTTTATGTAAAGTATGTGTGCTCTTTTGACAGTTGGCAATACCTCATTAATTCAATCACACCAAGCACCATTGTTCCCAAAGTGTTTGAAATGCGTACCAGGGAAGGGAGCCTTTTTAAATCCCGTCAATCAACGTTAACATTTTTCTAGCTGTTGCCATGGCTGAGGCCAGAGTTCATGAAAACACAGAATATGAGCGGACAAAACAAGAATAAAGACTTATTTGAGATCGGGCCTTTTAAAAGGACATCTACGACGCACAAAAACACGAAAATCAAATGTAGACAAGTTTGGACACTATGGCTTGCCAAAGGGGGTAAGAGAAAAGAGCGTTTGGAAACCAAACAGGCACCATGAAGAGTTGACCTGGTGTGGGGGGCTCTGGGAAAAAAAAAGGATGAATCGTTTACCGGAAGGACCAAGATTGTTGTTTTGTTTTGTTTTGTTTTTTCCTCTCCGCTGCATGTCCTCAAATGGCACAACGGCTAATACTTTACAACACATGACTAATAGTTTTCCTTTGTTGTAATGGCCGGCTGGAATTCGGCTTGTGAATCAGAATAAAAAACATGTACTATAAAAATACAGAATTCACATTTTCATTACCCGGATTGGGGAAAAGCTTCAAAAATCAATACAATTTGAAACAGTAAAATGATATTTTTTGCAATGAGTAACTTTTACAATCACAATCTTTTTTGTTTTATTAGATTCTTTTAGATGCACTAGTAGTCACAGTGGGAGGGAAAGAATTGATTGATAGCTTTTCTTAAATTTAAATATTAATAAGGATAAGGTGTGTATTCATCTCCTTTCCTCTAATACCTTTTTATAAACCTCAGTTTATGAAGGAAACCCATTGCCATCAGAGAGAACCAAATCAGTAAATAAATATGCCTCTCATGTAAAGGAAATAATTTGTTACAAAATAAATGGCACCACAAACACCAAAGAAGGTACATGAAATGAAAATGTGTGAACATTTTTGAAGCAAGGACAAAAAAACACATTTTCAAGTGTCTAAAATCAGATGCAACACTGTTCAAACTACTGAACAGTGTTACACGGTGGTGGCATTATGATGCTGTGGGGATAATTTCTTTCTGCAGGGACAGTAAGTTTGTCAGAATTGATGGAAAGATGGATTTTACTTAATACAGCAACAGCTACAATAATGTAATGGTCTGCTTTAGGACTGAACAATATTGTAGCATGAATTAGTTATATTATTAAATGTTGTCATCATATTAATTATGATTGAGCCCATTTTTTCCTCACCTTTTGCATCATTTCAATATTTTCATCACTGTCAATGAGCTTTAGCGTATTGATCACAAAGATCTAAATATAGATCTATATAGAAAGCATTAAAATTTCAACTCATTAAAAAATATGGTATTATTGGCAGGTTGAACCTCAATATAAGTCTTATGGCCAAGTATATATTGCATAGAGTAACTAATTTGGAAAAATACCAACATCAATTACATTAAATTATGAATAATGATTCCAAATTAGAATGTTGTGCAGGTCTGGAATGTCCAGACCTAAGTCCAGACCTAAATCCAATTGTATGTTTGTGGGCAAGATTTGAAAGCTGACATTTCCAAACAGTATCCATGCAATCTGACTGAGCTTGAGATATTTTGTAAGGAAGAATGATTTGTATATGTAAAATCTTTTGAAACACCACGTATAGTCTTTTCTGTTGTTGTTTTCTAGCTCACAATTATATTCTACATTGTGTTCATCTATATGTTAAAAAGTAGACTGAATTTTGTGGATGAATGAAACAGAATGCAGAAAAGTTAAGGATTGTGAATCATTTTTGCAAAGTATTGTATGTGGATAAGGTGAAATTGTTTGAAAAATGATGGCTCTGCATATTTACATAAAGTGAACATTTATTGTGTTAATATCACTCATAAGCTCAAACGCTGTTGGACGAAGACATATGGTGCAGTGAACATCAGTGGCCAGGTCTGCCCTCTAGTTGCCACTAAGTCAGTTACAAAGTTAGACAGCCAACAGAGACACAGATTCACTGTAATGCTCCAACTCAGTGGATTTTTTTTAAATAAAAAAAAATCCACTCAGCTTAGAAATCAGTCTGTTACACTGAGTTTAAAAGGAACATTGTTAAAAACCCATAACTTTGAAGATTAAATAAAACAGTGATAATTTCACTAATACTTTTCAGGATTTTTGCGCTTTTTTTATGCAGCTCATCAAATAGTATCACAAAAGGTAAATCTGGTGGTACTATGAAGGATCCTAACGTCTCCTTCTGTGTCCATTACATCCTAATCTGCTGTGAGAATGAGCAAAAGAAGAGTGAGGAGCAGGAAGATTAAGCCATTGAAGCACTGGGTGGGTGATTCCTACGCACCACTGATTCCTTTCAGGCCAATTTAAACACTGTTTGTTTATTAGTGCCCTGTGCTCGGCATTAGCAGCCTAGCTTATCGTGGCACACACACACAGTGCAACAATGCTGCACTGTTCAAAGCCCCAATATTGTTTAGTGTGTATGAGTGTGTGTGCGTATGTGTAGAAGTTGAGCTGTTCATGTAGCCGGTCTGACTTTGTTTAAGTAGTAAAAGACCATGTGAGACACGACTTATTGGATATTGATGCTCTTATGCTTTGTGTAAACAAGCTCAGCACACCCTGTTACTACACAGCATCTATGGCACTGACAACAGACTTAAAGGTGCACACAGGAGATTCGGCCTCACTAATCTCTCCTCTCTGTTTACCATATATGCATGGACATATCACCTGCTCCTGCCACTGTTTGAGAAATACCTATGGAAACCGTGTGCGACCGTATCATTATAATCTGTTTTGTTGTTTTTCTTTCCCTCCTCTGTCCGACCCATATCCTTTATGTTTTGTCAAACTCCTTCAGTGAAAAGCCGGGTTTGCTTTTCAGTCGGTATCTTCACACTGTTTTTTTTTTTCAGCTTGTTTCTTTCCTTTTTTTTCTTTGAAATCCATGTTTTCTTTTTCTGCATTAGCAAAGCTGAAACATAACATAGCACTCATGTTGAAATAACTGGTATAATAAAATACGACTGCTTCCGCTGGCGATCTCCTTGGTTCTGGCCACTGCAAGGCAGTGTTGTACATGAATTACTTTTAATATGTCAAGAAAAGTAATTGGAGAACATATCGACGTGCTTTTATACAAATGTAAGCACATAGAGTTTTCTAGATACATTTAACAGCTTAACTTTGTGTTCTTTTTTTGAAACGTGTAGAGAAACTTGAGCATTAACACAAATCCAGGTCTTTTTAAGCGTTGACGTTTTAAATATAGATTATGTGGGAAACATCAGACAAGGTAAATGGGCATACTTGTATTTGACTTATGGCTTAAAAATAGATATGTTTGAAATGTTTCTTGAAATCATTTGAAAACCAATGCTAGGTTATAAAACATGCAGATGAAATTTATAATAAAATAAGAAAAAATAAATTTCCCTGCAAAGAGAACCCAATAAACTGTCCGCAAACTCTTGTGAGTGTTTGTAGCTCAAAATATTAATCCTAAACATTTCAAGCAACTTCCTATACTAGAAAATCAGATTTTGTCTATCAATTAGTAAAAGCAAGATTACAAATAAAACACAACTCCAGGCATTATGTGTTTTATTTTTTTGCTAATATTTTTAGTTGGAGTAACAGGGCCATCAATTTAAGCTAAACTAAGATGAACAACTGGATAGAAAATCTACTTTTTGTAAGCATGACTGTCAAACTGTGGAACTTTGGAAAACTTTGGAAAAATAATATAAAGAAAACACTGAAGCCCATTCTTTATGGATCCAGAGTATTCTAATAGCTCATATGTTGACGGTTAATCAGGTATATCTGGGTTGTTGGACTGGACCCAACAATTCCTATTTATGATGAAAACCTTCTGTTTGACACCTTTACTTAGAAAGTAAAGGCAGAGCTGACTTATATATTTTCCTGATTAATTGTAACATTTTGCGTCACATGGGGAAAGTGTTTGGTTTTTTGCAAAGAAATGACGGTAAACGGCAGTTTGTCACGGCAGCAGCTGCAGTCAGACAATTTTTCCTGTGAGAGTGTGCAGAAGCAGTAGGGTCGTATCAGTTACCGTAAGCACAACTGTGTTTACATATGTTTTTGGAGCCCATTTAGTAAATCTGCTCTCTGGTTTTTATTTAGTTTTGCCGGGAAAGAATAAACACCTGCGCAATATTCAGAACATCAAGTGGTGGTGGCTTAGAGTTGGTGCTTTCCATGAGGCGCGAGGGAAATATAGAAATACTACTACCAACAATAAGCAGGGTGAAATGAAAATAAATATACAAATAAGTAAGCATTTCTTAAACATAGAACACCTGCTCGTTGCCTGCATGCACTAATCTTCCCACGGTGTGTATTAAAATGGACTCTCATGACGAAGAAAAACATTTGCAGAAATAATGCCAGTTAAACTTTTCCCGGCATTTATTGCATGCTATAAATCTGCGCTTCATCCACAAAAAAAGAAATAAGCAGAGGCCGCTGCTTGTAGTATTTGTGTCGCAAGCCATCACTACTACGGGATCCGAGAGATCTTCATTGTGTGAGTGAAGACAACATCCATCAACATAGCATGAAAATAATTTGCCAGCTTTATTCAATCTACATACGTCTCCCCCCCATACCCCCCTTTTTTGCTCTACCTCCAAAACTCACTCAGATGAGACGCCATGAGATTGTTATCTTGCCTCGCCTTTGTATGAAAATCAAATTGGGAATTGCTTTTTTCCCTGATTCACTTCCATGCAAACAAAGAAGTTGTTTTCTTATTTTCATGTAAATGTCTTTTTTATAGAAGGCGACAAGTGTAATCAATCTTCCTCAAGACAAGGTAGGAGGGCCTGCCGAGGGGGGATTATTGGTGCTTAGTAGCCTGGGGATCATAAAACAAGGAAATTGAAAGTGATATTTAATTGACACTGCCATTTCCACTGCGAGGCGATGTCTCGTCCCCCTGCCTTCGCCAAGTCGCTACCGCGCGCCGGGCCATCTCACTTGCTGCAGGTGAGGCATGGGGAGGGAAGAGGGAAATTTCCTTTCAAAGCCTCTCCCAGAACCCAAAGAGTGAGCTGTCAATCACGGAACATGCCGCTGTGAAGGGGACAAGGAGAGGAAAGTTTTATGCTGACAAAAATAGATTTCAAAATGTCACCTCATCAGATTGGTGCACTATACTCTACTGGAGTGGAACCTGGTCAACACTGTGTGTCTGATTAAAATGACGCACCTGTTTTATTCAGTTTTTTTTTTTTTTTGGCTGTGCACAATAAACACAAGAAGTCGTATTCGCATGATGTACATGCATCAAAATCTCTAATTTAAGCACTTTTCTTTAGAAATAATGCTATAAAGACTGCATGTCAGCGTTTCTTATCTTTTACATTTTAGTGCTGAAATCAAATATTTCCACCTTGACACTTTAGATTAAACTTTCCACCTCATCTGAAATGATTCTTTGAATATTTTCACCTCCCACCATCAAATTTGCCAATTAATTACCTTGTAAAGTAATCAGCCTTCATCTGGTTATAACTCAATAAGTCTCTAGTCTCAGACAGGAATAATAATAAAAAACGAGAGAGACAGTCAAGTGGAGTCACTGCCAAAGTAAGTGTCTCTGAAATAGAAAGTGACACTGTCTAATTAGTCCCCTAATGAGATCAGGAGATGTCTGTGTCCGAAGTTTTCTGCCGAAACAGGGACAAGCTTCGCTCTCTGACCCGTACATGACGTCTTCTAACTCGACCTATGGCTGCCAGGGCATTCCACAATTAAAATCATATATAATCAACATGCAGTATTAGAATGAAACAAGACTTAGCAGAAATCGCATACGCACATATACAAATTAAATTAAGATATCATGAGAAAAAAAAAAAGCAAAACTTAAGAAACATGATACAGATCAATTTTATCTGAGAGATATATTTCAAATAATTATTTCACCAAATGCTACGACAGACTGGTGACCTGTCCAGGGTGTACCCCACCTCCCACCCGAAACGTTAGCTGGAGATGGGCACCAGCAGCCGTCCCGACCCCACTGAGGGACAAGGGTGTACAGAAAATGAATGGATGGATTTCACCATATGTTAATAACTACATCCTGCAGGTGATGATAATGTATTTTTGGTTTCTTGGAAAACCCTTAGAAATACTTTTAAATGCATTATTGTTTCTGTTAACCTATCTTATGAAACACATAATCATAAAGACTGACAATTATTTTGCAGACAGCTATCGACATCCTCAACACGGAGGGTACACACTAAAGGTCACTAAACAAAAAAACCTGGCACAAACATTTCCAAACTGTTTATGTGATAACAATATTCAAAACTTGCAGCACATTTACGTCCTCAACAAGCTAAAAGCGAGCACACGGCGCTAACACAAGTAGCAAGCTTGATGCTACTGCTACCCAAATAGTGGTCAGGACATAATATTAGCACACATTATATGTATGTCTAAAATAAGCTTAAGCTTTAGTGTTATTTTAGTGTTATTTGCAGCTTAGTCTTTTGCTCTGTAAGAACAGGCAGAAGGAAATGACCCCTCAATCAGATGAAGTATTTTTGGAAAATCATGTTTGATACCAGCAGAAGTTGATGAAGCTGAGTCCTTGGAAGACTTTCCCCACTGATGTAGGTACATTTCCAAATATTTTCCTGCCAACGCCTGAACGAGTAGAGTGACAACTGGCAAAAGTGAAGAACTTTGTTCACTTATTTGCTAAAGAAAAAGCTAAGAGCATTGGTCAGTCCATCTTAAAAATTGGCGATAACCACCAAATGTTCAAGCAGCATTACAGCACATTAACTGTTCAGACAATAACATGACAGAGTATCCTTTAAATGTTTCTGATTAGTGCATTATTTAAATTATATGCAATCCACTGAACAGAACAAATGCAATTAAACCTGTTGAGGCACCCAGCATCTGATAGTTATCTCTCCAGGTGGTCAAATATGAAAACTTTAAGATTTTAACATGCAATATACATTTCAGTAAACTCACAAGGAGACGATCAAAACCGTCACTAGACGTCATTAAGACACTACTAAATAATTTGTGGATGCAATCTAGTTATGCACCTGTCTTACTTGGAAGACATAAAGGACAAATCAAATGTGTTTTTAACTTAAACAAGAACTTCTGATTAAAAACTCAGTTTAGGATTTGTTGGCAAGGTATTTGTTTTTAATTTTATGCAGAGGGTTTACGCCAACACTTATTGTGATGCAACAGCGGTGACCATGTCTATCTGTCTGACAAGATGTATTTAAACTGCTCTGTGTCGCCCAACATAGACTTTAGACAGGCTTTGGGAAGCAGGTAGCTGTTGGTGTCAAATGGCAATGATTTATAGCCAGGAAGATTTGACTAGCAAGAGTCTGTCGCTGCCACATTCACCTTTCCCGGGAAGCTTTAAGATTGCACAGTGGCTACATATTATTCCATTTGCTGCTACCTTTACCTCTTTCTTGCAGACACACAAATGCACTCACATCCACACTCCCATATACACAGTACCTTCTTTTTTTTTTCTTTTTTTTTTTTACAAGCATGGTTCCTGCATCTGTGGTCTGCCTTGTCCACTTAAAAGGGCATTAATCAATGGCTACTTTATAAATCAGGAGATTCGTGCAGTCTCAAAGCGATTATGAGGTCAGGGCTCTGCAGAAGTACTTAACCAATTCCCAAACCAACCTGGACTTGATATATTTTGCTTCCTTGCAGCTAGGTGATTCATCATCATTCTACCACTGAGGCGTAATGGAACAGGCAGGGAGGGAGGATTGGATGTTAAGCAAGGGTATAGATGATGAGAAGGATGCAAGAGGGGGGTTAGCAATAAAGTTCTCCATTCTTTACCCCTCTCTCTCCACTATCTATTATTTTTTCCCCCCTTCACTCTATATCAAGCTCGTACTCTCTTTTCCTTGTTCAAATCCCTGGACACTTTTAGAGCACTTAACGCCAACCAGATCCATTTATTCAGGCCTGTGTGCTCCAGCAAATTATTCCAGGGAAAGCAAAGATAAATGCCCGGAAGATCGGCTGTTGTTTTAAATGTGGCTAAACTGTGGGGGTTGTGAGATAGACAGGACCTTTGGTTTCTACTTTGTACAGCGGTAGGAGGAAAGTAAATAAGAAAGAAACCAAGTGAGATTCAGTAATCCAGAAGACAGAAATCAAGTTGATGAATATGTGAAAATATGCAAGGGGGAATGACTAATTTTTTGCCAAATGCCACAGTGAAGACTTAGACACGAAAGTTAAAGACGGATGCGTCCTTTACCACAAGGATTTGTTTTGAATATAGTAAAACATTGCTTAAAAGTGGCTATATTTGTGCGACATAAAATAATTGTTCAGTGATTTGAAACGTTGGAGAGTGGCAAAGCTAGAACTTGTCTACAGTCAGCGATACAATGCTTTTTGTTCACAGCATCGTATCACAGGACATTTTTAATGAGGGAACAGTGAAAGCCTTGTTATTGTGAAAACTATAAATGGATGTATGATGTGTTCTGTAAATGTATTAAAATGTGTGATCAGAGCAGAAAAATGAATACCCGGAAGAACCATATATATATATATATATATATATATATATATATATATATATATATATATATATATATAGTATATATATATATGTGTCCTTGTAGACCACACAGTCGCCCGAGACTGCAAAACCCGACACACCAACCTGTGCACCGCTTGGATAGATTACAAGAAAGCCTATGACTCAATGCCACATACTTGGATCAATGAATGCTTAGAGATGTACAACATCAATAGGACTCTAAGAGCCTTCATTGCAAACTCGATGGGGCTGTGGAAAACCACCCTTGAAGCCAACTGCAAACCACTTGCACAAGTGTCCATCAAATGTGGCATATACCAAGGAGATGCTCTGTCCCCACTGCTGTTCTGCATAGGCCTGAACCCCCTCAGCCAAATCATCAACAAGACTGGCTACGGATACCGACTGAAGAATGGGGCCATAATCAGTCACCTCCTCTACATGGATGAATCAAGCTGTACGCTAAGAGTGAGCGAGACATCGACTCACTGATCCACACCACCAGGATATACAGCACTGACATTGGGATGTCATTCGGACTAGAAAAGTGTGGTCGGATGGTTACAAAGAGAGGGAAGGTCGTCCGCACAGAAGGGGTTTCACTCCCAGAAGGAACAATAACAGACATAGAGCACAGTTACAAGTACCTGGGAATACCACAAACAAATGGCAACCTTGACGAGGTCACAAGGAAAGGAGCCACAGCAAAATACCTCCAACGAATAAGGCAAGTCCTGAGAAGCCAACTCAATGGCAAGAACAAGATCCGTGCAATAAACAGCTATGCCTTACCAGTAATCAGATACCCTGCTGGAATAATTAGCTGGCCAATAGAAGAGATAAAGGCCACGGATGTTAAGACTCGGAAGTTACTAACCATGCATGGAGGGTTCCACCCCAAATCCAGCACCCTGAGACTGTACACGAGCCGTAAGGAAGGAGGCAGAGGACTAGCGAGTGTGAGAGCCACTGTCCAGGATGAAACATCCAAGATTCATAAATACATCAAGGACAAAGCCTCAACGGACGATATGCTCAGGGAATGTCTCAGGCAATGGGGAACACAGGATGAGGGGCTAGAGGTTCCATCATGGGAGAACAAGCCCCTACATGGGATGTACCACCGACAAATAACTGAAGTGGCTGATATCAGGAAATCCTACCAATGGCTGGACAAAGCTGGACTCAAGGACAGCACAGAGGCTCTCATCCTGGCTGCACAGGAACAGGCCCTAAACACCAGAGCAATAGAGGCTCAGCTCTACCACATCAGACAAGACCCAAGTGTAGGTTGTGCAAGGAGGCCCCTGAGACAGTCCAGCACATAACAGCAGGGTGCAAGATGCTGGCAGGGAAAGCGTACATGGAACGACATAACCAGGTGGCGGGCATAGTGTACAGGAACATCTGTGCAGAATATGGACTGGAAGCCCCGAGATTGAAGTGGGAAACACCCCCAAAGGTGGTGGAGAATGACCGAGCTAAGATCCTGTGGGACTTCCAGATCCAGACAGACAAGATGGTAATGGCGAACCAACCAGACATTGTGGTGGTGGATAAAGAACAGAGGAAAGCCGTTGTGGTGGATGTAGCCATACCAAGTGACTACAACATCAGGAAAAAGGAGCATGAGAAACTGGAGAAATACCAGGGCCTCAGGGAGGAACTGGAAAAGAACTGGAAGGTGAAGACCACAGTGGTGCCTGTGGTCATCGGGGCCCTCGGGGCAGTCACCCCCAAACTGGAGCAGTGGCTAAAACAGATCCCAGGAACAACATCAGACATCTCAGTCCAGAAATGTGCAGTACTAGGCACAGCCAAGATACTGCGCAGAACCCTCAAGCTCCCAGGCCTCTGGTAGAGGACCCGAGCTCAGAGGATGAAAGAGACCACCCGCAGAGGGTGAGAAGGGAATTATATTATATATATATATATATATATATATATAATATATATATATATATTTTTTTTTTTTTTTTTTTTAACAAATCATTGATCTGGTTTGATCAGAAATCAATAAATTAATCACATTTTATTTGTATAGCACATTTCAGCAGCCAGCCATTTCAAAGTGCTTTACATAATTAAAATAGAAACAGCATATGATAATGAAAGGACGTTTCCATAGTGAATGACAGTGAGAACAATTTGCTGAACTGTGGCATGTTGTAATTCAAGACGTGTGTTGACATTTTGTAATATACAATAATTTCAGTTTAATCACAAGAAACTTGCATATCGTCACAATACCTAAAACAGTGACCAATGTCATTTTTTTCCATTAATGTTTTTGTTTTGTCTGTTTTGTTTTGTTTAAGTCATTTTGTGGTCATTATTTTAGGAAGGTGAACCCACTTTTATTCACATGAGATCAAGTAACACTGTAGTCCTTAATCTCTTAAACAGTTATTTCTGTGTTTTGTTGTAACATTATGTTTTTACTTCATGTTTCTCCTTTTCATATGTTCACTATTATTAAAGAGACCATTTTAATTATAGCTTTTGTCCATTTAAAACCGAATGGTGAAAAGTTCAGCTTTATTTTTTTTTTTCTAAGATTTTTATCAGAATCTCAAATGATTTTTTTTAGTACAGGGGAAATATTCAACAATGCAATGTTATATTTGACATGTTTAATGCAGGTTTTGTTGATATTATTATCTTGTCACAGAACAGAACAAGGAATTGTGGGCTTTGAGCAATTATATTTTTTGGTTTCACTATGTTTTGTAAAGACATACAGATTTCCTATAGAATGCTGTAGGTAAAGATAATAAGCAGCACCTTGTTTGAATGGAGCAATAATAATACAAGCTGGTAAAACACAATTCAAATGCAAATACACACTTTTCCCTATCTATTTATACTTTTATGCACAATTCATTTTCTGAGGCCTTAGGAATATTAGCATAGTTGACAAATAGCATGTATTGTACAAGAAAAGCAGATGAAAAATATAATTCCAGATAGCGAGAAAGCAACTTATTTGAGCAAGCAACTTATTTGAAATTGATAGATGGGCACAGAGAATTCATTTCAATTATTCAATTCAGTTTATCACTGTAAGCATGTGCTGCAAAATAATAACATCACCAACTATCAGTGAAATAATAATTGTTTTTTTTCCCCTTTTGATTTGGGTTAGCCTTGGAAGAGAATAGTATTGAATTATCATTAAAAAAAAATTGCAGGACACAGAAAGCAGATAAGTGCAGCATACCAACGTGTGTGTGTCGTGCATATTACCACAAGTCCTTTAGCCTTAACAGAAATGCATAATCTCACTAAAAGCCATAAATCAAAATGAAAATGAAATTAATTACAATGCAAGGCAACTTCAAGGTGCCGCAAAGACTGATTTGATACCTTTTATGGTCGGAATGTCAACTTTTTATATGTATTGTGCATTTTCAGAATTAATAAAAAAAAAAAAACAGGCTTTGCCACCTTTTACTTCTGCCCTGCTATAGCAAAGCAACAAAGCGTCTATCTTTCTTGATTTTTCTGCATCTAAAAGTAGAGTCGTTTGATTATAAATTGTTGAAGTCCAACGACTTGCCGTCTCCACTTTCACACTTTTTCCCCGTAGTTGTAGCAGCAAGAGCAGATGACAAAGTTTGCCACACTGCCCAACCAGTCTCGGCATACTATTAGCATATATATGAGATTTGAGACATTTTATAATATTCACCAGCAGGACTCATCTGTCATGGCCTGGTGATGAATTATCAAATGCTTGTTTGGGTGTGAGAGAGGTGGAAAAGTGGCAGCTTGACTCTCCTCCTTACTTCTATAACCTTTAACGAAACAATGTAAAACAAAGAGGGAGCTCTACACACGTTCTTACTTGAGCTGTTAATATGGGTGAAAGTGGTTTCAACAACTAAGTGCAAGTGTATCAGTTTTACAAGAACATCTGACAGAGTAAGCAGGGTGAATATTTTTTGTCTTTATATTCTTTAAAGTGCAAAACTCAAATATAACTCAGTATCTTCAATAAATTGGAATATGTAATTTGAATGCATTCAGATGAGGCTGAAATTGTTTCCCAGATTAAAAATACCTTTTGGAAATAATATTTGAACAGGTACTGGTTATGATTTTTATTAAGCCCATGTTTTTAATTTTCTAACTTAAATGTCATTTGTTCATTAGCCATAAGCAGAAAATCTGAATCATTAATAGATAGTTTTAAAAACATTATTTCATGTAATTTGTTTATCATGTTTCATTTAGTGAATTTAGTTACTGAAGTAAGTGAACTATTTAATAACATTTTGATCAAATAATTTTGTCACATTTTAACCTTAACCACAAGTTTAGGTTTAGCATCACTACCTGCTTACACCAAATGTTTTTATTATGAGAAAAACGTAAGAAACATTTATTGTCAAATTTTTTTTTTTGACGTGCATCAACTGACAGTAGATGTCATGGTGTCAATTTTATTTGTAGAAATAGAAACGAGAAATTTGGTTTCCCTATTTTTGCGATGGCTGGACCTTTTAACTTATAAAGTATAAAGTTACTGAAAAAAAAGTAGTGATTTTGGATAGAGAAGAGTGTGTACAGTTGTTGCCATCTTGAAGGGAACAATGGGAAGTTACACCGAAGAAAAAAGACAAGAGAAAAGTTCAGATACAGATGCCATCTGCCAGACTACTTTAGACCAACATTATTCCCTCAAAGGACTGGTAAACATTCAAATGTTTACAAAAATGAATATATTTATTACAAAAAAAATGAAAGAAATAATCCAATGCTGTATAGAATGTAATCTTGCTTATTGGCAGTACTTCTGATAGCACATGGAAAAGATGTGAAGAGTTTCTAGTAATACATCTAGTCTAGTTCCCGCAGTAACTCTGAAACAGATCCTGGACAGATGGTACGGATTATCAAATGTCCTTTTCAAGTTTCCTTACTATCCTCTGCAAGACTGTCATGTCTGCCATGCTGCAGCTCGAGTACAACACATAATAGCAGCTCTTTATTTTGTGAAGATGTTTGTAGGGAATCAGGCTTGCTTCAGTCTGCTCAGACATTGTAAACTCCATAGGGGCAGTTTCAAGACACCAATGTGGTTTTTCGATCAGGTAAGAAATTCTGACGTTTGCACTCAAAATAACTTGATGCCGCCCTCTGTGCTGAACTGAACCAGTCTTCAAATGAGCTGGCTTTTCCGTGTTTTTATTTAAACTTTTGCTTGTTTTTCATAAATTTCCAAAATCACTACAAGTTCAAAGAAGTGTATAGATAAATAAAAGAGAAAAAAACCCTGAAAACAAACAAGAAGTTAATAAGAAAAACTCAGCTACATTTTAAAAGTTTTGAATTTCTTTTTGTTTCACCATTGACTTCCCCCCCCCCACTAAAACAATGTTCTTTACATCAGAAAAAGCTGGAATACTACTTTCTGGTGAGTTTTGAACTGCAAAAGAAACAGTGATCATCTCTTTATGAACAAATGATCTGCAGGAAACAACAAGTGAACATCACTTCTTGACGCATACCACCCAAATTGTGGCAGTCCAAGCATGACCCCCTAGCTGTTACTGACTGGTGTATACAGTGCATCTAACATTATTTATTACATGCAATAAAAAGAAATTGTTCAATTATGCCTTACACTATATATAATTTACCTAGAGGGAGTTTAGCTACTACATCTCAGGGTTTGACTGGGGAGGTGTAATACTTTATACTCCAACTCTTTGCAAATATCCCGTGTGTTAATTAAATGACTAAAAAGTGCAGTGGCCTGTGTCTTAAATTAATTGCTTTCTATTAGATTACATTATTGTAGATAGAACAGAGCGTATTATTAACACTGTTGTACATTCTCCTACATTCAATTTCCTTGAACATTATTATTGAGAGAAATCTCTCACTCCTTCTCTTACCGTCTCTTTCTCTCTCTCACTTCCTCCCTCTCTCTCTTCTCAAGATTATTTCAAATTTCTGTCATGGTGCATTCTGTTCAGTTAATTAAAGGGGACTAACGTGCAGTGGCCTGTATCCTATTGACATCAAATCCGTAACTTATGGAGAAAAAAAAAGAAAACATTTACATTAACTTGCCATTAATACCCTCTATGTGGACTTTTCAATTCCCTGCTAAGTATGATGTTATGCAATAGCTGTTGTTGCCCGTAAGACAAAAAGGCATCGGGTCCATAAGGCCAACAGAAAAAAAAAAAAAAAATGATGCAGATATTAATTAACTGAAGAAAAGTGCACCAGGCTGTGTCTTGGAAAACAGCTTTGGGTAATAAAAATATAACCAACAATCTCTCCATCTTCTTTCTTTCAATTCAGTTTTGAATGCTATTACACAAGGTAATGGAGTTTGGGAATGGGAACTTCTTGATAGCTGTCAAAGGAAGAGTGTAAGAACCGGCAGCGAATGCCTTGTATTTCTTCCCCTTTTTTTTAATAAAACAACTAAGCTCAGCAGTCTGTATCCTATCTCAGCTATTGCATCTATTGGATTGGATTATTTTACATTTTGATTGAAATGATGTCCGCGCCAGATAAAAGCACAGACCCCAGCTGTTGTAATTGAATCAGGGTGGAGTTGTTTATTCGGTTGATCTACAGCGGTGATTTGCTTGTCCTAACACCCAATGCATAAAAGATCTACTCTTGTTTAACACACCGCTGATTAGATCTGTTTAAAATGGCGAAACAAGAGGCGTTGTGTCCGGAGATGGGAAGGCATAAAGATAATGCATACAACGGCACAAGGAGAGGGGATGGGGTGGGGGGGTACCAAAGAATACAAAGGGCTCTCAGTCTACTCAGCTCTTTTTATAGTGTTGTGTGCAAGTGTATGTGCGGGTGTGTTTGATCGTAGAAGAGCCTGAATGCTGTCGATGCACCATCTGCTGAACCTTCCAAGTGTGACCAAAACTCTCTAAATAAATTCCACATGACACGCATGTGCCATTTTTTTAATATTTAAAATCAATAGAATACAAATAAAGACTGAATTCAAGAGGCCAAAAATTTTGAGTTTTTATATTTATAAGCATCAATGCACAAAATAACATTAGAAGTTATATTGTAAAAAATAAATTGTGAGGCCATCCTGATGATTTTGTGACCCTTATTCATGAGGACAACTTAATATAAGCTACACAATGGATGGTTGATCATAAAATAATGACTCTTATCAGTTTAGGGAAGGATGCACATCCATCACTCTGAGAAAAAGGTGAATAATCGGGCCACTGCACAGTGCATGCTGATTTCAATATCACTCTTTGCACATACGAAAACATAATCTGCTTAGATTGTGATGTCCCTGCTACAGGAGTAACTATGTCAAGGGCATGGGAAAGTCTCAAATATGTTTACATTTTTGCATATCAAACATGCGATAAGGTGTGTCCTCTTCTAGATAAATATCAGTATCAGAAAGTACTATACGTAGTGACTGACTTTGAGAGGAAACTAACAATCGGCCAATGATTCTGAAATGGGAATTTGTATTAAAAATAAGTCTATGCGGTTTCTCAAGCTGTGGTTCACATACAATTTATCGTATGCTAACAATACTAAAAAGAAATGATAATATTTATGCTTTACAAGATAATGCAAAGAACGACAATAGGAGCTGTTTACTGTATGTTTACTTGACCTCCAAATGACACAACAGGCTCAATAGATGGAAAATAGCATTTGAACAATGAACTTGCCAACAAATAAAAAGTCAAATTTGGGTATTATTCAAGTAGTTGCAAAAGTATGGTGATGTAAAAACAATTCGTAAAAGGACATTTATTTCAAAAGGTTACTCAAATAAATGAGTAACAATTGTAACTAGTTACTAACTACCCATCCCTGTAATGCAAGCTAATGATAAATAATCCTTCATTTACTCAATAAGGTTCAACACATTCACCAAATGAGAAACTGAGCCAACACAAATCATGGGAAGTGAGAATAAATTAACTCACTATGGTCATCAGTTTGCATATGCAACATTTCAAGCTATTTATTCTGATTTAATAAAACAAACTGAAAAGGGTTTGTTGTGATGCATCTTTAAAATGTCAGCCAACACGTAAGCAATTAGGAAACATTTCATTTACATCCATCCATCATCTACAATAATTTACCAATGCAGTGTTGATGGGGAACTGTCCATCTCCAGTGGTTGATACATGGGGAATACTCTGGGCAGGTTGCCAATCTGTCACAGGGCAGCAAAGAGACATATAGACAAATACACACGCACACACACACACACACACACACAAACACACACACACACACACACACACACACACACACACACACACACACACATCATACCTAGTTTATAGAACTTAATACATTTTTGTACTGTGGAAGAAACCTGGAGAGAAGAGATCCACTGAAAACATAAAACATTTGTGTCCAGATTTTGTTCATATGAAGCACAGTTGTGTGAAATCAAAGCAGTCTAGATCCAAACATTGAGATAATAACTCCTTGTGGATTTTTGCCAACACAGTCATGTTTATGCATGTATAAGCAAGTCAAAACAACAGTAAGATAAGTTTGCTGCTTTGGATTTTTATCACAAAGGGGAAACAACAACAAATTCACCCGAACTTTTCTTGGGACTCAAAACACACAATAATCTCTGACATTTACAGACATTCAGATTAGGCTAACATCTGTCACAAGCCCTAACCTTTGCCTCCCCTTGTCAGTGCATTATCTGCGCTTTAATCTTCTGAATCTGACTCTATCACATCTCACAACAGCTTCCATGAGAGAAGCTGAAAACCTGTTTAATAATTTCTCATGTTTCAAAAGCTACTGGGTCGCCCCGCTATAATCAATCATCTCTATTAACAGCCATATCTCGTGCTCCGCCAGCCATGACCTACTGGACAGCTGAGCTCAGATTGTATCACTACATGCATGCCACGTTTGCTTGCCCTTCTACACCCCGTGTAGCATTACACCTCTCTCTGCTGTCTGCTCATGTGGTGTTGTAGGCATGTTGTCCTGTCGTTGTTTTATCGGGTTTCCGCAACTGCTCGCTGTGGCCCTGCAGTAACCCGAGTAATCCAAAACATCTCAGAAAACCCAAGTACACAAAGATAGCCAAAAACTGAGAGTACAACCTTAAACGTGGAAAGAGCAACTGTAGAAATGAACTGTAAACATTGTAAAAATCACAGGTGCGCAGGTAAACAAAAAATACACACAAGAATGTACAGGAAATTTTTGCTTGCATGAATCAATTTCATTTTATCATACAGAAATGTCAGTGAAAAAGAGATTTTATAGAAGGAGGCATCATTTTACACATGCATTATTTATTTGTGAATTTGTTTTGAGAACTCAAACTTCAAATTTAATTAATTTATTAATGCACGTTCAAATGTCATTCACCCTGGATAAGCCTATGGCGACAGTGAAAATGAATTACTCCCTGTTCACAGAAACCTACAGCAGGAACTGGCTCAGCTCTGGCAGTCATCAGCCATGTCTGTAGAAACTAGTAATATATTTTTTTCAGATTTATACCACACATGCAGATGCTACATAGTTTCAGCATGATCTATAATGAAAATTTGCTGCTCACTCTTCCTGGGAGCTTTGGAAATGTCTTTGTTTTCTCTGCTAACATTCTTCTCACTGTGCATCATGCAAAGTTAAGCACTGGTTTTCATGTGGCCGTGTGGTTCACAGCTTTATCTGTTTTAAGGGATTTGGGACTTTATGTCATTTGGCAAATTTTTAATCCGTGAAAAAGGATGGCATGGGGTTCCTCAAAACTCTATTTCTGGGCAACTATATGTTCCTCTTGTTTGAAATTTTACACACCCTTCTACAATCTCTTATGTTGACGAGACACTTTTACATTTCTGTGTCCCCTACATCACAGCATACAACAACAACAACTGTACTACAATTATGCTTTGAGTTTTTCAGTGTTAGTCGTATTTTATTCTTTCACAAATTTATTTATTTTTTTACAATCTATTGTTTATTTTAGTGATGTCAAATGTTGGGAGTGTTACATAATGATGTAATTTCAAACATACAACAATAATGTAACATTATAAAAACAACACAGAATTCAATGCATAGCTGAATATTTACAACATGGTAACTTTTTGATATTCTGTTATGTTTTACCATGTGAAAAGACAAAAAAAAAAATCTAAACATCTACCAAAGTGAGAAACAAATAAAAGTAAATATTTTGCTATTGCACATAGACTGTAGTTTTGTGATATCACTTAATGAGATTCCAATTCAATTAGGCCTGGGCATATAACCTGGTTAAAGTCTAAGGTGCAGAATATAAGTGATGGCAGTTATGAAGTACAAAATATGTGTTTACCGCGATCCAGTTTACAACTAAAATCAGCTCATATCTTCAGCGTAAAATTTAGGTTTTGTCTTGTCATGTTTATCATATTTAAAGCAGTAAACTTCAAAAACAATCTGCAGATAATAATAAAAAAACGGCATGTTTTTAAGCTTGCAGAAGGGAGCGAATGACCTTTTCATTTTGGAATCAACCCTTTAAACCCAAATAAACTCAGACACGCACACGCACAAACACACACACATATATAGACAGATAACACAAAGCAATAATGTGGAAATGTTAACAACGTACAATTAAAATTGTGATTTATGTTCCATGCAGCTATTAAATGACACTGTGGCCCAATGATATCAATTTCCATATCATTAGCATAATAGTTTTATTGTGGTATAATTACTAAATAAAAAGGCTCTTACCTGGCAAACCTTACTGCATATCAGGGACTCTTAAACGAGTAAAATGTTGCCTCACACAAGTAACATGGGTCAATTGCAGACGGGGATAGTCGGGGGTAATGATTAGATCATTAAAATTTAGTCTATGCTTCACAGAGCATAGAGAAAATTAACTTCCCCCCACCAAGCTCATTTTTCTGCTGAACATGAAATAATGATTTTCTGCCAGTATAATTACAAAGCTAACATCTGATAGAGTCAGCATCCAGGGGGGATTATCACATGCATGAGTATTAGACCTCATTACCAGCTTGACTGCAAAATTATTACATCTTGTAATTGGATGGCGAGATTTATTCACAGATTGAGCTAGGGTTCCTCGGTAAGATTGTAATTACAGGCTTCACTGGTTTGCTACTTATCACACTGTGTGCAGGAGGGAGGAGGACCAAAAAACAAGCAGAGTAGAGGGGAAGGATGGACCGTTTCATTAAGCAGGACTACCCTATCAATGGCAGGATGGCATTGTGGCGCTTCTGTGCGGAAGGCAGGGGCGAGTGGGTAACATCTTTCCTCTCCTTCTCTATTTATGAGGCCAAACAGAGGAGCTGTTTGCAGTGGGGGGCAGAAGGGAGGGGGGTGTTGGAAGGAAAGAAAAAGTGGGGGCATTTATTATTACTGGGGTTCCACTCCCCGACAAATGGGATTTCATTTATTTAACCTCTGCTGATCTATTCCAGTGAAACGTATAAACAAGCCATCCGTTTTTTATGACCGCTGCAGAGTCAATGCCTCAATTATCTAAAGGCTAACTGAGTGTTAAAGTGAGCCATCTGCCAGTGGGAATCCCATTGATTTAATTTGCCTTGCGGTTTTACCCGAGTGCTACCGAGGACCCCCACTTTGTACTTCTAGCACAAGAGGCGACAGACGCACGCATCCCTCGCTGAACCCGAGTTCAAAGAGAGAGGTTGCAGGGTGTTTGTGGATGTGCATGTAGTTTGTTGTAGGTCTGCTACACTTCCGTGTTCCTCCTCAGTGCATATGTACCTCGAGTGCCTCAAATTTTGCCTGGACTACAAGTTAAACGGAAGCACAGGCAGAGGGAGAGAGAATGAGGTCTTTGGGAAAAGAAAAAAAAAAATCAATACCTGGTCTTAGGTTTGATGAGGAGGATGTCGGGCTACCAAAGGAGGGGACACCTTTGTTTTCCTGATACTAGCTAATCTCTGCTTGCATGCCCAATGACTATTGACAGAGCATATGCATGTTTGTGTATGTCTGTCTACTCGTCTGTGTGAATTTGTAATGTCTATGTTGTTTTTGCATATATTTTCTCTGTGGCCAGGTAAAATTCCATACAAGTTCTATATGCAAACATGCATATTTTATATAAATGTACGCGCGTGTGTGTGTGTGTGTGTGTGTGTGTGTGTGTGTGTGTGTGTGTGTGTGTGTGTGTGTGTGTGTGTGTGTGTGTGTGTGTGTGTGTGTGCATAGTCAGTCCCAATGTAAATGTAAAGAACCATGTTGCCACTTTCAGAACTCCTGCATTACCACTGATTTGGTGTTTGAAAGTATATTTTACTGTTAAATACTGTATTCATCTTGCACAAACAAAGTTCAGTTAATTTGTATTACCGTAGGAAACCTCTTTCCAAGGACTAGCTTAAAGTTCAGTTTATGAAAATTAAAATCATTTTGTTCATTACACATTCTTAAATTTGCAGTGTTAATTAGTACACACACTGAAATGTGCAAAGTGGCTGTAAAGAATTATTTATTTGTGTGTGTTTGTGTGTCCCTAAATCTCCATAGAGTAATTAAATATATTAAAATAAATTTGTACAATGTAGGTAGGATATTCAATGATTCCTGGTTTAGCAGATGCCTGGTAGCAGCCAAAACTGCAACACTCTAAATTATTTTTGCTTTTTCATATCTGAGGTGACTTTACAGTCCAACATAACTCCCTGAAATCTTTATCCATGTAACTTTTCTACGTATTGTATCTGTCGTAATTGCTATTTGGATCCAATTTTTTGTTGTTGTCTTACAAATTAACTTTGCTTTGCTCAAATGTATTGAAAATGTATCCCTGCTATCACCAAACGAATTCAGTTGACTTATGTGTGACATTGTCTGTAAAAGTTGTAAACTTCCCCAATTGTTTCCATCACTTTAGTTCAGTTAATTATATTTAAAATAAAAGTATATATTTTCAATAAGATTTTTAAAATTTATTTTAGAGGTTTGTTTGTTATCCATCATCTCAACCGTCTCTTCTTTCTTTTCTCTCTAGCTGGAGGTATTTCCTTGCCCTCCCCAACTCTTCACCCTTTCTTAGTTCATTACTCTCCTTTATCTGTCTTTCTTGCTGCTTTTCAGACCCCCCCCCTCTCTTCTCTTTCCTCTAGTGTGCTCTTCACTCTCTTTCCCCTTCATACTTATCCCTGTTTCTCTCACTGCATATGTAATCTATTCATTCATCTCTCCTCTTCTGTTATTTGGTAAAAGTCCCCTTTTCCAGTTCTGCGTTTTTTTTGTTTTTTTTCTCCGTCTGCTCTCCCGCCAGCTCCGGTTCCCTAGAGTAACTCATATGGCATTTAAGTGGAATGAGGCCCATTAACCCTGCCAGCTTGTGTCTCTTCTCTCCTCCATTGATCAGAAGGCACACTGGAGATATTTTATTACTTGGTTGTAGGGAACTGCTGAAGCCATTTAAGGGTTTTGGGATTAAATAATCTGTGTAGGATATGTGTGTGTTTATATGTGAGTATTTTTGGTGAATGACAAATTGAGAAATATAAATGAGCATTTATATATAGTGGTTGCAGAAAAGTGGAGCTTGATTAGTTTATCTTCTTTTAATGAAAAGAAAAGGCTTGTAGTCCATTTTTTTAATCAGTTAAAATCTGATGTATTATTCTGAAAATTGTCCTGTCCAATGCCACTTAGTTGGCTGAACACAGATGTCGTACTGTGTATTACAAGATCTAAAAAGTCTCCCTATGTCATAAAAATACATAAATTGAGGACATTTTTTAAGGTATGTAAACTCTTTGCTGTTATAACTCTTTAAGGTAGGATGAAAGACCCACTGTAATGCTGCAGTATGTTATTTAACCCTTTTCGGTTCAGACCCTTTTCACACTTTATATATAACTTGCCTAAAAGCACATTTCTGTATTAACAACTGAAACAAAAAAAAAAGGATTAGAGATTAGCTTCCAATATTTTGATTGTATTCTAAAACATTAGTTGACGTTGGTTTCCATCTCATGATACCTAGACCAAAAACAACACAAAATAATGCTTATTCTCCTGTCACCTGTTGTATATTGTTATATTATTAAGAGTTTTAAACAATGGACCCTGTTGCTGTAGAAAATTAAGGTTACATTTTTGTTCCATGTGGCAGAATGCAGAGTTTTTAGTTTTTGCTTTGTTTTCTATGGCGTCAAAGATATATTATGTATGGAAGACAATAAACTTTTTACGTAGGGTGGAAATATAGCATTAATGGAAGAAATGAAGAATTAGAGAATACCACCCTTCATCGACCAGAACCAGTTGGTAACTGGTTTAGCAGTTTGACCAACCACACTAATTTCTTGAGTCCACCAGACAATTATGCCACCCCATTCAAGTGCTGTTTGACCTTGTCCACTTGAGGATGTCACTGCATTAATATCATCCAGATACAGAATTACAAAAAAATTATCATTGTATATGTTTAGAACTAAAAGAAAATACCAGAGATGAACAAAATATGCAGGTAAGCCCAAATCGTATGCCAATGAATGTGTAAATGACTGGTTTTTTTCATAATGATTATGAAAAAAGATACTAGTGAAAGATAAATAAGCTTATGTCGCCTGATTTTGTTCGTACTGCCAAACCAAGACTTTAAATGTGAGCACCCCCTCCTTCCTTCGATTAAACTACTATTCTTGTTCCCAGCACTTTTGTCAGTATAAGCCCCAATGACTAAACCATATTACCCTTTTTTCACTTTATTAGAACAAAATAAATCTATGACAGCTGCTGAGATTGAAAGTAGGTGTGCAACACCAGTAGCCACTTTGGGGACAGGAACAAATGAGGAGATAATGAAAGAAGTGAGCCTGGGGACGAAATCAAAACAAAGTCAATGAGCTTGTTCTAATTTTTTCCTTAGCTCAGCAGTTCTTGCTGTGTGAATTTGACTTGATTCGACATGAGGATAAACGTCAGAATGATGTGAGTTTTACTATAATAAGCACAAACACCCTCAGAGGCCCGTAGGACATTATTTGCAGGCAGAAACACGCAAAATAAAAGAATTAAGCTAAGATTTATACTTAAAAATGCGTATCAAAACAGAGAATGTAATATCTTACCCAAACATTATAGCTTTCAGTTTAACTCAATCAAATGGACAGTACAAGACATGACTATGTATCCTGTTGTATTTCATTGTATTATAACTTGTAGGCATCAGACCATTGTGAGATCTCAATCATTCACACTGAACAGTTTTATTGTTATTGTTGCTGACACGGACATGTTGACACATTGTCAGCAGTAGAGGAAAGAGAGAGCAAGTGTAAGCTTTTGGCAGCTTGCTTCCGTGTGTGTGTGTGTGTGTAGAGGGGGTAAGGGTGGAGGGAATAAAAATCTGCTGGACGTGGAGTCTGCTCAGCACAAGGCCAATTATTTCTGAAATGGCAAGGGAGTCTTTGAAATGTAAGAATGTTTTCAGGGATTTATACTGCAGACAGCGAATAAATGACAAGCACATAAACAAGACGTGAAGCGATGACTTTTTCTCCTTCTTTCCATGTGCGCATGCACGCACTTTGGATAGAGTAATGTTTCTGACTTGACTTAAAATTATTGATTCAAAAGCTCTGGCCGCCCGGTAAAGGCCTCCCGCGTGTGGGCAGAGGATTTGTGTGTGTGTGTGTGTTGCTGCACGTTTGTTTGCTGTGTGCACGCAGATTCCATCCACTGGAAGCTGTGATTCAAAGGTTGGCTCGTGTATCATAAACCTGTGCTGTTTGACATTTGATTAAATAGCATTACTGCCAATCAGCAGATCGAGATGCTGAGCATTGGGTCACGCAGGCTTCTGTCCACAATCATCTGGTGGAATGATACGTTGTGTCATAAGTAACACATGTACCCATTGACAACAACAACAAAAAAAGAAGAATATCGAAGTTAAACTGAAAGGCTGAACCTACTCACAAAAGATGAATGTGATATCAGGAAAGTAATGCAATGAATCAAAAACTCTCAAATTGACAAACATATTCATTCATAAGGCAGAAATTAGGTCACATGAACTTGTTTTCTGAGTTGTTGAAGCTGATCTGGTTATGATCATGTAAACTGCTGCATACACGTTAGCCTTGGAACAGTGTTGCACCCATTAAGCTTTTTTTTGACATTCTGTTGTGTCTCATCGAGACTGGACTACTGTAACAGTCTGTTCACATGTCTCAACAAGAAAAAGTTAATGCGTCTGCAGGTAGTACAAAACTCTGCTGCACGCTTGCTCACCCGTGCCCACAGGAGGGAACATATCAAACCCATCCTTAAAAACTTGCACTGGCTACCAGTATCTTACAGGATGCACTACAAAATCCTGGTACTGACTTTTAAAGCCCTTCATGGCCAAGCGCCAGATTACATTAAAAACCTTATCCAGCCTTATTTTCCGACTAGGAGCCTCAGGTCGTCCAATTTGAACTTGTTGATGGTCCCTCGGACCTTGTACAAGACTAGGGGACACAAATCATTTAAAGCTGTGGCGCCTCGTCTGTGGAATGAGCTACCTTGCACCATTCGATCTCTAAATTGTATTGACACTTTTAGGAAACAACTTAAGACCCACTTTTTTACAATTTCTTTTTAATGTAACACTGTGTTTTATTGCTTTATTGTTTGTGTGATGTTTTAAATTATTTTGTTTTTACATTGTGCAGCACTTTGTGACCTTGGTCTGTGAAAAGTGCTATAGAAATAAAGCTTACTTACTTACTTACTTACTTACTAAAACCAGACATTTCGATGCATATTTTCACTAGAACTTAAAGTGATAGACAAATATTTGTAAAACCTTCAGCCTTCACTCTGATACACGTAAACCAACTGCATTCAGAACACCCTCAATTTAATATAATTTCATTTCCTTATGAATATTCTGTTTGAATGCCTTTAGAGGTCTGTTACAGAGAATAACTGACCACAGAGCATCAAGAGACACATCAGACAAGTCAAAGATAAGGTTGTGAAGAAGTTTAGAGCATAGGCATTCAAAATATGACAGAGCACGGTTCAATCCACCACGCAAAAAATGGAAAGTATTGCAAAACTGCAAACCTACAAAGATCTGGTCCTGCCCTTATCCAGGCAGGCAGCGAAAGGAGAGCGATCATGAGACAAACAGGCAAAAGATTGTGAGAGAGCCAATAAAAACTCTGGAGGAGCTGCAAATATTCAAAGCTCAGGTGGGAGAATCTGTTGAGAAACAGCTAAGCACTCCGCAGATCTTATCTCTGACCACCTACCATCACTTACTCTAGTGTAAGTAGTTCATAACAACTACAAAACATTTAACATACTTGAATCACGGTACTGGCAATATCATGATGTGGGGACGATTTACCTTAGCAGAGATGGGAAAGCTGGTCAGACTAAACGGAAGCAGTTCAGTACCCCAAAGAAATTAAGCAAAAAAAAAAGTTTCAGGGCAAATTATTCAGAGAAAGTTTTAGCCAAAATTTATAAAAAGTGCTTCTGGCCTTTGTGCTATAATTTGAAGTTCCAGTCTGATCCCCCCATATGTATTACTTAGTCTGCTGGTTTTGGTCGTGTGTCACATCTTGCTTCCACAGGAAACCACACAGAAAGCAGATGCTGCAGTCATGGTATTAATACACAAGATTAAATTGTAATTTAGCAAAAATTACCAACACCACCACTTCGTATCAGTTTTAAATATATTCTACAAACACAAAAGTATGGCAAGTTGGTAGTTTTAGTTAAGCGTATACAGAACTGTTCCCTACAGCTGCTGCAAATGTTTAACAGATTATTGGGACAGAGTGCTGGCTGACAGTGCGATGACGTGTTTATGAGTGTGAGAAAATGCAGGAGAGGAAAAGAGCTGAGCACCAGCTGCTGGAACAGGCCAAAATAGTTGTAGACTTAGAATGTTATTAGGTTTCTAATAAAGAATCCAGCTACAGGATAATATTGAACAACAACCGAAGTGCAAACTGACACACTTGCAGAATGATGGCAATGTTTGGTTTGCGAGACTAGAACCCAGATCATATCGGTCAGTCTGACCAACCTCAGTTTAGGACACCTCAAGAGCTTTACAGATTGTTAGGTGAGCAGTAAAGATGATTGCACTGGAGTTAAAAAGCAAAGGTGAGGAAATACTCATTTTCACTCTCTTCAGATTTTTACTTATAAAAAATGAGAAGCCTGTATAATTTCCATTCCACTTTTAACTATGTACTACTTTAGCACTTCAAATCCTAATAAAATAAAGTTTGTGGTTGTAACACTATAAAATGTGAAAAAGTTCAAGAGCTATGAACATGTTTGCCATGGTATTTGTAGATATTTTCTAGCTGTTAACACATTATGGAAAAGAAAAGCTAGCAACCCAGAATATATATTGAAAAATGCCGTAATGCGGTGACAGCTTTTCATGGGAGATATTGGTGAAGTAAAATCAGAAAGTTCAAAACATATGATAGTATTAGCTATAAACGATCTCTAAACTTTAGAGTAAATAGGCAATAATGATTTCAAAATATGCTTATGAAAAAAAAGTCGTGCAAAATTATGCTGACCATAATGGATTAGTTAAAAATTGGCACAAGTAAATTAGCTAAATGCCTTGTTAGAGGAAGTTGAAGCAAACAAATCCTGCTGAGCCTGGTTTGTCTGTGCTTTAGAGATCATTTGGTACACTTTTCATTCTCGAATGACTCCTCATTAAATATTTAGCTCCGGTTTTTAGCCGATGGTTACAGAAATGCATGTGATCTTACTCTCGTTTAACTATCGACAGTTAAATCAAAGCAAAAGAGTCTGATTGCTAAAAAGAAGTCGACGCCCGTCAGTACTTATTTGTTTTCAGGTCAAGCTTTCTTCAATAATTAAAGGTTGACCCATGACCTGCCTCTCCATTAATCAATGTAAGATGAATAAATAAGTGGGATATGTGGCAGCTGGCTTTCCAACAAGCTGTCTACAACTGTCCAAACTATTTCAGAGTCATTTGGCCAGTTGAGGCCCATAGATCAGCCAAATGGAGTTTGAAACCTAAAGAGGGATGAGGGGATTGGAGGAGAGGCAGACGAAGGAAAGACGCTGATAGCACAGCAATCTGCTACTGGTGTGGGGGGTCGCACCCGGGAGGCTGACGCATATCAAAATATGGGATCGGGACATATTTGAAATATAAAGCAGGTTGAGGAATACTTGAAAGGACGTCACAACTTTTCTCTAAACCATAGTGACTAATGTGTTGATGTAGATGGCATGCAAAAACAAAGAGGCGAGTATCAACTTGATGACAGGAAAGACTCTAGGGAAAATGAGTGTTTTTGAGGTTTGTTAAAATTGTTGCACATTGCATGAAGAGTAGCTTCGAGGAAGATGGTAGAGAGCAATTTGTTTTGAAGGGAGGTTTTAAGTGTTTTTAGCACCAAAAATACAATCGCTGCGACAGGTCAAGGGCAGACTCAGCCAAAAAGAAAGTTAGTGTTTGCGAAAAAAACGGAAGTGAGCAATAACGCGTTCTGACATCCAACTGCTAGTGACCCCACTATTGCAAACACATGTCATCCTAACAACAAAAGTTTTCAATAAATAATTTAAAGTTAACAACACCCACTGTGATATCCACAATTGTGTCTCATCCATCCATTTTCTTGACACCCTTGTCCCTTAGTGGGGTCGGGAGGGTTGCTGGTGCCTATCTCCAGGTAATGTTCCGGGCTGTCAGGGTCACCCTGGACAGGTCACCAGTCTGTTGCAGGGCAACAGACAGAGACAAACAATGTGGAGATGCCAATTAACCTGACAGTGGGAGGAAACTGGAGTACCCTGAGAAACCTAACGCTTGCACAGGGAGAACATGCAAACTCCATGCAGAAAGACCGGGGCCAGGAATCAAACCCAGAACCTTTGTGCTGCAAGGCAACAGCTCTACCAACTGCACCACTGTGCAGCCCCGTGTCTAATCCACAACAGCAAATTTTCTACTAACATAAACCAGTTTTGCCATTCATTTGCTCCCAGCTATTTATTTTTTCTTTACTCAATTAATGTCCACGTGATTTTTTTTAAACCAGTTATTTTATTTATTATTCATTTCTAATAACATTATCTATTTTTTTAAATCATTTTTGTTATTTCTGAATAAATTGACATAAGGCCCAAAACACCTGGAATACAGTGACAGTTGGACAGCAGAGGTCTGTGCATGTTTCAGAATATTTCCATATTATTTCTCCTCCGCTGTGGCTTCAGAACGTGAGTGTGCACCAGTGTGTGATCTCTGTGTTTCTCAAGTATCTCCGCGGTGTGTCAGGAGTGTCCCAGTGAACTGATCCTGAACAAATGAAATAGTAACGCTTTGGGTGGGAAAGAAGAGCACACATAATTCTATTTGAAGAGAAAATCAATTTAACACCAAAACACAAGTCCTCCCCCCAGTCACTGTGGTATGTCTGTCCTCAGTATGATTTTATATGAAGTCATTATCTCAGAGCTTGTTTTGTTGTTATTATGATAGTTGTTGTGATCACTTCACACATGTGGCAGGAAGGTGATAGATGCCAACATTTTAGAGCAGGAATCAACAGGGATAATTAAGTAAATGAATAAAAAAGACGACATCTAAAAATAAAAAAAAATAATTCCAAATATTTGTACCTATAACATTAAGGTCATCAAGGATGTTTAGAATAGAGCTCACCCCTTACAAAACAGCATGTTTACATATTTGAATACTTAATAAGATGCAAAATCTAGTAAACATGTATAATTACTGGTTCTTACACCTCAAACATAGAAACATGAGCAAGATGATATTATTATTTTTATTTTTTTATTCTTATATTGATTTTCTGACAGAAGAGTGAGAGGGAGTCGTACTACCTATTAAATATCAGAGTCTGGTGCCTTAAAGGTTAACTGATCAAGAATAATGGAAAAGAGTCAAATACTTTTACCTCAATAGACACATTTGCATTACGTGTGCATGCGTGTGCCTGTGTGTTGTTTATTTTCAGACCTGGATGAAAATTACCGTTTGCAAAGCCTCATATTGGGGTTAATGAAAGTGTCTGAGGACCGATATACGTATCCATACGCATGCGTGTGCTTTTGCAAATGGAGGCACAGGCATGTGTGTGCGGCTTCAGACGTTTAAATGGTATTAAATCACATTTATTTTTGCCAGCTGCAGATGTGATGTCCACGGCCGTGTTTAAATGTCGCAGCATTGATAAGGTGTGACTGGACCCAGTCAACTGTTAAGGTTTTGATGTAGCATTATAGAGTGCTTAGTTCTGTGTTAATGGGCTGCTGCACTGCAGAATAATACATTCACACCGGTCAATATGGGTTTTGTATGACAGCAAGAAAATAAATCTCTTCATACATTAGATGTTAATCTAAAGAAGAAAGCATTACTATTTTCTTAATACAGAAAACTGGGAATTAATTACCCATACTTACATGAAAATATCATAAAATTCAATCTGTTTTAATAATCAATTTTCCAACTGTGACTTTTTTTTTTTTTACTTCCCTGAAACCTATGCTTATATCGGGTTGTGTCACACAGGCCTCTGGCATATCTCTTACTTTTATTTCCCCAATTTGAGGCCACCTGCAATATCTCAAGAATCCAGAAGGTGGCAGCTGTTATACTCTTTCTACAACCCTCTGATACTTCCACAGTTGAGATTTTCTCTATGGCAGACTTAACTTTATGTAGTTAAAAAATATATATATTTTTTTTTTAATTAATTCAGACATTAAAAAAATAAATCATTGTGGCTGGATAAAATATTAAGAAAAAATTATTTAATTAGTTTTGAAATTGAATGTAGTATGCATTTGTTTATCTACTTGTTAAAGGAAACTAAATTTCCCCAATCATTTGTATTTAAATATCCAAAAAGCCACAAGTCACTGTTTACATTAGTCCTGCCACAACATTTAAACCTACATCTCCCTCCCATTGTTTATGATCGGCATTAACAGGTTTAGGAGGAAAATAAACTGATCAGCCATTCATACGTCCATAAAAAAAAGCAAACAAAACAAAAAAAAAACATTATACGAATCAAGAACCTTCCCAGCGGGTGTTTTGTGTCCATTTAGTCCCTTCTCTTTCTCTCCAAGAGGTCACAAACCCACACAGCCAGTTTACATTTCCTCGGTCGCAGAAGCAATACGCTCCAATTTCCCTACACCAAATACCCCCTCTGGTCACTACCAATGAAATGACCTTTTGTCTTTTCCTCCCTCTCTTTTTTCCCTGATGTGATTTAAACATTGACAATCCATCTCTAAATAAATACACACACAGCCAAACACACACACACGCACGCAAACACACACACGTGAGAGTGTTTGTTTTATACCCTTCAAATCCCCTTTATCCATGCAGGAATGGAAGACAATCCTCCTGAAAGAAACATAAAGGCATTGGAAACAGAAGCACAAGAGTGTTCATCTAGGTAGCAAAACAGGAGGAATTCATCGCTGACCCGCACCATCAATGTGGATGGGCAACAGGAGCTATTCCCCCCTGACTTCAACCTCTCCTTTCCTCACTTCTCCTCTACTTCCACCTTTTCAACCCTTTTCCTCTACCTTCCCCTGGGTTTCTCCTTCCCTTTCTGTAACCCCCATCTGCCCATACTCTGTTTTTTTCACTCCCACTTTGCTCTGAAGTTGTCTCTCTCTCAGCTTTTTCCTTCTGTAGCATTCTTGTGTTTTCTTCAGTTTTTTCTCCATGGTTGTTTTCCCTCTCTCTTAGAAACTTCCTGTACTTTTCCCTATCAGACTTTACTTTCTTCCCCTTTTCTGCACTACTTCCCTCTATCATCAACCCTTCCTGAAACCCAACCTACAGTTACCAAACTCTCCCTCTCCCTCTCTCTCATCCTCTCCCTCTCACGCATACAGACAAACACACACCCAAATGCCCAGACCTGTTCCCTCTCTTACCATCTCTCAGACTTACATAGGGTCTTTCCAGCCCACTGACTCTCCTGTTCAAATGTAACAATGCTCACTGTGATTTGATGATGGCCTCAGTTCACAAGCCTGGGTTTATACATAGCCACTTGGTATGTGTGTGTGTTTAAAGGACTGACCAATGCAGAGAACAATGCAATGTCTATAGACGTACAAATAAATACGAAACAATGCATTCGATCAAAATGTTAAAATATGAAAAAAGGCACTTATTAGTCTAACAATGTTTTGGTTTTTCCCTTTTCTCTTTATGAATTTGTCTTCATGCAGCTTTAATCTGTGTACAAAATGAAAATCCACTCAGAAAGAAACAATCCACATCACAAAGGTAACTTTGATCAAATATTATTATGTATGTATGTTTATTTGCTGATGTCCACACATCGCATATTCAAGCAAAGACATTATAACACATTAGGATGTGGAGGGGTGGGGTCAGTACGCTGGGGTGGGGAGCTATTGACGCTGTGTGTCCCTCAGACTTGTGTTTGGTAGGCAAGCAATCTACAAACTGTCAATCAAAGAGAAGTGACCCAAGTTAGGAATCAAACAGTCTGACTTCGGGTGTCAGTGGTGAGGGGGATCTATTTCAGCGTGACACGCCATCAGCAGCAAATCTAAAAGGGCTCTATTGTCAAGACAGAGGAGCACGGAAAGATACACATATTCATGAACGGAACATACATTTGCACTCATACTACTTCCTTTGGTTTCATTACAACATGATAGAATTTTCACAGAAAATCACACATACAATACTTCCTTTTTCCTACTGAAAATCAGTTTACACTTTTATGAATAAAATGTATTGTATTATTCTGGTAGGGATTTATTCCAATAATTAAAAAATTAAAAAAGTAAATAAAAACACTTATACGTTCTGTGACTGACATCCAAAATCAAATGTGTATTGTGATTCTATAGAACAAGTTTGACTGGTTTTAATAAAGACTTTCCTGCCCTTTGGGGCCCCTGATCATTTTGAAATCGACTGATACAGAATTACTTTTCCACGACCAGAAAGGCATTACACTTCACCTAACCTTTGAACTCTTGCCACTACTGCCCCTGGCTCTTTTTGAGTATTGAATTTAAAAGGCTCAACCTTACATTCAGCCACACACACATTAAAAAAAAGAATCATTGAAGAAATTGTGGGAATTAACATTTTTCATCAAGCATATTATTTTCATAATTCATCTTCCTTTGTAGTTATGTTCTGACAACATTAGTGCATAAAGTATAATTTGTTCATGTGAGAGTACAGCAAGGCTTACCAACAGTTTGCTAAAATATCAGAAGTGTCTTAATTCTGATGTGTCTTAAGCTTTAAAGAAATGCTTCATAGTCCACTACACCTTACAGTAAAGAGATTTTGTGAAAAACAAAGTGAATATCAGATAAAATATTTAGGATAAACAATGTAAGCATTTTTATTGTGCATTCCATAGGGTTTTTGAATTATTGATGCCTAAAACTTTCCCAAACAGTAGCAGGCCTTTGAGCAAGCAATAGCTGAGGCGAACATGTATTCATTCAAACTTCCATTCCTTCCAGCTCATGGCTCCAGCATTCTTTACTTACTTTCCTTTTTCAACTATAGCAAACTGCTTTCACTCATTAAAAATGGATGGTCTTATTTACATTGCTTTTACTTTAAGCATGCCAATTCATACTGGACTGTGATATTTGCTATAGATGATTCTATAGAGGTTATTTCATGCTTTATTTTCACATCATTTTGATACTGCTGTGTGAGGAATCAACAGAAGATTGTGCTGTAAACCAATATAAACTAGTGAAAAACTAACTTGGTCTCAACTCCTGATTCTTCTTAAAAAACTTGGATTCTCAATATTCTAAGTTAACAGTGAACTGTGAGATGATTGCATTGCTTTGTTGCTTCTATCTTGTATATTGTGACTTATAAATGTATAAATCTGATTTTGAATTCTATGCACGTTATAAGTCTGAGCTGTTTTCCTCTAATTTGAATTTTTAAGCACTGCTGCAAAATACCTAAAGACAGGCCTTGTTAGCATAATGTATTGCTAATGTTAAACATATTGATCTAAAACTAAATTGTACGGTTCTCTGCATATTGATTATCTGAAAGCCATTATCACCACTGTACAATGGAAAGCATATCTTATTGTAAGTTGGTTTCCAAACATAGATAGTAGGTTGGGAGAATCATTAAAAGGCTTTGCTAATTACCAAAGAAGCAGCATGGTTCTTAAGAAGTTCTTATTGGGTCATTACCATTTGCATATGTTGGAAGCAAAACACTAATAATAAGCAATTGTTCAATAAACTTATATTACGCAACAATCTCACAATAACATAAAACAGCAGTGGGAAATGCAGCTGGATACCACAGTAAAATAAGCAAGTCTCCGTCAGGGGTGAATGTTGACAGAATGAGACATTGTACTTTTGAGCCATGAAATTACAGACTGGTAAGCCCAAGGCAGTCGCCAGGTGTGACTGATGCAATCAGGGCCTGTTTGGACAAATGCTGTGCTGTTCCCCAACATTCCTGCCTGTCAATCACATTCTCGATCTCAGGGATATAACATCTCAAGCACCCGGATGAATGATGAAGTTAATTTAATAATTTGTGCAATGGTAATTTAACTGGTAATCTTTTTCTATTTGTAAGATTTTTTTTTCTGTAAACCGACATGCATATTTATATTTTAAGTAATGTCCATATTATGGTTTGTTCATCTTGAAATAACATAGATGACCTGAAGTAAATATGTGAAAAAACACACATCCTCCCCTTCCTTCCTCAAAGGAAGCGGGTCCAAGTGAAAAACCATTTGGACCAACCCATCGACATATCAGAGGAAGGCCTGAGAAGGCCTGGACCTGTGTTGAAATAATTTGACTTGTCCCTCAAAGTCTTGAGATATGACTACAAAAAAAAAGACTTCTCTGGCTATTCAGACCTTTACGTTTTAATTTTAGTGATATGTCCTCAGAATAGTTTCCTTTTTTTTCAGATGGTTTCAGCATTAATTGTTGAACTGCAAAAATACAATAAACTTAGTAAAAACAGACAACTTACTTCAACTTTCCCCGAACAATTAAGGATGTTTCCATTCTATTCTAAAAAGACTTGCAGTTGAGAGAGTTCCTGTGTTGCAGTTAGATTTTAAGATCTTATCCTGGAAAATCTTAGCTTAAGTTGTTAGGAAAAGGGTTGACATGGCCCCTTGATGAATTGGATTTATGTTTAAGACTATTTTGATGGCATGTCTTTCAGCTGTTAAGTTTGCATTACGCAGAATAAAATCAATCCAAATACAAAATGTATGCAAAAATGTTATACCAGTTTTCTGATAATTTTTCTTACTCATTGCTGCAAAAAAGTGTCTGTGAGAATGGAGTTCTCTGCAGCTGCTGTAGCAATAACCTCTCTGCAACATACCAATAACACAGAGAAACTGTTTTTTTTTTTTTTGTTTGTTTGTTTTTTTTAAGAATAACAGAATGCAATTTATTACCCTGTTTTGGTAACTTTGTATTATAGGCTTGGATGCTAGTGGGGGTTATGTCTTTAGAGAAAAATAATGGTGCTGCTCTCCACTGTACTGTGGCAATTACAGTGAATCAAAGCCACTCTGTGGGGGCATTTAAACTGCTTCCCGCCTGGTTCCAGCAACTGTCCTGAGGGCAGTAAGATTTATGTCTTTGTCCCGCCAAAGAACTACTGTAGCCACTGTTCTTTACTTCAGATCTAGTGTAAGCTTGTGGCTGTGTGACAAAACTCATACAAATAAAGCATGTGAATGGTCTTAAGTTGTAAAACTTTCTAATGTTTGGAACTGAACTCTCAAGTGGTCTAACTAGCAGTGTCCACACTGTCTTCTGGGACATTTTAATCCCTGTATTGAAAAACTGATGAATGATGATAGTGTCCGTTCTGTGGAGGTGATTTACACACTTGGGATTGTCAAAACTTAAGAAACAAGTTCATCAGATGTTTTGTTTACTGAAGCAGGAAATGTAACTAAATTGTGTATGGGCAGATAAACAAAGCTAACTAAAAATACAGTATTTCTATTAATAACATTTCAAAATGTCAACCCTCTCATCCTTAGATTTTTGTGATCAGTTTTTACCGTCTCTGAACAAAAAAAGGAAAAGGGTCTATTCTAAAGACTGCTAAAGAAACAGCAACTGGGTCAGTCGTTCACTCCTCAAGTAGAAGAGTATTGGTCACTTTATACAATTTGATGGTGTGAAAAAGCAGGGGATGAATGAACAGATCAGACCCTCATTTGCAGTGACCAGGCTGTTCTTGTCTGTAATGAAAAGGACAACTAAGATGTGGATTGGTGGATGCATGGAAAACATCACAAAGGTTGGTTATTTTATTAACCTAGTCTCAGATAGGGAACTTTTACATTGCACCTATAAGATATATAGGAAAATGCAAAGACTACAAGAAGTTCAGTATAAGACATAAACTTGAAGATTTACTTTCCGAGCCATTACATTGCACTCTATTTCCCAGGAAACTGGGTCAGAATTTTCAAGTGTTTGGCTAAATTCACCCAAATTCAAGCAGTATAAACCAAGCAATCAGTGTACAATTTTAAGAATGCATCCATCTTGTTGTATTTTCAAAATGCCACCAGCAATCGGGGTAATCTTTCTCATGAAATTGCTTGACAGTTTCTTGATCGCAAAACTATGCCATTCTCATAAAAATGATGGGCTTTTAAAAGATCTATAAGATGCTTCCTAAATAGGTTGCCCATTCATCCTGGCTGCAGGAAGGGAATGAGAAGAAACATCTCCCATTCACTGCAACATCACCAACTCATTTTGCTGAACACACAATAAACTGCTGACAGTGGTGTGAATGGTAATTGAAAAAAAAAGGTAGTGTAGAAGCAGTTTTTCCATAAACAAAACAAATACAAATGACCATCTGATTTATATGGTAATAATGTTTTAAATTAGCTTAAATTGACAGTAACTGTAACTGCACAATATAAAAAAAATAAATAATGAAGCCTCCTAAAGTAAAAATCAGAAAAGTGTTGTTATAACTATCAGATGACTTTAATCTATAAAATATTTCCATGGAACATGCAAATAACCCATATTGTGATTGTTACATAAATTGAACATACACAATACTTTGATGAACAACAGACTATTTTCAGTTATCCTAATAAGGCAGCTAATATAGTTATACAGTCAAAGCATATCAAAGAGTTAGAGTAAAAATATTGCGCTCTAAACGGCAGCTTTTAAAAGGTAAATGGTGTCAAAATGCCTTGACCAATATATATGCCCCTAGAGATAGGCACCAATATGTACAGGGCGCAGAATAATACATGTGAGCGAAGGGGGTAATGAATTGGAAGGGACGCCAAAAATGCACAGTGCTGTGCATGACTCTTTAAATGGGGAGTTGACAGAAAACACTTCCCAGATGCCCTCTGAAACATCTTCAAAGAAATGTCTATTTTAAAGATAATTATTTAATGTGATGACCTGCTGTAGTGTCTCCAAAAAGGTTGAATATGTGGATTGTATTTTTTGAAATACATTTTGTTGTGCTTTGAAACTTGAATGATGCCATTTCAAATGAAGGTTTTTTTTTTTTTCTTTTTGGGCTATTCTGTTCTTGGAAGGGAGGCCTGGTGTATCAGCATTGGTATTGACCGATGTTAGTCATTTTTTTTTAACATATGGGTATTGGTCCTATAAGTAAAGCTGGGCCAATATTAACAACTAATGTTTATTTCTATTTTGAATAAGCATTTTGAGAGTGGGTATGGGATCAGGTTGGCGTTGTTGGCATGTGATAGTGATGTAGCTATCTCAGTGAGGTACTTATTTTTTTTCACAATATTGAAAGAGTAGGGATATATGCATATAATAAATGCTGTATGATTTTGGTAAATATCAGGTAACAGCAATATAGGTTTGAGACGTCGATATCAGTCCAAATTTTCAAATAGGTGCATAACTTGTTCTTGATATGAACTTTGACAAACTAAGATAAAATTGTCAACTATAAAACTACAGAAGCATCTGGCCTTGCCTCCATGTTGGCATATTGTTTATTGGGACTAAAAATCATGCAGAATGCTGTGAAACTCAAAGACTGCTATTTAAAAGTCAATTTTGCTCAAACATTGAATTAAATGTGGGTTAGATTTAAACTCAAGAAAGATATAAAGAAGATGGAGGTATAGAATAAAGCTGCAGAACTGCTTATGTACAGGGAAAATTAGGTCAACAATCAGATGTTGGTCACAATGCCCAATTTTCTAAAACAATTGTTGACATGAATTCATATTTTATGCCTGAGATGTCTTGCTTTTATCTTTTATCAAAAATATCCTAGTGGGAACAAATAAAGCCTGAACTATACCATTAAAGAAGTTTGCAACTTCTTTTCATCTGTTTAGATTTTTTACTCAACACATGCTGCAGGCAGATGAGTGATGCGAGTCCACTATAAAACATCTGCTTTGCTAATTATTTCAAGGGGCGAACAAGAAACAAGGAAATACATGAGCCGAACACTATTTTTTTTTAAATGAATTGCTTTGAGTTAATAGAGTTCAACAGATTTGCTTTCCTAGTTTATTTGTATCATGTTATTTTACATCAGTATTAGCTAATAGATGTTTGAAACTGAATGCCAGTTGTCCAAGTCCAGCCAGTGTTTGGATAAGTGCTAAACACAAAATAGAAAATAAAGGTTAGTTGTGGTAATCCACTTTCCCATTTACCATGAGAGTTTTACTTTGCTCTTATTTTAAGCTCCAGACCAACTTAATCCAGGATTTTGGGCTTATTAAGTCACAGATATTGTCATGCTTGGAGTTCAAGACTTGAAAGCAAAATGCATGCTTCTCTCTTTTTCTCTAAACTAGCAAAAAAACTGAAGAAATAAGTTTCTTATTCTTATTTTTTCAGTTTGTATATTTCTACCTCAATGTGTATATGCATGCTTTTGTTTAGCTTTATCTTACTGTTGATACACCTTAATTATTCCACTTTGGGCCAGTAGAATAATTAAACAGTTCTGTACATTAAACATGAGTGCAAATTATTGGACCTATTTGTCCAAATAACCTTTGACATAGCACTACACTTATTTGGCTTTCCACTCTTGCTTTTTCTTGATAGCTTGATGCCTTTAAGATTGCAATCAACTGAGATCTTGTCAGGCTACATTCTCTGTTTGCAGCCAAGTTACTGTAGTTTCTGACAGATTCAATTTATCGACAGATGACTAAGGCACTAAAGGGATTTCTCATTGAAAAGGATGTTTTATCTGCACTGTCTGCCTTCAATCACTGTATTAGTGTTGCCAACAACTGCATCTAGCCTTTGAAACTCAAGAATTGAAAAGGGCTGCTGAAGGTAACAGAGAGTTGTACACAGAGAAAAAAATCTGACATGTTGTACCTTAAAGTTGACACCTTGTCAATGTGTCTTTTGGTGGCAGAGGTGGCAGTAGGATTCTGAAACACTGGAAGCTTAGCCCAGCAAAGAATGCAATAACTATTTTACATAAAAGTAAAACAAACTATAAGTTATTTGATTTTGAAATACTCAATAGACCAACATACAATTCTTTAAATGCCTGTGAATTAACCAAAGGATGCGTACAATCCTTTTACTCAATTTTGTTTATTGTTACCAACCTGGGTAAAGGCCAACTTAGTAATTTCCTAAATTAAATCATTCCAAAATTTAGGCATTTTGAACAAATACTTTGTAAACAGCTTGTAGATTCTGTTTGATATTGCTTTACCTTAAGTCCTTTACTTAAATTTGCAAACTTCAGCATCTAAAAAGAGTAAGCCACATTTGCATATCTTAGCATGAACAAATTAATTATATTGACATTTTTTTGTTTTCATGAAAATGTTACATTTGAGAAGCAAACATTCTGCTCCACTTTCTACGGTAACACAGTATTTTATTGAGCATCTAATTTTTTTCAATTTCGTTTGATTTATTGTATTGATTTAATAAGATTTTACTCACTACATGGTAATGTTTTTATTATTTTGTTAATATCTTGATTTTAAATATGCCAATCAAAATGGCTAACCTTTTGTAAGTGAAAAATAGCTGCTTTATTGTGTAGTTGTATGTACAATGCTAAGAAAAAGGATTAGAAGCAGCAGAATGGATATGATTGTATACAGATGTGTGTGAAACAACTAAACTCTATGACATACAGAGATGTTGCAGTAGAACTGTGTCCCTCTGCAAAGACTTTTCAGCCTCCAGCCAGTTTGCAAGTCCAATCCTGGACTGATGTCTCTAAGGAAGAACATCTTCAAAAGAGGGGAAGATGATTTGCAGCCAATATTGTGCTGCAACAAAGTTATTGCTTGATACTGCTCTTAATCCATGACATTTTTTTAGCTCTGTGTTATTATAGTGTTATGGTATATTGCTTCTTGTGGGTAATTATGTTTAAGGCAACTTTTCCCATAAGCACAAAGACTCAAAGAAAGAAACGGCACCTTTTTTTGTGGACAAAGCTGTACAATTTGGCATTGAAATTGACAATTTTATGACAACAAACATAGCAATAATAAAAATAAAAACAAGTGTTTAACATATTGGCTTTCCAACAACTAAATCCAAATGTGACTTTGGGAATTAAAGTCAACTTTTATTTCCTTTTTTCATTGAGGTGTTGAAAAATAGATGGAATTGGGGACAGTGCAAGGTGTTGTATTCAATAAATGGGCTTTCATGTGATAAATTGAATGTTATTCATATATGAGTGCACACTGTTTTTTGGTTATTCTGGAGAGAAGTTGCTTCTTTCTGCCCAGGGACCCTTTTCCTTTTAACTGAGAAGCGGTTCAGGAGCGGTTTAGGAAGGTGAGTGTCTGTATGTGTGTGTGTGTGGAAGGGTTTAGGTGGGGGGCCGAGTTGATGGTGGGGCACTCTCTACAGACCTTGATACAATTACTAAGCCTTCCTCCCTCCTTCCGCACCAGTTCTGGACACGCTTTTGCTGTGCCACTGGGAATAGAAAGGCCCAGCTATCTAGCAGAAGATTTGGTCAGTCAGGCATCAAATGCAGGGCCCTCTTCTCACACTCTGCGCTGGGGGTGGGCACACCGGGGGACCTGTATTGTGCATTTTCACACACTTCTCTCAGAGGAGCTCCAGGAATCCGTAGCCTTCGGAAGAAAAGTGGGCAAGGAGAGAGACGCACAAAATGTAAGGAGAGAGATGGGGAGAGCAGTCATAAGAGATGGAGCAATCATGGCAAATACCGAGGGAGGAGGATGGAGAGAAGGTAGTAAAATAGGTCCAGAGGCTAGACAAAAAGCATCAAGGCTGCAGGCTATCTTAAGGAATATATCACTTTTCCTGAATTTATGTCCCCTCTTTCAATGTCTACCATGGGATATTGCTAGTTCTTCCTAAATATCAGATAATTATTATTTTATTTTTAGAGGTTTAAGAGTTAACCCTACCAGGGTGTTTGGTAGAAATGGCCACAGGCAATAGGGCTTAGGGTCAGCGTGAGAGCAAAGAATGCATTTCTTTTTAAACTTTTAAGGTGCCACACTTGTTCAAAGCCTAATGTCACATAAACATTACAAAAACAAAAGAAGTGCGTTTGAAAGATGTAAGACCCCCAAGCCAGAACTCTCCCTCACCATTCCAAGAGACCCTTTTATTTTCTCCATCCATCACTAGAGCAAATGTGATTGTTTTTTCTGATCAGCTAAAACATTTTTTTTGAGACAGGGCAAAAGGCCAGCACATATTTGTCTGTGAGCATTGGGGCAAAAACAAAAAGCAGAAGCAATGAAGTGGAATGAGAAATGAGTATAAAAAGGAAAAAAAAAGAATCCATGCAAAGAAAGAGAAATGTTTCTTTGATTGGCAGAGCCAGTTTAAATGTAAGGGCCTTAGAAAAACATTTTAATCTGAAAAAGACATTTCCACTTAAATAATTATCAACATTAAAGTTTGTTCATGACTTGAACATGTTTTTAAATTGCTTGGCAGACCTGTGCTACGATGCTTGTTTTTATCATGTTGGGTAAGACATTGTTCAGCGCATTGTACCAACTTAATTAAATAAGTTGGTGATAATGGAATAATGTGACTTCTTTATAGGCTGTATTTTAAGGAAGGAAGGAAGTGGTCAGTTTAGCTCTGATACTGTATGTCTGGCTATTCAAGTCAAGGTGGCAGTCTGTGCCCAAGTGTAGGTGAATGGCAGTAAATCCATTAATGTAACAAAAATGTGCTAGACATTCTGGTTATCCATTATCAAAATAACTGGAACACAACTGTCAGTGTTTGGTGCCACAACTAATAAATCTCAAATAAAGCTCCATTAATGGATAAAATTACTCATATATGGACTGAATGACTTAAACTACTCCAGGGTGATTTGATAAGAGTGCAATTAAGATGTTTGTTTTTTTCTTTTTTTGTTTTGTTTGTACTTTAATATTTCCTTGTGGCAAATGTCTTTATGAATATAGACATTTGTCTATATTTAGAATATTTAGGAATACATTTATGAATGAATAGATACATTTTACAAAGGATGCTCATATATATACACAGTCCAGTCACATTAATGTGACCATCTGTCAAAAGCCAGAATAACCACCTTTCGCAGAGCGAACTGCTACGAGACGTGCAGGAAGAGAGTCACTTAGGTCCCTGAAGGTCTTCTCTGGGATGTTGAGCCATGCCGACTCTAATGCCGTGGCCAGCTGCGCTAGATTACGCGGTTGAGGATCCATGGCGCGAACAACTCGATCGAGATGGTCCCACAGATGCTCGATTGGGTTTAAGTCAGGTGAGTTTGCTGGCCAGGGGAGGACGGTAAACTCATCCTGGTGCTCTTCGAACCACGCACGTACACTGGCAGCTGTATGGCACCTCGCATTGTCCTGCTGGAAGATGCCATCATCCTGAGGAAAAACAATGCGCATGTAGGGGTGGACATGGTCCGCAAGGACAGATGCGTACTTGTATTGATCCATCGTGCCTTCCACAATAATCAGTGAACCCAGAGAATGCCAGGAAAACATTCCCCAGACCATAATGCTCCCGCCTCCAGCTTGGACCGTTCCTGCAATGGTTGCAGGGTGGTTCCTTTCAGAGGTTTCAGGCCTTATACGCCAACGTCCATCTGTCCGATGGAGCATAAAACGCGATTCATCTGAAAACGCTACCTGTCGCCACTCAGTGGACGTCCAGCTGCTGTACTGGCGTGCAAATTCTAGCCTTCGTCGTCGATGAACACCAGTCAGCATAGGTGCACGAACCAGGCGTCTGCTTCGGAGGCCCAGACGCAGCAATGTTCGCTGAATAGTGGTTTGGGAGACACTTGTGGTAGCCCCTTGGTTCATTTTAGTGGTCAGTTGCTCAACGGTAGCCCGTCTATCTGCCCGAACGCATCTCCGCAACCGTCGTTCGCCTCTGTCATCTATGGCCCGTGGTGCACCACATTTGCCACGTCGTTGATTTTGGACAGTCCCATTTTGCCATGCACGGTACACTTTTACCACGGCGGCACGCGAACAGTTCACAAACTCAGCCGTTTCGGAAATGCTTCCACCCTTGGCCCGAAAGCCAATGATCATGCCCTTTTGGACGTCGGATAAATCGCTTCGTTTCTGCATTACGCCAACGATTGAAATGTTTTCCGAAGCCCACACACACCCTTTATATACGCTCAACTGCACTGTGCTGCCACCTGCCTTCTGTGATTGGTTATTTAACTCTGAAGTGGAAAGTACGTGGTGGTCACATTAATGTGACTGGACTGTGTATATATATATATATATATATAGGGTGTGTGTGGTCATCGGGGCCCTCGGGGCAGTCACCCCCAAACTGGAGCAGTGGCTAAAACAGATCCCAGGAACAACATCAGATATCTCAGTCCAGAAATGTGCAGTACTAGGCACAGCCAAGATACTGCGCAGAACCCTCAAGCTCCCAGGCCTCTGGTAGAGGACCCGAGCTCAGAGGATGAAAGAGACCACCTGTGGAGGGTGAGAAGGGAATATATATATATATATATAATTTTCTTTTTAATCTGGCATGATGGCTCTTGTTTTATCTGATTTAATAGGCAGATGAAAGTATATTCAGAGTCATGTACTATATGAACATTTTTAAAGTAAAATTTGACAAGTTACTGTGAAATAGAAGCTGACCAATCGGAGTGCGCTTGACAAAGCCACAACACAATTTTTTTCAATTTTCAAGAAGACAAATTCACTCTCTTGTACAGCAGGGCTACTTTTATCATTAGATGATTGACACTGCAAATTTTGGACGGTGGCCTTTCTGGTTGCAGTTTTTATTTTCTCCTGAAACCCTAGCTCCCCTCTACAGTACAAAAAAACATATGCCTTTTAGATTAACCGACCACTCTAAAACCAGCTTTTGCGTGCATTTGGCTCAAATGCATGCACACATAATCATCTACTTCATGAGTGTTTGTTTATGTTCCTGAAATGAACTGGACCTATCCAGGATCTACCCAATCTCTCACACAGTAACTGCTGGGATGGCATCCAATAACCCTATAGCACAACAAACAGGAACATGCAGGTACAGAAAATGAATGAGTAAGAATTCACCTATTAAGATCATACACTCATCTTTACTGCCTTTAAAGTTGTACAAATCCATTAGAGGAGCAACCCTACCATTCACGCTGGTTCACAGCCAACATCCACATCATTAAATGTAATCTACAGTTAAATGAAAGACCCCACTTCAAAAGGGTGCTAAAGTATGAATATTATTACTGTTGTGCACCTCTGTAAAAAAGGGAGAGAGCTTTCCTAACCATTTTTATTGCGGCGGTGAGGCTCAGGTAATGTCTCAGAATAATGCATGATAAGGCAAACACAGGCATCCCTTTCAAAATATTCAAATGTGAGCAGCGGAGTGGAAAATAAAGAAACGAGTATAGATGGAATTACTTCCCTCTTCCACCTACTTCTTTATTATTTCCATATCACCTCTCATTTTCTACTTTATTTTTCAAAGTGACCCTGGCAGAGACGAAACAAACAATGGGATGTTTTACGGCTATAATTTAGCTGCACGCAGCACATTTTTTACTCAAACTTAAAGCCGTTATCTTAACAGAAGTGAGTTTAATCTCTGTAGACATTACCGTGTTGTGCAGGACCATTTTAATTATACGAACCACACCAGTCTAAGCGTTGGTTGTAAAGTTGTCAATACGTCCCGCATTATCACCAACGATTTGGGCAACAGTAAAACTGCAATGTTTCTTTGTTTCTTTGTTCTCAGCATTTGTTTTACACCTGGGAGGTAAATGAATTATATTTTTAATTTCATCTTTCCATTTTCTGTTGAAACAGATTTGTCTACCACGTAGAATAGAGCTGAACAGAAGGAAAAAAAAAAAAACTTATGAGTACCTCAGAATATGTTTGACCAAATCTGTGTTACTACTACCAACAAGCTCAAGAACAGTAAAAACTATGTGAAACTTGTGAGTTTTCAAAACAACAAATTGAAGCATTTGGTTGTGTTTTAACTGCAATAAGTTACTTTTTTTCTTGTACTAAAATCACACATTAGAACTCTTATGAAACTATATTTGATTTCATAAATATATTTCTATGCATGAGTTTTCTGGTTGTAGGCCTGAAGTTGACTTGAGGTGACTCTTCTGTTCTGCATCCACACAAAAAATACTGGCACCTCCTTGTGTTATTTAAAAAGAGAGTAAATGCTCTTTATGTAAACTTTTGATATAGAAAACATTAATAAAGTAAATATTTAACCTGTTTTTTTGTCTCTCATTGTTGTGACGATTAGAAAATATAAATATTTTTGGTCATTCTGACTGACCTAAAACAACAGAAGCTTGGTCATATGCACTCTTTTTGACATATGCACAAAGAGTGCATTTGTGTCTTTTGTGGGTGAATGTATGCATATAAGTTTGTTTGTCTCATTGTGTAACCTGTGATGGACAGACAACCTGCATAAGGTTTAGTCTACCTCTCACCTTGTGACTGCTGGGAGATTGCTAGCCAAATAGCTTTGTTTTAAAAAAAAAGATCTTTTCAAAAGGACTTGAATAACATATTGAATTATATGAGGAAAACACAAAACAAAATCATTCTATTTTATTACTTTATTTTGGAAAATTGAAAACAATGGAAAGAAAAAGTTAAGATTAGCCTGTTAGAAGATAAGAACCACTTCCAACCCATTCCGAGAGGAAGACCAACACTAGAATTAGAGTGGAAATACTGCAAATATCTCTTGTTGAAAAACCATGTCGTGCCCACAGCTGCCACAGTTACTCTTGCATTACCTGCTTGCCTTTTAAGCAGATCTGCGAAAATAAGAGGCCCAAAAAGCAGATGCATGTTAAATAGCTATTAATATTGTATACTTCTAATATGTCCAGGTGGAGGAAAATATTCAAATGCGTCCATTTTCTCTTGTTCTGCTTTGGGGTGATTGAAGGAACTTGTGATTGGGTTTCCACACTGCAGTCCTGTCTGCACATGCTAGGTTTTATCTGCCTTGATATTAACATGGCTCTTTCATTAAAAACTAAGCCCATTTCCAGGTTTACCGGTAGAATAAGATGCAGAATGAGACAATAAAGTGCATTTGTGTCTCAGTGGTTGAATTATAAATAAATAATTGTAAGTGCCCTACCCAGGCAGCATTCTTTTCCAGAAGATAATCACGGCCTCCACCCCATTTATGCCCCTTAACGCACCTACGCTCAATGTTCTAGTTATATTAGGTTGATGAATACTGAAAGAAGATCATGACTTTATAATATCCATGTGCATCACCACCAAAAACAAATGGAAAATTCTTGAGGAGGAAACAAGAGAGTCATTTCTGATTATTGTTGCTGTTTTCACAAAGGGAAATGAGGACAGAAAAGGAAAAAAGGAGAAAACAGGATGGAGGACTGTTTCTTTTTTCTTTTTTCAACTTAGACCTTATCCAAACATATGTACCAACTTTCCCATCTTCACTTTAAAAGGTGTATTTGAACATCACTGTCTTTGAAATACATCACATTGACTTTTGAGCTTTATCAGCAAGGCAATAAAATAGTTTTTTTTTTCAGAACAATGAAATTATGCCCAATGTGGCATCCAAGTTCGTCTGGGACTTGACTTGGGCATTTGAATTAAGAGATAAGTAAAAAGTCAAAACTGCTTTCTTGGATCTATCTGGTGTAATGTGTATTTTGTAATAACTAGTGAAATATTCCAGGGTGTTGGGGCATCAACTGGGACACCGTTACCTTTAGTTGAGTTTTTGGAAAGCCTCTGGTCAGCAGACATGAACCCACAGGATGTTTCAAATGGATTCAGCAGTTCTGTCAAATAAAATGGAACTTCACAATTAAAATGCTTCAAAACAAATTTAAATTCAACTAAAAGCCAGCAAGGCTTTTAGTTGAAATTACAAAAAAGGGCAGCATTTTTGCCAGTCGTATCAGCTGAAACAACCAGGATATGACCACAGTTTTCCCAAGTCTCTCAAATTTAAAAAATAAAATAAAATAAAATTCAGAAAGCAAAGGCTAATAGTGTATTGTTGATGTGTGGTCTGAACAACAGGACTTCTGTCTTCCTGACATTAAAAATAAAGAAGCGAGAAGCATAGAACCTAGCTTTAGATGTCAACACGAATGGTGGCGAAGTGCGCATCAGAAACCGACGCATGTACTGTAAATACGGGCCAGTTGAGGAGAGGCTAGATTCCATGTGTTTCCCAAGAGCTGACTTACTGGAAGCAGGTAGAAAAATTACCCAAGGGTCAGGAATTTTACTTTGTGACACCCACCAGTGGAAAGCAGCAGAGCTGGAGGAAAAGAAACCAATGCTGACACAGTCTTTTGTCTAAGAGATAAGACCTAAACTCATTGAGAGCTGAACCAGTGATGCCTATCCACCGGTCCAAATTGGAAATTAGTGTCTCATGATCTACAGTTTCGGCAGCATCTATCAAGTGCAACAGTGAATATACCCCATTTAAGTCTTACCATGTTTCGCTGTGAAAACATTTCTTCTGCTTATATGTTGTTCCTGAGGGGAAACGACTCTCCCTTCTTTTTTGATTACCACTGCAGTGTTAAAAGTGAGTTAGGGGAAGAACAAAGTAATGTTGGCTATTACACACGCACAGTCACTGTAGCTAAATGCTAGCCATGCTAATTCTACCTGTGCTAAGCTTGTAAATCATGCCATCTGCTAATACAGTGGTTCCCAAACTTTTTCTCTCTGCCCCCCCCCCCCCCCCCCTTGTGGTTTCCAAACATTCTTTGTATTAAAAAGTGCCTATTTTCATTTAACTTAACCAATTCTGATGAGTTTTTCTTCAAAATCGCTAAATGTTCGCAGTTTCCCATTCAATGCTCAGAAGGGAAGCCGGTGATGCAGCAGTGAACTGTGGCGAGCAGAACAGATTCGAGGTGAGGCAGACAGTTCTTTTGCCTCAAGGCAGGGGGCGCTCATGATCCCAGACATTATGACTCCACAATTGCAGAGTAAGAGACAGCAACAGCAAGCTAGCAGCTAGCCATGCACTAAAGTCAAGTGCAGTGATGATATATTTATAGTCAGTGGCGCAATACACATTATTCAGGTGGATGCGAAAGCATAAATTGGCGTTTATGTGGCGATTTTGTCAATTATGGCAACGAGTCTGCTTGTAGCTGCGCTGATACACAGAGCGAGAGAGACGTGGTTTTGAGTTGTTCTTTAACGATTTTCCCCTTTGCTGTGGACCACAGCACAAAATTAATAATATCTACGTCCAAGTTTGATTGCATTAAAGGAATTATTCTACGGTGGCAGTGCGGCTATGTATAGCATGTAAAAGGAATAGCCTTTTTGCCCTCCAGCATTGTCCGCATGCGCAAAATTTTATTATGGGGTCTAGATTTGTAAGTCTGATTATGATTAAGTCAGTGCCTCACCAGCTATGAATCTCACCGCACGTCACTGCTGCATCCAACAGCTTTACTCAACTCAGTCAGTTAGTTTGGAGGAAAAACTGTAAAAAGTTCTTTACGTTTTTGCTGGTTTGCTGCCATGATTCTAACTCACGCCTGAGTAGCAGGTCTCCTTCGCTGCCACACAGGTGTAAACCCAGCGCAAGCGTCGTAGCGCTCAAGCTGTGTTTAAAGGCAGCTCGGAAAAACAGGTTACAACGTGTTAACAACGGCTTATACAGTTTTAACTGCTGAAAACAGTGACAGAGGACACAGATAAGTGCAGAAGCCCCTAGTTATCAAATTGACACAGGGATAACAGAAAGTTGGTCATTCTAAGGTAAAACCCCAGCACATACAGTGTTCATCGTTGTTATTTTTTTTCATTCATCCACATCTGCTTCCCACGCCCCCCTGCAATGGCACCCCCCCCCCCTCCGCCCCTTTGGGGCCGCGCCCCACAGTTTGGGAACCTCTTTGCTAATATAATGTGCTAAAGCCATTTTATAATGTAAACAGAAACTACTATTGCCTTTGTTTTGAGATAGTTAAATCACATTTACCTGCAAAATGGTGTAGGTTCAGTTCTCCTACAGACAAGGTGTTATGGAAACCTCAGGACCTAAAATGAATAATTAGAATTATTCATTACGGAAAGGCATCTTATGGCTCCAATGGGAATGATGAATTAACAATTAGATAGAAGTAAGTCAGAACTTCTTCTTTTAATTAACTTCAAAAAGATTGTGAAGAAAAAAATATATATCCTGTGATGCAGTGCAGATTGCATTTTCAGGTGTGCAGTTATTTCTTGCAAAAGAATAAAGAACATATGCTGCAGTTAGTTTTAATACATATTTTAAGAAAATCAAGTCTCTCTTCTGACTGACTTTCTTCCAATTCCACCATTTATGTGTGTGTTCGTACTGTAGAATACAGCAAGATAATAGTTTAGTATACTCCTAATTAGTAAGATTTACATCTTTTAACAATTGGTAAATTGCAGAGAGGACTGATAAAGATTTTTTTTTTTTTTAATCTATTTTTACCTGTTCAGCAGGAGCTGTCGGAGCCGCCGCCATCAACTCCTTGGAGAGAATCTGGGGGTTTCTGTGGTTCGCTCAGTGAAATGGAGTTTTTCGCTTAAGTTAAGTTTTCTTCCGAAGCAGAGCGTACAGAGAACCCGAATGTTTTACTCACTGAGTCAAACTAATGTCGGTATTCTAAACATTAACGCAGCATGGTCCTGCGCTCTCCCTTGTTTTCTTTCCCGCGCCCCAAACTCCATGTAGTTGATCTACACTCCTGACGTCACACGCTCAAACGTGATTGCGTTGCGCAGTTGCGTAGTCTGCTTGCGTTGAAGTAACAGTAATCCAATTACTTTTTTGCACTTGTAATCAATTACTTTAGTTGTCGCTTGAAAAAAGTAATCAGATTACAGTAATGCATTACTCCTAACGTGTTACTGCCCATAACTGGTCTACAGGCAGAGGAACATGTCCTATGTTTTCACTTGAAAATAATTTTTAATCTCTCTCTTCTTCATATCATTGTAACAAAGGGCCATATGTATGGAGGACCAAAACCGACGTAATAAGAAATAAAAGAATAAATATATAAATAAAAGAATAAATATATATTCGACATATATAAATAAAAGAATAAATATAAATAAAAGAATAAATATATAAAAGTAAAAGAAGAAATATATATTCGACATAAGAAATTAAAGAATATATATATAAATAAAAGTAATATATAAATAAAAGAATAAATATATATCTGACATAATTAGAAATAAAACAATAAATACATAAATAAAATAAATATATATTTTGATAAATTAAAGCATAATTATATTTGATAAGAATAAAAGCATAAACATATATTTAGTTTTTCTTTTTTTTACACATGAGTTTCCGTCTCTTTTTTTGATTTTCCATTTTCTGCTCGCTGTTTTTCTGCTTGCTGTTTTTCCATTTGCTGTTTTTCTGCCGCATCATTATGTTAAGGAGGAGAGCTGCCTTCTATGTCCACTATTGGCCAATAGAGCTTTGGAACCAATGTCACTGCATCAAACTTTATGGGGCATTTAGGGGCAGTCGCACTAAATATATAATATATTCTCCAATATATTTATTCTTTTATTTATATATTTATTATTTTATTTCTTATTATGTCGGTTTTGGTCCTCCATACACATGTGGTAATGTTGAAAATTTAATAAATTAATAAATAAAATAAAATACAAGTTTTTTGGTTTCCACTGCCAAAAAAATGTCCCAGTCTGCACATCACAGTCTAAGACAATGAAAATGTTATCAGTCTTTGCTCACAGCAGTAGAGCTGATGAGTCAGGTATATATATATGCACTGGTATGTAATAGGTTATCAACTAATCTTCAAAAGATGAAGGCACCAGAATGACAATATTGAGTTGGTTATGATGTGAAAGTTGATGGTCTTATCAATGTTCAGTTGGTGAAAGACAATTTGTTTGTATGTGTAAATGTTCATCAGTAAGTTCCTAAAGGGACAACAGAAATAGTGAGGATATTTATCAGAAGGTAAGAGGTAGATTATAGCTTATACAGTCTTTAATGTATTGTATGATATTACAACAACCCCATCGGCCTATCACAGTCCGTATGTAGGAAACAGAATTTTAACTTGTAAAATATTTTATCTTGCTATTTTTCTGAAAAAAGACAAATCAAAGCTTTTGTACTGACTCCATATGGTGAAAATATATTCAAGAACTGGCGACTGCACATGGCTGCACCACTAGTGGTCACAGGTGTTGGAGCAGCGAAGGGAGTCATGGCTTTTTCTGACACTCTAACATGTGGGTGTGTGTGATTGTGTACGTGAATTATGGACCCACTCTCTGACACATCCAAACACACACTCATTTGAACAAACTGTATTACTACTATTACTCACCATCAAGATTGCATTACTCTCTAAAATGGACCAAAAACAATATTTCAATTTTGTCATGGGCTTTTTTAACCAACAACATGAATATAATTTATTTGATATGGAAATTTATTTATCTTTTAATAAATTAAGAAAATATGATTTTTCAAACAGAGTTGTCTGCACAGCTTTTTTTTTTGTTTTCGTAGCATATTTTCTTTAAAAACATCATGTTTGCAAGTATCCTTTTATGCTTATTGAAATCACAGCTTTACCACAGAAGGGTGGCAGGCAAAAACCAGCATTACAAAGGTTTTGATTTATTTCACTCATTTCCTGTGCTTAGAGTAGACATACACACTGAGTTATGGGACATAACAAGCGAACAAGGGGCAGACATCTAGATCTACAAGACACAATGGGTGCCCATTTTTTGGGAATGAAAAGTCTGCATACAGCGCTTTAGTGTTTGAGGGCCCGGTCAGTTGCTAAGGAAACACCTGCAGATAGCTGGTTAACTAAGTGCAGCGAAGATGCTCCGTTGTGGCAATCAATTATGGATGAGCTGAGAGAACTTTGACATGTTAAACCTCTTAGAGCGGCTGAAGAGGAGTAACACCAGGAGAGTTGGGAGCAAGAGCAGAGACGGGACGAAAAGGTTTAGTAGATTCATATGAAGCACATTATTATAGAAAAACATAAAGGGTTAGTTTTATAGAATCTCACCATTACTTCGTATACATGATGGATGACAGATAATGGAAATAATTACTATTTATGGAGTTAATGTTTCATGTTTTGCATAATTAATCTACATGTCAAGCCAAATAAGAAGTTCAGTATCATAACATTTACTTCAAGTTAGGGATGTGCCGATCAGGTTTTTTTCTGCCGATACCGATACCGATCACCCCTGAGGGACAATCACCGATTCCGATCCCCGATGCCGATCACATAATTATGATTTATTTATTTTTTTATCATAAACACTACCGTTACATTATGTGAAAAAGGAACCATGAATTCACCTTAATTTAGACAAAAACTTGTTTTTAATAACTTTTCCAAGAAGAAAACTAAACAAAACAGGCATTGTGCAAATTGTACTGCTATCAATAATACTATCTTTAACAGACTGATAACATATGAGGCTCTGAAGAGGTTAAATAATGCAAAGAGCCAAAATAAAACCTCTCAACATTGACAAAAAGTTCAAGTATAAAACTTAACATTCAAAGGCAAAAACAGGATCCATTACAATAAACAATCCTGAGTTACTGAATGAAAACTTCCTGTTAGCATAGCGGCTAGCTGGTTACTGCTAGTTCTGATTGGCTCTATCTGACTGAGCGGAGTAATTATGCTGAGCAGGGAGGAGATCGATTATTTATTAGAGATTATCTGTCTCATGTTAGGACTGCGAAAGTTTTAAGAAGTATGTAAAATTTATTTTTTAAGTTAGATGCTGCAGCTTTAAACAGGTTCGGTGTGAGAGTCACTACCAGGTGGAGCAGAAGCGGCTCCGTCTGTCAAATATTACTAAATATCAAATATTACTACCTGTAGCGGAGCAGCGGTTCAACAGCGAGAGCAGAACCAGCGTCTTACATCGCAGCTCCAAGACTTAAATCATTTTACAGGTTATTTGTTTAGCTTTCTGACCGTCATGCTAATCCGGTGAGTGTTTGTAGCTGTGCTTGCTTTACCTGCTGTCTGATCCTCCATGTCTTTTTTACTGCAGTGAGCCTCATGTAGCCAAACTCCGTCAAGTATGGCTACATTGTTTTATCCCATATTAGCTTCTCGTGTTGATGCATTTTGACCTGCTTCAGTTTTCCGCCGCAACATGCAAACGTCCTCATTCACTCAGTGCATTATAGTTACACATCGCTTAGGATTTGTTGCTAGAAGGAAGGTGCAGGCTGAGAAATGAGATGCAGGTGATCGGTATCGGTAATAGAGCCAATGATCACCGATCACCGATCAGGCACTTTTTCACGAAAATCGGCCGATTGTGATCGGTGACCGATCGATCGGCACACCTCTACTTCAAATGCAACCTGTGACTAAAAGAATACCCTTTAACACATTGGCTGTCCCCAATCTGAGATTTGACTATCCAAATCCAATCAAGACTTTACCAATAAAGTCTAAGAGTTTGATCCCCATGTAATTGGAACACATTCAGCAGTCTCCCATAAAAATATTTTCTACTCAAAACATGGCTCCAAAATGAGACACATTCTTTTAAAACAACAAAATAAAATGCAAGGACTAACAGCTTAAAATAACGCAAAACATCTTTAGTGATTCTAATGTTGTGATCCGCGTCTTTGAACGTTGACATATGAGATCGGCAAAAATTGTCCCACCTGTAATTTGTGTGATTGACCGTGGAAGTGTCAGGTTTTTTTCAAATTTATTCACTGGAAAATCAACGTTCATATTTATTGATTCAAAACTTGAACCAAAAAACAAAATTCTAGTTTTATTTCAAAATAAAGAATCACCTATGGTCAAGAGATAGAACTGATGGCTGAAGAAACTAAATCCTGGAAACAAGCAGGGGGAATTAGCTTCCTCTTTGGGTTATTGAACTTAGCCTTAGGGTTAACAGACAATTTGCTTGCATAGAGTAGAGTCATTTCTTGACAGAATTGAAAAACATCAGTAAAGAAGTTTTGCCATCTGAACAGGGTGCCTCAGAGCCTCATTTTAGTGTTTTTAACAGGCATGTTCCACATGCAAGATGCCCTGGAGCAGATCCAAAACTTGCTGGAAGCAAACTATGGCTCTTCTACATTTTGAAAGCCTTAGAATCCCTGAAAATTGTTGGGGATCACTACTATAGATAGGGGTGTTAAGGCCCCTACCTATAGGGGCCCCTATCACAACAACATAGCTGCTGTTATCGCAACAACAACGAGATGAGAAAAAATTATTATTATTATTATTCTCTCCTACAGAGCCAGGATGAGGATGCCTCTCTAATTGAAGCCAACATAAAAAACAGAGGTTTAATAAAGTGTGATCACATGAAGCAATCAAAAAAGACCAAGTGTGAAAAGGTGATGAGTCATTATATTTTTATTTTCTATAAATTAGTTTCATCATAAGTATTACATGTTAAAGCATTCATGTTGACTTTATCATAACATTTTAGTTAGCTAGCCTAATAAACAGCTATATAAAAAAGCCATTATGACATGTGGAACAGTATTGTAAACTAGCTTGAACTCACAGGGATATTTCATGTAGTGGCCCCAAGTTTTCTACAAAGTGCCAAAAGTGGTGCAGGTTCCTATCCAACTTATGCAAAAAAAAGAGAGAGAGAGAAAAACATTAAGGCCTTAGGGACAAAAGTAAAGAAGTGGGAACAAAAATCATTGTGCTTGAGAAAAGAAATAAAAAAAAAACTTACTCTGGAAGGATCGGTAGAGATCAATATTCCATTTGGACTCCAAGACTACAAGACAGTATATAGGTTAATGTTGTGCTGGATAAGCATTCCGTGTGAATGTGTGAGTGTTGTTTCAACAACTACAAAAGGAGAAACACAGAATCTATTGAAAAGCCTGGGAGCTGCTCAGGGCTTCATGTCACAGAGCAAGTTGGGCTGTGCAGCTGTCTTTGGCTATTGAGGTCAGCTTGGTTTTCTACCTTGTTGACTCAAAAATAATGCATGAGAAAGTGGACCGCAAGACAATGTAGCACTGGTCGCATGCAAGGTAGAGCGGAAAAACACATTTTATAAAAGTTTGAACAAACACCATTAGCACTGTCACAAATAGCTAAAAAAAATAGAAAAAAGTAGAGGTAATTGAAAGAAAATCACATTTCCATTAATGAATTATCAGTGAGGATAAATCTTCACCTTTCATCAGGAACGATAAAAAAGATATGAAGAGACTTAAGTTCTGAGTTCTTTCACCTGATGTTCACCCACTTTGGGGAGTTAGAAAATGCCAGGGGTTAACATCAGCACTATCACTGAACCACACATGATTGAGCCAACTTTCTTGTCTCACGGCTCACTCACTTTGCATTCTGGAAATATCATTTTTTCATTCATCTGAACATCTACAAATTGAATGCAGACGTTAAACAATTCTGTATATGTCTTGGGATCTTTTTTTTGTTCATCATGTGCTCTATATAGGTATATGTTGCACACTGATGCAAGGTTTTAGCTTTTACAACATTATCCCAGTGAACTACTGATTATATGGCCACCCTTTATTTTCACCTCTCTTAAGCCCGATGTCCCAATTTGAATTAGCCTTTATAAATTAAAAATAAAAATTCAGTTCATTCAATTTGAAAATACTCTATCAATCCTTAAGCAAAATTAAATGCTGGTGTAACTGATATTTTTCTGTTTTTCAAAGAGTTATTTTAGATGCTGATAGCTGCAGACAGAAAGGATCTCCTGTAGCGGTACACATCTGAATAAGTCTCCAAACAGACACAGTTGTTTTTGTGTCTTTTTTTGAACAAACACCATTAGTCTCGTAAAGACAGTGCTCAGGGTTGTCCATAGCATTCTTTATTTGATGTAAAATCCTTCTTTGCACCATCATCTCCAGTAGCTACAGAACAGAACCGATGTTCTCTATCAGATTTTCAAAGCCGTTTTAAGTGACTGCCTTTGATGCTGCTGCAGATGTTCACAGCGTGCCACAAGGCGGTCTACCATCTCTCTGTACTCAGTTTCTTGTCCATCTCTGATTTGCCTATTTCTGTAGATGGCAGAGTCTGACTTGTGCTAAAGTGTACAGAGTGAAAATAAATAGTGAGAGTTCCTGGTGGTGCTCCTGTGCTGCTGACACGCAGTCCTTGAGTTTTACAAACTTGAAGTCACAACATAACATTTTGAATGGTTTTGTTGTTTGGATATTAAAATTTCTAGAAATAATGCCACAAAAATGAAGATTTTTTAGAAAGAACAACTACAATGTTTTTTTGTTTTTTTCTGACTCTTTATGGACAAAGATAAAACTATAAAGCTGATGTGTACTCAACTGTGAATCTATTATGTTTAGCTTTCTTCCTGAAACCGGCCTGAATACATATATTCTTATATCATGAAGTTATTTTTACACAACATAAATTAACTGGAAGTAATATTCACCTATTGAGGAGCAAAGTCAGAGTCCTAAGTTTGAATTTGCCTGACAATGGACGGTTTTCAACTTGGAGGTCATCTGGTAAACTGTGAAATTACCAATGGAAAATATAGTAAATAAAGATGCAAATTCCCATGCATTTTAATATTGATTACTGAGAAAGGTACAAATAAATGTGAATGTTTCATTTATTAATAAAATTTTAAAACCTGAAATTCATTTTAGATGACTTTAGATGCTTGTCTCATTTCCTATAAGCAAGAACTGAAAATCACCTTAATCCTAAATCAGTGTGAATAATTTGGGTCTTAACTATATGTCTGTCTTTAACTCGCCAACACAGACAGACCAAAACACATACTCACCACTTTCTCAGTTTCCTGCTTTGTGTCTCATTAATCAATGACAGATTATCATGAACTTCATGATTACAATGTTCCTCAGGACTTTCAGTTCGGAAGGAGATGCAAATTAGCTGCCTTGCTTCAAAATGCATCCAAGATCACAATTTGGGCATTTTTCATTCTGAAAACACTGGAATCTAAACTTTTAAAATTCCAACTGCAAACAGGGAAACACTTATTAAACATATACACATTAATGCACTGCCAGGATACGAAGCTCACACATAGTCTAATAGGCTTCACGAGCGAGTGGGCTGATTTATGTTGCTCATTGAACATGATAAATGCTCCAACATTTGATCAAGCAGAACACTTATCTATTCTAATCTGAGCAGTAAAACCATCTCCAACCTGCCTATTCATCTGCATTACCTGCAAGAGATTACATCTCTCAGTTGAAGATCATGTCTAATTCCTTTGAAAGGGGAAGAAACCCTGTGAAAATGCAACCAGGCTTAAAAGGATAACCTCTTTGTCTTGAAATAAGGAGAGCGAAAAACACACACACACGCACACATTTTTATCCTTCACTTGCTCCAATTTGCACTGAAAGCATCCCTTCTTTCCTTCTTGCCCACATCTGTTCAAGTGAGGGAAAAACCAGAAGCTTCTGTTTTAATCTTTAAACGCTAAACAAACAGTAACTCCTGCCGTCGCCTTCATTTTATGTCTAAAAGCATACACTGGTGCACCTAAATATTTTATCATGTGTGCCTGATAACAGTGGATAACGCAGTAGATAATGAAAAGGTGCACACCAAGGGGAGCGGGTGGTGGCCGTTCTTTTAGGATATGCCTGCCTCATTCGTGTAGGTGTGTATGCAAATAGTGGACAGAGCCAAAGATCCTTGGTAATATAATCAATAAGTAACGAGAAAAAAAATAAAAGAGAAATGCTACAAAGTAAAAGAAAAAAAAATCAATACAGATATTTACAGCTGTCCAGGGTCTCCAGCTGGAGGTTAGAGGCCCGAATCATTCTTGAGCAACAAAAAGTAACTGCTTTGTCTCAGGTACCTGCAAACATAAGTAGACCTTTATAATTCGAGTTTGATATCTGAATGCTATTTGAATGCTATTGTTTTAAAAAATTACTGTTACTGTTCTTACTGTTTCTATATAAACAGAAGATTATCAGACTTTTCCACCATGCTTGTTTGGAAATAAATAAGCAACTAAATCTTGGACCTCAATATTCCCAATATTTCCACGATGGGTATGATTAGGGCTTGTGGTGCCAGTAAGGAGTACACAGTTGGCTACCGGGGCCACTTATTTTTTTACATTTATGAGAGAAAAAAACAGGTTTCATCAAGTTACAAACCTAATTAACATAATTTTCTGTCCTTTACATTTAGCTATTTTTTAAAAGTTCTCATATCCCAACCTGTGATGACAGTATAGTCCAACTTAAAACAGTGTGTGTTTAAAATAAATTGAGCAACGAAAATGATGATAAAATGTTTTTGTTTATTCTCATTTTCCGAAAAGTCAGTGAGTGAGTCAGTTAGTGAGTGAGTGAGTGAGTGAGTGAGTGAGTGAGTGAGTGAAAACAAGAATAAAAATAATTGTATTAATAAAAAAAATGTCCTAAATTATTTTAACACCAAAGAAGTTAAAGTTGGATGATTTACTGATTTACTGAACAAAGTACATTTTTCATTTGCAATTCTTTCCTCCTTATTTTCCTTTTTTTCTTTTTTCTATTTTTTTTTCTTTTCGTGGCTTTCAGCTTTGCTGTGCAACCCAAAGGTTATCGGAGACCTCATCTGACCATTCCTCCTAAGACTCTTGGGAGCACCCCCCCCCCGCCACCACCACCTCCCCCCCTCTGGGTACAGTTGGAAAGCGAGACCCCCAAAGGTAAAGTTCTGCTTAGGGCCACATAACCTTGTGCGGGTCCTGTTGCTTCTCTGCTGGGCGTGATGTTGAGGATAAATCGGGCCCCGCCTCCCACTTAATGCACTGTGTGTCACATTAACCCCAATGATTCCCCCCCCCCCTCCGACCCCCCACCCAGTCTAAACGAATAAGACAAAATGAAGCTGCATTTGCGGTAGATGTGAGTGAGTCCCCGCTCGAGCGCTTCCGACGGGTTGTTAAGGTGGCATTAGAGTTAATGCAAATTAAAAGGGCTGGCTGATCTCTTTTAACCCCCCTCTGTTCGCTGCTTTAATGCGGCCATTTGCTTGGAGGTACTCACCCCCTATAATTCAATTTGTCAAAATGAATGAAGGAACAGACAATTTATAAAGCCCGCCCACCCCAAGGCATTGAAAACGGCATTAAAAAACAAACAAACCACAAAACAAAAGTTTCCAAGCCAAAAGCGCAAGCCTTCCCTGATCGTTACAACCCCTTTATAGCCACTTTCATCTGTAAATGAAAGCGAGCAATTATTGTGAGGTGCCGGTATCATATTATTATGTTGGCCCCGGTCCCCCAGATAGTCATCAATCACTCTCAATCGACCTGTCACCGGCAGGCAGATATCCAGCTGGAGAGGAGGGTAAAGGGGAGGGAGGGGAGTGAGGAGGTAAAAAAAAAAAGAAGAGGAGGAGGAGGAGGAGGAGGAGGAGGAGGAGGAGGAGGAGGAGGAGGAGTACATCATCATTAATTTGAGGAGTGACCCCCGGGGCTATCCACATGTCTCAGCCCGGGATTCTCCAAGCAAGGGTGCGCGCAACAGAGGCGAGCTGGTTACGAGCCTTGCAGTTTGGTGGCTTGTAAGTGTTTGGTTACTGTCCACTGACAGTTCTACAAGACCCAAACACTAAATGATAGATAGATAGATAGATAGATAGATAGATAGATAGATAGATAGATAGATAGATAGATAGATATAGATAGATAGATAGATAGATAGATAGATAGATAGATAGATAGATAGATAGATAGATAGATAGATAGATAGATAGATAGATAGGTAATTCACGTACGCATCCGTCTTGAATTGAATTTGCACCACTTCCTGCTTAATGTGATAATTTGAAATTAAAAATCAATTAGCTCCTTATGTAATTACCTCAGCGTGCAAGAACCATAAGAATGCACTTGATTCGGCCTAATGCATTTAAACTGATACATACGTTTGCACAGTCAAGACACTGATTGGCCTAATTGATTGATTGGGAGTCCAAATTAATCTCAGTGCAATGACATATTTCTGTCTCTTTTTTATTATCCCATTTTCTTAAGTAAATGGGTGTTATTTATTTATTTGTGCGTGTGTGTGTATATTTTTTCTGTCGTCATTGTGAGACAGAAAATGCATATTAAAGTTACAGTCTGGTCATTTTCTGAGTGGGAAACTTCTGACGTCAGAGTCCTCTCCGTTTAAAACAACCTGCCTCAGCTGCTGACGTCCTTTATACTACTTTTTTTATAAGGTAAAAATATGTACCCGACAAGAGAGTGATTATTTGGGGCATTTTAATTTATTTCTAACAGATTTAAAAAGGAGGGGGGGGGGAAAACAGCTTTTTTTTCCATCTTTATTTTTATTTATTTATTTTTTATTTTAGACTTTTTCCATAAAGGGTTGTTTTTTTTTTTTTTTTTTTTTACCCAAATTAAACATGCTGCTGTGCTTCGCCCTATAAGCATCCTAGGAGCCTGTGCTTGCCAATCAATTGGAACAGTGAAACAGAGCCACAGCCTGCGCAGGAGTGGAGACCTTCAGTCTCGCTTTATTTCTGGATACCGAGGGACCTCTCTACCATGTCATATCCACAATTTGGATATCCATACTCGTCTGCTCCACAAGTAAGTTCGCGTATTTCTTTTCTTCTTCTTTTGCGTCTTTAGGGTGGCGATCCTTGACTTTTTTTTTCCCCCCCTCTTAACGTGACCGAGTCACTTATTGATTTAAACCCTGATCCCTTTTTGCGCACTTTTAGACAAGATTCGGCTATCGGGAAAGGTATCGCGTTGCAGCCAGTGATACCTGTGTCTTTCTAGTGGAGGAGGGAAAGAAAAAAAAAAGGGAGTTAAAACGAGGGGGTAACCCGATTCCCTCGACCTCCCATTCACTGATTTCTGTAAGATAATAGCCCGTCTGTAATGTCAACCATATGTTTATCAGCGCTGGAACACGCATGCCAACTTGTTCGGCACACGCCACACCACCAGCCAGCTGCTGTTTGCCTTTGGCTCTGAGCCATAAAAATCATTTTACCTTTACCTTTTTTTTCTTTTTCTTTTCTTTAGTTTTTGGTACTAAGATGATAGAAAAAAAAAACCCAATGTGTTTGTTAAGCACGTGTTTTATTTGAATCAAGGCGAGCATTTCTGCTCCTTCAGTCAGGACACTTTTACGCGAACATTTTCGCCCCTATTTCCTGTGTTCTGCTGCTTATTTTCTGATACGCATAAATTATGAGTTATGCGATCATTTCTAAAGAAGCAACATGCCTAAAAAAAACGAAAAACACGTTTGTTGTAAGAAAGCTAAAGCATGTAAAGCAGAGTTTTTAATAAATAAATAATGGAAAGAAAAAAATCAGTTCTTACGAACTTCAACATCAGTTTTTTTTTTTTTTTTTTAAAGAGTGTCCAGACATGACAAACATGTATTTTTTTTATTTATTTATTTATTTATTTATTTATTTATTTATTTTGTTCCCTCGTAGTTCCTGATGACAACCAACTCTCTTACCACTTGCTGCGAGTCCACCGGTAGATCCATAGCGGACTCCGGGGTAGCGGCGTCTGGACAGACACCTGTCTACTGTCCGGTGTATGAGAGTCGGCTGCTGGCCACGGCGAGGCACGAGCTGAGCTCCGCGGCCGCGCTGGGCGTGTACGGCAGCCCCTACACCGGCGGTCAGGGCTATGGAAACTATGTTACATACGGGACAGACGCGTCGGCTTTCTACTCGCTGGTAAACCTTTCTTCTGTTTCCCTCTTGGCATTGATTAATGGAGCCACGGGGTGCTGAGACTTAAATAAGGCTCTCTCTTCCCATCTCTAATGACCTGCATCCACAAATGCCACTAAGATTGCCCTCTTAAGGCTTTCCTCCCAGTAATTAAAAACAGACATGTTAATAACTTTGCAGGTCTCGCCAGTTTGTTTCTTCAACGTTTTTTTTTTTTTTTTTGACAGAGAAAACAGATGAAAAAAAAAGTTTAATTATAAAGAACATGAAGAACTTGAGATAAGAAAAGCAGAAAAAGTTTGAGTGTGATTTTATTTAAATTGTCAAATTTATTTTTTAAGTGAACTAAAAAATACAGATTCAATGCATGGATCTAAAATATAAACACATTGATTTAGTTGGGTTTTTTTTTAGTAAAAAACTAAGAGCTTAAGTATTCTTGCAGGAATAAAAGAAAAGAGAGAGAGACAGGTTTTCTGCAAAATAATGAACTGTTGTAAAGTAGAAAAATATACTTTAAAGTGCTTTGCCTCTCTGTTCGTTTGTCAGAAAATGTTCATAAAAGTTTACGTCTAAGCTGTTGAAAGAAAAACTTTTTTTTCAATTTGGATTTGAACCTTTATTATTCTTAATTGTAATGCTGAATTGTATTTGTTTCTCTAGTTCTTTCCATCTTCAATAAATGGTCAGGGTCTTGATAAGTTGCTTTAAAGAAGCATAACGTTCTCAATCGTTTCAATCTTCTTACTGTTGAATTGAGATACTTATTGAATCACACGTATGTTCGCAGGGTACTTTTGATACTAAAGATGCTGCAGCTTCTGCGCATGCGGGAATCACACAAGCAACTGCTTACTACCCATATGATCCTACCTTGGGACAGTACCAATATGACAGGTATGTCAATTGTTTTACTTTTTTAAAAACGTTAGACTCGTGATGAGTGATACCCTGTTTTCAGAGAGTGTGGTGCAGATTTTAAAAGGAGGAAGACCCACACGTCCTGTGACATTTATGTCAGGGCGACAATGAAAGACAAACTCCTGATTTTAATAATAATAATAATAAAAACAGATTGCAAATGAGGCTTAGAGAACACCTCACTAAGAAGTGAGGGCGAGTGCTTAAGACACTAAATTGTTTTTTGATCAGAAATTTTACTGAAATTCTCTTTGCATTTAAACCTGAAGACTTCTTACAGCTTTGAAGAGTGTGCCACCTTGAAAAGGTTTTACCAAAACTAGGATAACATGCAAAACTGAAGTCATTCACTATAGGTCACTTTGAGAATTACCATTGAAGCTGAAGAAAGTGAAACATGAACAGAACTTCACGTTGCAGGCAGCCCTTTTTAATACTGTGTGATGCTTGATCAGAAAGGACCACTTAATGCCACAGGGAGTTCTTCAAGTTCTGCAGAAGAATTGCACTTGACTTTAGCTAAAATTTCGACTCCCAGCTTCTTTGAATCATTCTTATTGAAAGGCGAGGGGCAAAAAAAGAAAAAAAAAACAAAAGAAAACATCTTCATGAATCTTTATATGTCTGCAAGCATGAAATAAAGCCCATACAATCAGTGTGTGGCACAGGGAGAGACAAGCAGGCCTACAGGAGTAGCACAATGTCTACACCCGCCTTTTACCTGAGGGCTCATCATTACACTCAATAAAGCAATTTTTACAGTCTATTTTATCTGAGAGGGTACAACATGGTGTAGGAGAAGGTGAACGCTTGCCCTCTTTTCCTGATTCCCTCAGCAGTGCTTGACCTGCACTAAGCCAGACGGAGCAATAAATGCCTCATAAAAAGATTCCCATGAGGGGAGTTTTTACAGCTGGCTGCTGACTGAAAATCAACACCATGCATTTTAAATGGCGGTCCGCACGAGGTTTGCATTTGTGGATGAGGTGAAATTGGGAAAAGGTCCGTACGCTCCCCTAAGTGTGGCTTCAAGAGGAAATGCAGTGAAGGAAGTGGCAATCGAGTGCGTCAGCCATCAGATGGCAATGTTAACTTGAACAGTTGAGCCTCACTTTAGTGCTGATGTTGTCAAAGTAGGTTCTGTTGAAAGTCTTTGTCTCCCTTGTCTTTACATGTTCGGCGTAGCGGTGTAAATTTCTACTGATTGTAACAGACAGATATATATATATATATATATATATATATATATTTTAATTCAGATACATTTACAATATTGGAAAGCTATCTTATGGAGAAAAACAATTGTGCATACATTACTCTGTTTACATTTTGGCTCCATTTCCCTCCGTATCAAATCATGTACAACAACGATCATCGGGATGAGCACTGGTCTTCTGAAGTCGTAGCGCCCAAATCCTGTAAAACTGAAGCCACATTCACTCCCCTTTATCCAAGTTTACTTTGTATTCCTCTTATTCGCAGATACGGTTCTATGGATGGGGGCACAAGGCGAAAGAACGCTACCCGCGAGACCACCAGCACCCTGAAGGCCTGGCTGCAAGAGCACAGGAAGAACCCGTACCCCACCAAAGGGGAGAAGATCATGCTGGCCATCATCACCAAGATGACCCTGACACAGGTCTCCACCTGGTTTGCAAATGCCCGCAGGAGGCTGAAGAAGGAGAACAAGATGACATGGCCGCCCAGAAACAAGGGCTCAGAGGAGAAGCGATATGATGAGGATGAGGAGGGTTCTCAGGAGGGGCAGATAAAAAGCGAGAATACCGATGATGGTTAGTGTCAAGACGTCTTGCTGCTTGGCAGAATGTAAAATAATAAAAAAAGGATGATTTAGGTAAAGCATGTGGAAACGGATTTCTTTTTAAACGTCAGCAGAAGTACCAATGAAGCTCAAATAATAAAACTGCGTTATCTAAGCAGGAAGAAAAAGATCAGATTAAGCTTTTTGTCGTTTTTGCACGTGAGAATGTGACTTTTGTTGTTGGTTCTGCCTTATTTTGTTAAACTACACATTCAGTAGTAATGCTAAACATTACAATAACATATATTCTTTCTAATACTTGCTACATCACCAAGGTGCTTAGAACATATTCAAGAAAATTGTAAAAAAAAAACCAAAAAAAAAAAAACTGTGGTTCTCTTTCAATTCGAACAGGACAGCCTTAGCCGTTTTAAGAGACATCTGCTGAAGGACCTTTGTTATATTTCTCAATTCAACTTCCACTAGAAAGGACATTTTTGTTCATAGTGACGGTGTTTTGCTTTGCTAAAACTCACTAAAAGAGTGTTACAGTAACACAGTAGACTAAGTTACAGGGTTTTATCATCCTTCGTACTAATAAAGTTTTAAAAATAAAAGTCTGTGACACTTTTAATGCTCATTTCCAAAAGTTATGTCATTCAAAAAAATAAAAAAAAGTTGGCTAAAACTGTTACTAGCATATAATAAGCAGTAGAGTTTTAATACATAGGCTTTTGCAAGCAGTTTGTATGCAGGGACACGTCTTGATACCATCTTGGTAAGGATTTTAATTTTAATTTTCTTTTGTTATATACTTTTTAAATTATTTTTAATTTATAGGCTCAGTGATTGTGGTAGGTTCAAATAACGATTCCTGTAAAATCAAACATGCTCGGGCTCGTTGTTGTGCTCCTTTCCTGACGTAAATTAACCTCCCCCCCCCCCCCCCCCCCACACACACACACACACACACTTTTTTTTTTCATTTTTTTTTTTTTTTCCAAATAACTCCTTTCCTCCCTTTCCTCGCAGACACCAGAAGTCGAGCTGATAAGGAACTCCAGCTGAGCGACCTGGACGATTTTGACACGCTCGAGTCTGAGAGCTCCGAGTGTGAGATGAAGCATCGGTACCACATGAACACGCACATGTCGACGACAAGCGACTGCTCCGCCGAGCACCTCATTAAGAACGCGACTCTGAAGATCTCCGTTCCCGTGCCTCTCGGCGGGGAGCAGGACTTGGGTAAAACCTGCATCAAAACGAGTCCGGAGGACTTCCAGTCGGACAGAATGCAGCAGCAGCAGCAGCAGCAGCAGCAGCAGCAGGCTAAGTCGTGCTACACTCAGCAGCAGCAGCAGCAGCAGAGTCACCAATTATTAGACGGAAAGCCTCGAATCTGGTCTTTGGCACAGACAGCAACGTCCCTGAACCAGACTGAATATCCGTCCTGCATGCTGAGGTGCCAGGCGGCCCCCTCCTCACTCGCCCAGTCCCCCGCCGCCACTTCACCCGTGACCGTCTTGGACAACCGGCAGGACTCTCCGGTCACCACGCTGAGGAACTGGGTGGACGGGGTTTTCCACGACCCCCTGTTCAGGCACAGCACTTTGAGCCAGGCTCTGACCAACACGACCGTCTCCTGGACCACGAACACCAAAGGCAGCGTGCTGGAGGCGGAGAGGAGTGCGGCGGCCTTGCAGCAGCAGCAGCACCAAGAACCGCCCAAAGACAGCGCCATGAGTTTCCCAAAAACTATCAACAAACTTTTTTGCTCCTAACGTAACTAACTCACAGATACAGACTTCTTTTGGGACTCAAAAAAAAAGAAAAAAAAAGAAAAACGAGGTGGATAAGCCTGTTAAGTCTCCACGATTCCTTTATGTTTTATTATTTTTACCTGTATTCATAAACTGTTACAGACGTAAAACATCTGGATCAGTTGATTCATTTAAACCAACGCACGCACAGAATTAAATAATAATTAATGAAATATTTTTTTTTTTAAAAAAATGTATAAATAACAGTTTACAACTCGAAGGGTAAACAAAAAAGTAGACCTGCGATTATTATTATTATTTTTTCAGAATTTCTTTTACTATGAGCATGCAAATGTTATTAATTAAGCATAATTTAAGTCTCAGCGGATGAGAATCACTATTTAAAAGAAGAAGAAGAAGAAAAAAAAGACTCACATATGCACTGCTCTCTCTGAAGAAGTGACTGAGAGCGTTTCGATTTTGTTCACTGAAAATAAAAGCAGCCGCTTTCTGAAGACGAGCTTGTCCTGTCGGGTTAATGCTAAGAGTTGCTGTCCAGGGTGCTGAAGACGCTCTTTGCTGTAGAAAACGACTTCTTCCCACTCCGGGACTCTTAAAAATTACATTTTTACATGCCATTCAGTTTCTAGTCATTCCAATTCAGACGCCTTTCTTTTACTGTCACTTTTAAAGGAAAACATCAATTTCTATTTAATGACAGCTTGTAAATAAAGCAGCTCAAAGCACAAGACAGGCCAATGTCTGTATCTAAGATCTGCCTCATTAATTCCTTCTAAACAGCCTGTAATTGGGATGTTTGCAGTCATATTTCATGTCAAGCTATTGATTTCCTCCCTCACCTCTCGTCCCTCTCTGATAGGGAATATCAGCATATCATCCACCTCGGGGCTGTCAAAAGGGTAAGATATTCTAACAGCTTGAAACGGAAGAGGAAGTCATTTGAAGAGATTCATTTTTGTTCAGGTTCTGCAGAGTCTGTATGGGGCCCCAAGAACAATTTTATTTGATTTCTCCAACTACAACCAAACAGAAATTAAATATATATATATATATATATATATATATATATATATATATAAAATATATATATATATATATATATATATATATATATATATATATATATATATATATCAGAGTCGTGGTTTGTGTGTTTTGGTTGTTAGTGGGAGATCAGAAGCATGGTACCCCGAGAGGCTCACCCAGGGCACCAATGGTGCAACGACAGCCACTGTCATACTTTGAGCTGAACACTTTGACCCCACTGACTTCCACATGAACATTTTAAATAACAGGAACAAACAAAGAAGGAAAATATATATATATATATATTTGTTAAAATGATTCATGCAACAATTGCCATCCCTGTTGATTTTTGGAGCCTTAAGCAGGTTTTTCTTTGCCTTTGAGATGAGGTTCTGCCATGTCCACACTTCCATTTTCCAAGAGGAAGTTCCCCACAAAGAAAAACAATGAAACAAAAAAAAGAATAAAATTAAAATAAAAACTCGATGCTGACTCCCCTTCTGAGAAGTGTAGAAGGTGTTTTTCCCCTTCCTTTTTTTATGTGAGAGGCTCTCACGTCGTCTAAAAGTGAAAAGGGCAAAGGAACTCAAATTAGTTGTTGTAGATAAAAGGGCAAAAAGAAAAGGAGTCAAGGGTACTTGACAGTAATGGCGAAAGTGGAGCTCTCGGGGGACTTTGTCTGTCCTGTGAGAGAAAGAGGAGGAGGGCTTTAGTGATGAATTTTAATAGGAAAAGAGCCAACAACTGAGATCTGTTTTTTTGAGTGAAATAAACATCTATACATAAGAGCCTTTATTCTCTCTCTCTCTCTCTCTCTCTCTCTCTCTCTCTCTCTTCATTTAACCCTATTTGTCTTGCTCATGACGGAAATTAGCAAGTAATAAACCACAGACAGTCTTGCCTTCTAATAAATTTAGCATGAAGACCAGGCCTCGAAACCAAACGGCCGTTCCAACCAGAGACGGAGAAATAAGGAAACGCAAGAGGAGGGAGAGGAAGGGACAAATCCTGTGTGCAGAAAGGCAGGGCTGGTATAACCAAAGCAGTCAGCCGTGGCAAATACGAACGCACAGAGGGAGCGTGATGGTAAATTAACAGGAGCTTTTTACATAGAGGCCAAATAAAACTGCAATCAGTGACGCGTTACTTTTCATTAAGCTGCTTTGACAGCAGCATATTCCGCCACTCCGACACAGGGAGCAGGGGGCCCAGGTTGGAAATAAACTGCTCTCGAACCGAGAGTCATAAGATAATTCCTTAAGCTCCATTAACAACTCTTAGCCGCAGGAAATGGGCTCCCCCTGAAAACATCTCCAAATCTAAAAGCTTTATCGACCTGGCAAACCTCAGCTGATGGCTTCTCTTTTTTTTTTTTTTTTCCTTTTCCTAACCCCCCATTTCTCCTCCACCCCCACTATCCACCCCATCTTACCTCTCACTCTCTACACCCTCACCCTCACCCTCACCCCCTCCCTTTTTTTCTTTTTTTTTCTTTTTTCAACTTAAGGGACAGAAACGTCCAGCTGAGGTAATAGACTTTGACACAACACATTAAATGGGAAATGAGAAAAGGGAGAGGAAAGGGCACTCTTAAACGCCTTTTAAACGTTACCAATTAGAGGTTTTAAACTTGAATAAGATGTAGGCCTTTGGCACATGCCAGGGTGATGGGACATTTAGCTGATGGGCCAGGCCAACTTGGTAAAACCAACACCTCTAAGCACATCATTCCTCCTGTAATGGGAGTATCATATGATTGTAAACTTGATTTCACTTCTATAGGGAAAAAGAAACAAAACATGGATGTTTGCCATTTTAAAAACTTAACATCATAAAAGCAACACAACCTGTTTCTAATATTTCTTAAACAATCTTTCCAGCAAACATTTTTGGTTCGTTCACTGAAAGCCCACAAATGACCAAAGGTTGCCAAACGATCACCAGTGTGGCGTTTTGCCCCAGAGGGAAAGGCAGCCTGGGTCAGGTTAATACCTCTGTGACCCTGAGCCATAAATATATTTACACATCATTACACATCAACAGACACACACTTGAACTCTCTCTGCCTCCCGCACGCACACGCACGCAGAGAGGAGCCGCCCCGTAAAATGCGATGTCACAGTTGCATGCATGAGGCCCTAATTGAATATTTAATCTATCCGGCTAACATTAATATAGTGAGAATAGCGCTAATGTGATCAAGCCTTAAATGAAATGGTGTAAGGCATGATCACACACAAAAGGCCGTGTGTAAAAAAATGCACACCAAGACACACAGACACAGACACACACACACGCACACACACAAAAATAATGCCCTCCCCTTTTAGAATCAACGGTATGAATGCTTTTCCCAATAAAAATGAAGAAGATTCATCTTTTACTATGTCCTGGTAAGTATTTGCACCACTTGAACTTTCTACAATCTTATAATAACACTAAATTTAAATGAATTTAATTTGGATTCTATGTAATTGATTAATGAAATGCAGCATATAACTGGTAAGTCTGCAGGAAATAATACATAATGTTTACATTATTTTTACATATAAATGTCTGAATGTACTATCACCCTATTACTCTGATGTCCCTAAATAAGATTTACTGCAATCACTTGCCTTCAGACGTCACAGCATTCATAACCATTGAAAACATTTATATAATTTGAATATGAATATCAACACTGCCGTGCTGTCCAGGCCTCAAAGGTTAATTTAAAAAAATATTATCGAACACACGGCATCACGAGGGCAGGGTTTGGGAAGGCAGAGTTAGAGTATTAGCATTCTTTGTGCAGCTTACAAGGTGTAGTTTAACCCATCGTTTTAAAATTGAAAGAGTTTGGCACAACTTCAGCCAAGATGTCCATGGTAACTTTTAGCTTATACTTCAACTAAAAGTATTGGCAAAAGTTTCTGATTTTTGATGTGCCACATTGAGAGAAACATAAAACAGAAAACTCCACCTAAAATTGCTGCAAAAGGGCTTCTACAAAATATTTACTCAAGGTTGGCTGAGTAGATCTGCATGCCAAACTTTTGAGATCTATTTTATAAAAAAATATTCAAAGCTATTTATCCTTTGCCCTACAATCGTGCATTTTTGTGACCGTCTATCAGAAAATGTCAATATAATTCAGAAAATGTTGTGGTGAAGTTACTGATCATTAGTTACTGTTGCAAAGCAGCTACAACAGACAGGACTTGATTTCATAAAAATATAACATCAAGATATGGTTATTTCTGCAAAATGAATAAAAAACTCTCAGCCTAGGGAGGATGAGTGTGTTGTTTCGGGTTGTTTGTACTTGAAATCACTCACCATTTCCCACGACATTCGGCTTTGTGGTGAACAGCAGATTTAGCCGCTGTCGTCGTTCTGCCGCCACACTGAGGTGTGGACATTTTATCCCACTGCTTTAAGATCTGAAGTGCCTCCTGTTATCCTTCCTCCACTGTTTGGAGATAGCGTCTGTGTGCTGGTGCGGACTGGTGGTTGTGTGTGATAGCTTGCATTTCGTGGACAGAGCCCTGCTGCCATAAGAACATGTCCAGGATGCACCTTCAGTCCCTTGCGACTGGCCTTTATCAGCCCCCTGCTGCCATCACCTCCCTGCAGTCTTTCGGCAGGTCAAGAAGTGTCAGTCTGAGGTGCAGTTGCTTTTCATCATCCCCGTCATCTTAAGCTGATTAGAAAAAAAAAAAAAAAAAACAACCCTTGATCCTTTTTCCAAACTCTGAATCACAAATGTTGAAAGTAAAAAAACAAAAATAAAACAACAATCATCTACAATGATTTGTAAATGCATTGCGTTTTGCAGACTTGGTTATCTTAATGTGCTCACCAATAGTTCAAGCTCCCTAAATAAAGTCTGACATTGCAATCTGCAGCTGTTTTGGAGCTCGTTGGAGGGGTCAAGAGGATGTAATCACGGGTCACGATGACACATTTCAATTTTGACACTTGGCTAAGTCCCTCACCAGATAACTTAGGCAGCTCAATCCCCCCAACTGTCTGTTTAAAATTAGCCTGAACCTTTTATTTTTTCTTCTTCTTCTTCTTTTAATTTTCACCCTAGTTTAGTAAAGCAAATATTTTCCACGGCCATGTACATGTCTTTTTCTCCGGGTACTCCGGTTTCCTCCCACAGTCCAAAAACATGACCGTCAGGTTAATTGGTCTGTCTAAATTGTCCCTAGGTGTGCATGGTTGTTTGTCCCGTGTGTGTGTCTCTGTGTTGCCCTGCGACAGACTGGCGACCTGTCCAGGGCGTACCCCGCCTCTCGCCCGGAACGCCAGCTGGAGATAGGCACCAGCACCTCCCGACCCCATTAAGGGACAAGGGTGTAGGAAAATGGATGGATGGATGGATGTACATGTCTGTAAATAATTGGAAGTTTACTGAAGGTTCAAGAATATGCTTGAAAGAATTTTGTAAAACACGGCTATATTTGAGCTCTTGCTGAATAATAGACAACATCATACCTTTGCTCTCGCTGTCCTTTTTACAGGGAAATGGCGGATTCTGTTAAATAAAAAGAAAGTTTGTAAAACTGAACCTGGGTGTTGTCATATAACCTCAAAAAGAATCAACAGAAGAAAGTAAGTTGGGTATTTTTTCCCCCCTCTCCGCAGAAACACTAAAGCCATGTAAAAGTAATTGCTAAAGGTCAAAAGAGACTGTGTTTTACCAAGACATTTGTGTTTATCATTCAGGACAGATCAATACAGTACTGTTATTTTAAAGAACAAAAGCCAGGGAGACTTAACACTGACCTTTGTTTCCATTTTCCATTGTGTTTAGGAGGTTCAGCGAATCATACAAATAAGGCCCTCAGGTTTGTTGGGGGAATAGAAAAAAAAATATTTTCAAAGTTTGAAGTGAATGTTTAACCCTGTAAATACTGGGACGTACTTCTTTTTTATATAACTAAACTTACATTTGAACATAAACATAATTGCATCAATTCAATATTTTAGAACATATATGTTTACTTGTTTTTCAGCCAATATGAACTCTATGTGTACATCTAATGAAAAGTTGAAATGTCTGAATGTTTCTGTGCACCAAAGTTCAGATTCATTTCATTTTGTTTGAAGTGTAGATGTATTTAATCTTGTTTTTTTAATATAATAAAGTTTAAATTGAACAATAACTTGTTAAAATAACAAATTGTATAACCCATTCACTATTAACATTATGCTGCTGCATTTTCCTAAAACACACACTGTATCAATTCTGTCTGATAACACCCATGCAGTACTTTATAGACCCTCTATGTGACCAAATATAAATCTTACATCCATCTTGCATTAATAAGCCCATTAAATACATATGTTGTTTGTCGCTGGTTTCTCAGCTTTTGTTGTTTTTTTTTTTCCTCTTTTTGTTCAGGTGTAGAAGCAGATTCCTAAAATCTATATCTTACATCCTCTCTCTTCCTTTTGCTCTTAAATCCTTTCTGGTTCTTAAGAAACTCTGAAAAAGGTTGTTTCAGTTAATACTCATGACGGATCTGGGTGTCAAACCGGATCTGCTGCGCATATCTGTACGGCATTAAAAGGTGTTAATTCACATTCAGCTGTCTTTGTTGGATTTAACCGTGGACCTTGAATTTTAAAACATTTGCAGAACATTTCCAGTGTTTTGCAGCAAAGAAAATGAAAGCAAAAAGACTCCAAAATAGCACCTCTAACAAGTCCCGCTGAGAGAAAGAGAGAGAGAGAAAGAGACACCTTTGCAGGCCCACTGCTCCTGGGCTACAACATGTTGTGTGACGACTCAGTAACTCCAACAGGTCCACTTTAGACTATTTGGAGAGTTTTGAAAGACAGCCCGGCCAACTGTGAGTGTGTGGTCTGACTCGCTGTATGATTCTCTGCCTGCCATGCGTCTCAATCAAGCCAAACGTCTGCTTCCTAGCTGGTCTGTCTTTACTTCACCCTCTTTTCCCCCTCTCTCTCTCTCTCTTTTCTTTTTTTGTCTTTTCTTCTCCCACCAAGCTCTGCTTCGGAGCAAGAAGAGGGACTTTACATTCTCGAATCAAATTATGATGAGTCAGCCAAGCGATGTGTTTTCCGTCTTTCTCCGAAATAACAACCTGGATCCGTACTTTCTCCTGACAATCCAGAGGGAGAAGAGCAAGACAGCGTCTTTGTTCACAAGCTTGTAACTGTGCTGGGCCGGTTGCGACCGAGTTTATAAGATCCACTGGCTGCAGGGTTAACTGGGATTTCACAGTGGTCAAGCCTCTTAGTTTGCCTTTCAGCAAAGCATTTTACAAGATTTCCCAATTTCTGCTTTTGTGACCTACTTGACAGGTGATATTTTCTAACTTTAAATTCACTCCTACCAACAATGCAGGCATATCTACCTTAAATAAAAGTTTTCTATTTGAAGAACTGCTGAGTTCTGCAAACACTGAATAGAACAAAAATGATTCATGCTGTATTACCATTATTAAAATTATCATTATTATTATTATTATCATTATTATTATTTACATATAGTTTATAGAAAAATGTGACAATCATATGTTTTAGACCACTATACTCTAATTGCATCATATTTGGACTTAACTGTTAGATGTTCAAATCAGCTAGTTATAGGTTTCAAAGAAATCTTTGTAAAAGATTAACAATTGGAGACACCAAACAGTTGAAGTCTCCTGATGTGATGAACACACTGGTGGATTTGTGAGCAGACCTTTGCCACATTTGTTTTCCAACCAGTTTGGACAATGTATGGCCACAGGAGTCCATTCAATAACTAACCTGGGGTCCATAACCACCTAAGCTATGTTTTTTTGTGTTAATGTGCAGTTGATGAGCATCAAACCAAACCACTTGCTCTATTGTATGCCTGCATAAAATAGAGCAGGTTGTCAACAAGCTAAGAATTACAGTGTCATCTGAAAAATGTAACCACATATTGGCCAGACTCAAAATTATTATAATCGATGTAAACAGCTTATAGATCCCTGAGGTGCTCTGGAATGAATATGTCTGCCTAATTGAAAGAAACAAACGATACTATTTAATCAAAAAGGGATTCGTATTCAGGTGGAATAGTCTTATTAAATTAATAAGTGCTTGAGACAAAGATGTGGTCGACCAAGATGATGACACTACAGAGGTTAGAGTCATAAACACATGAGTTTTATTAGTGTGACTGTGTGAATATGTGATATTTCATAAAGACAGACAGTTCTGAAGTTGTAGGATTCAAATAATTTTCAAAACTGGAGACAAAGAAGTACAAAAAGATGTGCCTTGTTTTCAAACAGTTTTATAAGATCCTCAAACTTTTAGAACTTCCAGGTGAGTAATACATCTTAAAGAAAGAAAAAAAAAACAAGAGCAAAGGTGTTTTTCTTTTTTTACATCAGAAGACAGTTTTCTCTCCTCCCCTCTGGTCAATGGTGCTGAGGTCCGCCCCTGCATAAGCAGTGTGCAGGACTAGTACAGTGGCTGCGGCTGACTGATCTCCCGGCTCATTAAGGCACTGGCGAGCCCATTTGGCCCGGTCCTGTAATGGGAGCCTGTACTGTGTCAGAAACACTTATTTGCTCCACAGCCATCACAGGACATTAACATTCACGACGGCCTATCATACGAGAGGAGGTGAGAGGGGGTCACTGGGGCGTCTCAGAGGGCTTACTCACCACCCTTAGCCCATTTGCGTGTGCGTGCGCACACGCACACACACGCACACACACGCACACACACACACACACACACACACACACACACACACACACACACACACACCTACACACAGTAGACTTCTATTTCTTATGTAAACATAAAGACAAATAGAACATTCTCTAAACATTGATCTCAGTCTGAAACTCCTAAGCCCCTGCATGTTCCCTGCATACATACGGACTGCTTTTTTTCATGCTTCTGAAAAAGCGTGCCGTGATATAGTTTCAATTTCCTAACACACTTTTTTGTTGATTGCATGCACACACACACTCGCAAACCCTGCGATCTCTTACACACTCAAGGAAACATGCAATCAGCCCTCTAAGTAAAGGTCACATTTGCAATGCAGGTGACTCGAGCAGAAGGCACAAGGTAATTGGCTGACGGGACGGGGAGTGCTAATACCTTGTCTCCAAAAGATTATGTGATGGATGAGAATAGCTTGGCATTGGGGTAATTAGATGTGTTTTGAGAAGACGAGACTGGGCCAAGCCCTTCTCTTATACTGAGTGGAAGTAAATTGGTAAAATGGAAGAAAGTCACTGAAGGGGAGTCATCTTAAGAACTTGGGGTCACATAAGGTCTTACTTCAAATTTCTAGATCAGTAGAAGGCTAACACTGAAATCAAAACGAACACCGGCTTAAAGCTGAATTCTACTAAAACGTCAATATTATGGATTGTTGGGAAACTAGAAAGCAGACAAACAGAGGTAGCGTATATCTAGTACTAGTTCTTACTAAAATAAAATGTGATTACTGTTAGAAATCTACAATCAGATTTAGAAATATATATAATTTGCATTCCAGTGAGGCTCGTTTGTCAGATTTAAAGTGCATTTTGAATTTAATTCAATTATTTATATTCCACCAATTCACATTAAATCACATCTTGATTCACTAAACAAACAAGTCATTTAAATTCAAAGAGACACAATTTCCAAGTAATCCTAGAAGTGATGGATACAGCGAGCTAAAAAATTAGTTGTGCTTTCCCCAAAAGCAATAAACATTACACCAACAAGATGGGGCAGAAGCTAATGCTAAAGTGTTAGCTTCTATTCGAATTATATCAAATGCCAATTTATTTTTGACAAAGTTTACCTAGTCTATGATACCCTTAGATATTGTATTATGTTTATGTACTTATGTTTATGTCTTGTTCTTTAATGTCCATGTTTGTGTTCCTAATATGTCTGTTTCAAATAAAGTTATTGGATAAAAAAAAAAAGAGTGAAGTAATAAGAGGAAACGGAACTGCTGTGCAGACTCTCTTCACCCACTTCAAAATAAGAGCATGAATGTTAATGTTTAACTACATGAATTAACAGTTTACAACCAAAAAAGGTCAACACAGATGTTAAACTTCATACAGCTGAAAGTTTTTACAAAATAATAGACTTTCAGTTGGAAATTAATTTTCCAGAATTTATCTAGGATAGCCTAGTTAGGGGAAACAATGTGCGCTAAATGTTTTTAAAGTTAGCAAATCGCTAATAAAACAACAACAACAAAAATAGCTCCACTGAGAAATGGGCTCACTACTGGATCTTAGTTACCAAACAATGCATTCAATTTTGTTCATTATTCAAATTAGAGTAAAGTTTGGGTGTGCACAGACACCTGCTCGATGCAGTCTGATGTCTCATCCAGCAGGAATGCATCAAGTATGCTGGGTTTCCATGTTACTTGCAGCATTCACTCCTCCTGGACGAGCATGTGGCGACAGTAGACAATTGCTTGCGTTGTGTTGTTGACTTTAAAGCAATCCCTCTTAAAGCATACAACCCATATAGAGGCACTAGTCCTCGACAAAACCTTCACAACTTGAGTCCCATCCCATTGACTTTTGCTGCTTGTCTTCCCCCTCTCTCACACCCGGCTTTACTGTCTGACCTGTGTCAAGTAAAGGCTATGAGCCAGGAAAAAAGACTTAAAAAAACAACAACTATAAAGTTGAAAGAAGAAAGAGAACATTGATTTGTTGGCAGCAATATCTTAGCCGATGCCTCCCTCCAGGAGGGAACCACAGAGCACCAGATGCAGCTTCTATGGAGAGGAAAAAAAATAATGAGAAAACATAAAGTTAACAGTTGAAATAACAGCAAATGTTGCAACCTGGAGAGCAGCAAAAAAATAAAGCATCAGAGTGAGGAAAAGTGGTTAGTTTGTCCTCCAGCAGCCATACGCCTATAAGTTCATAACTACAGAAATTGCTCCTAAACTCTTAAAATGAGGCATGAGAGAGACAGAGCAATGGAGAACCACTATCCAGGCGGTACTCCCCACTCCGAGTCGGGCTATAGAAAGTTTAAGCAGGTTTTAAATGTACTACTCATTAAGCCAACACTTCAGAAGTAAACATATTTTTTTTTCATAGTCTTATGTAATATTCTATTTTTACATGTCATATTTTCATCAACTGCAAACAGAAAATCAGCAACATTAAAATAAATAAAAGCTTGTGTTTTCTGAAAGTTGATTAATATTCTAATTTATTGTATGACTCTGCAAATGGTGCAAGCAAAAAAATAAATAAACAAACAATAAAAAAATTCCTGCTGAGTAATCACTATAGGGATTAAAATTCGCCATACATTAACGCTGTTGAATGTGATTTCCCCTCCTTGGGCTGCCACCTTATCGTGGTGGAGGGGTTTGTGTGTCCATATGATCCTGGGAGCTATGCTGTCTGGGGCTTTATGCCCCTGGTAGGGTCACCCAAGGCAGACAGGTCCTAGGTGAGGAACCAGACAAAGCGCAGCCTGAAGACCCTTATGATGGAAACGAACTTTGAATCTCGCGTTCCCTTGCCCGGACGCGGGTCACCGGGGTCCCACTCTGGAGCCAGGCCAGGAGGTGGGGCATGATGGCGAGCGCCTGGTGGCCGGGCTTTTAACCACGGAGCCCGGCCGGGCTCAGCCCGAAGAGGAGACGTGGATTCCCCTTCCAATGGGCTCACCACCTGTCGGAGGGGCCAAAGGGGTCGGGTGCAATGTGTTACGGGCGGTGGCCGAGGGAGGGGACCCTGGCGGTCTGATCCCCGGCTGCAGAAGCTGGCTCTTGGGACGTGGAACGTCACCTCTCTGGTGGGGAAGGAGCCGGAGCTAGTGTGCGAGGCTGAGAGGTTTCGGCTAGAAATAGTCGGCCTCACCTCGACGCATGGCTCTGGTTCCGGAACCAGTCTCCTTGAGAGGGGCTGGACGTACTTCCACTCTGGAGTTGCCCACGGCGAGAGGCGCCAGGCAGGAGTGGGCATACTTGTTGCCCCCCATCTTGGCGCCTGCACGTTGGGGTTTACCCCGGGTGAACGAGAGGGTAGCCTCCCTCCGCCTACGGGTGGGGTGACGGGTTCTGACTGTTGTCTGTGCTTACGGGCCGAACAACAGTTCAGATTACCCACCCTTCTTGGAGTCCTTAGAGGGGGTACTGGAGAGTGCCCCTCCTGGGGACTCCCTTGTTCTGCTGGGGGACTTCAACGCTCACGTGGGCAATGACAGTGAGACCTGGAGGGACGTGGTTGGGAGGAACGGCCCCCCTGATCTGAACTCGAGTGGTGTTCTGTTGTTGGACTTCTGTGCTCGTCACGGTCTGTCCATCATGAACACCATGTTCAAGCATAAGGGTGTCCATACGTGCACTTGGCACCAGGACACCCTAGGCCACAGTTCGATGATCGATTTTGTCGTCGTTTCATCGGATCTGCGGCCGTATGTCTTGGACACTCGGGTGAAGAGAGGGGCGGAGCTGTCCACTGACCACTACCTGGTGGTGAGTTGGCTCCGGTGGTGGGGGAGGAAGCCGGTCAGACCTGGCAGGCCCAAACGTGTAGTGAGGGTCTGCTGGGAACGTCTGGCGGAGTCCCCTGTGAGACGGAGCTTCAACTCCCACCTCCGGCAGAACTTCGAACACGTTCCGGGGAGAGGTGGGGAACATGGAATCTGAGTGGACCATGTTCCGTGCCTCCATGGCCGAGGCGGCTTATCGGAGCTGTGGCTGCAAGGTCGTTGGTGCCTGTCGTGGCGGTAACCCCCGAACCCGTTGGTGGACACCTTCGGTGAGGGATGCTGTCAAGCTGAAGAAGGAGTCCTATGGGGTCTTTTTGGCCTGTGGGACTCCAGAAGCAGCTGATGGGTACCGGCGGGCGAAGCGGCATGCGGCTCGGGTGGTCGCTGAGGCCAAAACTCGGGCGTGGGAGGAGTTTGGCGAGGCCATGGAGAAAGACTTCCGCACGGCTTCGAGGCGATTCTGGTCCACCATCCGGCGTCTCAGGAGGGGGAAGCAGTGCAGCACCAACACTGTTTACAGTGGGGATGGTGTGCTGCTGACCTCGACTGGGGATGTTGTGGGTCGGTGGGCGGAATACTTCGAAGACCTCCTCAATCCCACCAACATGCCTTCTGTTGAAGAAGCTGAGCCTGTGGACCCTGGGTTGGGCTCTCCAATCTCTGTGGACGAAGTCGCCGAGGTGGTCAAAAAACTACTCGGTGGCAGGGCCCCGGGGGTGGATGAGATCCGCCCGGAGTTCCTTAAGGCTCTGGATGTTGTAGGGTTGTGTTGGCTCACACGACTCTGCAATATCGCATGGACATCGGGGGCAGTTCCTCTGGATTGGCAGACCGGGGTGGTGGTCCCCCTGTTTAAAAAGGGGGACCGGAGGGTGTGCTCCAATTACAGAGGGGTCACACTCTTAAGCCTCCCTGGAAAGGTCTATTCAGGGGTCCTGGAGAGGAGGGTCCGTCGGATAGTCGAACCTCGGATTCAGGAAGAGCAGTGTGGTTTTCGTCCTGGTTGTGGAACACTGGACCAGCTCTATAACCTCAGCAGGGTCCTGGAGGGTGCATGGGAGTTCGCCCAACCAGTCTACATGTGTTTTGTGGACTTGGAGAAGGCGTTCGACCGTGTCCCTCGGGGGGCCTTGTGGGGGGTTCTCCGGGAGTATGGGGTACCGGGCCCTTTGATACGGGCTGTAAGGTCCCTGTATGACCGGTGTCAGAGTCTGGTCCGCATTGCCGGCAGTAAGTCGGGTTCGTTTCCGGTGAGAGTTGGACTCCGCCAAGGCTGCCCTTTGTCACCGATTCTGTTCATTACTTTCATGGACAGAATTTCTAGGCGCAGCCGAGGTGTTGAGGGGATCCGTTTTGGTGGCCTTAGGATCGCATCTCTGCTTTTTGCGGATGATGTGGTCCTGATGGCTTCATCAGATCGTGATCTGCGGCTCTCGCTGAAACGGTTCGCGGCCGAGTGTGAAGCGGCCGGGATGAGGCTCAGTGCCTCCAAATCCGAGGCCATGGTCTTGAGCCGGAAAAGGGTAGAGTGCCTTCTCCGGGTCAGGGGGGTCGTTCTGCCTCAAGTGGAGGAGTTTAAGTATCTGGGGATCTTGTTCACGAATGAGGGAAGAAGGGAGCGGGAGATCGACAGGCGGATTGGGGCGGCGTCTGCCGTGAAGCGGGCGCCGTACCGGTCCGTCGTGGTGAAGAGAGAGCTGAGTCAAAAGGCGAAGCTCTCGATTTACCGGTCGATCTACGTTCCCACCCTCATCTATGGTCATGAGCTTTGGGTCATGACCGAAAGAACGAGATCACGGATACAAGCGGCCGAAATGGGTTTCCTCCGCAGGGTGGCCGGGCTCTCCCTTAGAGATAGGGTGAGAAGCTCGGTCATCCGGGAGGGACTCAAAGTAGAGCCGCTGCTCCTCCACGTCGAGAGGAGCCAGTTGAGGTGGCTCGGGCATCTGGTCAGGATGCCTCCTGGACGCCTCCCTGGTGAGGTGTTCCGGGCACGTCCCACCGGGAGGAGGCCCCGAGGAAGACCCAGGACACGCTGGAGGGACTATGTCTCTCGGCTGGCCTGGGAACGCCTTGGGGTTCCCCCGGAGGAGCTGGAAGAAGTGGCTGGGGAGAGGGAAGTCTGGGCCTCCCTTCTGAAGCTGCTGCCCCCGCGACCCGATCCCGGATAAGCGGAAGAAAATGGATGGATGGATGGATGGAATGTGATTTTTTTCTCTCTCAGTGGATGATCATACAAAAAAGTAACCTTTTTGAAAGTTGGGATTAAGTGGCAAAGTTTGGATTTATAATGAATTTTCTCTATTTCATGCAAAGCTAAAATAGTGCATAGATGCTCAAATGTTTTGATAAGGAATCAAGACTTATGTTTATGTGAAATTCCATGTTACATATATATTCCTTTTCCAGAGGTAAGTTGTACTATTATTGAGTTTCTATACCTTGTATGTAACAAATTCAGTAAGAAAAAAATCAAAGAGAAAGAAGTGATAACAACTAAATCTGATTGTTCTGAAAAAAAAAAACCTGATATGAATTGGACAATGTAAGGCTTCTACAGAAAATGACTTGTATTGTCATTTAAATTTACCATATAAACAAAAAAAAGAGGGTGATGAAAAATGTAGGACACATTGAAGAAGCAGACACAAGAAAAGAGAGTGAAGATGGGTGCAAAGCACTCTAATTGAAGTGGACCAGTTGCAGTGGGGTGAAACCCTTTAAGACACATGCATTATTTACATAGTGTATGTGAGTTTGCGTGCGCACACGTGTGTGTGTGTGTGTGTGTGTGTGTGTGTGTGTGTGTGTGTGTGTGTGTGTGTGTGTGTGTGTGTGTGTGTGTGTGTATTCTGTGTGACACCCCGTCTGCATTTCACCTCCTTTGGAGAATGAATATATGCTATCATGGGGCATTCATGTGGAAACAAAGACTCTGCAGTTCTCCATATAGTGTGCTCAAAATGGAAATATCGTCACCAACGCATTACTTAACTGCCGCTGTTAAGAAAGAAATCTCAAGTGTCCTTCCAATATAAATCTAGTTTGCAATAAATGAAAGGTGAACTTAGTGGTTGAATCACTATTCAAACATGGCATAAAAATCAACTAAAGGTAGAGTCTAGTCAACGTGGGATGTGATCAGTTTGCTTCAAAATGTATATCTAGTATTTTGGCTAACTTTGTGGAAGTGGACACATGCATGCCTTCAATAGAGATGGGAAATCCTATGTAAATATGTAGACAATATGTTTTTCTTCTGCAAAAACTAGGATTGTTGAACAGATCAAAAACTGATTTTATGTTGCATCTTATACAAGTCCAGTCACATTATGTGACACCACGTACTTTCCACTTCAGAGTTAAATAACCAATCACAGAAGCAGGTGGCAGCACAGTGCAGTTGACGTATATAAGTTGTGTGTGGCTTCGGATAACATTCAATCGTTGGCGTAATGCAGAAACGAAGGATTTATCCGACGTCCAAAGGGCATGATCATTGGCTTTCGGGCCAAGGGTGGAGCATTCCGAAACGGCTGAGTTTGTGAACTGTTCGCGTGCCGCCGTGGTAAAAGTGTACCCTGCATGGCAAAATGGACTAGTCAAATCAACGACGTGGCAAATGTGGTGCACACGGGCCATAGATGACAGAGGCGAACGGGTTGCGGAGATGCGTTCGGCAGATAGACAGCTCACGTTGAGCAACTGACCACTAAAATGAACCAAGGGGCTACCACAAATGTCTCCCAAACCACTATTCAGCGAACATGCTGCTCTGGCCTACCGAAGCTGAGCCCTGGTTCGTGCACCTATGTGACTGGTGTTCATGCCGACGATGAAGGCTAGAATTTAGCACGCCAGTACAGCAGCTGACGTCCTGAGAGCGACAGGTAGCGTTTCCATGAATCGCGTTTTATGCTCCATTCGGACAGATGGACGTTGGCGTATAAGCTGAAACCTCTGAAAGAACCACCCTGCAACCATTGCAGGACGGTCCAAGCTGGAGCGGAGCATTGGCTGGGAATGTTTTCCTGGCATCTCTGGGTTCACTGATTATTGTGGAAGGCACGATGGATCAATACAAGTACGCATCTGTCCTTGCGGACCATGTCCACCCTACATGGCATTGTTTTTCTCAGGATGAGGCATCTTCCAGCAGACAATGCGAGGTGCCATCAGCTGCCAGTGAACGTGAGTTCGAAAGACACCAGGTGAGTTTACCGTCCTCCCCTGGCCAGCAAACTCACCTGACTTAAACCCAATCGAGCATCTGTGGGACCATCTCGATCGAGTTGTTCGCGCCATGGATCCTCAACCGCGTAATCTAGCGCAGCTGGCCACGGCATTAGAGTCGGCATGGCTCAACATCCCAGAGAAGACCTTCAGGGACCTAAGTGACTCTCTTCCTGCACGTCTCGTAGCAGTTCGCTCTGCGAAAGGTGGTTATTCTGGCTTTTGACAGATGGTCACATTAATGTGACTGGACTGTGTATATTACTCAGTCACTGATTTGCGTGAATTCAACTTTGGCTTTAGTCAGAAATCTTCAGTCCAATCCAATAAATCAGGATATACATTTCGATCCATCAATTTGCCTTACGCCCTTGTCCCTTAGTGGGGTCGGGAGGTGCTGGTGCTGATCTCCAGCTAATGCTCTGGGTGAGGGGTGGGTTCACCCTGGACAGGTTGCCAGTCTGTCGTAGGACAACACAGAGACAAACAGAACAAACAACTATGCACACACACCTAGGGGCAATTTGGAGAGGCCAATTAACCTGACAGTCATGTTTTTGGACTGTGGGAGGAAACTGGAGTACCTGGAGAAAACCCACGCATGCACAGGGAGAACATGCAAACTTCATGCAGAAAGACAGGGGCCGGGAATCGCACCCAGAACCTTCTTGCTGCAAGGCAACAGCTCTACCAACTGTGCCACTGTGCAACCCGATATACATTTAGATGCCAGAAATTAAGATTTGAGACTTGAGCAGCAGGGTTTATTGAACAACCTCTTCCTGCAGAGTCACAAGAGCATGTCCATTGTCCATGCTCAGTTCACTAGCAAATTAAGAGCAGCACCTGATGTCGCTTTAAAAACATTTTCTTACCCCAAACCACAACTGTAATCCTTACTACACTGCTTACAACTTTCCGGTGTCTGAAGGTGCCATCCTCATCAGTTCAATACGCACAATTTAAAACAAAACGGGAATGTCCAGCCGTCACACTTTTCGGAAAGTCGACCCAATCTGTGTTTCAGTGATAAAAGTGCTTTAGTGCAAAATATATTCATCATTCCCAGAACAAAAAGAAAGACACCTTCGTGAAGATACTGAATGAAGCTGGTAAGATTGTTAATATTATTATCCTTAGTGAAACAAGCCTTGTGCTGAAGGCTACTCAACAAGGCTACTCCAAAATCATGATTAGAAAAACCAGATTACAGGTAGCAGGCGCACAGTGGGATTTTTCTTGAGACAACTATTGGCACTAAAATTGATGCGTTTAGCCATCACCTTGACTATTACATTAGGAGGAAAAATGAGGAACCTGCAGATTTGCGAGACTCAGAACTCCATCCCACCTGGGAAGTATGGGGAGAGGGAACGTCATGTTGTGTGGGGGATTTACTGCAGGATGGACTGGTCAACTTCACAAAATGGCACAACGCAGAAAACACAGTATGTGGAAGAAAAAGAGGAGAAAATGAAACAGGAAATGTTCAGTCTAATCCATCAGACAATGGGAAAAGAACGCTAGGTGTCTAACACATTTGGTTTTAATTGCAACCCTCTACCTTAAGTCAAAACAAACACTTGCTGACCTGAAATACCCATGAAAACAAGGCCATGACTGCTTCGTGGAGGGCTGCATGTGCATGAAGCAAAATTCAGCTGCAACGTTAAGCAACGTCACTTTTTATCCCGTACAAGAGTCAAAATGAGGGTAAGGGGAAATGTCACATGAGAATTTATAATGACTCTTGCCCAGCAGGTTATTGTTGTTGTGTGCAAATAAGATTAGCAGCTTGTATTTTCTCAGGTCTGTGCTTTGAAACAGTAAGCCTGGCTGTGTATATAATTAGAGAGAGATTATGGCGAGGCCACTGCCAGCAACCATGGCCAACTGACATACTGTGTGTGCATGTGTGTGTGTGTGTGCGTGTGTGTGTGTGTGTGTGTCGACGTGAGCTGGCTGCGGTTGTTTTGCCGTTAGCCTCTCTATAATCTCTGTGTGTCGATGCATACGAGGTTACAAGACCACAGGTGATGTTTGTAATGAAAAAAGAAAAAAAAAAAAAAACAATGCATCAGGCGAACTTGGAAAAAATATATTTTAATAAACTACAGTGTGGTAAGAAAAATGTGTCTGACAAGGCTACTACAAATCTCGTTCCATGAAAGACTAATGTTAATTTGATTGTCAGTGGTTGCCCTTTGTTACTCCAGGCTTCAGACTCAATCTGAGAGTAAACATGCCACACTGTGAACTTGGCAGATGTCTGCGGCTACTATCTACCCTGCTGATGCTCCTGAGTGTTTAATTGTGGGGCCATCAATATCCTGTTTATTCAGTCTGCATAGCAATAATCACTTCAGTAAATGTGGGATGTTTTGACAGGACATTTAGGGCTTTGTAGGTCAGAAATATTTCCACATGTAACCCAAGAAGGAAGTTTTTGAAAATGAATTCAAACCTTTCAAAAAAACAAACACAAAAATATCCCAATATACACCAATAAAATACATGTTTCTTTTTTAATAAGCATACCAATGTCCACTTATGATTAAAATCCTTCACTAGGATTTGTTTTTGTACGTTTATTTATTGCAAACTGAATTATAGCACTTAAATTTACACGAAACGCTTCCTTTTATACCTCTGCATCGTCCGTCGTACCAACTACACAATGCCTCTCTTTTCCGTTGCATTACCATCTATTTCCCGTCACTCCATGTAGCCAGGAAGTTACTAAATAATAGAAGAATTATGGGTATTTTATTCAGCCACTTTTCACGCACAGTTTCACACAAATTTGCGCTCAGAGCGTTTTTCTAACTGACTGCAGAATCACAGTGGTTTACTGCAGCCCGTACTAATAGACATCTCCCCCCTTGCAATTAGTTTTCATTGAATGCTATTGATTTTTAACCCCTTTCAATTACATACACAAAAAGTCAACCACCTAGATGTTTGTAGTCATTAGGTGCAACTCTTTTGTATCTTCCTCAATACTAATTATGTGTGGCTGTTGGTGGCAGCATCTTCCCTTCTTGGAAAAAGGAAAGAGAGAGAGAGGAAAAAAAAAACACTACATGCACCAGTGAAGATCTGGGGTCCTGTCGCATATGTGTGTGCATGGGTGTATGTGATCGAGTGTCTGAGCGCATGGCTATCCTTCCACCGTGAAGCCTATGGAGAATACACCTAATAAAATAAATATGACTTGGATAAAGGGAAAAAAAAAAAAAGAAAAAACGTGGAAAGTGTTTGTCCCATGGCACGTCTTTCACTGAGTCGGTAATGTATTGCATTGTCTGTGTGGTCTGGCGTTTCTCCTGCATTGTTAAAGGAATGCTCTCAGAAATGTCCTTGCTGTACTCAAGTCTGAATAAATCCTGACGTTAAACTTTTGTATCCTTTGAACAGGATTTGAAGATTTATATTAAAATGCTTTGGGGATTGAAAGGGGAGCTAGAAAAAGGAAGGAAACAATAAAAGGAAGAGAACAAATGTATAGATATGAGTCTTTGAACAGATGAATAGATCTGTATACAGATAAAAAATATACAGAAATCTCATCATGATTAAAAATTACGATTTTAAATCATGAAGAGAAACAAAACATTCTATCCTAGACTCATTACTTTCCATAAAAATATAAATGGCAAATGTATTAGATTATGAATGAAGTGTGATTAACTGCATTTTGGTTTAATTCTGTGGAACAAAAAAAAGAGAAAAAGTTATTTCTGATACCTCTCCAGAGAGACTTATAAAGTCCTTTCTAAGGCAAAAGGCAAATTCAGTGATTCTTGTGAATAGGGACAAAATGGGTTTTAATTTTTCCATAATTTTTTTTTTTTGTTATTTCTCAACCTTATGTGTGCAAATATGACAAACAATGTTTTGGAAATGTAACAATGCTAAGGCGCAAGCTCCCAGTTGCAACATTTTTTTAAAAAAAAATCCATTTTCAATGGACCTGACCTAGAACATTGTCATCACCATCTGACAAAAATAAATAAAAAATATTTTTTTATGACCCTGTTAGTGATATTTTTACACATTTTACAGACAAATGCTTTTCAAGAAACAAAATAAATATTATTTAAAACAAAAAATCCATCTGACGGAGTTGACACATGACGGAGTTGACCCAGAACTGAAGGTGGTGACAAACTAGCGAGTAAAATTAAATACTTGATACATATGAAGTAATGCAATTTATGTAAAAATACATGAAAATTAATTAACTGCACATTTAAATGAGATTTAACAATTTCACTGAAAGAGTCAGAAAAACTCTGAGTTGACAAAAAGCCAAACTACCTAAATTTATATGATGTTATTCTGAAGGAGGCCATATTGTAGCTCAACAAGTCCATGAAATCTTTACAATATATCAAAATTAAGCTTTTATTTCACAAAATTTCATCAAAGTTTTGTAAATTGTCAGTTATGGTGTTGACACATCATGGTTGTGACAAACAGCTTAGGAATAAAAAGAAGAAAAAACTAAAGAATAACATAAGCTAATCAGAGCTAACTAGCCCTCTTAGCAAAGGAAGAGAAAGGAAGAGGTTATGGGGTCCTCAGAAGCTCTTGTGCCCCCCAATAATGCCTGATTTTTTTTACATTATTTTCATTTCTGACGGTGTTGACAAAAACTAAGGACAAATTTCAATGGAGTTGGAAAATATATAAAAATGATTTTCAATTCAATTTATTGATACTTTTTAATTATTTATATGACTACTTATACTTAATTGTCATAATATATAATTTTAGTATTTCTTTAATTATTTTAAACTATTATAATGTATTGAGTTCTGCTCCTGGACAAAGGCTTTTACAGGCATTATCCACCGACTACAATGTTTAAAATAAAAAAATATTCAGCAAATACCTGGAAAATATACATTGTTGTGCTCACATGACCCAGGTTAGTTTAGTCAGATATTTGAAAAAAATATATTTTCTGTATATTTTATTCAGATTTTGTGCTTTATCCATATGACCTGTTTTGTCCCTATTCTCAAGAATCACTGTATTATTATTCACTATCCTATTATTCACAAAAACAACAACAACACTGTTGATCAAGAAGAACATTAAGGAGCATCTCACATTTATAAAAACATTTAAAATAAAAATCTAGATGTTCCTAAAACATTTGAAAAAATATTCTGTGAGCCATCAAGAAAAACATTAAAGTTTTTTCAAGGCTTGTGACATCTGCGTAAAACTACCAAACAATTTCAGAAAAAAACATCAAACATGGTGGTAGTGGTATGATAATATGTGTCCATTATTTTTTTTTATTAATTAAAAAAGTGAAAAATGTGGAATATCCCACCATTTGTTTTTGAATGTCAGCTCAAACAGTGTCATGCCACATGTCTATTATCCAAAGCACACTAGCAAGTCAACCTCCAAAAAGCTAAAAAAGAAACACAAAACGGTGTTGTGGATGTAAACTTGATCTAAATCCCTTGCCGTGACTTTCCAAATATCAATAATTCACTTTTGCTGCAAACAAACAGAAACGTTTTGGCTAGGTTGGTCTGGATAGTTATATTTTCCTTAATTTATAAATAAATTATTTGCAGACTGTATTTAATACTTACACAAGTTCTCTTTCTCTGACATTAAGACTCATATGGTAATCTGAACCATCTAGGTGAGGCAAAAGATCAAAAACCAAAGCAGAAAAAAAATAGCATATCATTTGGATTTTTATGTCACTGCTTACTTCAAATACTGCAGATAAGCTTAAAAAGTAGCACCGGTCTGTGTTTGCGCCAGCGTCACACATATTTGCTCACCCTCTAAACAAGGATGCCATGCATATGTACAGAACAGATTTGGCTACCTCCTCGGAGTTGAATCATTCAACCTATTCCTGCCGCCGCATGGCAACAATTCAATGACTATGAGAGGACATGTATACATGGTAGTACAATAAAGCAGAAACTGACTTGTACTATTATTTTAGACGTTTGATCTCAGGCACAAACGTTACTTCACACTAACATGAAAAGTGACTAAGTGGCAGAGATTTCTCATAAATTGACATTAGGTAAATATTAATACATTACAAAGACGACAGATATTTTACATTACCAAACCAACCATCAATTAATTGTTGTAGAGCCAAAGCTGATGTGCTCAGTACATTCAGCTCATTTTTCATAAAAGAATATTCACACCGACAATGTAAACTAGTTAATGAAGATAAGAATATTTTATGGAGGATCAAAACTGACAAAAATAAAAGCAAAAAATATATAAATGGCATTTAAATAAATAAATAAACTTAGAAAGCTCCATTCTCATTGATCTTTCCTCTCACTGGAGAAAGGATCTAATGGGGCGAAGATGAGATCCGAAGCAATGTCAGTACGGAAAGTCACTTAGCCTCGGTCATAATGTTATGAGGTTGACAGGTGGTTATGAATTGCAGCTTAATAATGTTTACCTTTCATTTCGTCTGTTCCAGAGGACGTGTTAAAGGAAAAAAGGGGGAATGTTGGAAGGTAGACAGGTACAGGTAAGGGAGTGCTAAGTTGCGGGAGTGATCCAAACAGAAGGGCAGTCGGAGGAACAGTGACGATATTCCTGAGAGGATCAAATGAGGAAGCACAACACTGGACTGTAGGAATGCAGGAGTGGTTCCTGTACACAAGGAGAGCAGCGCCAATCAGCATCAGAGCTTGATTCAAGAGGTAGGTGTGATTACCATGGTGGCGAGCAAAACAATCTGGCTTCTGCCTCAGGGGATCTGCTCTTCTTTAAGCTCCTCCTGATTGGTCTTGATGAGCTGCAGCTGCGGGAGGACACCTGTCCGTCACATCCTATACAGGAAGGAGGAGGTAAGGAGAGAAAAATACACACACCAACTTACACACAGCTCTTTGGATATGACACGCATGTGTGTGTCAGGTTGCTTCAGTGTGACTGTAAGTATAACAGATAGACTAACAGGGAGTTATGGAGTTTGTGTGACTGACCGACCGATTTTTTAAAAAGTCTTTAATCTGTTTTCTAAACTCCCTTAGTCTTAAGAGTAGGAGTGCCGATCCTTATGGCCTGCTCCTAATTGGAGAAATGTTTATGGTACTGTATACCCTGAACAAGTCAGTAGTTCATCACAAAGCAACCTGGAGCAAGCATCTATGCCTACAGACACTCACATCTGAAGGGAATTTAGACTAGCAAAATAATACAAAACAAGTAAAGCATTTCTGGACTCTTCTTGTCCAGAAGCAGAATGTGAACTTGTACCACATTGAATGTGAACCAATCATACTTGTGTATGTGCTGCGCTACAGCTCCTCTTCAACAGTGGAGCCTATCATGAATCATGAGGTTAGTAAGCATGGCCATTGAGGATGACAAACAAACAGTTAGCCTTTTTCTCCCCTAATAGCACAGCTGCAGCAAACCAATAATCTTGACTTGTATGTTTTGTGCTTGGGAGGGTTTAAGCAGCGTGTAGTCTAGCTTAATTGACAGCAAAAAGGCATTCCTCCTGGCTCTGATTGGTTGTTTCTGACACGAAGCTTTGATATTTTCACAAATTATCTGTGAAAACTACATTGTCAGGACACAGTGACAGTTTAACAAATATTTAAAAACATATTGTTATAAGTTACCTAGAGTGGTTGAATTAAAAAAAAGCTTTCCAGTTTTGATTTAAAAGAATCTAAAAGTTTCTGCAAATCTCAAGTTTTCACAAAGTTTTCTTCTGGACCTGAGGTGATGTAGGTAATAATTGTAATAGCAGAAATGTTCAACTTTTCTGTTGGGATTAGTACATAGTGTAACTTATCTGTAAACTATTATTTATTGCACATTAACATCACTTAAAAGGGTAAACACATACTGCAGATAACACAAAATTCCAACAGGATTTCTGGGAATCTGAATTGTTTACATAGCACATATAACTATTGAAATAAAACAAAAAGGTTCTTAAGTTATTGACTCAAAGATGCAATTTTCTTTTCAACTCCTTGCTTGTGATTGAGCTGATAAATATGCTAATAGACAGCAACTCTGATATGTTTAAATTAATGCTTGCATTTGTATAAAGAGCACCTTGACATCACAAAGAATCACAGGTTTTTTCCAGATACTTTGACATCAGCGTTCTATTATTTGTTCACCAAAGGTCAACGTTCAGTTTTTTTTTTTTTTCCCCCCCTTTGGCACCTAATTAAAATTGTTTGTTTGACAGCTTTGCAGGGATGTCTTGGCTATTCTCATGTCTCACGTTTCAACAGTTTAAAGGTTTTTTTGAGGAAAGTTTTTAGCCCTTGGATCAAAGTCAGAAAGATCCTCTCTAATTATGACGAGGCTCAGACTGGGTGTCTCACTCTCTCTTTCCCACCTGCTCTCTTGATCTCTCTGTCATTGACTCGGCTATCTATCACAAAGTGTTCCTTTGATAATTACATGCCAAAATGACTTAAAACCCCTCCACTAGGTGTAAGGGATTGCAGCCTGAATGACATGCCAACTCACCCTGAGGACTTTTAAACAAGGTAAGTCAGGGGAACGCCATGCGCCTCCTCCTTCCCCTTTTCCCATAACTGTTCAGCAAGAGCTAATTACAGTCTTTTATAATACTCTGACTCGTTATTTTTGACTAAACAAGATCACTCTGAATCTTTCCCTCCGCGCACGCATCTGCGGGAGCGAGAGAGAGGAACAAGTTGGCAGGAGGTGAGGCGAAGACAGGCTGCAATTCAACGAAACAGATAATTAACCAGTGTTTGGCGGAAGTAGAGGCTTCTTTATTTATTTTAGCAGGTTCAGCAAGCGACTCCTCTGAGTTTTTCAGGCGATGGAAATGAGACTTCGGGAAAGAGGGGCAGCAAAGAAACAGAATGTTGATGGGCAAAATGCCAAGCCGCAGAGTCTCTGGTGGGTTCTTCCATGACACAGCTGTGTACATGTGTCTGCCTGCGCACATGTGTGTGTATGTGTGTGTGTGTACAGGTGTGTATGGAGGAGCAAAACCCCAGAACAAGCCAGCAGAGCCTGAACATTTGGCACTTGCAGTTCATGTGTTAAATGTGGGCATGGTTGTCAGCGTGTAAGGAGGTGTGTTGAACTTGCTTAGCATGTCTGTTGGACACTTGCACACTTTGTATACTTTTACACACCATGGCAGAGTCGTGGAGCCACAGAGGTGCGCTTGAGTGTCTGGTGACTGTAAGTGTAACAGATGAACCAGCAGCTGAGTTTATGTGAGAGAGAGAGAGAGAGGAAAAAAAAAGGGAACTATTTTATCGTCCTGAAGTAGATTTGGATATGTCTTTGTGTTTTCCATTCTTTTTAATTGCATGGACAAATCCTCTCTGAGAATAAGGTGAAGACGTGTTGTGTGGCAGCGCGTATGTAAAAACATAAAGTCAACTGTTTCTTGGGAAATACTAGATTAGACAAGTATAACCGCTAATTTTTATCGAAAGAGATGTGGGGTTTGTTTGGATGTTTTTTGTTTTAAAGTCAAAAGATTTGCTGTGTTTATACACTGCTTAAAAATGTATAAAAGTCATTGAACTTTACACAGATTCCTGTGTATTTTATAGAAAGTGTATGTGGAAGTCCAGCAGTAGTGTACATCTGTGAGTTTGAAAGTAAAGGATGCTTTTTTTTCTGAGATAAAATCATATGAATGCAAAGTGCATTTATCTCTTTCTGCCCTGAGTTAAAATGTTGTAGAACTGCCTTTTACTTCAGCTGCTAATCTGAAGGAGTATGTCTCTACTAGCTTTGCGCATCAAGAGGCAAATTTTCCTCTAAATAGCTGAAGTTCATAAAATTTATATGTGGAGCAATTTTAAAATATACATCTATTTTAGGTCTTCACTTTGTGCCATTCTAGCATATGATTATACCTTGATCTAAACCTTTTAGGCCAACCTAAAGCCGTTTCTCTTCAGGCATTGACCTGTTTGTAGCTCAGTTCAGCATCCTATTAAACTTGACCATATTTCCTGTCTCTGCTGAAGAAAACCCTTGCCACTGCCTGACACTGTTCTTCTTATATTTCACAAGTGGGATTGTGTTTTAAGGCGGATGTGCAGTGTTAGTTTTATTCCAAACACATGGGTTTTCCATGTGCGCAAAAAAAAATCAATGTTTTCTTCTAATTTTATCTCACGTGGTATGTGGCAATCTGCAAAGTTGGACATACTATGGCTTCCTTGTCAATAGCTTTCTTCACCTATGGTTTGAATTTTTTTGGTTCAACCCTTTTATTGGGCCTTTTGGCTACTTCTTTGGTAAATTCTCTTCCTGCAGGCCTGTTAGTGTCAGTGGAAGCCCATTTCTCGGAGAGTCAGCTGTTGCACCATGCTTTTTTCATTTTTAGATGACGAACTTTTGAGACGTTTCAACTTGGGATATTGTTCCATAGCGTAGCGCTGCTTTAAACATTTACATACCTGTATTGGTATTTATTAGCAACTTATTTGTAGACAAAATTTATATTGTTTTCCATCATCTTCACAAGTATACAAAACTCTCTGTTGGCCTGTGTCAGAACTTCCTTATTTTGTGATTGTTTCATCACAAAATAAGAAAAGTTATCAAGATGCTTACAAACCACTATGTGTTTTTTTTTTTCCTACAAAAATACCCGATAGCTGTTATTACAAAAGTTCAGTATTTGTCAAAGTCTGCTCAGCTTTGTAGTTTGAAAAGCCAGCGTATTTGTGAGGTTTCTACTGGAGTGTTAAACCTCAGTTTCAGTGTTTAGCATTGAGGTTTATACTGTGAGCAATCTACTTGTTTTGCCATTTTTTAATTATGAGACTCTCCTGTACCCAGCAGCCAGAGTCGAAACCCCAAAACACACTGAACACTTGCGGCAGAACAAAGGTGGGGTTCACATTGTTGGCCCGCTCAGTTTAGGCAGTATCTAAAGCAACAGTGACCTCTGTGGTTTAAAAATAGAACTACAAAAGAAGAGGAGCATAAAGTTGGACATATTGAACACATAATCTCAGAGTTTGTGTTGAAATTTGCTCTGTACCCTATTAATTGTAATTTTATCAGCTAGCTCAGATGACTTCATCAGTATTCCTACTGATTAAGAAGACAATGAGGCTCAAGATTAATATAGCTGACATACAACCACGGGGACACATTCCTGTTGAATGATATGAATTGAAAACATGAATGAAGACCGAATTAAAGACCGGCAACATGCATCTGATTAAAAACGGTTTCTCTTTAGCTGTGAGGAACGTGTCTCTTTGTCTGTCAATCGTGTTTGTCCATCTCTGTTCAAGTCACTGCGCCTTTGTGTGTGTGCATGTCTGTGTGGGAGAGGGAAGAACCCGACTGTCAGACTGTCTGTCTATCACCACTGATACTAGCAGTTTGCTGGAGGGGAAACATCTAGATATTTCTGCTTGACCGTACAGCTGCCCAGCCTGAGACGGCCTCTCCTCCTGTGTCGGCCCCTCTGCGGATAGCTGCGCCGGGCGTGGATGTGTCTGTTAATGTCTCAGTGTGTGTGTGTGTGTGTGTGTGTGTGTGTGTGTGTGTGTGTGTGTGTGTGTGTGTGTGTGTGTGTGTGTGTGTGTGTGTGTGTGTGTGTGTGTGTGTGTGTGTGTGTGTGTGTGTGCCTGTGTGTTTATGCACATCAGACAACTCGAGACAATGTGGGGGCCAGTTGGACAGTGATTTTGGAATCTGTTTCACCCTCAGGTGACTGTCAAGCTGTCAGAAAAGCAGGTTTGTTCCAGCTCAAGATGTATCTCACCATGTTTATATTTGCAGCTATTTTCCCCTTTGAGTGCTAACATCTTGTTGACAATGCTGTACACAGAGAGCCCGGACAGGTAAATAAGTCACACAGTGCTCCTGGCCTGTCGATGCAGCGGTATCTCGAGAAGCAGGACTTGGAAGATAAAGAAACAGCAGACTAGTATTTTTAAATCTCAATATTTTTTTAAGCCTATAAGAGAAAGGTTTATGTTTATTGGTAATACAGTTTTAAGTGATTGGATGTTAAAAGTTAGAGTTAAAATGTACTAAGGTTTAAGCAATTATCTTCCTCCATGTATTAATGAGGCATTACATAGATAAGTTAAAAATGTCAAGCTACAGGTCCTACTCAAGTTTTTTTTTTTTCCAAACCCTCTTTTTCTCTAAGGGAGATCTGACCAAGAGCACAGCATAAACTACAAACTTATACAATTAAAACTGACAAAAAAAAAATAAAAAATACGACATAGAAAATAAAATCAACCTTAAAAATACTCCTGATTTGGATTGAAATCCACTCAGTAAAAAGTTCTGTCATTTTCAAATCAATCAGTTGATAGCAAGTAGGAAAGACATGGACCAAACAATCTCTGTTTTGATTTATCATGTTGAAAACACACTGAAAGACAATTTTTTCCTGATAGTCCAGCTGCTTTTTATTTAAAACTTATTGCTAATTCAAAGACCATGAGTAACCGGCTTTTCAACAGAACTTATGGAGAATTGTTTTTGAGGTTTTACAGTTTTAATTCATTCTGTTTTATTGATTAAAGTGGACTTCACTCAAAGCTTGGCATAAAGGCTAAAATAAATGGCCATTTGGGTCATTTCACATCCAAACCCCAGCAGAAAGAGAGCCGATAGGGAACACGTTAGACACTTATAGAACATTTTTGTCAACGTTTAAAAGGTAAACAAAAGTTATAAATGCTACAGGTAGTTATTTTAAAACTAATGTTACAAATCATTTTGCCACCGATGAATCTATTATAAAACCCTTAACATAGATTGTTTTCCTCCTCAATGAATAAAACTGCAGGCTGCATTTATTTTTCTAAAATCCCTTAGAAATGATTAAAGACACCAATGAGGATTGTTACACTAAGACACAAAGAGTGACACTGCATTAGTCCATGTTGGTTTTTACCTGATTTGCATCGGAAAAGCCTTACTGTTGTTAAATTTGATTACAATCATAAAACATTGTTTCTCTGAAAACTATCTGAAGTTCATGTTTTGTTCCTCCCTAATCCTTTGAGCATGAGAATTTAGACTGAAACAAGACTGGAGAAGTTTAAGTGTTATATCTGCTGCATCCATGTGCTTTATCACTTGGCAGATAATAATGAGCCTCTTAGTTTATCGTCAAACACAAGGCAGTCTACTCTGTTCATCGTCTGCTGTCCCTGGGTGAGTGTGCCCTAAGCGTTCCCTTGATCCCTGCAGTATTGAGAAAACAAAATGAGAAAAGGCCTATTTATTATAACACCTATTACCTTTTGTACGGTGACAACCATACATTTTTTTTTTAATGAATTTAACAAAGCAGCACACAATAATTGAACTCCCCTTTGGACATGAACAATAGAGGGAGGTTGGCTGTCATATATCCAAAAACGAAGATATTTTTTTTTTTCCCCCAATTCAGGACGGTAATAAATGCAAGCATTAGAGATTACTGTTGGGTTTCTGTTCAAGCCTGTTATCAAAGAGTAACAATGGTTGAGACAGATAGCACTGGCTTTCATGAAACGAAAACTTTTTCTTTTTTTTTCCTGTCAAAGCCATCCTGCACTGAGGGAAATAATCTCCCATATATAAGTCCATTGTATGAGGGCCAATATAACCATCAGCAGGCTGATGTGTCTGTTGTTTGTGATTGCATGCTTGCATCACTTCCCAGAAGATAGGTGATCAAATACAAAGACAGCAGGATGCCAAACACATGTCGCAGCAAATGCGAGGATTTACACGGACCTCTGACGGGCCCTAAAGGACGGGGCGGAAATCCATGTTTTTGGTTGCACTGTATTCCGCGGCTTCAAACAAATTTCTTTTATTATGTTTTCTTCGAGGAACACCGATGGGAACGTCGACCGAAGAGGAAATTCCGACGTGTTTACAAAAAAAAACCCCAAAAAAACAGAACCAAAATTATGATTTCAACAACCTTTGTGTTCGGCCGAAACAAACGCAAAGAGGCCTACAGACAATTTGGCGTAAGCTCGCGTGCAAACAGCTGCACACAAACACACAAGATGCAGCGATGTGCAAATATGCAGTCGCAGTGCACGGAAGGGGATTACAATATCCACCCCCCCACCCCCCTTTATCCAGATTAGACAAGATCAAATTATTTCCCTTCCCCGACGCCAGTTTTCTGCTGTCTAATGCCGGCTTTTCAAACAACACAAGGTTTATTGTGAGCGGGGCATAAAGCAGCAGATTTCAAATTCCTGTCAAATGTTCTGTGACAGAATGCTGCGGCTCCGCTCGCATTCAGCGGAAGGAGGCCCGTGCAGGCCACTTACACTGGGTGCAGCTAAGCTGTTTATGTCCCCCATTCATCAGTTACACAGGCTGGCGAGTGTAAACACAACAGCATCTTTTTAATTGTGCTGTCTCGAGCCTTGCTTCTCGGCCGAATTAGAGAGCAGACCACTCTCTGTTTCTCCCAGAGTTTAGCAGATTAGCAGCCTTCCTGTAAGGGTGGCTCAGTTTTGAGTTGTCACCGAATCAGCTTAAACTTCCCTCAGTGAGCGTGGAGCGGCGCGATAACAACCCTACGGTACGTTTGTAGGGCAGAGATGCTGCAGGACCCGGAGGGGTGGCTGGACGAGAGCGTGTGTTTGTTTGCATGTGTTTGTTGTCCCGTCATTTGTTAGTTGGTCAAAGATAATAGGAAACAAGACTTCGATAGTGTATTGATGGAAAGAAAATGGGAGACGTGCAACTGAGAAACTGGACGAAAGCAGAGGCTGCCGTGAAAGCTCAGTGTACTTATTTATGGCCACCGATGACGGCGGATAAACAGTTTTCCTGAAATGGTAAGTCGTTTCTCCATCATTAGCACATTTAGAAGCATGTACACAGCGTTGATTGACAGCGCTAAGACACCACTCCTGGCTCTGATTGGTTGTTTTTGACCAAGAGCGGTGCATTTCTTCAGACAGCAACAGTAGCACTGAGAGGAGCTTTATCTTTTTGCAGATCATCTGTCTCATTTCACACCACCACAACATAGTGACAGTTTTAACAAGTATGCACATTATTTTTTATATAAAAGTTGCATACTGCAGCTTGCTGCAAAAACCCCCCCAAAAAACAAAAAAACAAAAACGTAATACAATATAAAATCTCTTTTTAGAACACAAATTTGTAGGTTTATTTCTTTTGGAAACTTCAAAACAAAAATGCATTTTTCAATACAAACCATTAAAAATTGCATACACTGCATTTTTCATTACATTGTCTGCTTTTGTGGAACAATCAGATGGAGTTAAACTGGGAAGGACATTTGGTTTTTAAAAATTAACACGTTGTCTTTTCCGTACTGGGTATTGAATGTAACCCTGGCAGTTTGGGAAGAAAAGAAAGTGAGAAGAGTAAAAACGATATGGCAATAAATCAGAAATGATATGTTAAGTTAATTTTTGTTTTATTATACAGCTAATTAAAACCTCAAGTTATAGACAAAATCATATCTGTCATAAAATAAGAATAATGTTTCCAATTTGACAATATTTCCATGTATTTGTCTTAAAAAAAACAACTTTGTCATCTGGCTTTATACATAAATACAATATGTGTATGTGTGCAGTAGGAACACAGATGATATTCTCTACCAAGTGCCTTGGAAAAGTAAATAATATTTCTTCACGTTTTTCACATGACTCTGGTCTGCTCTGCATCCCCAGAACCAGAACCAAATGAGGAGAAGCAGCATTCAGTTTCTATGCACCACAAATTTGGAACAAGCTTCCAGAAAACTGTAAAACAGCTGAAACACTGGGTGCCTTTAAATGTCAACTTAAATCCCACCTGTTTAGAGTTGCTTATGGCTAAATTAGGGTTAGAGTGTGGGTTTTAATGTCTTTAATGTTTTTATCTATTTATTAAATGACTCTGTGTTTCTATTTTTAATTATGTAAAGCACTTTGAAATGGCTTGCTGCTGATATGTGCTATACAAATACAATTTGATTCATTGATTGATTGATGTTGTTATATAATGTTCCAAAACAACAAATGTTTGTGTAAATGAACAACAACAACAAGAAAAAAGGCATACACTTGTATTCAAAACCTTTGGGTCAACACTTTGCAGACCCATTTTTCTCCAATTACAGCAGCATGTTTTTTTTGCCCAGACATGCAAAGATGTCCTCTTCTAGGACATCTATATAAAAAAACATATATATATATATATTTAATTTTAAAAAATCCCAAGAAAATATGAAGACACTTTTCCAGCAGTCCAGATCGTTTGTCAATTATTTGTAAGGAAAGGCTTAGTAGAAGATGATTTATAAACAGTCATTCTCCTGAAAAAAAATGAAAAAAAAATAGTAACGGACATATCCGTGGATACATAAGGATATGTGTGAATAAAACCAAAACTTTTCTGAATCACGCACATGAAGATCGTAAGAGAACCCTTTGGTAGCCCTGCTGTTAAATTTCATAGATACACTGTCAATTTGAAGGGATATTTTAAAAATACATATATTCAACAGACAATTGAATTTCTCGTAATCATTTCAAAGGCAAGGGGAAAAAATCCTCAGGTCCAAGGAGCACTGAGGTGATGCCTATTAATGCCCCTCCATCCGACAGCAACGCTGAAAAGGTAGAATCGTGAAATGACAAGCCCCTAAAAAAAGTGAATGAGCACACTTGAACGATTTCAACTACAGCTCCCCTCAACCATGGCTGTGGTTTTGAAAAGGAGGCGAATATAGTGAATACTGTCTGAAGACTGATGCAAAGCCAAGTGGACAGGCAGGTAATGGGAGGCTGAAGCGGGGAGGGAAAGACAGCTAGGGAGCAATCATGAAAATGAATGCAAATGGAAGCAAGAGCAGCCATAGGAGGTCCGGGAGCATAAAGAAGGATGTACCTATTAGGAAATATATTCGAGTAGCGCCAAAAGTCTACACGTTTCACATTAATGTATCGGACTTACCAGACAACTTTGAAAATGCACACTAATGTGTTAGCAGTTTAAAGTCATAAGCTGGCAACGTGTGCATGAAAATGTAGTTTATTCAGTGAATCTGGAGCTCTTTAAATAAGCAAAAGCAAAAACAAAATTGTCTTTAAAGAATTACCCTGGCAGCTAAGTTTAGCAAAGTCACTCCAAATTGTTAAGTGCCCTCTTTTTGTAGATTAGGTTTACCCATAGGTGTTGCCATTATCCCACAATACACTCGATAACTGGATGAAAATATACATGAGATTTGTGAACGGTATTACCTCAAATGTATGTCAATAAAAACGGTAGGTAAAGAAGAAAGGTAATATTTGTGTTGTTGAAATGCAGCTACAGAAATATAACAATAGGTTTAAATTTAAAGTAACAACACTGGTGCTTCCAATGATCCAACAGTCTTCTATTGATAAAAAGATATATGTATATTTTAGGTATATGAAGTTAAGATAGGAGAAGGTAAGCTTGAATGAATTCCACCATTTATTCATTTATGCTTATATCTTAAAACCATTAACATTTAGAAATTGTTTCCTAACTTTCTTCTTACGTTAAGAAAAAAAACGAGTTTTGTGACCTTCTAACTTTGTAAATAGCAATAATAGCAGCTCCTGATGAAGTGTTGGCAAGCAGTTCATAACTCCTCTCTCTCACTCATCCTCTGTTTCTCCTTTTTATATGCCTTTCTTCTAAGCACTGCAGGTTCTTGATGTCCTGCAGCTTTGAACATCCCAGCTTGTGGTTACCAGATTAATAAAACAGGGAATTAATGAATTTTGGATGGAATATTCACAGTTGGGAGCAGATTGTACTTCATTAGAGTCTGTATTATTGATCAGACTGAAGACCTCGTGTTCCTCTGGAGCTGAACTGTTAAAACCAGACGCCAGCTTCCCTGTTCACTGCAAAGAATGCTAATTATGCAACGGTAAAGAATTGATATCGAATTGGGAGCAATTTCCAGATGAATCATCATCATGGGTTGGTACTAAGAGGATTGACTTTAATATGCATCCGGCCCGTCACAAGCGGTTAAGCTGATAATATGATTAAGGGTGAGGAGGTTTAAAAGTTAGAAATATTTAAACCCTGTACTGCTGTGGGGCTGCACTGTTGGTAGAACTATTGCCTCACAGCAAGAAGCCCTGTGTTCAAATCCCAGTGTGAGTTTCCATGTTCTCACCATGTATGTGTGGATTCTCTCTGGGTACTCCGGCTTCTTCCACATAGTCCAAAAACATGACTGTCAGGTTCATTGACCCAGCTAGAAGTGTGTGTTTGATTGCTTGTCCTTTGTGTTTGTCCTCTATGTTGACCTGAGATATATTGCTGACCTGTCCAGGATGCCTCTTGCTCAATAATCTCTGGAGAGATGCACCAGTACTGCTCTATGTGGGTATATCTTTATGAGACATATCTCGCTGTGAAAAATAATAACATTTTTCAATAAAGAATAAAACACTAAAAAGTACAAATTAGCCTTCAACACTTTACAGTCACATGAGCCCACATTATTAGATAAACTCAGGATATAAGTCAGGGAATTCGGTTTTCCTTTTGTGTGGAGATACCAGTATGTAAATGCATAATGAAGTTTCAGTTTGTTTGTTCTTTGCTCCTCTTTAGTGACTATAGTTTATGCTCTGGAGTAACTTGTCATGAAAATTTAACGGGACGCTAAGTGAATAATGCACTTTCTAGTTGTGCACAGACACAATGAAAAATTAACACCAGAAATAATTAATCTTGATTGGTGCCGGCACTACTTAGGAACTGCTACTGTGACCTTATGAGTAATTCATCTCTAATGCAAACTCTTCTCTTCACTTGCACTGAAAATAATGTCACTTCCATGTTGCGTGGACTTTGAAAGACTCCTAACTTATGTTCCACCGTGTCGTAATTACCAAAAGCACTTGAGCACCTCTGCTTGACTTTGAAATTTTATTTTTTACTTTATTTTGAAACTCCTCCCAGTCATTTAACATGCATTTAACCAGAGGTAAACATGCATCCTAAGCAAGATTTCAATTTGTAGCGATTAATTGTTACCTTTCTTCTCTGGCACGGCTCACTGTGAACAACTTTTGTTTTGTCTTGTTGTCTACCACTTGGCATATTGCTACTAGCACTGCACACGCCATGGATTTAACTGTCATTTAGCCTAATGCAGCATCCAGTTCTCCATGTTTACATGGTGTTAGCCTGACTACTACCACTGCGGATATGTTAGTTTGCCTGTTTTCTAAAGCGAGTCAACAAATAAGTCCAGTGTTACATGAGTACCTACAGGACCAGGGTGAGTCAGCGTCAACTTCTGGATCAGAATGAAAAAAACTCCTTATTGTTTATTTACTTTGTCATTAAAACATGATTTTTTTTGTTGAGCTTTGGAGCTATGGTTAAAGGCATTTTTTTTGCAGTGCTTTTTGCACTGCATCTCACAAGATTATGTTAATGTTGCTACAAATGCATTCCTTAACAAAAAAAGACCTGCAAAGAAATCACAAAAGTTTAGCTGCTTATAATGTATTTGCAAGTATATCTGAGGAAATTACGATGAAAAGTTCATGTATCTCTGTAGATTAATTTAAAAAGTGAAACTAATATTTTACAGCTTCACTAAACACGGAAATAAATGCTTGAAATATGTCACTGTGTGTGATAAGCCTGTAAAACACAGGCTTCACTTTGTGAAGTCATTTAATAAAATAAAACAACGCCTTCACATACGACTAACTCCACATGCAGAGGCGCTGAAGGTTGGCGCGATATTTGTTGAGAGTTTTTCTGAGTAAAGCCTAAAATGATACATGTGAGTTTCAGTTCGATGTGCAATGCTCTCAGTTATAGGATACAACTGATGAATGCATCTGCTTAGGTTCTGATTTAACCCAACCGATACTCCAAAACTCACAAGTAAAGTTCTTTCCACAAAATCCAGTGTGTAGTCTGGATCAGATGCCTCCTCCCTCTCCACACAGACAGAGATTACTCTTAGCCCCTCGTGATCCTCTTGTTATTCCCGTACGGCATCTCACTGAATGAGTGAATCCATCCTGACAACAAATGGGGTAAAAGACACAGAATATGTTTCCCTTCACTTCTCTGTATTACTAATAGATAGACTGTTGGGTTGCATGGCATAAATACTTTAACTACGTCGCCTCCATTTGTAGTTGCGCGGCCCAAACAGATTCAAACAGGAATGTATGAAATATGAATTGGCATTTTATAATGGCTTATTGTGTGTGAGTAACCGTCTGCCTGAGTGCGTTGTGCATTATCGTCACGTTCTGTGGGGGACTGTCCAACCCATGAACACAAAATAAATTGAGGAAGATGAGAACTCGAGCTTGTCGCTGGGGACTCAGGTTGCAATGGTGGGCAACACTGTATGGGAATCATACATCTGCCAAATCCTAAGACATCTTAATAATATAAAAACCCTGAAGCATTGTTTTCTGTTGGGATTGTAAATATTGGTCATTCTTTGAGACAATACTGCTCCACAAAGAACTAAAACTGTAACCTTTTGTTTCTGTACATATCTGAACACGTGATAGGAAAATAGCAGAACACAAATTCAGAACATGAATTTGACTGGTAAATTAAAAAAACAAACAAACAAACAATAATTTCCCGAGGAATCAAGGAATCAACATGTTGAATGCCAATGTGGCTGCAAAGAGAGTTGGGAGAGGCACCAGCCAGGGAGCAGCCTCACAAATCCTGGTGAAAACACAGCAGACTGGAGAAGATGCTAGCTTGACACTTGTCATGTTAAGAACAAGGGTTTCTATTTTATACATGTCAAACTCTCACAAAATCATCAAAGTAGTTTAGTTGTTTTCTTGCGGATGTGTGATTTTTGGTGGATGATCCGAGTAGAGGACTTGGCATAGGCCAAGAGAAATCCTACTTACAGAATATGTTTTAGCCTTTTTATTGCTTTCACAAATTAGTCGTGGACAACAAAATTTGGATTTTTCTTTACAAAAATAAAAAAGATACTGCATTTTTACTTCATACTTCTTTGATTCTCTATTGACTTGGCTTAGTCTCATCCACTCCAGAACATGCACCTTGTTCTCACTGCATGCTTCATATACTTAATAAAAACATTAATCTGTATTATTATTATTAAGTATGAAATTAAATACATTTTAGACCAAGGAATTAAGTCAAAAGATTACTGTTTCTCAATGGCCGGTTATACCTTTAACCTGCTGTATGCTTACCACAAGAGAAAACATAGTTAGAAGAGCAAATGGGCAGAGCATGTAGACAAGATACATGGTTTCTTTGAGGTTGTACTACACTCTTGTTGGACATCATGTCAACCTAGGGCTGATCCATCACACTCAGCAACACAAATGCACTTTAGCTGTGGAGCTCCGACCGCAGATCTGTCATTGTAAGGGCTGGAGAACATCTTGTCTGTCTTGAGCTCACACTACAGTTAAACTGTTGTACTACATATAAAATCAGAGGTCCCTCATTTAACAGGGCAAGGAACATAAAGTCTGTCTTGTTAAAAGCCCAAGACTGCAAATAGAGCCAATTACCACTTCAAAGATTCTGCACTATAAGGATACAGATAAAAAGCATGTGGACAAAATGAATGTTCTTTAAATTACCACAATAGTCTTACAATAAAAACCTGTGAAAGCGTCGTTTTCGCATCAGTTTTGCCCGTTTAGGCCCGTTTAAGTGTTATGAAATAATATTTCAAAAAACATTTTTTTCCTCTTTTTTTCCAAAATAGCAATGTGAATTGCCCTTAGCAACCTCACACTTCAGAACTGAAGTGAGGTTGTAAAATTCAGATAGATTTTCTCCAGTATTTTAAAAGAAGGTATTTTTTATTTTTACGAATGTACATTGAGTTGACTGAAAAAAAGACAAAGAAATAAAACACAGTAACATACAGTATATATATATACATATATAATGTTACTGTGTTTTATTTCTTTGTCTTGAAAGACAAAGAAATATATAATATATATATATATATACAGTATATATATACAGTATATATATATATATATATATATATATATATATATATATATATATATATATATATATATATATATTATATTATATATAATATAATATATATTATATATATATATATATATATATATATATAATATATATATATTATATATATATAATATAATTGAAGTTAGGGTTGCAAGGAGGTTTGAAATTATTGTTAGTTGAGAATCCTCAAATGTAGTAGGCCAGAGGGTTTTCTTTTTGTTTGTTTCTTTTTTTTCTGAAGACTAAGCATAATGCAAGCAAAGAAGAGCACTCTTGAAGTCTTGAAGAGGAGTTTTACTAAATCTGTAAGCCTGAAGAGATTCAGAAGTGGACAGCATCAGACTGTCCATTCACTTTATTGTGGTTCAGGTACTGTTAACCTTTGATCTTGAGACAGTAATTTACCCATCTGTGATAAGAGGATCATCTGATCTATTTGAACCAAAGTCTGACCTCTTTTCCTCAGTAGTGAAGTGACGTTTGACCATACAGCACATATTTAGAAACCTTGTCCTCAGTTTTCATTTTCATTTTAGATTAACACAGAGCACATCTTTACTTTAGTTAAGAAGGTGACTTGCGTCAACATTAAGACATGTAAGGACCAGACATACTGGTTGTCATCATGTATTTCTATGCTACAGCTCCTGTGGAAGAGAGACAGATTCTGCAGTCAGCTCTCCTAATGGTTTATAAGACAAATGGACCATAAAAAGAGAAAACTGCTTCACAGGAGTGTGTCCTCCGGAGATAATTATATGACAGCTTATTTGTCTGTTTATTTTATCATATGTCATTTTATGAACTTGTCTGAAAGAAACATATTCAGCAACTAGTAAAGCAATGTATCACATTATGTGTCACATGAAGATAGGTTGAAATATTTGGTCATAAGTAGAGCCCCAGTAATTTTTCATCAGGGTGACCAGATAGGGCCAGTGAGCATTTTTATATACATGTTTTATATATGTTCTATAATTGAAGTATTTATTTAGTTATTATTTATGCATTTATTTATTGGGATTTGTATTTATGTCTTGATTAAAGATGACTGTATGGTTTCTTGACCTGAATATCATTTATTGGGAGGTGGGCTTCTGTGGGCTGTCCAGGAATTTTCCAGGATCTACTTCAAAGAATCTGCTGAGTTTATTAAAAAGATCTGAACTTTCTCTGACTTGTCAGATGATTATTTAACCTTGATCCCCAGAGTTTGAATGCACATGCACACTCAAAACCAGATGTTTAAATACATCGAATAAAAAAACACATGCACATTTCTGTCTTTTAAAATGTATGATTTGGGTCAAAACCTTTCAACCTCTCACAATAGTTCAGTTTAAAAGAGATGAATTCTTGATGCTGACCCAATATGTATAAACATTTGAATTTGAGGAATGTTCTCAGGCATGTATTAAACAGAAACAATTTGGGTAACTCTAACTGACCTAAAACAAGAGGGGTTTTGTCACATTTAACTTCAGACAGTGGCAAAAAATAATGTATGTGTCTTTTTATTTGGTAAATGTCTGGTTTAAAATGTAACAACTTCCAAACATTTTGGCTTTAGATCTATCTAAAACCAGCCAAAGTCCATTGGAACGTTGAAAAATTAACAATAAAAAAAGCATCTGCAGCATTTTTTTTTAGGATGGGGGTGGAAGGGACAGAAAGGGATGTGAGTCAAAAGTTATTAATGACTCATCCATATGCATTTCTGGACAATTATCCATTCACAGGTGAATGTAACCGATAGACCACTTGCTCTTTCTACAACAAATCAAATCAACCTTGATAACATCAATTGCATCCCTCTCTTTACTGCATCCATTCACTCTAGTCATCCATTCTAGTGCATCCACTTGTCTGTGTGTGTCTCTCCATGTTTTTGATAAACTATAAGGACCATTTTGCTAACAAATCCCACGTTGTGGGGACGTACTGCTCCTTTAAGAAAAGGTGCTGCTTGTGGCTTAGGGGTTAGGTTTAGGACCATGGTGAGAATTGATTAGGTTTATGTTTAGGTTTATGGGAAAGAACGAAAAGTGAAGGTAAGTCAATGTAAAGTCTCTGTGAAGATAGAAAGAGATAGTATAGGTGTCATTTTGTAACCCAAAGGATGTTGGTGTGCCTTTGGTTATCAAACTATCACCAAAATTTGCTTGCCCATCCACTGAGGGGACCAACAAAGAGACAAAAAAAAGAGAAAGAGAAGGGCTTAATTACTTTAGCCTGTTCCACTGTCAGGTCATTAATAAACCGAGTTATCTTCCTCTTATGCCCAGCTTGGAGCTTCCCTTAGCCATCTCTGCAGCTTATCTATAGTAAAATATTTGGAACATTTTTTTTTTCACTCAGAAAATAATTCAAGATTTTTGTCTTTTTTTCGGGGGTTATGAAGAGAATAAAAATAAAGCATGGACTACAGAGGAGATATTTATGGCATGATGTGAAAAGTCAACTAAGTGCATGTGCTCATGTTAGTGTGATTCGATGTGCTTGTCTACATGCATGTGTGTGTTCTAGGCGGATAAATGTTGCAGGCCAGGGCTGGCCACGGCTTCATAAACATTGATGGATCTCGGCAACCTGCAAATGCAGATAAGGGAGGTGGAAAAATCACCCGGGCAGTTTTCTTACTTCTCGGCCCAATGTATATTTAAAAAGACTGTATATGTTGTAGGTTACATATGCATTGCTTACCTCCTCCCTCACATACATCAATGACAAGCAAGGAAAAATGAATAGTCAATAATAGCATGGCTGGGTTGTCCCACCAAGTCTAGTTGTGCATATTTTACACTCACCCCTATCAAAAAGAAATAGTAATGCGATATGGAGTTCATTTCCTGTAGAGTAACCTTTGGCCTATTTGCCTGGAAAGATAAAATGGTACAGAGTTGGTAATTTAGGCATGCTACAGCCTGCTATGAATTATCTAGCTACAAGCCATGAAAACCCAGATTTTTCTCTTTTTTTTTTTTCAACTAGTGCCCAGCCATGTTAAATCTCATAAAATGCTGACAGTATACACAATCATGAGGGAAGAAGAAGTCTATCACACTTGGTCAAATCTTATTTGTTTTTTGTGACAGATGCTAGAGTTACGCTTAGCTAGAGGAGTACCTTATTTGGATGGGCTGTCTATTTTCTAACTAACTTGGAGTTCTGTTTTGGGAGTTCCTTCATTCTCTCTTGGCTGGACAGATAGCTATCTTTTGACCTCAACAGTGGTTATGTCTGCCACAGGAAATTCTAATGGCTTTTTCACCAATATATTGCTTACTAAGCTATATTTGGACTTGGATAAACCCACTCCAAAGCATGAACTATGCTCTTCCGTTGTAACTCTGATTGTTTGTTTTGGCCTGTTGTCCTGGAAGAAGCTTGGACCAAGCTTTGTATCTATCGCAGCCTCTTACAGCATTGCGTTGTATTCTCTTCAACTCTGAACAGCTCTCCTTAATCTGTTGAACAAAGCCTATCCTCAGCATGACACTGAGTGGTAGCTGCAATGGGAGTAGCTACTGAAGTGTGGCTACCACTTCAGTAACTACAATAAAAGTCCAAAAATAGTGAATAAAGACAGTGTAGAATAAAAATAATACAGACGTTGACAAAATACCACGAGGTTCAGGCTATACAAATGTCAACCGATGATGTTCAGTAGTTTATATTTATTTTTGACTTTGTATTTTTATCTTGTAAGTTGTTAATATATTTAATTATTTCAATGTTGAGTATTGAGCATGATTCTTTAATGTAAAGTATGCTACTTAGTGATTATATTGTCAGAATGGCCACTTAAACCAGAGGTTTATTATCAATACCCAATATTATTGTTGTTGGAAAAAGAATAAAGTCTGGTCAGGAAATTACTGGGTTCTTCACAGAATTTTTTTATTTTTTTTTATTTAACAACCTCTGGAAATATTTCAAGAAGTTATTCCCAGTGAATGTTAATGCAGGCACACTTGAAAACTTGTTCTTTTTACCTTTAAATTTTCCATCAACCTTTGAGTTTATTGGAATGACAAAGCAAAAATGATTTTCTAACTTAAATTTGTATTAGCACGCTCAGATATTGTTGTCAATGAAGTCAGACACTCTACTGGTGATGCTGGTTGGTGATTCAATCACCCCACTACCCAGTGTTTTACCCACCACACACATACACACCCGCACACGCATGTAACCCACCCCCCTTCGATATTCAGGGTCAGCCATGCCCATCTCCTCTGCTCTACATTTAGGATTCATGAATAAGTAATGGCGTCTCTCATCACCTCAGAGCACTGACAGTCAAGCCAAGAGCTTTCATCTGCTCCAGCCCATGTTCAATGTTAATGTTTTCTTTCCCTCCTGATCATATGACAGACAAGCAGCTGACCCGAAACCACCATAAACAGTGGCACTATGTAAGCACACTGCTGTGAGGAAATGGATATCTGGCTAAATTATTTGATTTATTCCAAGGTTGTTATTATGGCACAGTCATGCTTAAGTTTGCAAACTTTTTGAGGTTCTAGCAATATGACTTGAACTTACTAAAATGAATTAAAAGTTAACACAAAACACATTTCAAGGTGAAATTGGTTAAATATTTTTGATCTTGAAACGTTAAAGTTGCTCAAAAGCAGTCTTTATGACCATCTTTGTAACAAAATAAACCAATTTAGGATAGCCTTGCTTGTGAAGAACTCTCTTCTTTTGAACAGGGATGGTACAAAAATAAATGCAAACCTTAATCAACAGTGTCATCTCATAATTGTAATAAATTCTAACCAAGTGGCATCATATATTACAATGCTTTTGAAAATCTGTCTTTTGGGTCATGCTTGTAAGACAACTTTGAAGAAAATGGCAAAGACAGATCCTCTTCTTTGTTGTAGATACTGTTCAGTATTTCTAACTAATTCAGATCCACTGAAAATTAATAAACTTGATTCTTTACCTTCACAATAATAAACAGAGCACACTGGCTTTGACACCTTTCAAGAAAGAAGAAAACATGTAGTAGATTATCCAGCATTAGCTGAAGCTAATGTTTCTCTGACACCTGTCTTAGTTTCTCATATTATCTCAGATCTTTAGTACGGGCTTAATGGATTCAATTTTCCCAGCCCACAAGCAGTCCAAATGAAGTCTACCTTCTCTACTGCTGACCTTGGACTTAGGACTAACCTCAACAGGTTTCAAGGCCTTCTACACAACTTTAATGGAGGATTTCTCTGAAAAGACATATGGTAATTTCTGTCAGGGTGTCTTACAGAAATGGCTAATGCTATCTTATAAGATGTTATTTTTAAAAGGTTCTTTTAATCTGGTGCACACATTTTCTAACTTGTTGAATATGAATCTGAAACTCCAATATCTCCAATACTTCTTTAAACGTAGCTGTGAAATATTTAAATTTTGTGACAAAACGAGGATGTTGTTCTTTCAATCAGAGTATTTAAGAACTTCCATTTATACCTCCAGCCACATAAAAATAAAATAAATAAAATTAAGAAAAACTACTTAAAATGAACTCTAAAGAAAAGGTGCCACTGCTGCCGCATCTGTGTAGTTGAATCCTTTGGGATTTTGCTGACCGCCGACATCAGTTGTTGAACTTTACATTTTAACTTTATTTCCATTGATAATCTTTGTTTCCAGATGAGAGTTTGTGTTTTGACACAAACTCATATCTGGTCATTATCCATTTTCTGGCTCTTACTTTTATTTTGTCTTTGACACTTACTTTTGAGTATTCAGTTAATGCTAAATTGATGGATTAAGTTATCCTTGGCTCCAAATCAATCGCAAATTCCCCCCCCCCCCCCCCCCCCCCCTTTACGCTGGACTGAGATGCCAGAGAAAGGGAGAGAGAATGCATTGAGCCACTGATAAGGCTCTCACCCATTATGTGTCATTTTAAACAAAGAAGCAAGGCAGCCTGTGGAGACTCCCTATCAGCTATTAAACAGAGACGTAGCACACAGCCTGAGATTAATGATTAGCATTTTCTCCTGGTAGAATAAAGATGCTGGCTTGGACTGGCGATAACAAGCCGGAGTGTTAAAAAAAAAAACAAAAAACACACTTCCTATTCCACACTTCTCTCATTTTTTCAGTATTCTCTTCTCTCTAGATGTTCACGACTTCATAAATATCTATATCCAGACATTATCGTCTCTTATACATTTTCCTCCTTTTTTTTTACTCTCTTTCATTTTTCTTCTGCCATCACTTTTCATTCGCGCTCCCTTCATAGAGGAACATAAATGCACTGGCTGCGTCGCTATTCTTTTGTCTTGCATCCTCGTGTAATCTGTTAGGAGTGGACAACTTGGAATCCCTTATGTCACAGTCAGAGACTTGTAAGTCCCGGCCAGATACAAGGCAGAACGACACAGAATGAAAGGGGGGGATTTAAGTAAGGGTTTGATAGGAGCATGTAGGGCCATTGTTTTCTTCGCTGCAAGACCAATGTCAGCCATTGTGCTGAGACGGTTTCAACTGCATGTAAGGGGTTGGAAGACGGCTAGGTTTTAAATGTGCCAAAAGGATCTGCACTGTATGTTTCTTGCTGTACATTAGATATAAAAATATGTTGTGATGCTTAATTACTTTGCTAGGGGTGCAGTTGAAATTATGTGGCATATTTTATATGAGCTCTAAATTACACTAAAGATACTGTATTTTTATTGTAATTCCACAAAAGAAATTAATAATACTTTAATGAAAAAAAATAAATCTTGAGCTTGAAGTCAAACAGGAAGTCATTCTGACTGGGCTGTAGAGATCATGTCATTCATTTACCAAAGTTATTTGAGATGAAACATTTTTACAAAAATCATGGCTCAGTTCATTTTCATTATGCTTCAATCAATGAAAATAAATATGATTTAATGATTTTCCTTTTTCACTTCAGTCAGTCAAAAAAACTAATAATTTTAAGTTCTGCAATTTGTTGGAGTTTACCAAGTTCCAAAACTTCTAAAATCGGAAAAGTTGAAAATACATTTTGAAATAGGTTATAAAATTTCCGTTGACTGACGGAACCTAATGAATTTACTCTCTTAATTTGTCAAACAAAAAAAAGACATTCCAATGGAGAAACACACATCACACCTTTGACCAAAGCACTAGTCTCATAAATATGCTGATCTTGTGTTTTTCCACAACAACAGCTAGAAATAAATGAAACAAAAAACACCCAAAATTGAATCTCACACAGACCTGTGCTTATTTTTCAAGGATGGATATGAACACATGCTGCACATGTGGCACCATACAAACAAAAGGAAATTTACACAGAATGTACCATGCATGCGTGCATACACACTTGCAGATGTGAACAGTCACAGATGAAGACAAGGTCCACACAAGCACTTTAGGGACGGTCAAAGGAACATCACAAGAGCTCCACCATTTGCTCTCAGCCAGTACTGCAACAAGCCAGACACCATATTTTGCAGGTCAGATGCTCCTGTATAAATCACACAGACACCTTTTTACCTATGTTTAGACATGTAAAATTAATAACATATTTTTATTTTTATTTATTTAGTTTTTAATTTGCTTTATTTAACCAGGTAAACCCCATTGAGATCCAGATCTTGTTTTCAAGAGGGACCTGGGCAAATGTAGTTTATGTGGTTTGATTTGTATTGGCAGTCAAATTGTGAGGTTGTAAGCAAGTTCTCAGAAAAAAAAATCATATTTCTTAGGTCAAATATGTATTAAACTAGCTAACAAGCAAGTTGAGAGTCAGACCTATTGGTTGTCATTATTACACAGAAGACCAGGAAATGATGGGGAAAGCCCAACAGTAAAAGAGTGTGAAATCAAAATCCTTTTGCTTTGATACGGTTGTCATCACCACAGGTGCTCAATTAGTCTAAACACTGTCACCCTTTCAGGGAAACGAAGGACAAGAGAGGCAGCCAAGAGGAAGAGAGGAAATAAGGCTGTGCTTGTTGCAGTGTTAGCAGATGTGGAGACATGGAAAGACATTTCTTCAACAAAAGAATATAAACACGTCGCGAGAAATGTGCCATCAACCCTGTTCTACTTTTAGTGTAGATTTATTTTTCTAAGCTTTCAGCCTGTTTTCCATTCCAGCATGTCTTGACCAATTGCATCCATTAAAGTAAAGAATTTCTAGTTTTGTTTAATTTTTCCAGCCTGCTTGTCAAAACAAGAACTCTCAAATCTTGACAATTTGCAGTGCTGTGAAAAAGTATTTGCCTCTACAAGATTTTTTTCTGGGTATTCGCTTTTGTTGTCACGGCTGATGTGCCTGATGAAGAAAGAGACAACCTATGCAAATACCCAAAGGGATTCTGTCAGCTATTAACAATAAAACATATATCCCAAATCAGCCTAGTCTCCTTTTTTATTAAGCGTGAACTAACTGTGATTAGCTGTAACTTTGGGAAAAACAAAGTTCAAATTCACAAGTCACACAAAGGCCTGATTAACTAAACGGACATGTTCAGTCAAGAAATCACTTAAATCAAACATATCTTACAACATGAAGGAGTCTAAAATATCTCCAGAAGCAACACATGGCGTCTGGATAGGATGCTTTCATGTGATGTCACAACTGTACCATGAGAGCATGGAAAACAGATGGAGAGTATAGGCGGTGAAAAAGCTGAAAATGTTTCTCATGTTTTGTGCAGTTTACAGCTTCTAAAATTGTTCTAATAAACGAAAGGGGAAGCGTCAATACAGAGTACCAAATGTCGTCGTGTGTGAATGTGAAAAAGGTAAAGAGCTCACAGAACAACGCTGTAAAAAGTGGTTAGCTGTCAGAAGGATTGGCGTCTGCTAATGCCGTTGTCTGCATCGACCTCTTCACCCGCCGTAGGTTAGCTGGCTCTTTTTAGGTTGTCTCTAAATAGCTGTTCACTTAATATTGATTGTTAAGCTAGCACTAGTCTAATATGTACTTTCTCTATACTTCTTAGGCTGCACAATCCCATGATCAGATGTGATCAGTGAACATTGAATTGTTAAGGCAGAATGTGTAACCAGCAGTATTCTTAAATATTACTTGTAATATTGCCTGAAACAAACAACTATCAGGCTAATGTTCCCTGTTTGTTGACATGATAGCCTCTACTATTAGTACTATTGGTACTAAGTTTGTAATTCCAGCAACTCACAGTGAGAATGAAGATCCACAAATGGAGAAAACACGAAAGCGGTGTACATTTTAGGCTGGCCAACCAAAATTATTCCAAGAAGCACTTTCAATTTATCCAGGAGGTTACGAAAGAAAAGGAGAATAGCATCTAAAGTGCTCTTGATGTTACATGCTTCTGAGAGGACAAGAATATTTAATTTTAAAGAAAATCTGTGTTTTTTTCCCTGACACTTGCATTTAACTAGAAAGCCATACAATTAAAAAGATGGGTGTGCCCCTCAGTATAATTCAAACCAAATTATATGAATAATGAATTACAGCTTCTGAATTATGTAGAGAAACACCTGCCACTACATGTTTGGAGTGCAATCGCATAATTCAGAAGCCAGCATGTTTTTAATCACAGTGCACTAAAGGCCTGATGCAAACACACCAAAACAAAAAGTAATGGTCACAAACTTTGACCTTTGCCTTGACATCCATTGTAAAGTTCAAGAATTTCACAGGCATCTCATTGACTAGAACAGACACTAATACCTACTCAGACATTAGCAACTCCTTTGTGGTTTTCAACTGACATGCTTTGCCTGGTGAGAGCACAACAGAGTAAGTATATTTGTAATGACTGTGTGTTCATCTATGTCAATATGTCTGTTTTTGTCCTCCTGCTGTCTGTATTCTAATCACATTCCAAAGCCTTGAGCTCCCACTTCAGTTCCACATTTTATCTGTTTTTGTGTCTGCAGTCATATTCAATCATTTAGAATGTATGTCCCAATGAGTCTCATTTGTCAGACTAAATCTGAGAAATGATTTTTTTTTCTTTTGGAATTAACAATGTCAACCATACTAAGTCTACATTTTTGTTTTTAAAAGTAGTTTTTTTAGTCATCTGATTATTCGACTTTTTGTTGGGAGATGTTATTTGGTGAAGTTGTATAACCACATTTCCTCGCTGTGGTCTGTCAGTAGAGAAAAAAACTAAAACTAGTGGTTTAAATCAGGGTATGAAATGCATTTTTTACAGCTCTGAATTGAGGCAAGGTAAGGTATGAAACTTACCGTAAAACAGCTGCTCCATTTTCTTTTACCCAAAAAAATCCAGCATGAACCAATAAAAATTACAAAGGTACCCTATGTTAATGGCCAAAGGATATTCTCAACTTGTGGAAAAAGGTATGTTTATGTTAATCTACCTGAAGCTCGTCTTTTTAGAAAGCGTCTTTTGAAATGGAAGATGTCTATTTTCCTACTATACACAAACCTTCAAGAATAGAAGGCTACAAAAGAATCTTTCGCAAACATTTCCCTGCATAATCCCCCCTTATGCCTCTTTTCCTTTTTGTATTTGAGAAATTACAGTTGTACAGGTGTCTTACCAAAAGAATAACGCTGAGAGACAGGCATGCAAAAGGACAGCCAAGCACTTGTGTTCACCACAAAGATCTTGCTTGTCTTACAACTGACTGCCCTGCCCAACAAGTGGCTTTAGTTACAAAAAAGCCTGCTCCTCTACCCGGAACCCCTTCATCTCCGTGAGGAGCAAAGAGGACGATGGAAGGTGCTTTCCGAGATGAGCCGAAAAGTGGCTTCCATTTTCAAAGGGCCGTGGATGTACATGGCTTGCGGATTCCTGTGTTAGCTGTGAGATAACGCGACACCTGGAGGGGCCCGACAGGAAGAAAAGACAAGAGAACAGAGATGAGGAAAAAAAAAAAAAGAAGAAATGAGAGAAGCCGCTTAGATGCCATGCCAGGGAGGGGATCCGCGGCTCTCTCAGATTTCAAATGTCCGTTCTGTGAAATTGTGGTTTCAAACATTTCCAATCTCGCTGCCGTCCCATCTCTACCCCTTTCATCCCAGACTTGTCGTCAGCACATCATGAAATGTGAAGATTAGTGCTTTCTCGCAGAAATGACTGGTGTGAATTCCTTTTTACCACAGGCTTATGAGAAAACCATTGTCTGTGTTTTGTGTTTTATCGCTTTTGGTGCCAAAAGATGACAAAATGCATGGTTCTAAATTACATAAAGAGAAAGGCTCTCTGTGTCAGGAGTAAAACAAAGGACCTTTTTTTTTTTGAATGACACATCCAGAGAGTCCCCTGTCAGTCTCAGGTGCAAGCCATTTCCTGAAGCCAAACTGTTCTCTTGGTGTGTTGAATATGTTTTGGAACATGCTGACCATTGATTGACATGGGCGCAAGGGCTGGTAAAACATTTCTGCGGTATGAAGCAAACAACAGTTCGTCTGTCACTCTGGTTCAGATGTTTAGCCTGAGGGGTTGTACTGATATAATAGTGGTGCAAAAATCTGAACATTTCCTCTTCATGTTCTCGTTCTCCCTCATCCTTTCCCTTTCACTCACTCCGGCTGCTTTGAAACAGTGCCTCTGGTCAAAAACAATAATAAATCCTTTGTAGTTTTCTTAACCTGATTGCAGGCTGTGATTTTTCTTTTTCTTCTTTGGTTTTAGACGGGCATAATTTGTGTTTACAACCAGCAATGGACGGAAGACAAATGCAACTAAGCTACCAGCAATCCTTCAGCTGATTGATACGAGATAAGCAGAATGTGGTAAGAACAACATAAAGTCACAACTCATCTGTTTTGAAGCCTCTTGATCTAAATCTGAAAACTGGGGAAAAGTTATCTAAAATGTTAATATTAATCTGATTAACTATGTTGATATAAAAGCCTGACTCTCTCCTACAGCAGCGTGTTACCTGGTCAGATACTCCAGTCGACACTGAGTTGTAAATATAAGTGAAAAGATGAGCAAAGAGACTCAACATGGTGTACTCAGCAGCAACTTTTGCTTTAAAAAAACACTATGAAGGAAGTCTGGATAAAACCATGGTTATGAATTATCCTTCCAGCAAAACACAAAGAGTTTATAGTTGACGTTTTGAAGTTAATGTTTCATACAAAATAACTTATTTTAAACCTTTATGAATAAGTATGAAAACCTGGAAAACTGAGACTCTTCAAGCAAGTTTGGTTGGAGACAATGAAACACTTTTTTATTATTTTGAAAATTTGCATATTTACATTTCAAACTTAGGCATAGACTAATTGTGATTAGCGCTAGAGCTTGGATTAAAATTACATTGTTTTAATTGATTGACAGCACTAATTTTAATTCAGGCAGGCTGTTTTTCAGCTAATCAACAACTATAAAATGTTCAAATCCGGAAATAAATATGGCTTCACGTGATTCCGTGGCAAGTATTTACAATCCCAAAACCCTACAAGGTAAAGTGAGAAAGTGGACCAAGGATGACACATTGAGAAGTGGAAGAAAATGATATTCTGCAACAAGAAAATAAATATGCATAGTCCTGATGGCTTACAAGATTAGAATGACAAGCAGATTCTACTCAAATTGTCTTCTATACAGTGACGGAGATTCCATCATAACCTCGGAGCTTCAGGTTCTTCAGGGTTAACAAAGCAGACTAGGTAGAAATGTTTCAGTGAGCCTTAAATGAAGCTTTTTGTCTACGAGACAATGTCTTGGTCTTTCAACAAGACAAGGTTGCACTTCAAACCTCTCATCTGACAAAACCCTCTTCAAGTATTAAGAGATTGACCAAGATTGTACTTTAACTCTCAGAATTATCTAATTTGAAGTGATCACATCTTTAGACTTTTTTGTCTTTTTTGTTTGAGGTAGATGTTTATTGCACATTGCATAACCTTTCTCATTGCTTATGAGTTAATACAACGTACAATAACTATGGCATATTTATACTTTTTGAGATGTTTAAGTTTTACTTTACCCCTTCAAATAGTTGGAAGGCATAGTAGTGGCACTTTCGATTTTCAAATGAAAACAACAGGGGGAAAAAATGCAATATATATATATATATATAATATATATATATATATATATATATATATATATATATATATAAATATATATATATATATAAAAAAAATGTCCTGATAGTTGTGTATTTTCCAAAATGTCATATGGATTGATTCAACAGCAGCATTACAATTTTAATCAGTGGTGTAGAACCAGGTGTTAAAACCCATGCGGCAGCCCTCCAGGCCATACGAAATTGGACAAGGCACCAGGAAATTGTCTCTCCTCTAGAAACAAGTGTTTTGTGATTGTTTACCCCATGTCTTTAAATTGCATTTCTTCCTTTTTAATTTAAGCACCTCAGCTATGGGACTGAAGAAGGGAAAGGGAACGTGAAAGTAGAGTGGGAGAAATGAGGGAGGTGGAGTGGGACTTTTTTTCCCCCTTTCTCTCTATCTCTCCATTTTCTCCAGCATTAACCCTGTCTGGTGTCATTGTTGTCAAATGCAAATGTCACGACCTGATATGGTCAGCCCACGGGGCACTTTGGCTACATATTGTTGCAGACCGGAATTAAAATATGAAGTAGAGTGGTCCTTTTGGTGTGTGTGTATGTGTGTGTTGCGTGTCTCCACAAATGTGTGTGTGTGTGTGGATGTTTTCACAGGTGTGTGCGTTCAACTGCCTGTCCTTGACATTCTTAGAAAAAGCATAAGCAGAAACATGATTGCACAAAAGAACAAGGGGGAGATTCGGTGTCATAGATGAAATGTTGCCTCCAACACGCAAACCAATTTTTCCTACTATGCTTGAGCACATTCGTGAACAAACATGCTCTTCAATCAATGGGCTCATAAAAGGAAAACTTTCAAAACTGCTGTGCACATGCAATTCAGCTTAACACCAACGGAGTTTAATACTTGGTTTATTCTTAAAGGAGGGGGTGTTATAAAAATTCTACTCCTTTGAGTTAAAAATGCCTTGAGTGTCGCTTTGATTCTGTCATGCATGTTTGAGGAATCCTGGAATTTCCTGCAGCAGCTCTTCAGGGATCCCTGAACGTTCACTCTAAAAAAAAAAAAAACAAAGAAAAAACACCTATTTCCAGTACTTCCGCCTCACAGAGCACCTTGTCCCTCCACACCTTCCTCACTCAGCTCCTTCAGACTAGCAGCAGCAAACGCATGGTGGAAGTGCAGGTCTGCTAAACTTAAACAAATTACTTCTGAGTCCAGTTCTGCGAAGAACCATTGTAATGATGAGGTGCAGAGTTCAGTGTCAGAAAGAGCAGGAGCTTCTTAAAAAAAACGGAAGCCCAATTTCAAGATATCAAATTACAAAGTCAAACTTCTTTTTACTTAAATCATGATCCATATATATACAGCATTTTTACACAGTTTCTAGATCGTGCTTCAAAATGACACTATGTACCTAGAACATACACAGTACCACTCCTTTAACACTCAATTTTGGGTTATGTTACACTATATTAATCTTAATTCACATTGTCTCTAGTTAAAAGTAGTAATTTCTTAAGACCCTGTTTTAAGAAATGATTGAGACTTTATGACTCTTACTGAGCGTCTTTCTCTGACATAATTTGTATTTCTACCTTGTGTTTTTACATCAGAAATAAACGTGTTAAATGTTGGTTCCAGCTGCTGTTGTCAAGCGTAATTTGAGATTAGTAAAGATGAACATAAAACAGTGATGAACATAAGGTCATGTTAAGGGATCCAATACGTAAAACAGCTATGTAGAAAATTCACTATTAAAAAGAAAACTTTTCTAACATAATGTATGCTTTTCCATTCATTGTTTTTAATCCTCTCTGGTGGTCTATCATTTGAAAGACCCCTAAAGAGATATTCTCATTTTTACTTGTAAAGTGGTAAAAATGTGGAAATTGTAAATAAATTTACATTCCACAAAGCAGAGCACAATCCATATTTGTTGCATTGATAAATAAATCTTTAATGGTGAAGAAAATGCAAGTTAATTACTAAGTTAGTTTTTTTTCTTTTTTTACATTTTACAATATAACATTGTAAAAATCATTTCCGGGCGTGCAAATGGAAACAGCATTATCTTTTTGTATAGCAACCGAGAGGGCCTTTAAAATGTTGAGTTTTCTCCTAATATTACAAAATATTACAAAGATTTTGCCACAAGAGGGCAGCACATAACTACTTTTACAACTCTGAAGTCAATCCATAGCGTCACACTTCTGGTAGAAATAATTAGTCAAATATTACACATAACTAAACTCAAAACATGCAGAGATTACAGCCAACAGACATGCGTTTTAATATTTGAACAATGATAGTTGATATAGCCTACAACTATCAGGGATTTTTAAACGCATTATCAGTCAAATTCTCTACTTTGACCATAGACTACTGTAAATTACCAACCTCGGTTTACTCCCAACAAAACAAGAGTTCATCCAGTAGAAATATACCATAAATTACTGAATCCCATAATGTGTTTGCCTTATGAGAAGGCTACTGTTAAATTTAAATCTAAAACAAAAATACTTAATTGACCACAGTCAACAAAATCATAAGGTTACACCTTGTTAGAGATTTATTTGCCAATTGCAGCAACATTAATAAGACAGTCAAGGAAGGATAGGATTACATAATCCTACTATTTGAACACAGGATCACTGATATCTGATGGTCTGAACTTTATATAATCCTCTAACCACAAATTATATGTTTGTAGTTTATATATTTAATTTTGCTGTATTCATTCCACAGTTTTCCGTTAAAGTTTTTAAATTACGACACGTGAGGGGACTTTGAAGGCAACATTGGGTCGTGCTTGGCAAATACCGTTGTGGACGCGCGCAGGCGCCCTGCTGTAAGAAAGGTATCGCGCTTCCGTTAGCATTGAGAGCTAACGGGCAGGTCTGGTTGGGGAAGAGGCTGTGCAGGAAGGAGACCTGCGCAGCCAGACAGATATTGGTGACTTCAGATATCCCCAGTTAATCCTTGAGCTAACAATTATCCCTCCATGCTGACCAGGAAAGGGAGATAACGTTAATAGCTTGTCACTGCCTCCATCTAAATTAGCAACCGACCAAGCCAGTTAAGGGGAGACCGCGTTTTGCTTGCTTTGAGGGCTTCTTCTATTTTTTTTTTTTTTTTGGCAGTTTTTTTTTTTTTTTTTAGAACATCAAAAGTACCAACTGCAGCCTCGCCTTACCGTCTTTCTAAGTATGAGGTTGCCGAGTAGCAAACATTGTGCGACTCAAGGAGATGGAAAGAAAATGGACCAACCTCCTCCGTTCAGAAACCCTTTTGTGCACGTCTTGAAATTCACTCCACTGGAAAAAGCAAAGGTACGAACAGCTTATCTACACACTAACACGATGCCTCGCTTGTTGGACATGGAACAGTTGAGTGCGACACGGTGATTGTGTTGTCACCATTATGTCGCGAGGCAGTTTTCTTGTTTGCTTTTAATCAGCTGTGCTAGTCTTAGCTAACCGGCTAACATTAGCGGAGTACATGTCACTTTTATCTTGTGGCTTTGTTCAGCTTTTACTTCAAACACGTTTTGGTTTCCGTATAGTTTAGAGCGCAATAAATATTAGGCGTTGCGACCACGTTGTTTAATTTTAATATCAGGGTTTATGCAAAATAAGTTTGTTTCACTCGTGAAACCCTTAAAATAAAATACAGTTGACTGAAGCATGGCCCACTGTCCAGGAGGGGCCTAGCTTGTTGCTCTGAACTGCATGCTTTTCTAGTGCTTTTGCCAAACAGATATTTCAGTTGGTATTATCAAAGAAAGAAAAACGCATGTTTTTTTTCAAACATTGCAGTTTAGCAACTTGTTTTGGGATGCCTTCTTGCATTAACAATAAGCACAATTGACATCCTTAAGCAACATTCGTGAAAGAAGAGAGTGTAGAAAAAGACAGGCTACTTATAGCTGCCCTTTTTATTAACAGTTTCTCACTTAAATGTCTTTATTTTTTGTCTTTTGCTGTGATTTATTCTTTTTAGTTAGTTATTTTGCTTAGGATTGGAACAAAAATGTGGCTATGGTTTTGGAGAACTATAGATATTTAAAACATATTAAAACATTTTGAAAAGGGTGCGAGACTCATTGTCACTTTGAACTGTATCAAAGCCATAAATATGCTCAAAAAGCAGAATATGTTACCAAAACTATCCATTAACAAAATGTTAAAATATTAATAAAAAGCTTTCCCCACAATCAGTACGTTTTCTTGGAAATGACAAATAATGTGATTTGGCAGCATACAGAAAAAAAAAAAAAACCTTTTTTAATTGATAAATTTTTAAAACACATTTTTATGCAATATTTTCATGGGTTGCAAATAAGAGAAAATGACCTGTCATTTTCATGTAAAAATTGTTGCGCAAACAAAATATGCCACCATGTGTAATTTTGAGATGCATGCAATGACTTGTAGTTTTTGTGAATCTAAAACTATGCTGCCTCACTCTCATCATGAGTACATGAAGAGGGTGACTGAGTTTCAACATTTACTTTTGAACACTGACATTTCCTGTTGCTCTCCATGTGTTCAAATTCAAAATAACAAATGTCATAAACATTATTACTGTAAAATCATTGTATATTATTTTAGACATAGCAGTGTAGTAATGGTTGCTTTTCAATTTAAAATAATTTAAGTTATGTGCAGTGTTTTTGGTTTAAAATGTTTGTGGGAGGAGAGGGGGGTATTTCCCAGGTCTGTGGTGTTATTTCTTAACAAAGTCAAGTAAGTTGTTGTGTATATCAAGAATAATTTAAAATAAATTTGACTTAACAGTTTGCCTTCTTGAAATTAGCCTCTGTCTCTTTAAGAATCTCCTACACTTTCAGATATTCCTCATTCAGCCTGTCATGACAACAGTGCTTCTCCATGATGCTGTTTTTTTAAACTGTTCTTAGGCAGATTGGTCTGAGGGATAGTTTGTATGACGAACTCAGCAGATGCACAGTTCCACCAGGTATTTATTCATTGCTGCCACTGTTAGCCTAGAGGAACAACATGGGCAGGTGTGGGGGAGGGTTTGCTCTATGAGGTGGTTGGAGATCTTAGCTCTAAGATAGGAGTCGCATTGTAAGCGAAAGTTTAGGCACCCCAGAATGGCTGCCACGGGACATTTAAGGGGATTCTCAGACATACAGAATGATTCAAAGCAGCACTCCAGATATGTTTTTGATGAGGGATTAACAGTATAACATGATATAAGGTTTAGTAAATTTGACAAAATTTAGCATGACTTACCTATTTTTTCTGTAGAAACCTTTCATTTGTGCTAATTTACATTCTTGTTGTTCAAATTGAATTCAACAATGTAAAAAAAAAGTAGCCCTTTGTTCCAAGCTTTGTACAGTGTGTCTGGATTCTCGGCTTTTGAGAAACAATTGCTTGCTGGAGGCGTACCAGCCGTACCAGGTGGCTCTTACATTAAATCAATATTTAGAAGCATGGCCAACCTGGACTGAATAGCTTTATTCACTTTCACTGCTGCTACTGCTAAACTACAGGCAGACTAAAATTCTGAATCACAACGGAACTCAATGTCATTGTTCACAATGTTATGAAATTCTGCAGGAGTAATCCAGTTCAATTGGATAAAGCCCTTATAGAGTAGTGAAAAGAGATGAGAATCAAGTGGAATAGTGTAGGAAGGCAATAGCTAGACTAGGTGCTTCATGTATATAAAAAGTCAGTGTTGAGTCCTGAGACTGCTGCCACTCTTGGGTCAGTGAGTAGGATATTGAAATTTCAAAATTCAGTCAAATGCTGGATTACAACAAGATGCACTTTGCAGAATATTTAAGTCTTACTACTGCTGATAATAGAGATTTTAATTATGCAACATTTAAGTTTAATGTTTGAAAATATATTATAATTAAAATGATCGCAGTGTCAAATATTTGCAAGAAGTAGTACAAGTTGCTACACATGTGAAACACAAGATTTTGTTGGAGAAATACTGTCACATGCTGCATTGATGATGGACATTCTACTAATGACATTTGTTCCTTAAAAACTAAGGGTTGACTAATCATTAAGAATCCCACAGGGACCCTCTTGTTGAATTCACATGAGTTAAAATGGGGGAAGTATCTACGTGAGGTCATGAGTTTCTGTTGTTGAGAACAGTGATTAGAAATCCAGCATGTGGTTTAAACTTCTGACTGCAGAAGTGTCTTCTCACAAATGAGCCTGGGAAAAGTGCAGTACTCTTCAGAGTGTTGCTATTGCATGATTCCTGTCAAGATGGTTTGCAAAAAGAAAAAAAAATGCACAACTAAGCTGTATGTGGCATGAAGTTGCACACAAACGTTTGTTCAGCATCATAATACATGTATACGTAATACATCTTTTATGATCCATACTTCCATAACAAGTAGGAGGGGAGTATCTTGTTACAGGTTATACATAGTAACCTAGGGAGGGTCAGACATAGGTTACATCATCTCTTCATAGATGATGTGAAAATTTAGTCAGACGAATAAAATCCAGAATATAGTCAGTACTTTAAGTCAGTTTTTCTTATTGCAATATGTAATCACAGTTCCTAGGAGAATAGATATTGACTACATTTAAAAAGACATGGAATGAATGAGGGAATAAGTGTGAAGAAATGTTGCTTGTTAGCCAGAAAGCTGAGGAAAAGAATGACTCTTAACAAATGATCACCCAATAAATAAACTGAAGTGGCGTATTTATGGGTGTGAGGAATATGTTCACTCTAACACTGATTCCATCTCTTTTCACTCAAACGTTTCCAGTTTCAGAAATGGGGAGGAAGCAAACCCAATCCACGTCTGATCTGTTAGATCGTCGTCCAAGTTGTACTTAGTCTTTGACCATAAGGCTCTTACGTGTAAAGGGCAAACTAAAGACCACTGAACTAATAGGCTGAAGCAGAATTATAACCTACCGTGTTTTCAGCATGTCTCTCTTGTCGTAGAGACTTATTATACAGTGATGAACAAGTCAAACTTATCTCCATGTGAAATATCTTAAAATCTTTTCTATCAAAGGAGGAAACCATTCATCAAAGCTTGATGTGTATAATTATGGATGCTTCTGTTTGTTTTCCACATAAATCATATAAGATTAAGAAACTGAATTTAGCAGTGGGATAACTTGCGCTTATTGTCTTAAGTCTGTCTGATCCTGTGTTGTATTGCATAGTAAATACTGGTCAATAATCCAATGCATGAACTTGTCTTTGTATTAGCCATCATGTTAAAGAAAAAGCAAACTATCCAACAGTTCTAGATTTTTTCCTGATTTTACTTTATAAAAAAAGTACTAATTATTTAGAAACCTGAGTAATTCACCCCAGACTTCACAATCTAGTGATTGCTTTGAATAAGCATGAAGCAAAACAGGAAAAAAGAGAAGTTAAACCAGAACACCTAGATTTATGCAACATGTATTCAAGAATGGAGTTTAAATGGCTTATCTTTAATAGTTATGTGAATTTAGAAACGAGACTCATGAAGTGACATTCATTTCATAAGTATCTTGTCAGATTAGCTGCACTGATCTTTAATCATGTTCATCGCTTTTGAACCACTTATTCTGCATTGTAGCACTTCCTGATTTCACAGAAATCATTATTTGCAATATAATCGCGTAAAATTTTAACTTTCTCTACTACAGTTAACCCTCTTTTGGAGGGAATGTACCTTTGCATAATATTGCCATCACTTTCCGTGTGCTCTAGGATCTTGTCCACTGAGGAAATAGACCTGGTGTATGAAATTTAGACTTCATTAAACAGCAGATAAGGACTATTATATTCTATCCAGCATGCGTCCAAGAATTTGGCGTTTTGTGACGCTACTTGCATAGCTTAACACCAATCAATTGTGCAATGATAATTATGACTAAGTTTCCAAGCCACTAGGTGAATTCTATGAATGCTCTGCAGTAGCCCCTTTTTGAACAAGTACATTGGAGGGGATTTTTAGTAGCATAGTTTAAAAAAAAAACTTTAAAAGGCTATCCAATCAGGCGTCCAAGCATTATATCTCAGAGGTCGCAGTAAACGTTTTCTTTCATTCATTTTGACCGACATGTTCTATTTTTACCCATCAAATTACAGGTTTTCCCCCAGTGCATTATAAGCCTGGCGGCCCGCCATGCTTTACTAGCCCCGCTGCCAGGCTAAGCATTTACGTTTCTAGGAAAAAAAAAATATATACATATGTATATGTATATATATATTTTTTTTTAAAGCCGGGCTGCAAGCGCCTCTTTTCCTCTTAGCATTTCACTTGCAGAGCAGATTTATTCCTAAAGGATTATAGTTTATGCATGTAAACCTGACACCGCGCGGACCAATCACACAGCTGGCGCCTCTGTGCTTTGCCTCGCACGCTGTCGCTGCTTTACCTCAGCATGGATCGCGCACACCTCCTTTCACTCAAACTGGACACAGGCTGTGACCTGTATGGATATTTACATCAACATACTGTGAGGAATTATAATCCTTTGGAGAACCTGCGTAGTGCGGCAGATTACCTCATCATAGAGGGCCAGTCCAAGGCTGTTTGAGAGACCTTGAGCAGAATTTGATTTAGGGGCCCTTTTTGCTGCTAAAACATCACCAATTCTAACAGATTCTGTGTTAAATTTAGTGAAATCTAGGACAGGGGGAGTTGTTTAATTGGCCAGCCTAAAAAGCAATAAATTATAATCGCAGTTTACTAATTTGTAAATTCAAAGATTAAACTCACAGCATCAGATTGTCGCTATGGTAACAAACCAATCTAACTATGAATATTGTAATGTTCTTTGAGGTTTTACAAAGTAAACTTTCCAGCTCCTTAAAATCTTGTTAAACAATTTAAAATCTTTTAATTTATGTGTGCCTAAAGAACTGAATAAAATGTAACAGCATTGAAAATCTCAATAAACAAGTGTTACATTTATGGATCTGTGGTCTGTTTTAAAATATTAGTGTCTACGGGGCCCCTGAATCCCTGGGGGCCTGATGGAGCCGCTGACTTAATTTGGATTAAACAGAAGTGCAACTTTGTTGTTTTTAAATGTATTCCACTTGTAATATTTTCCAGAGTGTCAACAATGCCAGATTTTGTTCCTCTTTCAAGAGTGAGGACTAGTTTTGTAAAATTGTATGTGGTGTACTTTAAAATCCTTATGCAATTCTGGGTTTGCTTTAGAAATATTGCACACTTGTTTCAATAAATTAGGTACTGACCTGTTCTTAAAAGTCAGTTCTTTTACAGCACATGGCTGAAAGCTTTTAATGTGGATGTTCAAGATTTTAAGGACCTGAAATACCCAGAGGGCACCAAAGTAAGAAAATGTTAGCTGTGCGCCTATCACAGAGTATCTGGGGAAAATAAACATTTGATACACCGATGATTTATTTATTCTTTTCCAAGTTTTCTGACTTGCAAAAAATGAAAATGACATATTGTTTAAGGAACAAGAATCCACTAATTGTATTGTTTATTTTTGAAATGTTTATTTTATTGCACGTAATAAGTATGAAATAGAGCTTAATGTTTGATGCAAAAGTCTGTTTCTTGCAGTTTTTGACCACGTTTGCATACACTGCAGCAGGGATTTTAGCCCGTACAGATCGCCAGATCTTTCCGACTTCGGGGCTGTTGCTGGGCAACACAGAGTTTCAGCTCGTTCCAAAGATTTTCTATTGAGATCAGGTCTCAAGACTGAGTCAGCCACGCTAGGACCTTGAAATTTATTTTGGAGAGCTACTACTTGATTGCCCTCTGTGTGTGTTTATGTCATTGTAATGTTAGAAGACCCAGCCACAACCTATCTTCAATTATCTTACTGAGGGGACAAGGTTGTTGAGGCCCCATCCATCCTTAAAATCTAACATTTTTCAAACATCCAATGGTTATGCATTGGTGCATCACCAAAACGTTGTCAAATTGTAGAGTAGTTTTGATTCCATTATGTGAGTGTCTACTGAGAAGACATGATGAAATGATTGTCATTTGATTAACACTTCTTCCCCCTTCCTCTTACTCTTTAACAGATTGGATTAATGACGGTGACGCTATTCCCTATCCGTCTGCTCATAGCAGCATTTATGATGCTGCTGGCTTGGCCTTTTGCCTTCCTTGCTTCAGTGGGGCGCTCCGAGACCACTGTTGAACCCCAGTGCCTCTGGAGAAGGTAGGTGCTCTGCTGCTCAAATGTGTCTCTGAAACAACTCTTTTTGATTGTAGAGATTAACCCTGTCTTTTTTTCTTTTTTTTTTTTTTTGCTTTATAACATGTCATATCAGCAAAAACTACTGAATTACTAACAGATTTTTCTATTTGTTTCAAAATTTTTAAAAAATTACATTTTTGGTGTTCAACAAAAAAATATCACAACTTTTCTTTGTGTCATTTAATCTTTGCTGTTTTTTTCATACCTTGAGGGTTTATTAGAGAACCTATTTAACAAATGGCAGCCAGTCAATAAATACGTTTTGGAAAGATTTATCTGGAGTTGGGTTATAAAACAATATGCCAAGTTTAAAACATCCACATTTTTAACTTTTAAATCTTTGATCCAAAAATAAAATTAAAAGAAAACATGGCACAGTTCAAATATGCAGACAAATGCAGATCGCGTTAGACGGCGATCTAACGCGATCTGCCGGAGCGCCACACAAAGACTGTGGCAGGAGTTAAATATAAAGTTAAATCTAGTTAAAACTTTTATAAAAGAGGAGAAAAGCAAGCAAACATGGTCCCTTCACCTCCTCACCTGAACGTGGGGTTATTCATCCTCCTCCTCTTTCACAGGTTTGCTTTGCTTCCCTGTCCTTATAATAAATAATAAAAAGCCTAATAATAAAAAAGCGGAATAGATCCGCTTTTTTTATGGGCCGCGGGAAATATTCATGATGACCTGTATTTGTGTGGTTTAGGTTTGTGCTGATTTTGTGTGATTTGTGCAACAAGGACATGAAGCCGTTAGCAGACGTGCTCAGTGGCGGTTTCTGATATGGGAGGCCTGGGCAACCGCCCAGGGCATCATCATGTGGGTGGCGGCATGATGAAGTTATTGTATCTATACTAAAATGATAAATTCTAGACACTTTTTATGAAAAACTGAACTTTTTTGGGGACTTTTTCAGATGGTCGGTAGTAGTGAATTTTCCATAAAGAAATCTAAAAAGACAATCTCTATTTTCTGCTAACAATATAGAAAAACTACTGAAGATAGCCATAGATAAATGTTTTCATATCATGCTGTAGCCTAATTGACACTTAGGAAGGAAGTTTCAATGAAATGCATAAAAAAATAAACATTTTGGTGCAAGTCCAAAATTCTCTAAAATTTGATTTTTTTTTAACAAAACAAAAAAAATCCCTATTTCCTATCAGCAATATCAAGGAAACTATTAAAGATGGCCAAAAATGGATGCATTTATGTTATTCAGCAGCCTAATGTATCTGTAGTAGAGAAGTTTTATTGAAATCGGATGAAAATTACAAGTTTGGGAAGTGGTCAAAAAATACTCAAATTTTGTCAATTTTTGAAATTTTTTTCCGTCGGTCAAATTAGCATTGGAAGCAATTTTGTTGTCTAATAAATCTTTATTGAAAAGTCCCAGACCCCTGCAAAAAATTGAGCATGTTAAGACCACATAGCAGGATGGACAAAATAGCTTTAGGGGCTTGGTTTCAACTTATATTTTTTAATATCGTATCCCAAACATGCCATCTCTGCTGTCAGGGTAAATTTTGAAATTTGTTTTATTTTTAAAAATTACATATTTTGAAGAACCTTCATTTTAAAAGTAAACTATTTATACTGTATATATTTCATGTTTTTCAATATGATTTATTTATATCTAAAGGATGTCATTACAAATAAGTGTCAAATTTATTTATTTTTAAAGTAATCGGCTTTCAAAAACCCTATCTTTTTCTACTCAAAGGTGGGTTTGTGGCAAGGTACACCTACCCCCCAAAATCTCGGAGACTGTTAGAGATAATGGGCTGAAATTTTTTCTGCTCTTTTCTGGTAATACACTTAATAGAAAAATGCATTGAAAGTACAAAAAATATAAAGAAAAAAAATTGGTTGCCGGTCCCTATTACCAGCACAGGTATTTAAGCAAAATGCACCATACTGAGTGTTTGTAATTCAAAGTTGACTGAAAAGAGCACCAAGTCATGCCAAATTTTGTTCACAGACTGGTGGACATCATCCTAAGAGTGATCATGCGGATCATGTGGTTTGCGGGAGGCTTTCACTGGATAACTGTGAAAGGGCAAAGAGCTCTTCCTACAGAAGCACCCATCATCACCCTGGCACCCCACTCCTCTTACTTTGACGCCATCCCCGTCACAATGACTATGTCCTCGATAGTCATGAAGGCTGAGAGCAAGGACATACCCGTTTGGGGAAGTAAGTAAAACGTACTAACATTTTTATTGTTGCCATTAAACAAAACAATCATTCAGTACACATGTAGCATATAATATTGTTTGGTTTGATGCCACAAATGAGAGATATTGCTTTAAAATTGTAATCTTTGTCAGTATTTTAAATAAGCTGATTTGGATTGACTGCACTATCGGTGACTATGCTTTCCTGATAAGATAGTGTGGACTTTATGCTGAGTAGTAGTTGCTACAATCAAAACAAATATTGACAGTCGATAAGGACTGCTACTAGGGTCATAAAGGAAACAATCCAAATCGGGTCAACACGGTGACAAACTAAACAGTCTTGGTCCATTTATTAAAAATGACACGATTCACACTTCATCTTATTTAGTTATCAAAGGTCACTATTGACCTACACCATAGTTAGGATTGAAATTTTTTTCCCACAATTTAGCAGTGTGTAAGAGAACGTGTGTGTGTGTTTATAGGAACAGGCTTGAGATTGAGCTGTAAAATCATTGTCAAAATTTTCAGCGTCCCCAAAAGCTACTTTGGTAAACTGTTAATTTAAACATGCTTATATAATTTTATGCTCTTAAATGCAATGAGTTGCTTAGGCAGCACTTAAATGTCCTTGGTTATTCTAGTAATAGGAAAACTCTTTTAATTTCAAGTAAACATTGATCTATTTAGAATTTCAGTTAGTTTCAAAGTTTCAATTTGCTAAATAAATTTTGTTCATTGACTGCTAAATATTTGACAAGGAGATACTTTTCTAATAACTTCTTCAAAATACTTTCAGGTTTATTTGAAGTAAACATATTATTTTCTCCTACTATTATTGATTTAATTCAATCAAAACCTAGACCAGGAGCTTGTACACAGACCCAATGCAGACATCAGGTATACCTTAGTCGCAGACTGCAGTCACACCACATTGACAGCATATCCTATTAAGTGGCTTGCATGTGAAGTTACCCTTCTAGCTGCCAGTGAAGACATTGGATCATATATACCTCTAAGCAGGACACAGTCAAGGTTTGTGTCTTATTTTAGCCTCTCTTTCACCTCATCCTGCCCTGTCAACTAAGTCAGCAATTTGCCACATTGTTAGCTCCAGGCTGAGTGGAGCTCAGCCAAGTTAAAACGCTATTACTTGCTTGCATTGCAAGATTGAAACGGCATACTATTGGTGCATAATATTTCTGGCAGTGTGGGTCAGAATCAACAGTCTGCAATATGTTGGGATATGGTGCATTGTAGTATTCTAAGGTATCAAATATATGCAATACTAGATTTATTTATTTTTCTTTCTTTTTTTTTTTGCACAGCTTTTGTTAGACTCTGAAACAGTCATGCCAATGTAAACTTAATAGTCTTAAATTTGTCAGACTTAAATTTCAGTTCATTGCCTTTGTAAAAAGAGCCAGGAAGCAGAGCCTGCCAAGCATGTGGAACCCATAATGAGCATTAAGACATGATCAGCTGCAGTCACGTGTGCAGAACTGTCTTTTGGAAGGATCTAGCATTAATCCCTTCCTGTCAGTGGGAAACTCAATCACAAGCAGCTTTTTCTTCATGTAGTTCCACCTGATTTTTTTTTCCAAATACATTATCTTGGTTTTTTTACTCATGCCCTTTTAATTTTATTTTTTTCTCAAACATGTCTGGAAGATTTAGTTTCCAACTGTGTCTTGTTTAAGCTTGAACATTCAAAAATATCAAGAAATATACAACTGCCATGTGAATCTTTAACGCAGTGTCATATTCATTGTACTTTTTTGTGTGCAGTATGCATCTGTTAATGCCAATAGCTAACAATTACCTTTTTTTAATGTTATGAAAGCTTCCTTTTAGTTTTAAGGGGTGAATGAGTTTAGATCCAGGAAGTAATATTTAAAGTAGAGGTGTGCCAATCGATCGGCTACCGATCATAATCGTCCGATTTCCATAAAAAAGTGCATGATCGGTGATCACGATCTCTTGTTGCCGATCACACAAACCGATCACCTGCATCTCATTTCGCAGCCTGCTTGTGCAGCTAGTCTCCTCTTTCCTTCACACTGAGCAAACCCGCAGGAGCAAACCCTAAGCGATGTGGAACTATAACGCACTGAGTGAATGGGGAAGTTTGCGTGTTACTGGGGAATATTGAAGCACGTGGGGTGAAGCAGGTCAAAATGCATCAAAACGACAAATCTAATATGGCATAAAAACAATGCCATACTTGATGGAGTTTGGCTACATCGAGACTCAAAGCAGTAAAATAAGACATATGGAGGATCAGACAGCAGGTAAAGCAGAGCACAGCTACAAACACTCACCCGGATTAGCATGACAGTCAGAAGGCTAAACAAATAACCCGCAAATTTATGTAAGTCTTCGAGCTGCGATGTAAGACGCTGGTTCTGCTCTCGCTGTTGAACCGCTGCTACGCTACAGATAGTAATATTTGGCAGACTGAGCCGCTTCTGCTCCATCTGGTAGTGACTCTCACACCGAACCTCTGCTTAAAGCTGCAGCATCTAACCTAAAAAATACATTTTACATACGTATTAAAACTTTCGCTGTCCTAACATGAGACAAATAATCTCTGAAAAATAATCGATCTCCCTGTTCTGTATAATTACTCCGATCAATCATAAACAGCCAATCAGAACTAGCAGTGATCAGCTAGCAGCCATGCTAACAGGAATTTTTCATGCAGTAACTCTGGATTGTTTATTGTAATGGATCCTGTTTTTGCCTTTGAATGTTAAGTTTTATACTTGAATTTTTTGGCAATGTTGAGAGGTTTTATTTTGTCTCTTTGCATTATTTAGCCTCTTCAGAGCCTGCATATGTTTTCAGTCTGTTAAAGATAGTATTACTATAGCAGTTCAATTTGCACAATGCCCGTTTTGTTTAGTTTTCTTCTTGGAAAAAGTTATTAAAAACAAGTTTTTGTCTAAATTAAGGTGAATTCATGGTTCCTTTTTCCACATAATGTAACCGGTAGTACTTATGATTAAAAAAATAATTATGTGATCGGTATCGGTGTTCGGCACATCTCTAATCGAAAGCTGTATTTTGTATTCATTTGTGAGTGTGCCGTGTTTTGTCTGAACTTTTTTTAGCTAATTTAAACTGTTTATCTTCCTAATTTAAGTACATCTTCTTTAACCTTGAGTTGGGCTTATCACATTACACATCTGTGTCGCTTTCCCTCATCTGTAGAGTGATGAATTATGGGAACTTGCTAAAGCATATAGCCTTAGTTTTAGTCATTTTAAAAGTACTAAGCCAGTGTAACCAAGTGATGCTTTGTGTTGGTTGGGCTTTGTTTTGGTGGAAGTTAGTTTGCATAAAAACGAGGAAGAGGTGTGACAGACAGAGCTAGCACCAGGAAAAGCACTGACAGCTTCACTGGGGAATTATCTGGATGGCCAGCAGCAGCATCAACGTACAGCATTCTTTTTGTCTGTTTAAAATATTGGTTCTCCATCAACCAAGATTAGGCATAAGATGGTGCCAGAGCCTCTACTTCCATAACAAAATAGTGTTTAAAACAGAGTGCAGTGATTATATTCAAATATTTTCAGTCCAGCTATTTTTTGCACCAATGGCTCCTTAAACATAATTTGTAGACTGATTGTCAGCTTAGTAAATGTTATTTCTCCTTTTAATAATTTGTATTTTAATATTTTACATCCATTTACATATTTGTATTTATCTTAATGTATTTAAATTCAAATAATCTAAGTTCAGCTATAGACTCAGATTATATAAATTTGGTTATTATTTTGACTAGCCAGAATTACTAACTGGAGTGCTTGTATAGTAGCGGCCACAGTACATGGCCGCTACTATACAGCTATCAGTTAAACTGAAACTGAACTTTGCATGTCTAAGTTCCTGTCATGTGTCATTGTATATAAAAAAAGCTGTGCAAGTTCTAAGAAGAAACAATCCAGTTTAACGGGGAACAATAACGGTGTGGAGCTTGATTAAACTAAAATGAAGTTAAATGATCACTTGTGTCCTTGTAGCCTTATATTTACTGACTATTTATAAAAAGAAGCGAGACCTATCTTACATTTACGATCTGAAGATAAGGCTATTCTGACTCATGCTTCTGTCTTTGAGGAACTTGTGTTGCTAACATTCACAGCTGTGTTTAAAATAGCAGACTAATTGGTAACATTGACCCAAACAGGTTTGCTGATTAATGCTGCGCTCAGTCAAATATAACCGTTTTCTAAAGTTTCCACGAAGAGAGGTTATACTCCCTCAAGCTTCTGCTTTTTATCTAATTGTACTGCAGACTTGTAAAAATGTCTGCCAATAAGTATGCTTGACATGGCATGTTTGTCAGGAGTTATTTGGTGTTAACTTATTTAATGGCTCTAACTGCAAGTAAGTCATGCAGAAGTGCCTTAATGTCATTTTTGTTCATAATCATAATCTCTTTTGCTTTTGAAATTAAAATTTCTGATTATCTGTGCTTTACTTTGTTGAAATAACACACGTTTTCCGTGTTATATATTCATTTTTCAACTCTGTGTGTCTCTTCCAGCTTTGATAAAATACATTCGGCCGGTGTTCGTATCCCGATCAGACCAGAACTCAAGAAAGAAGACAGTGGAGGAGATCAGACGGAGAGCTCATTATGGAGGAGATTGGCCTCAAGTGAGTGGATTGACAAAACTGTAATTTTGTTGTGGCGTAATAATCCCCCAAAAGAAGCGTCTTTTAATAGGAACTGTTTTTTGTTTGTTTGTTTTTTGCATGTCTAATTTACCAAGGTGATGGCAGTTCTGCTATTTTTTTTTTTACTTTTTATTTATTTATTTTTTTTTAACAAGCTTACATAGAGTTACACAAATGATTCATGGTAACATTTGGTGGATAGTTTTGGGATGAATTACTTGCCGTGTTTCATTTCGTACTTAAGACAAACACTGTATTGTTCCTACTAGCATGAACAATGAGAAAATATTGCTTAATCAGCAATTCATTTCCTACTCTTGCTTTTAGGTCATGATTTTTCCAGAGGGGACCTGCACCAATAGATCCTGCCTCATTACCTTTAAGCCAGGTAACATGTTTCCAGGTATTCAGTTGAAACTTTGTTTACTAAAGCACAGCTGATTCCAAGGCTTGTTTTTAAGTGTGGTTTGTCACTAGTAAACCACACTTTTCATCATTTGAAAGATTGTTTCACAACATTAAACAAAGTGGGTCCAAATGTGAAAATTGGGCTATTTTAGGCCTGTCTTTTATGTTCACCTCTTTCTAATAATCTGCATAATAAAATCAAATATCATGAATGACCACTGACATAATAAGTAAATAACACTGATTATTGCTGGTGAACCAGCGACAAGGTGATTGGTAACAAGGTTTTTTTTCCTTTTTCTTTTTTTTTCATGCACGTTGGAATTAAAGGCTGCAAGTCGTCTATCCAACAGATGAGCCATTAAAGCAGAAATTCCTCAACTGTAACTCTTCAGAAAAACAAACAAAAAATAATTTCTTGTAGATATCAATTTACACTGTGCTGAAAATAACTTGATACTTTTTGCAAGATATTTCTTGAACCACAGAGACATGTCAAGGGTGAAGTTTAAGTTTTTATTAAACTCCTAAAGCTAGATTCATGACATATAAACTACAGAAATCTGACTTTGGCCGTTATATCTTAATGGTTCTGTTTGTGTTTCCAGGTTTTTCAGCGATGATGATTTATCTGTCTAAACTTTGTTTCCTTTTTTCTTTTAGGGGCTTTTATCCCTGGTGTTCCAGTGCAGCCTGTTGTGATTCGCTACCCCAATAAACTGGTAAGATTGCTGATAGATTGGGTAATAGACTATTTTACTGCCAAACCTTTGGTGTGTGTGTGTATATATACTGTATATATATATATATATATATATATATATATATATATATATATATATATATATATATATATACTGTATTTTCCGCACTATAAGGCACACATTTCCTCAAAAGCCGACAGTGCGCCTTATAACCCGGTGCGCCTAATATATTGAGCCACAACAGGTCTAGCAACTACGGTAAGCAGCTGCAGACTTCATTTTCCCCGTAGAAGAAGTGGGCAGTGCATGCTGGGATAGTTGTCAAAAAACTAGTTTGTTAATAAAGTTTGACTGACCTATCTACCCATAGACGATGTCTATGTATCTACCTACCTACCTAATAATCAGGTCGTCTGCAGGTCATCAAGCATCACGTTCTCCACGAACATGCTGTGCGCGAACGGAGAAGGGTGACCATAGTACTCAGGGACCAATTTTTTATTATTAGACATCCATATTTGTAGTGAACGGAACAAATCATGTCCCATTCAATACCAGACGGGTGGCAACATAACTGTGGCGTCTATTCTATGTGCCTTATAATGCGGTGCGCCTTATATATGAAAAAAATTAAAATATGCCATTCGTTGAATGTGCGCCTTATAATCCGGTGCGCCTTATAGTGCGGAAAATATGGTGTGTGTGTGTATATATATATATATATATGTATATATATATATATATATATACAGTATATATATAATATGAATTTCATGAGTAACAATTTAGATTCACTTCCTCTTGTTGCTTTTAGATATTTTTTTAAGCCAGACTCTGGAAAATACATCAATTTGATGTCTGTCATAAAGTCAATATGATACAATAATAGTATGTTTTAAAGCAAATTTAGCTTAATAGTTTTATGTGTTTTTAATAGGACACAATCACATGGACGTGGCAAGGACCAGGAGCGTACGTACTGTCTTTTTTTATATATATACAGTAATTTTTATTATATGGTCTATGGAGTGCTAGTAATGTTAGAAAGTTGCATTTTATGGGGAGGTAAACCATTAAATAAACGTGTAACAAGATTTCATTTGGTCTCGGATTCATTCAAAATGCACAAGTTGTTTTTGGTATACCGAAAACAAATGCAACCCATTTTAGAAATTAGATGTCATAAAATTGACATTTGTAGGAATAAAAGAAAGAAACCCAGTGCTTATGGTTTTCATCTTGACATTATTATACCAACTTAGACCTGTGGTGCGTTAAATGCTGTGATGACTTGTTAGTTGGCCTCACTCAGCCAGATAGTCATTTGACAGAATGTTGCACAACATTAAACAAAGTGTTGGTGTCTTAGAAACAGCTGTATGTGTCTTTATTGGTCACTTATGATTTCTATCTTTCTGCCTTTCAGTTTTAAAATCTTGTGGCTGACTCTCTGCCAGTTACACAATGAGTTTGTGATAGAGGTAAGTATGAAAAAAGGATTATGTGTGCATTTTTCTCTCATTGTCAAAGATGCTTACTTGATGTCCGTCAATCATTAAAAGCAAGAATTTGACCTTAGAAGATCTCAGGTTCTTTTGTCATTCAAAGTTTTGTTAAATTTAGACGTCTTTTTCCTTTTAAATGATGAACGGCTCGCATTTTATTTTTGTTTTTTGTGCAGTTCCTTCCCATTTACACCCCTTCGGAGGAGGAGAAAAGGAATCCTGCTCTCTTTGCTGTGAATGTGAGACGAGTCATGGCCAAGTAAGTGAAATGTATTGATTGTTCTGGCAGATGTGAGAAATGAAACTGTCCTGTACTCTGCAGTTTGGTATGCAGTAACAGAAAGGAAGCTCAGATGACCACATTTGTAAAATCCCTGTATCAAATCATAAGGATTAGATCTGTGATCACTAAAAGTTTCATACGTTTGAGATTAAAGCATAAATCTTTTCCATAATAAGAACATACACCTAAAGCAAAGTATTGATTTGTCCTGTCGTCGTCCCATCATCTCTGGTGCGCTCAGAGCCCTGGGAGTACCCATCACAGATTATTCATTTGAAGACTGCCAGCTGGCGATGGCAGAGGGCCAGCTGAGGCTGCCGGTCGACACCTGTCTGTTGGAGTTTGCCAAGCTTGTCAGGAGACTGGGGTGAGTCAAGTTTTCCAATGCATAGGACTCATTAAAGAGAACTAAGTAAAGGGCACGAATGGGAGACGATGGAAATCAGCAGGGATTTTTGTGTTTTTGTTTTTTTGGCAGGAGTATTGTAAACAAGTGTTGTGTATTCAAACTTCATTGTCTGATTTTTGTTTAGGATAGAATCTTGATGTTGTAAGATGCACCAGTTAACTGTATGCAGTGGATCGGTGCTCTTTGTGACGAGCAGCTACCGGAAAAGAGTCCCAGTTCCTCTTTAGCTACTGGAGATTTGATTGAACTTCTTCTTTTAAAAAGTATTGTAAAATTCAGTGAGGTTATCAACTCTAAACGTCAACCAAGATTGTCCTTGTAGTTGAGAGAAAATTATTCTTTCTCAATGCATCAGTTGTCCGTTTTTTCTATTTGTAAATAATTATAAAAATAGTTCTTCATAATAGTTTACAGATCCTAAACAAGAGTTTCTTCCCATGCTGTCGCAGGTTGAAGCCCCAGAACACCGAAAAGGTTTTGCAGGAATACGGGAACAGAGCCAGAAAGCTGGAAGGGCAGAAACTTGCCTTGGAAGACTTTGCTCACTTCCTAGATGTCCCAGTTTCAGATATGCTGCGTGACATGTTTGCTCTTTTCGATGAGGTAAAGACCTTACTCACACAGCTACAGCTCGATAAGTATGTGTTTTGTGAAAAAAAAACAACAAAAAAACGATGGACTTGTGGGTCAGTGTAGTTGACAAAGAATATTGTTTTGCAGTACAGGAAGATGGGTAAAATAATTCGATTTGTAATTATCAAACAGTCTAAGTGCTCATAACTTTGTGGTTAGTGTATCTGTACATATTAAAAAACAAAATACAATATCACACTATGTATTCAACCGTGTATACCTTCTTATTGCTATGGCAACACTTTGCATTTCAAAAGATGTCTTTTTCGTCTAGACTTGCATTAATAATTTCTCAGGATTTTCTTCTACTAGGAGTCAGAATGCTGCAGAAAATCCTCCCAAGCACTTTATCAAGGGTTTTTAATCAATTTCTGGTCTGACCTCTTTGATTCCCAATATATGGTTGACAAAAAAAAAATCCTTCAGAGACAACTTCACCGTGATGAATCCTGGAAATGTGATGTTGGAATATGCTGGTAGAGGTGCTGGGGGTAGAAAACTGATGGATAAGTTTGTCACTTTGTGAAACCAAGTAGCAAGATGGCTTTTTTTTTTTTTTTTTTTACATGGCCACATTATTCTGCTAAAATTAAACCTCATGTAATGTTACTCTTGTGATTTGTAGCGTGTGACAAATTAATTTAATTTAGCACATGCTGTTTCAGCAACTTCCATTATAAATTTAATTTATCCTTTTGTTTCATTTACTTATGCTCAATCAAGCTGCTGATAGTGACAGGGCCAAACATATTTGTGCCTACTCATTTTGGTGGCAACAAACTTCTTTTTTTATATTATAGCTCGTTTTTTTTTTTTGTCTTTTTTACAGCATGAAGATAACAGCATGGATATCAGAGAGTATGTGATAGCCTTATCCGTCGTATGCAGACCTGCCAAAACTCTGGAAACGATGAAATTGGCTTTCAAGGTAGGTTTTGCTTCTGTCTGTGCTTAGTTATTTATTTGGGGAAAAATGGATTTAAGACAAATAGAACAAGATCAAATTGTGTGCTGATCTTGTCGCCAGACAGAATGACGCACTGTGTTTGTTGACCTGGCCTGAGCTTAGTGATATTCAAGTGCTACTTGGTGTAGTAGAGTGTCGAAGTACTATGATGGTTTTTTTTTTTTTGTTTCTCTGTTCAAGCTGTCAGTTTATTAAACATTATTTTCCAGGTTCAGAGCTCTGTTTCATAGAAATGAAATGTGAATGTGCATCAGAACCGAGTAGACTTATACATTTTCACAATCTTTTACATGAACTGTTTGATACCTATTTCCTCCTTTTGCAGATGTTTGAGGCAGAGGAAGACAGTGCCATCACAGAGAGCGAGCTGGCAGTTGTGCTGAAGACGGCTTTAGGAGTGACTTACCTCGACGTGTCCCGTCTGTTTACGGCCATCGACGTCGATGACACGGGGAAGATTACATTTGGTAAAACGATCCTCCAAACACTTCAACGCACTTCTCTGTTATAAACTTTGCAGTCAAAGTGGGCATGGTCTTCTTTCACAGTCTAAAATATCTACAGTCCAGCCAGCTTGTAACGTTCTTTGTCTCTGGCTCCCCCTTGTGGTCTTTACAGATAAGTTCCGAGGGTTTGTGGAGGAGAACCCAGACTTTGCTGATGACTATCTTCACACTGAAAGTGTAGGTCCTCAGAGTGGACCTTGTCAGGAACCCCACACCCAGACCAACCCATCGACTATAGACCTGCAAGGCACTGCCAACAGCAAAACAGCCAATGGTATCTGTCCCGACTTCAGCCCTAAAGACCAGGACAGTTCAGCAGATCCACTCATAAAGAAACACAACTGATAGAGTAGAGGGAGCAGGCAGGGCCTCTCCTGGTGAGAGGGAATTCTGTAAGGGGCAATATTGGTTACCTTGGAGTAACTTTTTCACACAGTAAGGGACAACATTTCATTAAACACAAACACAAAATGAAGTTTACCCTTTCTTATTGGTGTTGCATCCATGAGGTTTTTTCATTTCAGCCTGTAAACAACCGTTTTTTTGTTTTGTTTTGTTTTTTTGTCCACCCCCCTCTCCCCTTAGGAAGAATTGTCGTAATGCCAAATACTGGCATTTTTGGGGGGATACAATGCTTAAATACTTGAAGGGCAAGCACTTATTAGGATTCTTGGGAGTCAATTTTAATTTATTTTTACTCGTTCTCCCCTGCATGTTTTTAACACAAATTTACCGAGACGCAAACAATCTCTGGATTGTAAAGAGAACACAACTTTTTGTGAAATCTATTTTTGTTTTGCTCTTGTAATGTTTTATCCATTTCCTCCTTTTAATGGTAGCTGCCTTTTGAACTTTTAAATGAACATGCAGAATAAATGGGCTCCTGTTATTTCTGTGGAGAAGGAAGCCCCGGGGGAACCGGTGAGGAACGGCTGGAAGCACCAAGCTTCGGCAGCCGTATTTGAGGTTATCTCGGGTCTCTGAACTTCGACAATTATAACTGCTACGAGTGTGTGTGTGTGCGTGTGAATGTGTGTGTGTAAACACAGTGATATGATTTAGCTCAGGGTTCAGTGACAAAAATGGAAAAATTAACAATGATGTCATGGTTTTTGACTATTTGTAGGTTACATGCATGTAAACTGTTCTTCGCAACTGATCTTTTGTCCTTGTCGCTTCATAGTTTCATACAGTTTTGGTTATTTCAGTGTTTTGTTTCATTTGATACACAACTTGGACCAAAATGCATTGGGTGGAAAAAAAAAATGAAACACCTTTTTTTGTGTGTGTGTGTTTGCCTTTCATGTAGGCATGGGCTGGTATGAGATTCTCAAAATATACCAAAGCTGTATCAACATGTTAAAAAGTTAAAAAGAAAAAAAAATGAACTCATCAAATAGTTTCTTTGTTGTCAAGGCATTTTGAGGAGAGGCAGCACTGCATTACTGCCCCACAAAGCTGGAGGAAGTTATGGCTAATTAAAACAAGTTTGAATGCCAAGAGATTTTTTTCTTTCTCATTACAAAGCCATAATATTTTAAGCATTGGTATATCTTGATTCTAGGAACCGGCACATGCCTTACCTAGTCTTGTAGCCGGTTAAAAGGGATCAAATGATGGCATGAGACCAGTGAAAGCAAACAATCACCAGAATTGTTGGTACTTTCTTAGTGTTGCATTGTTAAAAGAAAACGTTGGAGCCACTTATTGATACAGTCACAGTTTTCTGAGTTCTTGTACATTTTTTTTATTATTATTATTTCCAGTCAATGTTGAAATATTTAATCTACCAGAAATATCCACCATGTTTCTGATTTTCACAAAAGCAGATATTTTCATTATGCTGTAAGGTGGATCTGAGAACTTGTAACTGTGACCACAATAAAGAAGAGCCCACCTCTGTTAGCGTTTAAACCTCATTCTGAAAATGTACTTGTAGGTTGAGCAAACTGTCACAATAAAATGCGTCAGTGAGCAGGGTTTAGTTTGAGAGAGTCTGTACTCCTATTAGTCTTGTACATGTATGAAATATATTCAGAATTAACCAGATGTAAAGGCGATCTACTTTTAAAATTAAAACTAAAAAGAAGGAAGATCTCAGAGTTTTTTTCCCATTACAAATTTAAGGAAGTTGTTGAGATGATCTCTAAGATTAGATAGTCGTCATTTTTGTAGGGGTGCACTGATTGCAGTGTTTTGGCCGATTGCCAATCTTTAAAAAGCCTGGGCTGCAGAATCCGATTTTGATTGATACCAACTTTTTGTCAGAAATGTTGCGAGATATACCAAGAAAGACCCTGAGTTGGAGACGGTGCATACATGTCTGTCAGTCAAACTGACCTCACTGCAGAGCAGAAGAGGGCAGTGGTTGATTTTTAGACCTTTGCTAAACTTTTTTGGATAAGATTGACTTCACATGAAAGTATCAGCCGATAAGTCAGTGCACCCCTACGTTTTTGTGTTGTTTTTAGACTTAAAATTTAAATATGGGTTTAATGAAGGTTTGTCTTAGTAACATTAACAAATGTTTGAATTTAAATTATGCTGATATTTTATGAAAAAATGTAAAATATACACAGCTGCCACCTACATTTTTATCAAACTTTACCTCCTTCAGATTATGCCAATGATGCTAACTTTTTAAGTCATTTTTGGACAAATTCGGTTTTCTTTGTTCTGCAGAAACGCTCAGTGTAACGACTTGCGTTTCTACTTCTCTTAAGCTTTACCCTTCTTTGCATTCTGACATTAATCATAAATGATCATATTTAAAGGGAATGCCTCCCCTGAGAGAATCAAGTGATTCACTTTGCCGTCTGTATTCACCGTCATTTCCAAAACGCTGTAAATTCGTCACGTTTCCATTTCGTTCGTGATCTTGTATCCTTTATATATCCTCCTCTTCGACTTTGAGTAAAGCAATATTCCTCATATGTTTAGCCTTCTCCAGATGAATGCTTTTTAAAAGTTCTAATATGTATTTTGAATATTCCAGATGCGGGACATTTTGTGAATTTTTGATATACGTATGTGAATGATTATTCTTTTCACTGCCATGACAAAGATCTGTGATCTTCTCTGCTCTGCAGTTTGTATTGATCATGACAAATGAGCCACTTTTTGTTGTTTTCCTTTTTTTTCTGTTGTTTTTTTAATAATCTTAGTTATTTTGTGCTTTATTGCTCCTACACAGTGTAAAATTTTATTGCTATATTATTGCTGGTGTCGCCGAGTCGACTGGTTAGGAACAAAATGCAGATTTCATATGGAAACCTATAGCCTTGATAGCCTCTACAGAATTTTTATGCTAAAAAGAGAATGTACAGACAATCTTGTCACAATCAGAAGCTCTCAATAGTGCTGATCTCCAGTGGACATTTTCCTAAGACGTCATGGTTTTCCAGAATTTGCTTTTCGTTTTTTTTTTGTTTGTTTGTTTGTTTGAGATGTGCAGGTTGAACTAAGTGCGAGTGCATTGAGTGGCAGAGCCCTGAGGTGACGCACCACCACATGACGGGCCGGGGTCACACAAACACTCCAGACTGCACATGCATGCAAACTATCATTTCTTATGATTTATGACAATCTTAAAGCATTGTCCTGCTGTTACTTTTTTTCAGAATTGTATGGATTTGTGCTTGCACTTTACAGTGCTTTTATTTTTGTAAACATGAGGTCAGAAAGCTCTGAAGCGCAGTAGGGTCATAGTCTGCAGTATTTCAATTCACCGTTAACTTCTTTCCTTTGTAAAGGGAGCACAGAGAAAATTGAGGATTTTATTCAGTTCAGTTCAAGTTCTTCCCCTAGCTCATCCTACTGTTCTTTGTCAGGATTGTGGAAATTAGGCACCTAAAATAATTGCATAAACTCATGGGAGTTCGCAGTCAGGAAAAAGATTTGAAGGACTTAATTGTTTACACCATGAATTAGAAGAGTATTAAATGTTTCCAATTTAAACAAACTGCTATTAATACAGATGCTGCACTAAGTTTTAGAAAGAATTTATTGTATTGGTATGCAAGCTGAAAATCAGTGAAGTACATTAAAACGGAACAAATTCTCAAAGATTGTTTTTTTGTCCCATAAGGAACATGCTGTTTTTTTTTTATTTAAACAAAATATATGATTATATGCCCTCAGATATTCAAAACTAAACTTCTTTTTTTTATTATTTAAAAAGTAATGTGTTGGGGTTGAATGAATATACATTTTGTTTTCATTTAGTTTCCCTTCTTATAAATATCTCTGTAGAGATTTGTCTTTTTTTTTTTCAAACATGAAATCTTCATGTGAGGAAAATGTAAAACCTGCAGGAGACAAACTTGTATTTATGCTATTGCTGCCTGTCACAGTTTGTTCTGCAGTGAGCCCAAGACGAAGGACCGGTGTACTCTTACAGAGTGATATTGTCTTTCTGATGGCTTATTGTAAGTGAATCACCTGAAATATTTTGAGGTTTTGTTTTTTCTTCGTCTAGTTTTATTTCCAGTCTTTTTCTATATCAAACAAGTTTTATTTTATTACTGCATTTTGATGCTAAAGAGTCATTACAAAAAAGCTATTTTGAATTTGTTCATGATGGCTATTATGTAACTTGTCGATGTGACTCTTGGATGAAATTAAAGACAAAGTGTTGATATGCAGCCGTGTGTCATTATTAGAACATTATACACATCTCTGCTTAAATAAATGCATGGAAGTGGTGTTCTATGTAAAGGTGCTGGACAGTATAAGAATTAGGAGTATAAACAAAACATTTGCAAATATGCTGGCATAAGTTATTGAAAGTATTTTGTGATATCTTTTTTTCTGTTTCATTTTATCAAGAAAATTCAGAAATGCTCATTTGAACCAATGTAGTTTAAAGGAAAATGAAAATGCTCTACAGTTTAATGTCTCCCTCTTGTGAGGACATGATGAACTGCTGTTCATTTTTTGAAGGGACTAGCTTTATGCTGCTGACTTCAGTTTTCCCCTCTCTTGGTGTAAATAATGGAGGGACTTTCTAGACAATTCATCTACTTTAAAATCTGATTTATCACTTGTCTTCACAACACAACAGCCTTTGCACATTAAAACTGGATTACTTCAGTTGCCATGTTTTTTCTGTTATTGTCCACTTACACTATAAAATCCCAAATGAGGATTGTGGAAAAAAAAAATATTGGGAAGTTTGTTGTATTGCGACAAACATTAAAATGCAGGTACATCAAATATCTACTATGGGCTGTAGTGAGACAGGGAAATAAACAAGTATTGTTTTTCAGTTGATTTTTGTCAGAAAATGTGTAAATGACTTTCTTATTTTAAGTCATTGCCTCCTTTTATTTATTTTTTTCTTTTTTGGTGCTTTCTGTTGCAGAACCCCTTTATTAGTCTGCATCCTTGTGCTTTTTTTTATTTTATGTTTTATTTCATGTTTAACATTTCTCAATAAACAAAAATCTAATTTTGAGCATAAGCATTTTTAAATAAGCCAGGGTTCTTTGACCTGTCAAGTGCTTTAGGATAATATTTGATGAGTTTATACAGTCTAAAACTCAATCAAGAAATGAGACCTGCAGTGTGTTTTTGCTGTATCTGACATGGTTGTCTGGTCTTGAGGAGCAAAGTTAATTGTCTCAAATAAGGGTTAGCCCTGAGATGTGAACAGTTGTCCTTGTTAATCTTTTGTTCCTTTTGTGTTCTTCTGTTATGAGACCAGACGCTAGTCAGAAAAAAGGAATGTTCTGGACTGTTTTTTTGAAGCGGAACAAAAAATAAGACTAGAGAGAAAAAGAACATGAAGGGTGTGTTGCTGAAAGACAGAATGATTTAATCCGTGTGTTTTCCTTTCATTCCTAGCTATGCGTCCTTACCCGTCTCACCTTTCCACTTCATTCGTCTTCACCTCTTCTGCTCCCTTCCTTGCTCTTCCTCTCTTTCTCGCTGGGTCTCAGCTGTTGCATTTATGAAAACAAGACACTCGATTATGTGCGACTTGTTGTTTGTCGCAGCTCCACTCGAAATCTCATATTTCCACCGCGACTTGCATTGACCCGACAATTTCTGCTATGAGGCCCGAGGATTGATCGATGGCTGCACTTTAAAGGTGCGCACATTGTGGAGGCAGCAGATTTAGGGATTAGTGGCCAATTGATCAACCTGATTGGCTTGCATACAAGAAACCGTCGTCGTGGATACGACGGGTCGTAAATCTGTCCGTGGCGCGAGAGCTGATTGTGTTATTTGATGTCCTGATCCTGTTTTGGTGGAGCTGGAAACGGGAGAGGCCTGGATGTTGGGAATTATTGTGTTTAAGCCGCTGAACATGACGCATAATGAGATTTATGGTTCTGCAAGGCATGTTGGTTGGTCACTGAGTTGGAGGAAGTGGAGACCGAGGCAAAAAAAGGGGAAATGGTTTTATAGCAGGTCGCGTTGTGTTGACGGTTACTTTTTCCGTTGCTTAAATGTGCAGAGTAAAATTTCAAAAAATGCTTTTATTTGTTCTGAGCATTGAGATGATGAACTTCTTCAACACAAACCTTTTTGAAAACACAAGACCTCAGTGTGCTTAACATTACATTTAGCCATTCAAGAATAGGAAATGAAATACAACTTAGAGAGTTATATCAGTGATTTAATTTAAAGTGAAATTTGGATTCATTATAAAAAAATTAATGATTCAAGATTTTTCTTTTTCTCGTTCATGTTAATAATTAGTTCAATTTCTCAGGAAAATATCTTATCATCTCACCTACAACATTTGTTGGTGCTGGTCCACACTCAGCTCAGCCATTTGCACATATTTCCATCTACTAACAAACTGTATTTGGCACCTGTCCACACTGCCAAAAAGTGCCAATACAAGGTTTAGTTATCTTGATATAAATGTATCTGATTTGCTAGCAGACTCTAAACCCCCCGCAAAGAGTATTGCCAACAGGTAAGACAAATCAGACCCAGCAAAGTGGACAGTCTGAATTCCCGCTGTAGCTTGGAGAATGGACTTTAAAATATTATTTTTGGTTTATAATTTACTGGGTGATTTGTCACCAAAACACATCAAACATTTCTTGCCATTCTATCAACCCTCCAGGCCACTCGTGACTTCAAATCTACCCTGCATTAAACAGAATCAAACCCGAACATGGAGCAGCAGCATCCAGTTTTTATGCTCAACTACTCTGGGACAAACTTTTAATTTGATTCAAATATACTTTTTAAAGCTTCAAGAAAACTGCAAAAATGCAAGAGCACTGTTTGTTCATTTATAAAATATTAAAGGAAATCTAGGCAGCTTCAGGATACCTGCTGTCTTTCAGCAGGTCCACAGATCTGAAGGACATAAAAAATACACAAATATCTGACATCACATCAGTATATATTGTAAACATCAGTCATTAAATCAAGGCTACAACCCCATTTGTTTAGAGTTGATTTCTATTAATAACAACTAGATCACAAAGTGTATACTATATTTCATTAATTTCCCTTTATTTGCCACTGCAAAGTAATGTTTGTTGTTCTATTTTCCTCCTGATCATATCAAGCACTGTAAATAGCCTTACTGTCGAAAATGTCTTATGCATATGAAATTGCTTTGCCAAGCTTTTCTTACACTTTATCTAACATTTCAACAGAATTTGGGGTTTTTATTAGTTGCAATACTCATCAAAATGAAGAGAAACAACACATATCTGTGTGTGTGTGTGTGTGTGTGTGTGTGTGTGTGTGTGTGTGTGTGTGTGACAATCTACGAAATAAGTTTCACTTAGTGAAACTAACTTCTTAACTAAATGAAGTTTTTGAAGGCATTTACATCAACTTGGCTCCTGTTGGCATAAATCCATTTCACTGTAAAACCAGGGAAATGCCTCGAGTCAGATGTGACTGGATCCCAGCACCGCACCAAGTCCCCTGACCTGAGTTTTGCTCTTCCACTCGTTAGGCCAAAAAAGAATGAACCGCGATCCTCACGAACACTTATGTCAAAGTCTTGTGTGAATGTCTGCACACAAGTCTCATAGCTTTTACCAGACGGATGTACGTAACACAGATAAGAGACGAGTAAACGCTCACATCAGGTAAGAAAATGCAGTGATGGGCGAGAGAGCAGCAGGAACGAATGAAGCTCATGTGAGGGCAGAGGGAGGGAGGAGAGTGACGGTGATGGGGGAGTGTTGTTGATTGTTCCTCATATTTCAAGAGAGGTCCCGCAGACAGATCTCCATATAAGACCACGGGGCGCATTGATCTCTGTGTCTTGCCACCAGAGACCAGGAGGGTGGGAGGTATTTCCACAGCTCATCAGATTGCCAGTTCCTGTCATCGTTTTTTTTTTTCTTTTTTTTTGTATATCTATATATATATATATATATTCATATATATATATATATATATATATATATAATTCTATATTATATAGTCTTAATCCTCTTTGCATTTCTTTCAGTCAATGTTGATTCATGTTTTTGTTTAAATTTTGATATCCGTGGTCTAACTTATCTGAGAAGGTCTGCACAAAGATGGTCACCATCGTAAACCGGCACCAGACTGAATAGCATAAACACCGGATTTAAATCATCCAAGTTTGGCAACTGGTGGAGATTTGTCATTTTTGAAAAAGGTAAGTGATTTACTTATGTGAAGTTATTGAAAATGTGTTTTGTCTTTTGGTTATAACTTGCAGCTGTAAGCAACATAGTTCTGAAAGAAAAGTTAAGGTACACCTCAATGTATTTTGCAATTTTGACAAATTCTAATCAATAAAACAAGTAAAATTGCATTTCAAAAAGCAGATTTCATCTTTGAAAACATCTTGATGCCTGATTTATTCCTTTTTTTTAATTCTTCACAAAAAAAACACATACTGTATGTATGTTGCCATATTTCTGGTAAACATCATGCTGAGAGACTGTGGTCCAGACCTGTGTACAAAATGGCCATCGTGAAGTGATAACCTTTTCAAACAGCTCCTCTATCTCCTCTTGTCACTCTCAGTCCAGACCCCCTTCAGTCCATGTTGTTTTTCTCCATCCTCTGTTCACATCATGTGCATCATATGTTGGATTAATGCGATGGATTTGCCCACAGGTGACTTCAAATGTTGGAAATGTTACTAACATTCATACTTAGACGTGATGTTATCTCAAACCAGTGAAACGCTCGTCTTTCAATTTCATTCATTGTGACTTGACGGCAGCAGTGTGCTGCGTCTCAGGGGAAGCTGTCTAAGTTGGTATCATTAACCTGATTTCTTTTAAAGGGAATAATTAATCTCTCTTTTTTTGTGTGTGTATTTTTCTGTGTCATTCTGCGTTCAAGACTCATCAGCTACACCTATACTTCCTTTTGCTCTTCCTACTGGCCCCTCACAGTTGAAGTGATGTCCTCTCTCGCAGCATCAGAAAAATCCTCTCCGAACACCATGGGTCCCAAAGAGGTAAGGACATAATAATAATTTACCCATTTAATAAGGGTAAATGAGGAATATTTTGTGGAAGTGCTGATATATTTTAAAAATTGCATTCATTCATTCCTGGTATTTTATTTAATTTTTAGTCTGTAACAATGTTTGTAAGTTGCGGGTGAAATGACAAAAACCTTTGGCTGGTGCATGTGCTGGAGGTGAGAGGCACCATCTGTTATGCGTGGGAAATCCAGGGAGGAGATTGAAACTGGTTCAGCAAACGCATTTCCATGTGTCAGTGTAGGTCTGCATAATCTAGACTCTTGTAGATCTACATTGAACATAGATGTTGCATTTGAGAAGTGCACACCAGGAAGAATGGGGGGAAATGTTTCAGAGCTGTTTCTTTGCTCACTGTTTGAAAAATCTACTTCATGGTTTATTTATTTATTTACTTTTTTGTAAAATGTAAACTTATGACAAAGCCGGCTCCCTCAGGTGGAGCTGATCCTTGTAAAGGAGCAGAACGGGGTCCAGTTCACCTCCTCCACCTTAGTAGCTCCGGCCCAGACTCACCCCTCTGGGGAGGAGGAAAGAGAGACCTGGGGGAAGAAAATCGACTTCCTATTGTCTGTGATCGGATTTGCCGTGGATCTTGCGAACGTCTGGAGATTTCCCTACCTTTGCTACAAAAACGGAGGAGGTGAGGAGAAAAAGGTTAAAGGCTGCCTTTGGTGTTAAGAGATGCAGAGTTGTATTATTTATTTTGCCTAGCACAAGTCCTATGGGCTTGTTCATGATGACTGGTGTATATATATATATATATATATATATATATATATATATATATATATATATATATATATATATATAATACAAGCGTTTGCCGAGAACAAACTAGGAGGAAAAACAGCACAGCTGCTCTGCATAGATTAGCTCTAACAATCAGTGTCCCTAATTATGGCTGTTTAACATAGAGCTGTCATTATGCTTAGAGGCTGTACGTGGTGCTGTGGCTAAAAATGAAATGGTATTCTAGCCATGTTAAGGGCTGATATATACCATCTACCAAAGCCTACCTGAGACAAACATTGAGAAATACTGTTATTTGATTTTAACCAACCTGACTAAATAAGAAAAACACAAGCACTTTTTAAAAAAATGAATCAGATTTTAAGCATTTAGTCCTATACTTTGGCTATGGGACATACTGCATTTTGCAGGCATCAGTTTACTGTGAACCAAATAGACAACAAAGACATTTTCTTATAAATTAGTACGAATCATTTATTTAAGTCTCAACTATTTTGCATGTTGTCAAAATATGACATTTTTCTTTGTCATGTCTCATGATATTGATGTAATATTACCCTATTGGATGGAACCTTGTGTACATAATTTTTATGAGCTTCTCCATAAACAAATTAGTTGGATTTATTTCAGCACAATACCGCATTTCTGCAGTTGTACGTTTTTGCACAATACCTTACACCAGATCATATTAGTATTTTTAAGAGTATTTTTCTAATACTCTCTTTTTATGTCTACTAAGAAAATAGCCTAACATTAACTTAACAATGTTGTTTGTTTAAGCTTTTTGAAAGTTTAGTGAGATTCTTGTGTGCTTTATAAATTGTCAAGACACATACATTTATTATATAAGCTGCAGTTGAAAAACAAACTTTATAAACTCTTAGTATTGTGATTTATTTAGGTGCAGACAGCACTCTTTTATGCAGTGCATGGATATAATTAGATGTCTTCATTGCCATTCCATGACTGCTTCATTTATATGATAAATAAATAAATATGTTGGTTTTGTGCAGGAGCCTTCCTGGTCCCGTACCTGTTCTTTATGGTGATAGCAGGGATGCCTCTTTTCTACATGGAACTGGCTCTTGGGCAGTACAACAGAGAGGGAGCAGCAGGTGTCTGGAAGATCTGTCCCATCTTTAAAGGTAAGACGGAAACAACACCCTGCACATTTATTGATCTCTCAGGGAAAGATGTATATAAAAGATGTGTAAAAAGCCTTAAAATTGCAGTGAAAAAATTGCTGCAGTAAAAAATATATATGTATGTTCTACAATCAAATATTACCTTCAATGCAGATTTATCTAAAAACACATGGGTAGCATCTCTTTAAAATTGTTAGAAGGTGAAAATAATATTTTTTTTAAAAAAAGGACTTCTATGTTTGGTCACTCTCCTCAGAATTAAATGGTCATTGTTTTAACTTCAGATTTCAGATTAGAGTACCAAGACACCATAATGTCCTCAGCTGAACTATCATCCCCGTGTTAGTTTAATCTCTTCCAAAGTTCTCTATTCAGAACCTTGGTCTTGAAAGAAAAAATAAACACTCAATTTAAATTTCAAATCCTTTTTTCACTCTTGTTGGTGCAGGGACATTTGCACTTGGCACAATAAAAATGTTTGCAATTATGTTTGCTTTCTCTTTTTCTTCCTGCATGTCCATTTGCCTGCATTCCTGTTTGACAACCCTCCTCTTGAAATCTGCATGTTTTGCTTTCTGTGTGTCTGCCCACATGCCTGCCTGTCCACATGCCAGTCTCTTTTGTCCGCCTGTCTCCTCATTGAGCAGCGACAGGCATTATTTATCCCCCAGAACATCAGGTTCTTTTGCCACTCAGATGGAAAGCAAATGAAAATTGGGCTTTTAGACTCCTTCCATGATTGTCCAATCGGGGTGATGCTGGCTGACACGCTCTCTCTCCCTGAGTACTTTTCGACACATCGTTAAGCAAAGCGCAGTTTTAGGAGAATGCCAATTCAAACATACACTAATGGAGACGCAAACATTTGGACCCGTTTTTGTTTTTGATCCCAGTCATAGGTTGAAAAAACCCCCCAAATAATTATGATGATTTTGGTTTTGTGCTCTTCATTATCCTTTATCCTTGTTCAGTCTCTTGTAGTTGCATTCGTATTCATTTTCAGGAAGTTTTCTTTTGTAATTTGAAGAAAATGATTTCAATTTATGTTTCAGTTCTTTGCTTTGTATTCGGATGTGCTCGGCGGAGCATTTGTCGCTTCACAGTGTTCGGTTTTCTGTCTCGTGTCACTAAATGTTTCCTGCAGTGTGCACGCTTCTATCTACAGTATGTCTGACTAAGAGTGTGGGCCCCCTGTCAGAGAGCACACTGTGTATGTTGACGTTCTAATAACATGCTTCTCTCGCTGCAGGGGGATAACAGTAATTATTCAAATGCACGTACGCATGCCCATATTGACAGTAATTATTCTGATCAGCAAGCTGGTTTCCTCTTGGGATCAATGCGTTTGAAGAAAAGAAGCAAAAACCGGTGATTGAGAGATAGCCCGGCACCACGCGGTGCTAATAAGAGGGTTCGCTCTGTGGACAAATATCACATCCACGTTACAAAGATATCAATAAACTCCAGTTGTGGTCAGGCTTCTTAGCAAAGGTCAACAATTAACTGCAGCCTTAGAAGACTGGACACTGCTTAAGATTTAGGAAAAGGGCAGATGTGCTGATAATTAAGGCATAAAGCGTTTCTCTTTAAAAGTTCAGTTTTTGGTTTTTGTTGTAGACCGCAGGCATATTTTACAGATGAATATACGCTCACAGAGAGGAAAAAGTTGTTGTTTTTTTCTTTTTTGTTGCTGTGAAATCTTTTTTTCAAGCATTTGTGTAAGATATGACAAGAAAAAATAAATAAAATGTCAAAAGCTTTTAGAAAAGCAAATATGATGCTTGTTCAATTTGTTGTAGTGAATAGGTTTTGTCCTGCATCACCCAGTAACGGAAGCAGAATGTATTTTCTGCACATGGTAGAAATACCAGCTCAGAAATATGTAGATAGTCTATAAAACAGCCTGGTTTAAAATACTATGCAGGTTCAGTGGGATGACAGCTTTTTTCTCTCCCATGCTGTTAAAAGCTGTTATTTAAATATCCATCCATCACATTCAACAATAGTCCTAAAAGCAGACTTGATTTGTGAATACAATGGAGATACAAACAAAACACACACGATTCCTGTCCATTACACACAAAAAGCCTGATTTATGGGGTCCCTTGGAGATATTTGTACATCTGAAAGGTTCATTCCTCCACACATAAGTCTGGATTCTGTTCATAAACATTTTAGAGTTGGTGTGACTGAGCCTTTCTATCAATGGGTAATATGAACCCTGCTAGTAATGCCTTTCTGTAATTCTAATGCCTAATTTAGTACCTTTTTGAAAACGTTAAGTCTACTGAATATAAAAACAATTTAAAAATGTACAAAACATTTATTCATTTTGTAGAATAAATTTCAAGAAATCTTACTACTACCTGCATGTCTAAAATAAACTTCATAGGAACATTTAAGAACTTTATTCCTACTGTGAGATCTTTAAGGAGATAATAAGTTATACTGGACCAGAGTAAAGGGGCTCAATATAAAGAGCAATGTTGTGAAACTTTAACTAATCCCGAATTGGATTACATCCTGTTAGCTAGCCATGAGAGGTTGAGCAAATAAAGCCTTTCTTATGCCTTCATCTCCCAGAATGCTGTGCGGTCCTGGATTGTAATTCAGTGAATATTGCATATATTTGACTTTCTATCAGATGTATTATCTATTGATATTGATCATGCGTTTGCTGAAATATATTTTTAAAATTATATTAATCTGTTGCCTAATCATACTCTACATAATGAGTGTAATGTCTATCATTCTGTCCCCTCCAGGTGTTGGCTTCACAGTGATTCTCATTTCCCTTTATGTTGGTTTCTACTATAATGTCATCATCTCCTGGGCGCTGTTTTACCTCTTCTCCTCATTCACCCGTGAGCTGCCATGGGTCCACTGCAACAACACCTGGAACAGCCCAAACTGCTCAGACTGGGCCGACAACAGCTCCGTTGGTGACATTTATAAAGCCACGCCTGCTCAGGAGTACTTTGAGTAAGTTTAGTTGACCCGTGGGTCTAATTTGTTGGATTCAAACATATGTTCCCTCCCTTAAACCTAAGTAAACTTTAGAATTTATGGACAGTCAGTATCTGCAATGGATTGGCGACCCTGTCCAGGGTGTCCGCCTCTTGTCCATTGGCCGCTGGAGATAGTCACCAGCAACCCTGGCAACCTCATAAGGATAAGCATGTTGGAAAATGGATGGACGATAGTTCATCAGGAAATGTACTATTTCCTGAAGTTTTAGTTAGCTGATATTACCTCCTTCATTATAAAGCTAAGCAAGTGTCCTTTGTTTCAGCTTGTTGGATAATGGAATGGATGGATGACAGTCAGTATAACCAGAGGACAGCGTCACATATGATATCCTAAAGTTTTATTTAGCGGATATTACCTCCTTCATTATAAAGCTGAGCAGGTGTCCTCTGTTTCAGCTTGCAGGGGGTCGTTCTGTTGTGACAGGCAAAGCTCTTCATCCCTGATAGCTGTGTGTGAAGTGGCAGTGTGCTATTTTCACTGAGCCACCTGCAAACAATTTGACCACAGCAGCTCAAAAAATGGTATTGGTCTCTCTTTTAACGCTTGTGTTGATTGAAGACTTAAACCAAAGTTTAAAAAATACTACCTCAAAATGCATACTTTTGGGTGATATGTGTAATACAGCAATCTACAATCAAGTGTGAATGTACACCATAAAATCTGTTAACTTTATGAGTAATCCATTGATGTTTCAGCATGCATTATTTATGAAATGCCTGATTTTTCTTTTTTTTTTTTAACAACTGGTCAATCCATGCCTTCTGCACAAATATCCTTTAGTCTTATGTGATCTATTGTTCAGCAATGAACCTCACTTAGTGAGCCATCAAATCCAGACATTGGTTTATTTAGATATTGGTATTCTGCACCGTTGCACTGAATTTCTCTCAGCACCCGTTGTCAGAAAATAAATTCTCTTTGGAGTTCTCAACACATTCAAGAATTTACTCAAAGTCTAAATTTAATTAAACGGGACTTTGTTAGAAAACAACAGCTGGTTTTACTTGTATCTTGTCTAAGCCTCATTTAGTCTCCAAAGTAGTCAAATATTGTATTGGTTGGTGGATGGTGATAATTTCCAGTTCTTTGATTGCTGCTTAACATTTTAGTTAAAAAATAATAATAATAAGAATGTTATATGTTGGGTAGCAGCCTTTCACATTTGTCATCTTAGCAGAAGAAACTTCTTCGATTTAGAGGCATTCTAGGATTTCTGCATTTGGCAAAACCAGTGTGAACTAGTTTCAAGACATGATATTCAGCTGGTGACTGTGGGAGTGCTCGTGTTCCTAAACTGGATCTTCCGTTTCCTAGACGAGCGGTCCTCCATATTCAAGATAGTAATGGTATTGGTGACCTTGGACGTCCACGCTGGCAGTTGACTTCCTGTTTGGCCGTTGTGATTATTCTGCTCTACTTTAGTCTCTGGAAGGGAGTCAAGACCTCAGGCAAGGTACGACATGGTAAAACAAAACAAACACGGAAATGTTCCCAACCATCTCGAGTCTAGAGTTCATAAAATTGTGAAGCTAAGGACCTAAAAGCTTTATTACTCTTGTGTGCCAGCTTTTATTTGCTCTGTCTGTAAAGGTTTGGGTTATCCGCAAGTGATGAGCATGTATGTCATGTGACTCTTTAAGGTTGTGTGGATCACAGCCACCATGCCCTATGTGGTCCTGACTGTGCTGCTGCTCCGTGGAGTAACTCTGCCTGGAGCCATCGATGGCATTAAAGCATACCTCTCTGTCGACTTCCTGAGACTCTGCGATGCCAAGGTGAGTCCAGACAGATCAGCAGACGGACACAAGAGAGATTAGAAGGGGAAGCTGCGTGGTGAGGATAGTGGTGGCTGAGAGCTCCACTGAAGGAACGCTTTGACATTTTCATGTTTTGTCTGTTTATTTTTTTTCTCTAGCACAAACCTACGACTTAACAAAAAGTCTGAAATCTGAGAAAGTATTACATGTTCTATAAACACCAGCTTGAACTTTCTAAGACAGAGTGCCAACTCACTCTTGGTACAGATGGGTGAAACACTTGAAAGCTATTTAAGCTATTTTGCACAAACGATCACAGAAGATCTTAGAAAAGTCAAACCTTTTTTGTGAGAATTTATTGGGGTGGAGATCAGGTCGATAAAGTCCTAATTGGCACATGTAAAAGTTTTATACTTTTTATTCTTTATGTTGGTCAGAGTGTCTAGAAACATCTAATTAGTAGTTATTGCCAGTAATATTAAAAAATCCCAGCCTAATCACAAACATGTGGACTTTGTAAACCTTTACTGGGATTGTAACAGTAACCATGCACTTTGAGTGAAAGATAACGTTTTTCGTACTAGCGGTGAAAGGCATCTTCACCACTTGGTATGGTGAAGAATCTGTGATACTGTGGGCCGGCATTTCGCAAAATGCTCTTTTAATCTTTGTTAGAGTCAGTGGCATCAGGAATGATGACCTCTGCTAGACGAGTAAAAATTGGTGGTGTACGGTCATCTGGATCCCCATACATACATACTATTGTAAAGAAAGAAACAGTGTAAGGAGAAATAGTCTAAGGTCAATCTTTCCTCATGCTTAATGCCCAAAAAGCCACAGGCAGCATTAGAATGAACAAAGTACTGGCAGCAGTGGTACATATAATTGCATTACCAGTGACTTGAATCAAAGTGTTTATTTATTTACATGGAATCCCCCTCCCACTTAAAAATGAGCTTAAGGATTGATATTTCTCATTTTATTAGTGTGAGATTTTGTTAAAAATTCACTTATTTTATGACTTTTTACACAACTTTATCAGAGGTTGATTAGTTGTCTTATGCACTTCATTATAGAAACCAGGCCTACAGACTAATGTAGCTGTTTGAAATTACTTAAAGTGAAAGATGATGTTCAGTGGTAACAGATGCAAGACACAGAGTATTTTACAACAATCAGACAATAATTCTAACTCTATATTAGTGTTGGTACATATATTGTTTTACAATGACAAACTTTGTGTCACATTCATGTTTGTCCTTCCCTGCTGTGAACCAATCTGAGAATTAAACTAAGCCTTATATTGACTCACACAGGCAACCAATGAATGCCTTAACAGCATTACTAAATTTGTATTATTTTCACTTTAAAGAACTGGCTATTCACTAAATTTAAGTGTCATAGAGCTTAAAAAGCAAACATGCAAGACCAAGATTGAGGAACCTTGATGGAGAGACATCGAGAAATTTATGGGAGCAATTGGCGAATTAGATTAAATAGATGCATGGAGCAGCAATTTGCAAAATTACCCCCTGTATTCACATGTGTCTTTCATCTACTGCTGTTGAATGAGTTTCCTGCAATTATCTCAAATAATGGCTTTTTTCCTCTCCTGCACCTTTTGTTTGCCGCTTCATACGAGTGTGCTTGTTCTTTCGCTCCCCAGGTCTGGATTGAGGCTGCAACACAGATCTGTTTCTCACTGGGTGTGGGGTTTGGTGTGCTAATTGCATTTTCTAGCTACAACAAATTCAGCAACAACTGTTACAGGTACACACACACGCACACACACACACACACACACACACACACACACACACACACACACACACACGCACGCATGCAGTGATAGGCAGGTGGGGGTTCATCAAGGCAGACAGGGGTGGAGAACTTGCCATGCGGTTCAAGCATGCTTGCTGCACAAGTAGGTAAAATAGAATCTCCTTTGAAGCTACAAAAAAGGAATGTTTGACAAGAAACCATGCGGATTAAAATTTAACAAGACAAAGTATTCAATTCTTGGAAAATCCGAAAGCAACCAGAAGAAACGCTTTCATGTCCGCTTTTACTTTTTTATTGTTTATGATAGCTGACAGACAACACAGTCCAGATTTAGTATTTGATTGCACCAAAGAGCTAAAGATACAGCAAATTAGACATGAATTTTATTCAGAATAATTTTCGAGACTCTTTCTATTAATTTATGTTCTCTTCTTACCTTTCTCTAGACTTTACAAAAACGACAAAATGGTAGCTTGTCATCTACCAACTTAACAGAATGACTAGAAAAACAGGGAATCTTCTTTTTCTGAATCATTTCTTCAGTTTCATTTTTTCAAGGCATACGCAAAAGGAAATTCTCTGGACCCACCACTGGCATTTTCTTTAATAGATATGATCAGTTTGGTTGGATGTCACTACGCTCTGGCTAAAAAAACAGCTTTTTTACAGTCATCCTGTCATTTTCTGTCTTGTTTCATCCAGGGATGCTATCATAACCAGCTCCATCAACTCTTTGACAAGTTTCTTCTCTGGATTCGTTGTCTTCTCCTTTCTTGGGTACATGTCCCACAAACACAACGTGGCTCTAGATAAAGTCGCTAGAGATGGTATGTTATTTTAATGACCTTAACCTTTTAGTTCAATATGCTAATACGATTAGAACACAGAGTCTTTCTTATGATTTTACCGTTTCCAAAAGTGCATGATCTGTTTAATTTTTTTGGTTATTGTTACTGAATCATGTTTGACTTGGACATGTTGTCCTGCTGAAATAGGCCACTGTCACGAAGGCATATTATTTCCATCTTGACTATGTTATGGCTGTGTATTCCCATATGCAAAAAAACTATGATTTATTCTTTTATCATTTTTACACCTTTCTACTAGACCAAACATTCCCCTTTCAAACTACTTGAGATTCAATTGGCGGTTCACTACAGTCTTTCCCTTGTGCTTTTGAAATAAATTGGTCACCATGTAAAACTGAATATCTTCAAAAAGCTGAACTTTTGGTTATGCTGTGGTCCACTTGCCTGGTCATCACTTTTTGCCTCTTGTCAAACTACATCAAATCTTCATGGTTGTCCTTTTTCAACTGTGAATATATATATATATTTTTTTTTTTTCACTTGTTGCCTATACGTGTGCAATACATAATCGTTGGTCTTAATGGTCATAATGCTTTAATATTATGCCCTATCATTGTATGTGATGTTCTTATGTTCATTTTTTTTTTATTTTTCTCTCCATCAGGTGCTGGTTTAGTGTTTGTAATTTACCCAGAAGCCATTGCAACATTACCTGGGTCATCAGTGTGGGCGGTGATTTTTTTCATTATGCTGCTGACACTTGGTCTTGACAGTGCAGTGAGTATGCATCCATACACACTCACGCACAGACACACATTCACATCTCTTATTTCCCTTCCTCATTTGGGACTAGCACTGTTGATGATTCACTGTGACATTACATTGTCAACATTGGTCATAATTCATTTGCATATTGGTTGAAGATTTGACAATAAGAATTTGCACCCGATTTCAATTTTTATTTTTTTTTGTAAAGCTTTGACATAATAACGTCTCTTGAAAAATCTTATTATATAAAGATAAAAAATTTTTAAAATATATATTTATATTCTTGTTTTTTCTTGCCATAAGCAGAAGCAAAGTCACGTTGTGTTTGTCTAACAAGTTGTAATAAAACCTCTTATTTATTTATTTTTTTATTAGTGCCATTAGACTAGAAAACACAAGTTCCACTTTAATAACTGCTTGCACATTAATTGGAAACATATGACTTTCAAAATGAGAATCAACGTTGCAGAGTGTTTTTATTTAACATGAATTTGTAATATTATAATATTACAATATTATATTCAGAATTTAGGAAACAATCAGATTTTTAAGTTTCTGTGCAACTGATCAGAGCCAATGGAGCTTAATATCACCTAAGCTAATTTCTCATTTCTAAAAATCCTCACTCTGCAAAAAAGTAAAAATGACCATTTTTGATTTTTCTAGTCTTTTTTGGCTATTAACATTCATGCAAACACCTGCTGTCTGATTCTCTCCCACTTTGTGTTTTCTTCTGATTCCTATGTAGATGGGTGGGATGGAGTCTGTGATCACTGGGCTGATAGATGAATTCAAATTCCTTCACAAACACAGAGAGCTGTTCACCCTGTTTATCGTTGTTTCAACATTTCTCATATCCCTCTTCTGTGTCACGAATGTGAGTTTCTTACCAGGAAGACTTTTTGCATGGCACACTTGTTTGCTTGGTGGTAAATATCCACCTCCGCAATGATTAAACTCTTAATTACAATCAGTGTCCTTCCAAGAAACAGCTATTTGCAAATACAGTTATAATACAGCTATTTACAGTTACTTGTAAAAAAAGAAAAAGAAATAGGTTTCACAATGCCAAATAAAACCTACGTGGATTTAATTGTGTTTTCTTTTTCCTCTTTCAGGGAGGGATGTATGTGTTTACCCTGCTGGATCACTTTGCGGCCGGAACATCGATTCTCTTTGGAGTGCTTATTGAAGCCATCGGCATCGCCTGGTTCTACGGTGAGAAAGATGAGCTAAAGTAACAAGGAGAGACGCCACTCGATTCATTTTTTTTTCATGGCCAGCAAAGCTGATGCTTTATTAAAGGTCTGAAGAGAAATTGCTTGGTCTGGGTGTTGTGTGCCCCAATACAACATGCCTTTTATTAGATATAAAACAGCTTCAGGTAGAAGGTTATAAGCATCGGCCTCTTCAGTTCTGTCCCCATGCTGTGCATATTGTTGGGAAACTGTTTGTGTGGTGCTTATGAAATGAACAGATGGAGAGAGAGAGTCTGACCTGTGACTGTGTTACCTCTCAGCTCACACAAGGTGGTGAGTCAACAAACAATGAAAATCATTGCTCAGGAACAGGCTCTTCCTTTTTCTATCACCTGCCATAGTTGCCTTAGTCATTGCGGCTGTGGCTGAAATTTGTCTAGTCACTTATTAGACAAAGATTTTTGCGGCATTTCATTCGAGTCTTGTCAACAACATTTTGAAGAAAATATTCCTCCAAAAATTCTGACTTAAAATTAATGACATCTTTATTCTGGTCGATGCTGTGGCACCGTTGTTAGCTCAGCTGCATTATACAAGTTTGTTGTTCCAATAATTTGGAATCCAGGGTATTTTTTTTGTTGTGACATTTGCATGTTATTCCTTTGCTTTTATGGGTTCTACCAGCAGACACAGATTTTCCACTCATTCTAAAAATATTTTTTCTTACTGCAACTTCTCTCTTTAAATTGCCTTGGGTGGATGGAAATTAGATTAAATTTTGTCTGTGCATTTTGTTTCTTTCAATAATATGGTCCAGTGGCAGTATGGTTTGGATTTATAGAGTTCATGGTACTGTGGTACGTACACTCACATTGTATATCAAATATATATATGAACAACCAGAAAGTATTGCAACAAATGTGAGCTGATAAGATAAAGATCTGGCAGAACTACTGACGTGACCTGACTTTCCTCCCTGGTGGCTTCTAACCTAGAAAGTGGAGAGGTGAATAAAGACCTGAGTAGTACCAAGGCCCTAGGCAAAGGGGGTCAGCATATTACCCCAGTTTGCTGGATCTTGACCTTGGCAAGCCCAATAAATCATGCCCGAGGCCTCAATGGGCTTTTGCTGGTCTTTTTTTTTATATCTTTATAACTACTGACAGAAACCCTTGACCCTCTGGCTACTGTGGTCTTTCATTCTGCTATCCACTACTTCAGAACTATTTGTTGAACTGAATACCTGGTCGTCAGACTGGATATATTGTTCTACACTGAGGAATGTTAGGCAACACAGAGAAAAACAAATTAATTAAAACATAAAAAGTAATGAGTGAAGGGAATTTGTCTGCCTTTGCACAGTTACTTTATGCATTGCTCAGTTAATGTTCTCCTATAACTCTTATGCCAGATGTAGCACTGGAAATTTTCATACATTTTTTGCACTATTCTCCCTAATGGAAAACCCATCGATCCAAAAAAAAAAAAAAAGCCACCATCTCATGTTTACAAAGATTATCATGTCTATAAATTTACATGCTGATTTGGGAAACCACCTTGACATGGAGCAGCACCATTGATGATTTTGAGGTTATTGAGTGAACTTAAATCAGCACATTTGTGTGTTTTGTTTTGTTCTGTTATGTGGAAAATGCTATTCTACTCCTGCATAAATTTGTTCCTTCCACCTCGTTTAACCCGCAGCCCTGTCTCATTCCAAGTTCCACCCAAAGGTTTGCATCTTTGTGTGTTTTAGGAGTGGATCGTTTCAGCGATGACATTAAGGAGATGATTGGTCACAGACCAGGAAGGTACTGGAGACTGTGCTGGAAGTTTGTTAGCCCTTGCTTCCTCTTGGTGAGTCCTAGACCACCTTAGACTTGTGATTTATAACATAAACATGGATGAAGTTTACCTCAAATTCTACTGGCTTGTATGAAGACATGCATACAAACTTGTGTTTCTGTTTTTGACCACCAATGGTAATTAGGCCTTTGGTAAATTTTGTTTTTGTAAAGATTCGCCAACGTCTGGATTTTGTGTTTACACTTTTCTCCTCTTATAGTTTATGGTCGTGGTTAGCTTCGCCACGTTCAACCCTCCAAATTACGGCTCCTACATGTTTCCTCAATGGGCAAATCTGCTAGGGTGGTGCCTGGCCATGTCTTCAATGACCATGGTTCCACTGTATGCCATCTACAAACTCTGCACACTCCCAGGAAGGTTTTGTGATGTAAGTCTCCATAATCAACCTTATACAAAGCAATCAATCAAATATATACATATATATATATATAATATATATATATATATATATATATATATATATATATATATATATATATATCTTTTGCTTGCTTTGGTACTGTGATACGTTTTTGTTTGTGAGGCTTACTGGCTTAAGAACAGGTACTAATCAGTCTTCCCTAACAGCGCCTTGCTTATGCCATCACCCCAGAGACAGAGCATCATCTCGTAGACAACGGAGAGGTTCGGCAGTTCACTGTGAGTGTAACCTTGATCCTACTTATTTTTTTTAGCATGTAGTTAGATCTCTAAAATGTATCTTTTGTACTTCTCTGATCATAAGCTAGTTTGCTGTTAAATTTCTGTCACAATTGTAGAGTGTTTCATTTTTTTCCCTCCCCACAGCTGCATCACTGGTTGGTCGTTTGAGAGCTGCAGAAAGAAAAATGGAAGGAGTGAAAGAGAAAGAATGTCAGAGTGGATGCTGGATGCATGCAAAAATTAGAAGCCTAAAGAGCTAAAGAGTGAAGACAGCCATGTAAACTGATCACAGGGATTAGGATGCAGAGCTTAAAAGTGCCAAGAAAAAATAAAAAAAAGAGAAGTACAAAAAAATCCACATAAATTGTAGTGTTGTTACATTTTAATAGTGGATGTGTAAACTGTGCATTGGCCCCTATCTACTGTTTCTCCACAAGCTCATGAATGGGATTCAGTAAAATAGTTCATTTGATGTTCAGCCTGCTATTTCTGTAAAATGCAAAAAGCCCATGAATGAATAGCATGGAAGTCTTAGCCTGCTGGATATTAGTGTGATGAATCCTCCCCGTGTTTTATAACGGTAGAAAATTGTTACTTCTGGTGAATGAACACAAGAAGATATTGTGAACATTATATGACATGTTTAGTGGCACAATTTAGGACACAATATTTTAAAATTGATAATGTTGTAGAGGTGCTACACAAAGCATTAATTCTCTCAAAACAAAGTGCATTTTATTCTTGATTATTCCCCTTCCTGGTTGAGATTTAGGACTAAAGTCATTGATCTGAAGAATTCCAACTTATTCTATGTTCCTATCAGGACTATGTATTTATTAATTGTAATTTATAGACTGTTATGATTGCTACAGCCTTGCAGAATTTAACTTGCTTACATCAGACTCGCTTACATTCATACAGTGCTTTATTTGTTTCAAACACTTAATTTCAAACATTTTCAGTCAATATTGTTTTAGGTGATGCAAAACCCGAATTATGCTACAGCAACTGCTATTTTTTTCTTATTTTTTTTGTTTTTTAAAACATTATTTTAAAATATACAGATGGACATATTGAAAATGTTATAAAAGGAAGCCCAAAGCCCCCAAAAGGTCACTTTTAATGACATCCAAATAATTTTTATTTGCCTGACAATGAAGTTAGCATTTTCTTTGAAATGTAAAGAGACACTCATACAGTATCCATACTGTACGAGGCTTCGCTATAGGTTCTTCTTCCTCTTTTTCACAACAGGGTGTGTCTTTACATCTGGTTGTTTCAGAATTGAAAAGCTTTTCATTGCATCAGTTGCAACACAGTAACATACAAATAGGTAACTCAGACCTATTTGCTCAGTTAAATGCAGGTGGTGACTTATTTTTTGGATGGGGGGAGACGAATAAGTGTTCATCATCATCATCACTGTTTATTACAAAATGTTTCCATTGCTTGCATCTCTGAAAGTGAAGAACTGAACCTGAAGTCACATCTGGTCAAACGTCATACTCAAAAGTTTTAAGATAAAGCCAAAATCAAAAAAAGTGTATCAATGAGATTTTTTTGAGTTTTTCAGAATCTCTTTTCTGTTTTGTTCTCATTTGTTTGTTAATAAGTCACCGGACAACCAACATTTGACATCCATGTAGTGACCATTGAGGTTGATTACAACAATGTCAGCGAAAAAGATATTTATAGCTGTATGTCATCAGCATAACAGTGGTAAGATATGAGTGCTGTCTAAGGACTGATCCTTGCAGAAAAAACAATAAGCAATGCCAACTCTACCATCTCAAAAATGACCATCCAAACAGAAAACTAGTAAGATAATTAGATCCTTACCAGAGATGTTGCCTCGCTCACCAAAGTGGCCACACCCACGTTGATCTTTTGAGGGCTCTCTACTCACAGATGATTAATCCTTGATCAACCAAAGAACAGATATTGCTTCCTTAAATGAGACTATTTTTTACTAAGAGATTTTCCTCGAAGAGTCAACTGTTACCAAATCGCTGCCACTAAATTTGTGTTTGTCCTCTGAGGGCGTTATGTGAAAGTTTTGACGGTCACGTTTCCTTTGAAAGGCATTTAGCTTTAATTTTACAGTTTACATGAGGCTACTCTGTATTCTAAGACTGTTTTCAAAAGTGTTTTTTTAATGAAACTGCAAATTATCACTGTATCATATAATAAATAAAACTGTTCTAAAGAAATATATGTTTAAGCAAAGTAAATGTAAAGCTTAGGGACTTGCACTGTGTTATGAGAAAGTGACAAAGAAGGCGAATATACATATATATATACATATTCAGAAAATAGATATTAAAGAGAAATATATGAAAATCCGTATTTGTTTTTCTTTTTGAGTTATTTTGAGTTACATTAGAAACCCTTCCCCAATAGGTGAGCAATCATTTGTTTTTCCCCATTTACGGTACATGTAACACACTGAAGGGTTATTTTTGTCCCAAGTTGTATGCATGTGCTGCTGTACTGTGATGTTTCTGATTGTATAATTTTGTTTTGTACTGTCAAAATTGAAGTATAACAATAAAATTGTTACTTTAAAACATAACGTTGATGCCTTCACTTGATTGTTTGAATAAAATATGTAGTCTTTGTGACCTATGTATGTCACATACTAGTGGCTTCCTAAAAGTTTATAAAGATGCTCATGTAAACAACTAAAGCTAAATGATTAATAATGAACTGTAGAGTCTGATTGCAGTGAAATAATTCATTGCACCAGCTTTTAACATATAATGTTAAAAGCTGGCATTATATTATGTTTTTGGATAATTGATTCATGCTGAAACTGTCTCTAGCTCTCTGAATTGAAACATTGATCTGTCTGTTTCAAACATGTTTTTTTGTTGTTGTTGTTTTGGTCTGACAGTCTTCAGTTGGATAAAAAGCAAATGTCAATCAATTACCATTTAAATTTTATCTAAGCCTGACCAAGAGTCTTCAGTCTCCATTAGAATGGTATGAAGCACACACTCAAAATTCTTAGCCAGGAATGGATTCCTAGCAGATAATATTTAGGATGATTACTGTCTGCAATAGATTGACAAGATTAAATTTCTGCTGATGATCATCAAGCCACAGTAAATATGTGTACAAGCCTTGCATCAAATTAGCAAACACAAAGCAAATATGTATATACTGTATATAATATGACATTTTTGCTCAGATTACAAACTCATTTCTTCTGAAAGTAGCTTGTAATCTATAAGCATGTCTGGTTATCAGCAAAATCAAAACCCTCTGCTACAATTTACAACAAGCAGACAGACGTACACAGTCTCTCTAAAAATATACTGGTACTTTTCTCAGTAAAAATGATTTTGATCAAATATTTACATTCATGTCATCACTCCCTGTCGCCTTCGTCTTCCACTGCAATGATTCACTGTGCCTTGTTTGTTTCTAGTTTCAGCTCTCGAAGAGTGCAACCTGCACAATCTGTTGAAAGTAGGTTTGGTTTTAGTCAACAGAGTAACATCTGCTATACTATAATACACTTTCTGTATGATGTAAGAGGATGTGCTCAGTAGGACGTGTGTGACTCGACCTTGGCTCAGTTTGTTGACAATGTTAAAACACAGTGAGAATTGCAAAGTGAGTTGCTGTGAGAATTTTCCAAATGTTGTCAGCCCAGAGCAATTGCAAGGCAATTTAGTCCCATCCAAGGATATGGTTTAAAAGGTGCCATTATCGCACCCAATAAACAAAACGATTATATGTAATTTCATGTCTTGCCACTGATGTTGAAACTGAAAATATACACGCAAGGAGTGGCAGGAGGAAACGCAACTTTGTTTGCGGTTGCTGCGTACTTAGGTTATTCTTTGTGTCTTGAGATTGTGTCAAATAGGACAGACGCTTTCAGCAACCAGTAAATTGGGGCACATTGTTACCAAATAAATATTAGCAATTATACATACCAGGATTTTGGAACTGCTATTGCTAAAATCTAGTCATTTGCACTGAACTGTATATGGTTTTTTGATTTGAATTGAGAGAGCAGTGATCAATTAATGCATTAATTTACTTATTCGTTTGTTTTAGTGCTTCACAAAACACACTTATAAAGTGGTAAAATGAGACCTCAAACATAGCTTCCTTATGCTTACTTTATCTTCTACTTGGTGTACACCTCCCTCTACTGGTCAAATAGATATTACTTTGTTCAAAGTCAGAACTTTGAATATATTATGCCTTTAAACACTTTGGAAATGTCCAGTTTCTCATCTCACGGCTTAATAAGCATATAATTGACTCATTCATTTACCTGTGGATGGATAAGGCACATCTTAAACGATGTGTGTGCTTGAGTGACATCAATCAAAGTAAAACCACAAAAAGAATGTGGACTTTCTTTGGTCGTTCCCACAGAAAATGTCTGAGTAGAGCTGATAAGATGCTTGCAAACAAAGACACATACAAACCTAAATCAGCTACATTATTTCTCTCAGGATGAGTGGGACAAAATTCCAGCGAGCTACCGAGAGGAGAAAAACATACTCATAAAATCTGATAAAAGGCATATTGCTTTACACGCCATTGTCCCAAATACTAAGGAAAGGTATGTAGCTTTTTGACTATTTGCTTTAAAATGGTTCTGTGATATCTTAATTTTTGTGAGTGCTTCATCCCCTTGAGAGATTTTTTTTTCAGTCAGGTAAATCTCTTTATCTATTTGTCCAAAAGAAAAAAAAAATCTGCCTAATAATGATGCAGGCATTGATATAGCATGTTGACCTCCTTAGGCCTCACCTTCCCTCATTACACAGATACACAATATGTGCTTAAACACATTAAGCATTCAAGTTTATCCAGCTTGGTGTTAGAAAATAATATGCCCAAGAATAATGATGTAGTTAAAATACCCACTTGCCTAATAATTATGCACACGGTATACCTGCGACTTTCACTAGATGTAGCATGCATGGCAGTCATATTGCACTTGGTGACCTCCGACTTTCGCAGTCAGATTTCTGACTGCAGAGGTCGCTTTGTTGCTTTTCTGGCTCAGGGTCACAGAAGATCTGACTTCAGAGTGCAAATTCAGTGCACCATAACAATTCTTCATATTATCTCATTATGTGCATTTCATCGGGTCAATTCTAGGAAGCTGAAAAACTAATCCTGATAACTCACTCTGTTGTGTTAAAATGAACCTGGAGACGGATTGATATGTAACTTTCAAACTGTTATTTATTTATTTTTTCTCAATACAGCAGTTTTTAGGTCACATAGGGTTGTGTGACTACTATCCAAGCAAAAATATCAATGTGAGACCTTTGGAAGAAACCGATAACCAAGGCACTTAATGTTCCTTATACATTTTGCTGACTTTTGCAGGCCTCCATATTCCTTTTGACAGTGAGAAGCCAAAGGACACAGTGTTCTTCCTGTTGTTGCGCAGCACAATTAAAGTTCACAAAACAAACATGTTTTTTGTCCCACTTTCAGGATGTCACTGGGAACCCTCTGCTTTCAGGTCCCCTGGTGTCCAATTATCTTCTCGCATGGCTGCAAGGGACATACTCAGGTCTTGCACATCCGCTTGCATCGTTGTCCCAGATCATCTCTCTTACCCCACCGACTGCGCCTTATATTATTTACAGGAGCCCATTGTCACCAACGTTGAATAGTTGAGTCTATTGCCCATTGGTTCATAATTGGCCACTTGATGATAAAAAAGTCCCATCCAACCTGTGACAGAACAACGTGTTCCCGAAGACATGTCCCAAAAGATGCGCTCCCAAGGCACCTGGGTCACAGAGCAGAGGAAGCTGCAGCAGGACACCGGCTGTACAACCACCTGTTAGCGCAGCACGGAGAATCAGTCATCTTGCAGTGTACAAGAAGCCGTGAAATTTGTGGATTTTTGTTGATATTTTCAACTTTGAAGCAGTATTTCAAACACTTGACGTTACTTTTTTTTTAAAAAAAAGACGTAAACTCTCCCTGACTGACACTTCAAAGCGCGGTTTGGATACCCGCGCGCTGCGTTTTCCTGCTCGACCGCTCACCTCCACCAAACCGTAAAGATTTGGCAAGGATGGATCAGCTCTGATTACGTTGTCATGGCGCACAGACGTGCGATTCGCAGCGGGGAGCAGCTTGTTACGACTCTATCTTAAACGGGTTTTCCTTCTCAGTCGCGCTTTTGTTGTCGTCGTTTTGTTTCCCCAGCGCAGACATGGGCTCGGAGAAGCCAAACTTTCTCTCGCAGCCCGTGGTGAAGAACGTCTTCATGTTCCGGAACGGAGACCCTTACTACGAGGCGAGACGGATAGTTATCAACGAGAAGAGAGTGAGTAACTTCGAGACGCTGCTGCGAGAGGTCACCGGCGGGATACAGGCTCCGTTCGGGGCGGTGAGGACCATCTACACGCCGAGAGGGGGGCACAAGGTGGACAGCATGGAGAGCCTGCAGAGCGGGGAGCAGTACGTCGCTGCGGGGAAAGAGAAATTCAAAAAGCTCGAGTAAGAAAGATCCAAAGAATCAAATGTCTCGTGCGTGTTTGTAGGGGGAAAACCCGGTGTGACGTAAACGCTGCGCTGCGAAGGGCGCGCGCTCTAAATTACAGCTAAATATCAGCACGTGAGATTCTTGATTATAATAACTGGGTTTCACAGTCGTTGTAGGGATAAGCGACAATGCATCCGTGACAGACGCTCAGCATTCAGACCTGCTGAGTGAATCCGGGGATTAACATTTACTGTGACTCAACAGTTTTGTTGAGTGCTGAGTCACAGCTTGATGAGATCAGGCCTGAAGAGAAGCATTGGCCTAAAAATAAGTGGACTTATGGATAAGATAATTAGATCCGCAAATTCAAGTAGCCTGTAGAATTTAATGTGGAAGCATAAGGAGTTATGTGAATAGACACCAGCACTGACTATATGCAGGGCATTCTAGATGTACTTTCTTTTTGTATTATTGCAATCTGTTCCTTGCAAACATTTGCTCATGTTTGTTAATGTTGTTCTCCAAACACATACAAACCTAGAGCACAGGACAAAATGAACAAAAGAGAGCAACTCCATAAAAACAAGAGCATTTTTTTACCTGATGTCTGAATTCATGGTTTAAATCACAGGCTTTAATTCATCATGAGCACTACAGGATATTAAATTATATTGTCAGAGTTGTAAGTTAAATGTTGGTTAAGTTGTGAACAGATTTATTCCTTTAATGCTCAGAGATTTATTGTGATTTTTAAAGATAACTTTAACTGGTGACAAAGTTGTTAGGACTGGTGCCTTACACTAAGAAGGTCTTGGGTGTGATTCCTGTCACACGGGCCTTAATGTATGGATCTTTTAATGCATTCATGCATGGATATATGTTTTATTTAATTCCATTAGCTTTTTATCTCTCCAATCATCTTGTATGATGTTAAAAGTTACCACAACTTTTTTAATGTATATTTTTAATTAACTGAATGGTTGCAAATGTATCAGAGCCCCATAAACAGAGTGACTTACTCTTGGCACAGCCAAGCGCAGAATATGCTTGGTGCTGTGTATTTTTCTATACTATTTATTTTATACTTTAAGATTTGGGTATTCTCTGCTGCAGAACTACACTCTGGCTGACATTGTGTAATGCCATTGCTGTTTTGTTATTTAGGGCAACTAAGATATGTGTACATAAAATCGCATTGTGAGACAGAACTACAATGCAAAAATGCAAACAAACAGACATTTGACGTGGACCGCTGCATTTGAGCGTCTTTTAGGAGGAATCGTATTAAATCTTCAGTGGTCCAGGGGTATATACTCAATTTGCGTCAATAGACAAACAATGTCCAAGGTATTTAACCAAATTGTGCACTTCCAAAACTATATGAAACCGATAAAAGACAAAAAAATGCTGCCTTGCAATTATTCCTCTTTTATAATCTGAATTTAATTTCTTCCTGTTGTCCTGTTGTTATTGTCAAACTATAAGCTGAATATTGTGCATTTACTCATAAAGGCCATCTCTGCATAGATAGAAACAATATGTAGATCTCCTGCTGTTAGCTGTTACATGAAGTACCAACAGATGCATACCGACTGTAAATATTCTTACCACAAATATATGTTTGCTGTCCTTATACCGTTGACAAGTTATAGATGCAAGACCTGGGAAGATATGATAGCTATGACATCTCTCACTCCATGTTGAAGTTTTCAGTAATGTCTAATGACCCACTGGGTATTTGTGATATACATTCACTAATTCATCACAATAGAGGTGTACAATTAGCTCAACTTCACTTGTCTTCCAAGTTATCTAGATATCGGGACCCGAAAGAAGAGGATGATGCAGACACTGCCAGCTCAGGTAAGGCAGCAGTTTCTAATGTTCTGTCCTCGATTAATAGCGAAGGGAAACTCCTGCCAGCTGAATTAAAACAGCGTACCTCTACTGCAGGGTTAGAACCTCCTCAACCATCAATGAATTATGTTTTCATTTGACCTTGTTTGCATTTTAACACGCTGCAAGAACAATTACTTCAAAAGGCCCTTCACCGACTGAGTGATCAAAAATGCCGCAGCCTCACTGGAGGTTCCCGTGATACAGTAACCTAGTTTTACAGCATGTGCATCTCAATGTTATTGTTTACTTTACTGTAGGTGTGAGGCACCAATCATCTCCTCATGTTTCTAGCAGTAAGTAAACAGATCTGGTCATAAGACACTGTTCAGCTTCTGCAGTGGTGGAGCTGCATATCTAGACCTTTCAAGGGTAAAAAAAAATTCTGTGCTTCTAAAGAAACAATTTCTGTTACTCGTGTTTTAAACATTGAAGTCTATGATTAAATACGCAGAGAGTTTCTAAGTATTTGATGAAGATATTTTAGACAAGGTGTGATGTAAAGCATTCCTCCCTCTGTTGTTCATGAAGAAACACTTTGCTGTTGTCTCAGTAGCCATGCATTATTGATTTATGTATCATAATCATCCCTCTTTTAATGCATCTTTAATCACCTGCTATAAAGTCACAGCCTAAGCTGGAGCAGCTAAAAGTCACGCTGCTTTCAAGTTCATGTATTTTAATAGTTCACCTGATGTACCCTCTATTCAAATAGCAGAGACCTTGGAAAAAGTTTCTAAAATGACTTTTATTCAGCAAAGAACATGCAGTTTATGTCACACCAAACCCATACCTTCATATTAGCTTCTGTTGTCTTCAAACTAACTGCAGTCCAACACCATTTTACTCAGATTAATCTCTATTTTATGTTTGTTTATATATATATATATATATATAACTATACATATATATATATAATATATATATATATATATATATATATATATATATATATATATATAATATATATATATATCTGGCAAATGATTTGCCAGTAGGCATAGCAGAGTAATAGAAACCCAACAGTGGTAGCATCGTTCCACATAAGTAAATCATTCATTAAAAGTTTCATGTCCAAAAATTGAGAAGGGTCAAGTTCAATCAGTGGCATCTCTCATTCTGTGACAAAACAGGTGTCAAACACAAGGGCATGTGTTCGAGATAAAGATTGTATTGCATTGTTTAGATACCTGAGTAAGTCAGGTTGTTTCAGAAATTGTTCAGAATAACAGCAAATCTTCATTAAAAACTTTATTGGAAAGGGACAAGAATATATGGTGTGTAGAAAACAATACGGTGCTAGGACACAATTTAAAGAAAAAAAAAGAAATAAAACCAAAGTCAAATAGATAAACCAAAAAATTGACAATATGAAGTTGAGCAAAGAGTTCCAGAAAAACTTCCATTTTAAAACGAACATGATCCTGGAGAGGTGAAAAAGCAAATGAGCCCCTTCCAGATTATAGTTCTGCAGTAAACACGCAACCCTGAATCTACCATCGCAAATCATTTTGTCACTTCATGTCACACAGGTCAGGTTGCTGATATCAAAGGCCCTGAGTGCCCACACAGCATGCGCTACGATTGAAAATAAACTTGAGAGACGTTGTTTACACCTCAGATCATTTGTAAGAGTTTACGTCGCAATCCTCCTGCCGACTTCTTAAATCCATTCAGTGCTTGAAACACGTGCGCATGTTGTGCACCATCATCAACATTTTCCTATCAGTGGCAGAATGTGGGGACATATTGCTCAGATCAGACTGACTGGAAAATCATGCGGCTCATCCATTATGCCCGCACACCGCAGACCCCAGCTCCTTCTGTCTGGGCTTGCTATCGTAGCTATCACCACCTCACACTCACTCCTCAATCCGCTGTGACTCCTCACACTTCGTAGTGCTTAAAGGCTGGTGGTTACATCACAAAGGTTGATCAGAGGTGTAATGTCGGTGGCGTGACTTCCACCCCCCATTTCATGTTGGGACCTTACAATCGATCAGGAGTCGTAGAGATCACAGAACAAAAACATTATCTGAAAAGGGCCATTGACCGACCCACAGAGACATGGTGAAACTTTTTTTATGGACTAATGAAAGCAAGCTTGTTCTGTGTGGGTCTAGAAGCCACAGGGAGTTTATCATATACACTCAAAACACTAATTTGAAACTACGGTGCACTCCAAAGCATTGTGGTTCAGGCACAATGCCTTAAGGATGTTTCTCATAGTGTCAGGCCAATTTAGTATTGTTTGAATACAGGTACTGCTCTCCTGTGCTGAATAAGCCTTTGACCTTGAAATAGGTGTTTACACATTAATTATTTTTTGTAACCACGCCGCCATTACTATAGAGGAACTATAAATAATAAGGTGCAAAACTGTAATTTGCTTATTGCAGAAAATGTTGAGGCTTTTAGATTTTATTACCATTCTGTAAAACATACTTTTTATGGACCAAAGTGGTGTACATAAAGATAAAAACTTAATAATTCTATCTAGATACTGTAAAAGCTGAGATTTTTTTTTTTTTTTTGGTATGTAAAAAAACAAGACCCTCTGGTGAAAAATGCAAGTGTGTCATTTTGTCAAAGCTGCTCTCAGGTAGCAATATAATCTATTTGGCCTCTGCATGGATTTTACCTCTGAATATGAACTACTAAGATGGCAGGTACATTACAACAAACAGGATCGTCTTACAGAACCTCGCTTTGTTTGTTGCTGGCCAGAACTAAGTGGGTGCTGCCTGTTTCTCAAGTTCTTTTTTATTTGTGTTATTATTTGATTTGATTTTATTTTTGTTTACAGAAAAAACTAAAAGTGGTTTTTGTGGTGGTTTATTTGCATTTTTCTCCAAAATGTTTTGTCTGGAACAGTTTGTCAGCTTGGCCGTATATCTTTTTGTTTTTACTTTTTGCTCTTAACCTCGTTGCCAGGTCAGGATCCCCATCTTAGAGTCTGGGTTAAAGGTGTTGAGGGACAGAACCTGTCAGACTCACCTTGTGCAGTCTCATAGGACCTCTTATATATTTGGTGCCAAATAAATCTGAGACACATCATTTTAGTCTGTTTTTGTTTTTACTTATCAATCAATCAATCAATCAATCAATCAATCAATCCAATCAATCAATCAATCAATCAATCAAATTTTATTTGTATAGCACATTTCAGCAGCAAAGCATTTCAAAGTGCTTTACACAATTTAAAATAAAAAATAAAAATCAAAACAGAAACAGAGATTTTGAAAATGATTAGAAAAAGATAGAGACATTATTAAAAGTAAAAAGTAAAAGTAAAAACATTTTAAAACATCTCAAACCTCGACATCATACATGGATTCTCAAACCTAAGAGTTTTAGCAGAGCGACATCATACAAGGATTCTCAAACCTCAGAGTTTTTGTATCTTACAAGGATTCAAGGCATTTCAAAGTGCTTTACGCAATTTAAAATTAAAATAGAAAAAACAGAAATACACCGTGATTAATTAAAATAAAAATAAAAACATGAGGAGACAGAGAGTTTGAAAAAGACTTAAAAAGATTAAAAGTAAAAATAATTTTAATAGTTTGTCTTCTTTAGTCTTGCCATTTGGAGTTAATTTACAGTTTTTCTTCTTAAGACTATTTTCTATTTTCTTAAGTACAAAGTACAGTTCCACCTTTAATTGCAAACCTTTCCCAGTTGTGGCCTCATCTCCCTGTAGTTTTAAACAAACAAGTGTGTACATGGCAGTAAAGTCACTGGACAATACTATCCTCGTTGGATTCATTAGTTTTTAGAGTCTTTATAGGGACATTATTCTAGACCCCTGGCTATTTTTATACCAGCTCAGATGGGGTTATGCTGTCACATATGGCATAAAATGTTTTAGTATTCATACTTAAACAATTAATGGGAATATTTTTCTCTCTCTCTTCTCAGGCCAGACCACTCCCACAAAATCGAATCATTGTGTCGGCACGATTTCTAAAACCCATCAAAGAACCATGCACAATATTGTGAGTAGAGCTCTACCGCTCACTGAAATCTTTTTTTTTTGCCCTTGACATTACATCAAAGCATAGAATGTCTCTATTGCATTGTGTGTGTTCTTTTGGATAGTGTCGTAGCAAACGGCGATGTGTTGAACCCTGCAATGAGACTGCTGATCCACCAGAGGATGATGGACCAGTTTGAAAGAATACTAGAAATGATTACAGAAAAGATGGGCCTGCGAGTCCTGGGAGGTGTGCGAAGGTAAACGTAGATTGCATAAATGGACTTTCAGTCTCTCTATATTGTCTTGTGTGCATGTATGTCTATCAGCGCTGTTTCAGTATGCGCAAGCGACATTTCGTTTGCATATACTGAAAACTTAAAAAAAACAAAAAGGGGTTGTCCTCCATTTTTGCTCCGTAGTCTCTACACCTATGAAGGCCATCAGGTGGCTGATGGGAGCAAGCTGGAGTGCGGGCAGCTTTACGTGGCTGTGGGCAGAGAGAGATTTAAGAAGCTTCCATACAGTGACCTTCTCTTCACTAGGCCCAAAGGAGCAAGAAGGATCAGAGGGTAAGCTGTGCGCCTCAGAAAATCCATGGAAATTACTTGAGCAAAAATGTTCAAACTGAGCAGTTTCACAATTGCATTTGAATTAAGTTGGATATTTTTCTCCACTTAGTGTCAGTTTAAACCACTTTTCTGAACACATTTTAATAATTTCTTGTTAGAGATCACCTTCATAAAGTTATGCAATATGCTCTATAAGTTAGGGCTGACTTTATGAATTTTTTAATAAATTTTTTATAATTTTAATAATAATAATAATCTTGTCTTTTTTAGGTTGTAGTCATGCAGCTCTAAAAAATGTTGACACACAAAAATAAAAAGAGATATTTTGCGTGGGAGTTTGAGAAATTCAGAGCAGTTTATAAAATGTGCCTTGATTCAAGATAAAACAATACATTCTCCACACACACCTTATATTCTTGGTATACTTTAAAATATTTAAACAACTGGAAAATTATTAGATATTCCAGATATTTTATTTAATTTTTTTTGCTTTAATTGAATTAATATTTTATGTTAATTGTAACCCACGTGACTGCCATGACCCACCCACCTTCCCTTTAGGTCACCCCTTTAAGCTCTGGGATCCTCATGTGTATTTCCGGGTTTCCACTATGCTTACAGATTATGTTTTATGCTTATGATCATAAAAATAAGTTATTGTAGCAGAAAATTATTATGTTATTTATTCCACCTTTAAAAATCAATAAACAAAATGTCAATGTTTTTTTTCTGTTTTGACATGTCATCAAACTTTATTTTGAGGATAATTTTGCACACTATTTTTCTAAAGTGCATGCAAGGCAGCGGAACAGACTAAGTCATCTCCAAAATGGATTATTCATGTCATTTTTTTTTGCTTTTCAGAATGAAGGCTCATTCTTTACCACCCATCTATCGATTCTCAAAACAGAGTGGAAATGTAAGAGCTGACGACTATCAGGTTTTATGTTTTATGGTGCCATGTTTGGTGGAAACATTTTCATTTTAAAAAAGCAGCTCAAAATCCTTAAGTCATTACATGTATTGTGGAAAACTGTGTAGGACTGTAAATCTAGTCCTGAGTTTCCCTACGTCATTAATCAGTTTGATTTTCCTGTGCCTCAGAGTAAATCCACAGGTCGTTCCAGCGACAGTGGGGATAGGGATTCCAAAGCCTCTCCTCCAAACCACTGTGGCAACAGCAAGGAGCATCTGGCGTCTGCTGTGAGAGAGATCTCTCAGGCGAGGCTGCTCACCCTCAGGAAGAAGAAAAGTGGACAAAGCATCACGGCCGACTCACCTGACAACGGTAACACACATGTTGACTACAGAAAAAAATGATACATTAGTCTAAGTAAGGATTAAATGTATTAATATTCACTAGCCTAATTTGGTCTTGTGGTTATTATGGTTTTGAAGCAGCAGCAGGTGAATCGGGTCAATCTGGCAGCAGCTGTGTTGCATCAGCAAATCTGCAACTATAGAAAAAAAATCACAATTGTTTATGTCCACAGAAATACTTTCTGTAGGTGCTCACACTGTTAAATCAAATCACTTTAAATATATTACTGACCATATTTAGCATTTATTGGAGACATTAATAATTTTTGATTAACACCAAATGTATATTATAGTAATAAATTAATGGAATCAAGGCTGCTAAAGTGAGACATATTGAAGACAGTATGATGTAATTTGTCTTTCTTTTTAGAGCTTATGTAACTTGCTTCATGCCTGCATGGCCACTAAGTGGCACTGTTGCTCTGCAAAACACAGTCTTTAAAATTGAACTGGCTTGCATGGTGACTTTGACCAAGAAACACATTACATCATTATTCAGGCTTGTGAGCAACATGGTGTAAAGTCCTGGACAAAGAAAGAAAAAAAAAGAAGAATGCATTTTTGTTTTTAATTTTGTTCTCAGGAGTGACTTATAGCAATAAAAAGCATTTGTTCTTCCTGAACAGATGTTTTTGGTTAATGAAATGTGGCAGATCACAAGGATGTTTTTTGCACAATGCAGGGAACCAACAATAAACTCCTGCTGCTTGAACCATTACATCATCTTTCTCTTGTCGTCTGACACCAGAAGTACAGAGAAGTGTGGAGAATTTGTGTCTGGGGAGCTGGCATTTTGAATCCAAAGAGAGGACTCAGAAACATCTGTCTGCCGTTTGCTCACTTTGGTCCGCACACACATGCCTTTTTTTTCCTACGGCCCCACAATAATTTGTCCCTGAAAATCCATCTTTCGAGACATCAAACTAGAGCAACAGACAATCATGTTACATTATTGGCCACATTGGATGACATTGAGCAAAATCGTATTTAGAAAACAGAGCATGAAAACAAGATCAGGCATGTGACAGGACGGCTTGACTCATTTGGAAACATTTTGCTTCCTCAGAAACACACACACGCAGACACACATACACACACTCTATTGTTTAACCTTTTAAATTTCTTACAATTGCTGTCATGTTAACAAGATGCAATGGTTTGCTTTTATTTGTCTAGTTTTGTAGCAAGATCGCAGAGTCTTTGAGAATTTTTTTTTCTGTCTCTGTCCATGGTTCTGATTGACTTTTTATTAGAACTGTAGGTTAAGATTCTCCTTTTAAATTACTGTCATGGTAAAGCAGTTTTACAGTGATGTTTGTGCAGTTTTATAAATTACTACAGTCTATTTTTGTTTCGATATAGGGCTGCACCTCAAATCATAAATAAGGTCATTTCTTTTAGTGGTATTCAGCTGAAACTAGACACATAATCTTTTTTTTCTCCCTGCCTGACATTCAATCAGACTATTTTATTTCCACTTTTAGTTTAGTAGCGGACATAAATGTCTGAAATATGCTACTTCATGTGCAATAAATGTATAATGTATGAGGTTTCCCTTTAGAGATTATTATCACTGCTAATGTTTCATTAGATGGACTTTTAAAAAAAATGCTTACAAGGAGACAAGACAGATTCCAAATAATGCAATTAAACAGATCATATTTGTACAATAAAGTTATGTTTTAGGTAGCGCAGCTGCTTCGAAGAGTAATAATTGACATAACTTTTAAGAAGGAACGTAAATGAAAAGTGAAATGAGTTCAGTGTTACGAGCAGGAGGAGATGTCAAACCTGAATACTTATTTCCCTAATTCGACACAAATCCTGGTAACAATCAAGTACAATAAAAACCACAGTGGTTGTTATTTCTTTTGTTGCAGTGAGCATAAGTAAAGTGACATCGAGCCAAGAATTAAAGAATCAATTTCTGTTGCTCTTTACTCCTTTCCAAACCCAAATTCATTCTTTCCCAGGACAGGCAAGAAATAGTTCATTTATATGCAGTACTAACTTTATTTTACTTATTCAGAACAGAACCAGGCAGGGCTTTAGTGATAATTTCCCTTTATGTAACCGTGCCCTGACAGGATGCGACACAAACACGTTTCACCAGAGGACGCCACAAATAACAGGATTATAAAGTTGGCACATTGTTTGGAAAGAACACCTCATGAAAAAAACACACTTCAGATCCGAAACATGAAACGGTCACATGAGATCATCACAGATCATTGCAAATTTGCGTCGATCGAGTAAGAGATATAATCCTTCTGTTCTTACGTGATCGTGTTGATCCCTGCGTGTGCATGTGTGTGTGTGTGTGTGTTTGTACGCTGTTTCCAATTAGTCACTGTCTGTCACCTGCTGGCGAGTTTGACTCCAGCAGTCTCGGTACGCTGCGCCATAAAGGCTTCAACTTTTTCTGCTTCGTTGGAGTGATGGCGCTGGAGAGTGACAGCGAGGACAAGGGGTGTAGTGATGGTGCGAGAGCTCAATCAGTAAAGGTCATAGACTGAATGTGAACTCACTGTAACAAACAAGAGGCTTTACCAACACACTCTGTGTGTGTGTGTGTGTGTGTGTGTCAACACAGGTGTAAAAGCCTCGTCAAAATGAGGCAAATTATTGATCCAACTTGGCCCGTGTTTGCCGTTTTGTTTTCAAAGAAACACTTTCATGCTCAATTTGGACAGAGGCAATTAGCAGTTGTTTCTGACCTCGGAATAGAAATGGGATGTTTATCAGTGATCCCTTACTTAAGGGCCCCTGTGACCAATTCAGTTAATGGCTCCCTTGAGAAGAGGGAAGAAGTAAAAGGATGAGGAGTGAACATGGAGAGAGGAGCCTAAAAAAGAGAAAAGGATGTATCTGGAAAAAGGTGAAGAGGGGAAGATAAAAGACAGGGTTGAAGTAGAGGGACTAATAGGACAAGATTATAGAAGCAGAAAGGAAGAAAGCAGAACATAGATGGAATCGAATAGCAAATATGATGAATAGCCTGGGTTCATGGAGAGCGAGTGCCAAGGAAAAAGGGCACAGAGCGATACTGAAGGGTTGAGGTGATGGGTGGGGTTTAGGTAATTGCCTTTCATTTGGATAATCTCTCCATTTAGAGTCATCAAAGCAGAGTTTTACTTGCTTATGCCCCTTGCTGGGGCCATATTGCTTCTCTGGGAATCAACAAAAGAGTGTTGGGCTTTGGTTGGGATGGACTGACAAACAGGTCTGCACATGTGGAGAGGTGAGAAATACAAAAAAATAAAAAAATAAAGTAAAAAGAGAAGAAGAACTGTGCTGATAGTTGCTTCGCCCCACCCCCAGTGCTTTCAGGCATGCAATAGCTAATTAAAACCAAATGTGGATGATGGCAGGTTACATCCTCAGTCTGTTATGATTCATTAAGCATAGAAGTAGCATTTTTGTGTAGACATTACTTCTTTTTTTTTGCGTTAGATTAATCAAAAATCAAGAAACTTTGAAAGGCTAAAAGTGTCAAAGTAGTTACACAAAATGTTTATACTAATGAAGAAAATGTTTTAGAAATTCTAGCCTGAATATATTAAAATAAAATAGCAACAACTATTCATTCTGCTGTAAAATACTGATTGCATATTGATGTCAGTTAGCTGCTGACAGGCCCCTTGAAACAAGTCATACATTCACTTTAGTTTTTAATTGAATTTACCCCAAATCACAACCCTAAGGAACTTCACAAGACAGATGTAGTAGATCCAATACATACTGAGAAACATGCCCTCAGATCATTACAACCAAAAGCAGTCATATAAACAAAATTCAGTTACATGCATTCCAATTCAAATCTATGCTTTGCAGTCAAAAAGGTTGCCTACATAATGGAGCCCAGCTAATTGCTCCAGGCCCTTGACTTTTTGGCAGACATTTGCATGATCGAGACTCAGAATCATTCCTGACAAGAAAAGTAAGAAGCTGAGATCATTTCATTTAATGTTTAAGGTTCGTTTTTGAAAACAAATCCAGAGTATTGCCATCTCCACTCAGGATTTGTGAATAGCCATAGGGGGCATGTTTAGCTGGTTTAGGATGGAAATGCCTTGTTAAAGAGACTCATAACTTTATTTAAGACTCGGCGTGCCTTGATACCAGTAACCGGTGTTAGATTTTTAGACTCACTGCAGCCTGAAGTAAAACATAGCATCGTATAAATTCTAATTTATTGTATTTTGTACAACTGTAAAGCTATTATTTCCTCACAGTGTTGCTGTAGTGTTGAAAAAAGTTTTGATGCCTATCGAGTAGTACTTGCAGGTATTCTTTATGTCTTTCTTTTCACAAATGTAAGACGGTGGTCTCCTGATAACCTGGGTAACCTGCTGTAAATGCTTCCATTGAACCCTCAAGGTCTCTGAGTTTACACAAAACCTCACGCTGTGAATAGCCTGTTGCCTCCCTTTCAGGCGCCAGGCCTCCTCCGTCTTTTGAGTGCAGCGGTTCAGTTTCACCGAGGATGCATATTACTCCTGTCTTCCACTAACCAATTCGTTCATTTCTGAAGTCATCTTACAAAAAATACCCCGAATGGAAACATTGTTTGTATTGTCCGCAAGTCGAATGGGAAAGAGACATGCAGATTGTTGCATGTAGGTCTGTGCCGGTTTGTTGGATCTGTATAAGAAAAAGGAAGTCTGGAAAGGACAGATCAAACTTTTTTCTCTTGTGTTATAAAACGTGATCCTGTCTTGTTGGGGAATTGCTCCCGTCAGCACACAGTATGTATTTACTTGACTACATTGTTTTTCAGTCCTTTTGTTTTTAACACAACCAAAAAAACAGCTCTTCATGATCCTTTGATACAGGATTACTGAATTAAAAACCACTGTAGCTGTACTACACTGAAATGTGTTAGATTTTTCAGCTCTGACATAACATTGCTGGTTGTGGCATACACACTTATATATATTTGTCTATATTTTGTCTTATATCTGTTGTCTCTAATCTAGTTTGCATGGCCCATTTGTTCGGTGGGGCCCATCGGAGCGGCTGCGATAGAAGCTTTAGGTTATGTGACGCTTGAATCAGCACGAGACATCAGATGCACTTTGACATACAGTCTGTATTACATAAGTAAAAAGCTGACATTTGGGGGAATCTGTTGGTTGCGTAGAATCTTCAGAAGTCATTTGAAAACGCTTTGGTTCGAGGATTTGTGTTCAATGTTGTGAGCTGAAGTGACATGCAGGAAATATCAATACCTCTCCAGCATTTACAGATATGATCATTTTACAACCAAAGATGAAGAAAATGGTTCACAGTTTTCACATAAAAACTTAAAAAGTGTGACATTTATACGTGTTAAACCCCCTTTACGACTCCTAAAAGTATTTATATATATATATATATATATTTTATTTTTTATTTTTTTTCAAAAACATTACTCAAGTAAATGTATCTGAATAAAAGCAATTAGTTACTACACTTATACCTTGAGCACACAATTCCCTTCTGAACACAGTGGTGGCAGCAGCAGCCTGTGGGGATCCTTTCCGTGATCAGGGTGAACAAAAATAGCTTAGAGCTGCAAAAGTTCTGAGAGTGAGTGAAACTTCAGGAACAATGACCTTTGCATATTTGTGTGTTAGAATGACCTCGTCGAAATTTTGACTTAAATTAATGTACAATATTTTAGCACAGTTTGCCTGTGCAATGCATTGTTTCACGCGCTATTGACCTTTCAAATATACATCTGATTTTACTATTTTTTTTACCCAATCAAATCTCTCACAGTCATCAAAATGACTAGTTGTTGATCAAGCAATGATTACAAGTACAAAAAGTTATGTGGTTTCCAAACCGTGCTTTAAAACATCTCTTTTGCTTTGCTTATTTTCTTTGAGGCAGTTAAAAACATGGTAATGCATAAGTATTTTATACTTGAGTATCTGAAAGCAAGAAGGCCATTCAGGTGAAAAACCTTTGACTAATAAAGACGCCCAGTGTTCAGGGAACTGTGAGGGGAGGAAAAAATACAGCGAGAGAAAGAACATGCTGAATGAATTATTTAAGCTGAAGCCATGACCTTTACAAATACGACTCTGCCTGTCTGCCTGCAACATTGTTAGGCTTTGATTTAATGTCAGAGCTATCTCAACACAAGGCTGCACATTACTATCGATATGACACTAAATAACAGAAATAGCTCCTTCAAGAGAGGCATTTATGTATTTATTTAGATTCATGCTGAAAAAAAACCCAACATAAATGCAGTTGAAACATTTATTTATTGTGCTGTAAATACAGTATATATGTATGTATGTATATTTCTTTTAGAATCCAAGCTCTAGAGCAGCTGCTTGGATTCAAATAGGGTGTCTTAAAGTAAAACAAACAGGATGTTTAGAAGAGCTTCTCCAAAGCCCCAGGAGGTTTTCTGCAACCTTTTCTCTGAGGTGAATGAGCGTTGGGACCAGGGGACTGAACTTTGCAAGGAGAGATGTGTGTGTGTGTGTGTGTGTGCATGCGTGTGTGCCTGATTAGGGTTTGTTATCATTATTATATTATATTGTTGAGTTTTGTGTGTTTCTTGGATTTTTAAGGAATGTTTCAGGGTTTTGCGCCTCATATTTTTATTTATTATTAAAATGAAGTCAATAATGCTAACCTAATCAACTAAACGTAAACTTCATCAACAACGAAAACAGTTGCTGTGATCTAAAAAAACATATAACATGTCTGTAAGCATAGACAGAGCCTCCTTCTTAAGCGATGAGATGATCTCTTCCACGTCTATCATTTCTTCTCCAGTCGTGCTTTGCTGCGATTCTTTTAAACAACAAACATTTACAACTTTCCCTCCTAGGATAATGGCTGCGAGAGCCATTTGTGCACGCAATTACACCCACTTACAGCTCCATCCTTGCTGATGGATGAGCTTTGGCTTTAAACCAGAACTGTGGGTGCGATCTGTTTTTGAGCCAGTTGTGAGTAAATTAAATGTATGCATGCGTTTGGATGACGATGGAATAAAAATAAATAAATAAAATAAAAAAGTTTTGCAGTCTCATACTTTACCTCAAACATGAATCGGTCTGAATATCTGCAGCACCAGATCTCAGACGTACTTTGATTCAATCGGGAGCAGGAAGCTTATATTTTAGATGTTGTTTTCAATGGGATGTAGCATTTTCATGAGCCCGAGCCTCTTCCTTCTCAAATTACGTTAAGTTGTTTAGAGTCGTGGCAGCTCATCCTCTGCTTATAGCTCCTCTCTCAGCCGCCTGGCCCTCGCTCCTAATGAATGCAAGTAATTTCCATAAAATATTCTTAAAAAGGGTCCACTATTATTACCATAACGTTTCATCTTCCACCGTGGCTAAACTTCAATCGGTTTTGCATTTTAAATGCATTAAACGTCTCCATAAACCCTTCTAATCTCTACCCGAGTCATTTTTCTTCCTTAACAGCTTTGTGTAGAAAGGAAAACTAATATTAAAGACATTAATTACTCTCTTCTGTTTTTTTTTTTTTGTTTTGTTTTGTTTTGTTTTTTTCCAGCTTATTTCTGTTTGGAAAGTTTAGTCTCATCCGATGTTTGAGAACAAGTGTGTAATTATGTTGTTTATCAGAGCGTAGAGTTGAGTTCGTATGATATTCAGCAGCAACAATTCCAGAGCCTTTGATGAGCATGCTCACATGCAAGCTGAAAAGCAATATATTAATTTTGCACATCAGCAAACCTTCTTTGCTGGGCTGACTGGCTTAATAGGAATGAGAAGTCATTGAGCTGCTGCATACGAGCTTCATTTAATTGACAGGACTGACACTGCAGAGTGTTGATTTTGAATGTTTTAAATGTGTCCTCTTCACATTACATGGCAACAGCTAGGGCAACATCTAATGCAACGTACTGTATGCCAGCTTGAAAGGAGATAACACTTTAATCAAATGAGAGAATATGAATGAATGAATATGCACTCACTCTGTTTTGATTCTTGTAGTGAGATCATCTTTAATGTTTTTTGTTTTCTTTTTCATTGTCCACAAGGTGTCAGCGTTGTGCTGTTTGCTCAAGTTTTAGGGCACAACAGTGAAATGAAAGGATAATGAGTGTAACAACAATTGTCTCACTGGAGGGCGAACAAAAGCTTTCTTATTTTTGGATTTTATGGATGCATGAAAATAATTAATTTGGGGAATCTTGGGAAATGTATTTACCTGGTTTTAAAATTCCGAGCAGAGAGCATAAAAACAAGCTTGAACTTGGAACAGAATAATAAGCTTGTGTCTTGACAACTGACATGGCTATGGTTATCCACATAAAAAATATTGACATTTTACTTTTAAGAAGCTGCTGATTTCTTAGAAGCTTTAGGTAGTTAATTTTTTTTCTGTGTTAGTCACCTTTTTACCGTTAGTAAAAATGTCTGTAAAGCCTTAAAAATCAGTCCATCGTTTATCACAGTAGCCTAATTTCACACTACAAATAATATCAAAATGATGTGAAAAGTGACTCATTATCTGAGATTCATGGTCAGTCAGTTTTTTGGGGGGTTTTTGTGTGTGTGATTGTGTGTTTGTGATGTAAGACACAGAAATATATATGTTTAAGTCCATAGGGTCCTCTAATTAAGCTTTTTGTTCTGTTTCCAGATGACAGAGAACCACAGGATGACAGCGAAGACACAGAGTGCAAAACCTCCCAAGATCAGAGAGCCGAAGAGGTATGAACGTAAAAGATCAATTCTATTGATCTAGTGAAAATGGATGTGCTGGTAAATTTGTTTGGTTCATTGATTTTGCTGAATTAGAATCATCCTACATTGTTTTCTCAAATTCTTTTAAACATATATTTACCACCCTTGTACTCCCACCACCTTCTAATAGAAATCCACACTGTCATTAAGACACCTCTTTCTAATAAAGCTCTTCTCGTATTTCTGTTACAGAAATCTGATGCATCTGATGGCCAAAGGGCTTCAAAAGAGGAGAGTGAAAATACTGAAGAGGGACCCTGTTCTGAAAATGCTACAGAAACAGATGGACCCAAAGATGACAAGGAACAGATCCAAGACACAAATGTTGCAAAAGAAGAAGAGAAGAAGGAAGCTGATGAGCAAAATGATGAAAAAGAAGAGGGAGGTACTGACATGAATGAGCAGAAGGTGGAGGAAGTTAAAGAAGTGAAGGAAGAGAGTAAGAATGAGGTTAATATCGAGGATCAGGCATCCACCAGCAGTCCGGTTGATGATAAGCCAAAGGACAATAAAGAGCTAAAGGAAGGTCTAACTACATCCTCTGAGGCTAAGAAAGAGCAAGACGATGATACAGAAGAGGATAAGCAAGAGAAGGCTGGTAGTAATGGGGACGAAAGCAGCAATGGCCACAGTAATGATGCAGACACGGGGGAGGCACGGAAGGAAACAGAAAACGGCAGCATGCCTGGCGAGACTCAGTCGGATAACGAGAGAAAAGGAAGCGGAGCTACTAGGAGCAGCAGCAGGACCAGTAACCAGGAGGAAGATGTGATTAAATCAAAAGATGAGGCTCCCATAGAGTCAGGAGAAGAAGAGAAGATTAACGGAGAGGTAGAAACTCAAGTAGAGCCAGAAACAAAGAATTCAGAGAGTTGTGAAGATGCCACAGCAGCAAGAGAGTAAGAGGATGAGGTAGTTGAAGACAATCAAGACAACTAAAGTAGCAAAGAGAGAGAAAAGGAAACCCTAAAACTAAAATGAGCATTTGCAGAGAAGAATAATAAAAAATAGCAATAATACCACAATTAATGGAACTATGTTTTGAGGTTTCCATTAATTTTTCAAAAAGAAAAGTTCATAACTATAAGCAGATAAAGTCTTTCAATGCCTTTGACTAACTTCTACAGACACAGCTAAACCAATGAAAGCTACTGTACTGTGATAAATATTTATTTTGCATACTAATGAATATGGTTAACTCTTAAGGTGCTTTGTTTAAAGAAACAATCTGTGAGCTCTGTAGTTTTGAGAAAGATTATGTTAACATTACAGTGAACACAAATCTTGTGAACTCTTATAGTCGTCTAAACAGCCAACATGGTCTGTCAATCTTGTATTAATGCCACATCCTCACTGTATAGTCAAAATGTAAAATCTATTTATTTACCTATTCATGTATATTTGTCTGCTATCTGAAGAATAAAACTGCTTAAATCAAGAAAACATATTTTTTGAGTCATGTTAATGATTCCTTTTTATATTTCAGGCCAGTATGTGACTGCTGATTTTCACTAAAGTTGACACTTTTTGGAGGAGTCCTATTTATTGTACCATCTGCTTTTCTCCAAGTACCAGCATTAGCAAACATGACTCCCTGCATGACGCTGCCACCACTATGCATGACAGATGGTGTTCTCGTGTGTTTGGGGTTTATGCTTTTAGTTGCTGTCTGTGCAGTTCTTTTATTCCTTCTTTGGAGTTTCTTTTTGGTACTGTGGTGTTTTTGTAAAACCTGAAATATCTCAGGTTGGCTCTGGGTTTTAAACATTTTTCTGATTAGGGTAAAGAAGATAATAGAAAACAAATTGGGTCCAGAATTAGTCCAGAATTATTATTATTATTATTTTTTTTTTTTCTGATTCAATTTTCAAAGCTATTTCCAGCATGGAGGGTGGTACCACCAACTGAAAAGTAAATAGAAGAAAATGACAAGAGAATGCAAAATTTGGTCAATATCAGTTCCTGCAAAGAATAATGACAATAAAAAATAAAATAAAATGGTTAAGAATTTCTGCATCTCTCAAGAGGTCATTGAGTTGGGGTCTCAAAACCCAGATTCAGTTACTCATAGTTACCACAAGCTAAATAATTGTTTCTATATTATTATCCATAATACTAATAGAAAAAAAAATAAATACAACTTTTTATGTGGTTGTACAAATTTGTATTTCATTATTTTTTAAAAAAAGGAAAATAAATTTAGATAAACTAACGTTTCTTTTCGTTTGTGTTCTATCTATAATTGGAATTCAATCAAGTACCTCAAAAGTATCTTAATTATTATACCCCATTGTCAGTAAGCAATTTAATGTCTGTACAAAACTGAAGCTAAATTGAAGAGTGTAGAAAGATTGCAGCAGAAACAAATGGCAACTGTATTCTGACTTTACAACATCTTAGAAAAACATCCACATGTCCCCAACATGACCTGAACAGACAGTTACTAAATCACCATCTAGGTGTGATTCAGAGCTCTTGGCATTTGAGTAAAAACTACTCCACTGCATATTTCATTCACCATTTTCTTTCACAGTTTCACCCCAAAGGGAAGTTATATTAAGCCACAAATAAAATTCTCCAACTGGGAAAAAAAAAAGCACTAATGTAAAGAATGATCTAATAGGATTTCTTTCATAGCCTCACCACACTCTTGTTCCTACAGCTGTTCAAATTGAGATTTATGCAGACACTGTGTCTGTGAGTCACCATCCCATGGGACAAGAGGAGACTGTGCGCGTGAAAATGAGGGTGAGAAAGAAATGGGCAGCAAAGGGGAAAAGACACACAGCACAAAGCAAAGGAGGCGGAGGCGGGAGAGGGTGTGAGTCATAAGACCCGACTGGTGGAAGGTGATGATGCACAAGTTGCTATTTCTGGAGTCGCCATCAATTCAGTATTATCGCTTCCCTGGCCACTTGCTGTTATTGTATATGTGGGTGTGTGTGTGTGTGTGTGTGTGCATGTGTGTGTGTGGCTGTGTTAATAGGGTTCTGTAAAGCACTCTGCCTGATTGATATAATTCTGCAGGATATAATAAGGTATGAGAAACACCCTTGAAATTTAAGTTTGTTTTGAGAGGTAACATGTCTTTAAATATTTTTTTTGTTTAATGGAATATATTTAAAATAAGTAGACAGTGTAGTTACAAACAAATGCTCCTCAATTCGGAAAATTAAATTAAATTATATTTATAAACATTCCTTATGTTCCCATACCCTATTTTGGTCTTAAATATACATATAGGAAATATTTAACAAATATGACAAAATACACAAATATCTCTGATTCAAATCCATCATTTTTTTAATTGCTGTAACCTTAAAATTTTCTAAACTAAATTTTAAGTTTGCATGGGCTGAGAGACATGAAAACTATCACAAATGCACATTTGATATGCATCAGTCTGTGTGCAATGAATTTATACGACTTTTTTGAAAAAAACTAAATTACTGAAACAAACAACCTTTTCGATGATATTTAAAGGAGGACATCAAATCACACTTTTAATGAGCTGCAAGAATTTGATTTTTATTGTGTCCTTTGAAAAAGAAGCATACTGTGGATACAGTGATATATCTTGTTTTAATCCGACTCTCTTATTACTGGCTGGAATGAGGGACTCTTACATCTATATAGAGCATAGTATAAGAATAGAGAAAATCAGGTAGATAGTTCAGAATAAAATAAAATAATAATTAAAAAAAACACAAAATATGGTTTTGAATACAACAGTACAGCAGTTCATAATCAATCACTGATCAGTTACTAATATTTAGACCATACTGGAGGGTTCATAACACATTTTGTTTTTAGCAGCTCTGATTCTGCTCTGTGGTTCAGTAAGCCTCAAGAACATGTACTTTATTATTAACATGTATGATTTGAACCAAATAGTTTAAAATTAATTTTGCTGCACTTTGTAGAAAGACTGCAGGTTGTATAAATGATAATAAGAGGTCAATTTACATGAATATTGTGACCAACAAAGCAGTTTATCATCTGATGCTGATAATACCCTGAAGTGCTGCTGCATTTATTTTACAGCCTGACAGTGTAAATGAGCTTGATATGATGTTCTGTTCTACCATTGTTCTGATGAGCTGCAGTGCAAACAATCCGCCCTATTTGTCATTTCCTCAGTAATTCAATAGATCAAACCAAAACAGTAACAGCAACAATAGCATAAACGACTTAAAAAGGGGAAGGATCACAATTTGGGAATATATTGACATTAAGACAAGATCGTACGCAGGAAAAAATAAAAAAAAAAGTTAATTTGCACTATCTGTGCTTGTAAAATCCAGTCAGGTCTGAAGGACTAACCTGAATGGCCTAATAAAAACAAAAACACTCGTAACATAACTCTCATACACAGCAAATAGATTCAAATCTGTTCTGATTATATAATCTATTACTTTTCTTGCATTGCATATGATCAGTTCAGCTGGAAAGTGACAGTATAATTTCAATTTTTGTAAGTGACAATATTATTATGCATCTATGAATCACAGCCGCTCTTCCATTATAGCTGTCAAATGTGATGCTGTTGCTCATCAGCAAGATTAGCGAGTCCCTGTCAGCTATCCGCCTGTTATGTAACTGCTTGTTGTGTTTGTCTCACTGCAAAGCACTTGCTTTATTTTAGTCTTGAAAAATAGAGCCAAATAGATGCAAAATGCTGTAAAAGGAGCTATGACTTTCATTGATACATGTTTTTATAGGCTATATTTGAAATAGTAAGAAAGAAAGGGAAGTTAGGGGGGAGGGACGGACCAACAGTTCACAATTTTAAGAAATGACACTGGGAATTTTTTTTTTGTCAAACCATTCTGTTGGGTGTGTTTTCTTTTGGTGTGATATAGATTGTTTCTCTGCATCTAAGCTTAGTCTATTGGATCCCGTCTGAAGGTTTATTGAAGAAACAAGGTTAGAGGAGTAACAAGTCAGAAGAAAATGTCAGTGTTCTGCCTGTGAATTCTATTCCAATGGGTCTTTTTGCCAAAAAATAATATTTGCACTTTTTTCTCTGTCGGTCTAAAATGCCAGATCTCTGGCTTGTTGACAAATAGCACCAAAAAAGTAGCACTCGTGATCTAAAGTAGCATCACGCTAATGACCATGTTAAAAATCAATTTGAGCTTTGTCATGTTGAGCGTTGGAACAACTGAGCAGGTCCTCTTTCTCGTTAACATCCTCTGTCATTTCCAAAGATGTTTATCGCCGTCAAAAACAATGCTATGTTCTTCTTGACTGGATGCTGCTTTTTAATTTCCTCCTCAGATTCTCTTCCTGCATGGCGTTGTCACCGCTCAGTGAGTTTTTATCGCTATGGTTCGGATGACAACATCAGACGGTTAACAGTTGTGTTAACTGTGCTAAATGAAGCTATCAAAAATGACAACCAAAAAGAAAAGACCCAGCAGCCACTTAAGCTGGCCTTTTTTTTTTTTTAAGATAAACTGCTCATTAAGATGAACACTCACATGTGCCCTCAATTATACACATTCTACACACAGTTCAACCCTATTTCACTTTGTGTCTTTATTTATTGGGGCGCCGATCAGGTCTCTGATTTCGTGGCCACGGGTTGTATGTTCTGAACTTTGGAGAGCGTTACAGGCACCTTTCCCTCCCCAGGAGTTGGTGCTCGCATTATTGATGAACCTGTGACACAAACAGTTGTTTTATTCATATTCAGAGACTTGAAAGATGTCATATTCATCAATCCTTTCATCGTATGAGCCAGCTTACCAACTGTTGTGTGTAGATCTGCTAACCGCTCCTTAAACTTGTGCTGCAGGTACAGTTCGTCTTTGGAGTAGCTCTTGGCAAAGGCGGACAGCAGAAGACCCACAGCCATGGAGCTGCCGCCCACACAGAACAGCACAGCACCGGTCAGTTTGCAGACGTCCAGTGCACGGTTGAAACTGACAGCGTAGCTGTTCCAAAACAATTTTTTTTAAGGTCAGTTATAAAGTATAATCTGTCCATTTTTGCACACCGCAACAACAAATGTGAGATGCAAAAACCAAACTAGGGATCAGTTTAGGCGGGAAAATAGCTCAGTTAGCTTTGTTGGTACCTTACACTGTGTAAAAATACCACAAAACTGGAACATGTTATCGTCCTATCTGCAATTTTTAAAGTCAAAAACAATGACATAGATCCAAGTTGAATGCAAAGTCAATCTAGTCCCAACCCACATTTTATTTGTAGCGCACGATCATCTGGGACTCAACTAACAGAGCAGCAGAGCCCTGAGCTGTGCAGCGTGCTGCTACGATACTTCTCATTAAGATTTATGACGATAAAAAGCAAAGTACTCATTTAATGAAACACGAGAGCAGCCCTTTCTGTAAGTGATGTCCATGCATGATTAATTAGATCTGCAAAGGAAGAACAACATAACAAGGCATATAAAACAGAGATGAAGCAAACCAATGTTAGCATCTCCGTAAAACTCTCCCTATGCAAACATTTCCAACAGACCCAGATCCACATTTACTGGAGGGTTTTTATGTAGGTGTATTTGTAAAGTCAGATAGTCCTTTAGAAATAAATGATAAAGTTGTGTTTGAGGGAACTTGTACAAATACTAAAGAAGCTTGATAAAGCATGTCCCAGAAACTCAAAGAGTGTGAAAAAAAATACTGATCACTTAAAAAAAACCTCTTTAATCATACTGGATCAAGGAACAGTTGATATTTACACATGAACCATAAGAGTAGATATGCTAAAACAATGACACAGACCCAAATTGAATGCAAAGTAAGGATTAATTTGTAAAAAAAAAAAAAAAAAAAAAACACCTCAAAAATCAATAATAAATGGCAAAAAAAAGAAAATCTGTTAAAAGAAAATGCAAACAGTTGTGGAACAGAATGTCATTTCTTTTGCCAACTTAATTCAATGAATTTGCCATTATCTGGTCATTTTGGGTGTTTGACCTTTGAAAGATCAGCTTTGGTCATCTGAGCATTAATGTTAATAAAACCCTAATCTGTAAAACTGCTTTCTTCTCTGTGATACACTTGGTACTGGTTGTATACCTGTCAACAAAGAGGAGATCATCTTCACCAATGCTTCAGTCATAGTCGGTGTTGCGTAACCACCAAGACAACATAATGCCTGTAACCAGGATCAGGGTTCCAAACGTGAGACAGACCTGCAAGGCGGAGAAGCCAGTTACGACACCTGATGAAATTGTTACTTTTTTTTATCCAAGAAACATTACATGACACAAGCTATGGATTTCTTCGTGTGAGCCAAACGTTCATCTCACCTTCCAGAGTAAAGAGCTCCACCTGCTTGGCGATCTCTGAATCTGAAAATCTTCATCACGTTCCCAGATAGAACCTGTGCACTCCTCATAGAACTGAAAGGAAGCAGAGTTTATTAGTTTCTTCTTTGCTGTTAAAGAATAGAAACTGAAGCCCACATCACATTCGGATGATTTTAGCTCTGATGCAGATTTTATGTTCAAAATATATTTTTTGGACACTGGGCTAGGATTTCATGAATGTAGTTTTTCTATCTGTTTTTATTTTCTATTCAGTTACCTGGTGGAGGTAGGAGCGGACTCCGTACTGTTGGCTGTTTCCGACGGAGTGAGCCTGCTCGCTGTATTCCGACCCACAGATCTCTGAGCACGAAGTCATCCTTCACACCCGTCTGCAGAATGCACACGGACAGACATGGCATGAAGCCTTACAGCCATACTTCCAATACAATCCCCTTCTCCCACATACACAACACAATCTGAAGACAGATCGGATAGGGTTCTGTCATGCATGTACACACACACGAGCATAAATGTCACCAAGTTATGTAACCTACTGGAGGCATCTGATACAACATGCCCCATTCCACTGAGATCAGTGAAGCATCCTCCTTGTGTGACTTTGTGAAGCAAACTGGGGCATTTTTGCCTTTATGTCAAATAGCACTTCAACTGTACACAATGAACTGTATTGTATCTCAATTTTTTTTTGTATTGTATCTCAAGAAAAAACAAAAAACAAAACATAACATCTAAATCCTTTATACCTGCTTTAAAAACATTGATTCTGTGTTTAGTTATGCGTATTCATTCACAATACTTCTTACTCATACTCTGATGCAGCAGAAACAATACATGAACAGCAATGGATGCTTTAGAGCATTCATAAAACTGATGGAGCAGTCAAGCAATGTTAGGCAGTGATCAATAAATAAACTGATTTTTTTTAAATTTCCTCTTGTTCAATAGATTCATCAAATGTCTATTTAACTCATCAACATGCTACTGGTGCAGGGTTTTTCTTTAACAGGGATTTGTGGGATATACTTTGATGAGCATCATCTTATAATCTCTTTGTTTATGTTGTTTGGCGGACTCAAAACTGCCACTGTCACACGGAAAAGAAAATAATTCATTGAAGGGTTTTAACGTACAAATTTAAATTGATTTTTTCTGACGTGTCCTAAACCCCCAGTCAACGTTGTCCTTATGTTATTGTTGCCAACAATAACTGACGTTTGTGAAACGTCAGATATACTTTAAAAACTCATCACATACAAAGCCTACAGAACATTTTTTAATGTCAGTGATGATCACATTTAACTAAATTAAAAACAAAATCATTTCGAAAGACAACCTGAAGCCTGAAACAGGGACAACAAAAGCATCATTGGCAGAGATATTATTTTTATGATTATTGTAAGAACTGTAACATATATGTATATATTACGGATGGTAGAAGGTAAGATTGAATTCTAAATATTGAATATCTCATGTCCATAAACTAACAACGTAAATGTGTATATTTCATCATAAGTTAGTCGTGATGGAAGACCATAACCATATGAAGACCACATGTTAACTACAATAATGTTTAACACATATGCTGTTTACCCTCATGAACATCTGTCCCTGTCCAACATCTGTACCTACAGCATGAAATTAAAAAGGAGGAATGGAAGTAGTTAAATTAGGTGTGAAGGATCAGAGGGTAATGATATATTTCAAGAGCAGAATTTATTCTTATTTTCTTTAAGTCATTTCATAGCTGCTCTTCAAATGAAAAGGTGGGATTGGAAACATAAAGGGATTTTATTTTATTTTATTTATTTATTATTTTTTAGTATGGTTTCGTACTTTGACACGTTTCTTTCCGTAGAAGTTAAGGTACAATGCCACAGATGCAAAAAAAAAAAAAAAAAAAAAAAAAAAAAAAAAAAAAGGAATAAAAAAAGAAAACTGTTCCTCCAGGCCAATAAAGGGATATTATTGTTTACCGAAAAATCGTAAACAACAATATGACAACTCCGTAAAGGCGCCTGTTCCGACCGGCTGCGGTATCCTTGCCTCCAACAAGCTGTGTCCCACATAACCTGGAGCTGTCCGTGGTGCTGAACGCCATTATCATCAAGCTCCCCTCAGCGCGGCAGGAAAACATACAGACGTAATGTGTGACGCCAGACTGAAAACAGACTCCAGCCATTCGTCCCCAATGAGACGCAAACAGACACACAGCACGATTTTTTTCTTTATTTTCAATTCAACTCACAAAACGTGAACTTTGCATCGAAGTAAGTCCGATCGTGTCTGAAGTGCCCGGGGACCGTATTCTTTTAAAGCAATTAATTAGAACCGTAGCGAAATCTTTTTGTTTTAAATCTAAGTTTCAGTCAATTTGATTACAGACCAAAACATTCGCAACTCTACTAGGATAAACAGCACAAATCAACATAAAGTTTGAAACACTTGGTTTGCAATTTTGTCCAAAGTAAAGCCACTACCAGATGTGCGTGAAGATTTTACGATGTGCACTCAGGACACCGCGGACGCCACCTTTGATTCCGATTTCAAACAGCCAGTTATCCAACTCTACGTTTACACTCCCATAAATATAAAACCAGGCCATAAAAGAAAAAAAAACAACAACAATAGAAATTACCTTTCATTACCAGCTCGGAGAGTGATCGCTCGCTGCTGTTTCCTCAGCCGGGTCCCATCACTCTACAGTTACCCCCCTTCTTTCCATCTCTTACTTACCGTCGATGATTCAGATTTTCACGATGTCTACTGCGCAGGCGTGACCTCCATGACAACATATGATTCATCAGTGAGTATAAATAACCAGGCGGGAGGGTTGGGAGGAAAGGAAGATAGTTTTATGAATGGATGGATAGATAGATCTATCTATATAGATTCATCTTACGCATATTCATAGTCTCCAAAGGTATGACCTGAAAACTCAGAAACTACCGTAATGACTCCACTCGGTGCAACTAAACAATCCTCCACAGAAAACCGTTTCATGATTCATTTATTTGGGCTGACATTTCAAACGGAAATCAGTTTTTAACAGTTCAAGCTTAAAGGTTTTGAATCTTTCTGTGGATAGATATCTTGACAGACAGAAAAAAAATGATACAAACATTCGGTAAAAACTTCAAACAATGTGGAAATTGCAAATAGTATTGAGAGACAGGCTTGACAATGGTGCTCTCAGCACTGTTGCCTTGCAGCAAGAAGGTCCTGGGTTCGAATCTGGGTCTAGATGTACTGGATACATGTCCAGGGTGTCCACTGTGCTTAGGGTAAGGGGCCAGGGAGGTGTGGTGGGAAGCAATGACAGAAACTGGGCGAGATGGATTGTTATAGAGCAAATGTTTTACTTTTGTATTGCTTAACCTACATCTCTTAAATTGCTTCACATTTTTCTTTAATTATATTATTTCCATGCCCTCCTGGCCATTTAACATATTCAGTGGGTTATGCAGGTGGCCAGAGCGACAGCTCTAATTCAATTCAAATGGACAGGCTGTTGACTGCCTGTTCCTATTAGTCTGTTGCTTGTTTGTGCTGAGAGAGGGCTCGTTTTTTTTTTTTTTTTTTTTTTAATCCTTGGTTGGTACCACTAGACTAGTAAGAAATTACCTCTTTACTACACTTTACTTTGTGAGGGTCTAGACCAGGGGTGTCAAACTCCAGTTCTCAAGGTCCACTGTCCTGTAATTTTTAGATGTGCAACAGGTACAAAACCTGTTGTAAATGGCTCCTCATTGTGTAGATTAGTTCTCCAGAGCCTTGCTAATGACCTAATTATTCTATTCAGGTGTGGTGCAGCAGAGGCACATCTAAAAGTTGACACCTGTGGTCTAGACCAACATTGGTTTTTGAGAAACAATTTCTTTCTGGAGGCGTGGAATCTGTTGAAGTTTTAAACTTTACCCAATCGCTAACGTTTACCCACGACACATGTAATGAACCAGTCTGATGCTATGAAGTTTACCGGAAATTGTCTGTAAACAACCGTCCTCCACCGTAAAGAGAGAAGTGCCAAGCAGAAAGAGACAGGCAGCCCTTTTTAATGTAAATTGGAAGCGTGGCCAACATGGACTGAATGACTTTGTTCACTTCCACCACTGACATTGCAGATGCAAATCTAAAACAGCGCAGGAAATCAACGTCACTGTTCAAAACTTCTTCTCTTCTACTGGAAGAATCCTCTTCAATCGGAAAACAGTGAAAATTGAGCAGAAAGGCAACAGTCAGACTAAGGTTTCACTAAAACTGCACGCAGTACCTGATGACAAGGTAAATTTTATGTTTGCTAAGTACAGAAGCTTGATGTTGTACATTGTGCTGCAAAGTAAATGCCGTCTCATAGGCCTACATAACTGATTCGTACATTTTTGATGCAATCCCATTGAGCGCTATATTCAATGCAAACCCAAACAGGTTCAGGCCCTGATGCTCAAAAAAACCTCATGGTGTCCGTGGGACTGGTGTTCCAGAGGTTTGGGAGACAGAACAAGGCATTAGGTAAACACAGTGAACTGAATTGTACTGAATTGACAGTAGTTTGAAATAAAGATACAACTTTTGCAAACTCTTTATCTTCAGAAGAAGACATTTGAAACAATGTATTTTTCACATTGTATCACAATCTTTAATACAATGCACCAAACTCATATGTTGTACAACAATTCCAACTCAAAATAAGAACAGTTTAAATAAACTAGTCTGTATCAAATAAATGCACACACTTTGATCTTTTCAAAATATCAGACAGAATAAGTTGATAATTTAACACGATATACTGAAAAACAGGAAATGTTCTATTGGCAAATTCAGAAATATTTCCCAATATACAAAATAAAGCAACAATGCAAATCAATTTTAGTTTTATCATGTTGTCTCTATGGTGAGAAGTGAATGACCACAGTTGCACTGTTGATAGGTGTCTACTACTGTTTAGCTTTACATAGGATGGGCTGAAGCCACACTTCATGAATCATGAACATACATAATAAAAGTGGCTGAATAGTGAGAAAATACATTCACAAAGGTTTACATTAAATAAATAAACAAGCTTGTTTAAAACCAATGCACACAATGAACCCACGATGGATGCGTATGTCATTCTCCTTATTTGAACATTTTCACCGTATTCAAAGCATAAACATCTGCAGTCTATAACCATGTGATGTGGACAACATGTTTACCGGTGAAAGTATTATTTTCTACCATCACTACAGATGTCCCCACATTGTTACATCTCTCCAGATCAATGCTCTTTCCTTTGCAGAAAAGGTTCTGCTATCACTCTCCTCCAGTGTCTCACCCTGTGAACAAGCTGAGCCGCTCCATGCACAGAGAGGCGGTTTCTATGGCGACGCGGAAAGGTCACCTTCAGGAAGTTCTCTGTGAACGTGTGCAGAATGCCATTTGGATAATCTGGCTTCCTGTAATGACTGATAGCATACCACAGCTCATTAGAGAGAAAGACTGTGATGAGGTGGGGAGGTTGGAAAGGATATTAGTCACTGTGCAAGGAAACAATAAAAAATTTGTGATAATAGCATACCATACTTATTCACTGTAACAAAAATATTAATTCTACACGCTCCAAAACTGCACCATTGTCCATTTTTGATGTTTTCTGGTAGTGATTACCATATTACAAAGAATATGTTGGCAACTGCATCTGCATCTGAAGTTTTTAATTCAGATATTTCTCTTGGACAGAAAATAACCAGGCCTAGTTCACAAATAGGGCAATTATAGCTGGCTGCATGGCAGGACATTGTGACCTGCAACAAGAGGAGCATACAACTATAACAACTGATTACCACATTTATTCTCCTCATGGAAACAACCGCCACCACCATTTTCATAGTATCAGGGGACAAGTAAATAGAAATGTTTAAGTGATGATTAGAATAAAGAACAATGTATCATCATCTGACACCTTAAAGTGAACAAGGAAACATTTTGCCATAATGTTAAATAGAGTGCAAATTCCTCAGTATTTTTCTTTTTTTTCTTTTTTAGTTTAATTTAATTATGTGCACAATGAAAAAACTTGTGACATTGGTTTACATATACTGTGCTACCAAGAAGTGCTTGGGCCTCTTTATCTGTTTCTTTTTTGTCAGATTCAAAATTATGTTTATCCCCCCCCCCCCCCCCCCCTCCTCTTTAGGGACAACAATAGTCATCCATGTACTTCTCTGGCCTGGGGGGCTGATACTCCTGTGCTCTGCTGTCAGCGTCCTTTCATGTCTGGGGCTATGCCACACATGGACTGCTGCAGCCTTCAGGACCCAAGGCTACCTGCCCCCTGTTGATCCTGGGGTTGAGTGCTAAGAGGTTACTACTCTTTCCCCCATTTTTAATAACTTCCCAATTCCAGGTGACAAACTGGCACATGCACACTAGCACTCACACTCTTGTACCAATAATCCAACAAGTTGAAGAACATGCAAACAGAGGTTCATATCTATTAATGCAACTTGTCTTCTTAGCTGTCAGATGCAATCTTCTTTATTTATGTAAATTAAGCAACTATGATGTCAGTCTTTTTGGATTTTTTTTGTTTTTTTTTGTAGAACAAAGCTGCCCTGGAGCATGTGGCATGGACAAAATGTCACATCAGACCTTGTGTTTGCTACAAATAACTGTAAAGAAAAAAAAAAATGCAATCAATGGAAGGAAACACTGCACATTGTTTCTGCAGTGTTTTAATGCAAGTTGAAAGAAAGATGGAAGAAATCTGCTGTTCACATTCTCAGCTATTTTTTACCGATCTGCATTTGTTGTACAACTTGACCAAACTAAATATTGGCCAAATTCTGAATTTGAGCTTCTAAAACAATTATCAGTTCATGATTAGGTCAATACCACAATCAATCAATTGATCAATCAATAATTGTAAAGCATGTTGCATAAAATCAAATGTTACACAAAGTACTCAAAAGAGGTTACAATATGTATGCACTATGAATGATAAGTAAACACAATAAAAGGAAAAAAAAGAGAAAGTAAATTATGCAGAGTACAGAGAGAAAAAACTTAATCATATAGATTAGTGAGCAAACAGAAAATAAGTATAAGAATTTATAAAGACAAAGTTAAAAAAAACTAAAACATACATATAAAATATAAAGTACAAAGTGAAAAATGCATTCAATAAATCTAAAATGAATTAAATAGTTAAAATAAGATTTGAAGACATTAAAATTAATAAACCTTTTTCTGATCACAAAACCTGATTTGACTTTAAACCATAACTCATAGTGTTTGCTACTCTAATGAAGGAGAACATTCGTTAGGATCTTAAAGACAACTTAAAGATAGCCAAACTATTTGTAATTCACAGAGGTGCAATTAGATTAAGTTTCACCTTCATACCACAAACTTCAACAAAGAACTGTATAACAAACTGTTAACAACCTTTACTAAACTTTAATAAACACACAAACAAAAAACATTTATTGTTTGGTAAATATAAAGTTCTCTCATTAATCATGTAGAAAGCTAACATAACACTTGACCTGCTATGACTAAACCATTTTGTAAGCTTTCCTTAGTAATAAATCTGTGCTTGCAATACTGACCTCTACTGGACATAATGGGATCTACATGGAGATTAAATGCATTGAATTTGTTCAGAACCAGCCCAAATATTCTACTTCTAAAGTAATTTAAAATACATTGGTCTGACATATGTACTTTTGGAGTAATTGATTCAACATATTTTGTGCAACTATGATTTTCTATTTTGAAACTCACATTTTTACCATTACAAGTACTATTTTGGTTATTTTTTATACTCTTATCTTATATATAGTATATATATATATATATATATATATATATATATTATATATATATATATATATATATATATATATATACAGTATGCAAACAGTACAGTAAAATAACTTCACTCTTGAAAGTCTATCTGAAACGAAATCCATAATACAATTTCCTTCCAAGACTTTTCAAACTGATATCAGTTTATTGTGACATTTCTCAAATGCCAAAGAAGGTTTGACAAATTATGTACCTTTAAGCAGGCACAAAGTGTACCACCCTCCCCTTCATGGTTACATTTTATGAAGTATTAGAGGAAGGAACATCAGATCTATCCATCTCACAAATCATACCTTTAGCATTGTTGATCATTTGTCATCCTATTGATTTCTCAGTCATTCTGTCAAACTAGAGTTGGGAGCTTGGACTTTCCACTTGGACTTACACCATTCCTTATTTCATTACTCACTGGCTGGAGGGATTGTAAATGTAGCTTGACCGATATATTTTGTGGTGTGAAGCAAAGCTGTCACATGTGAGATGGCACATATACTGAGCAGAGACAACATTTTAAAGTATCTTGAATAAGTGCTACTTGGAAAGAAGTGGGAACATATGTTTTATTTACTTTCACATGTATTCTAGCAGCATATTTGCTAAAAAATTATTTGTACAAAGACAAATATAAAAATATATAAAAATATAAAAATACAAAGACAAAGAGAAAGTCAAATTTTCTCTCCATAAATTTAACATTACGAAACCACAACATAAACCAAAGCATCATAACAGTACCAGATCTTCAGGAGACAGAACAATTTAAAGTTACGATACGACTGTATCTCAAACACCTGCAGTGTTGGGTGCAGTGTCCATAATCTTTCTCTTCACAGTGCTCCAGATTCTTTATAGGGTTTGGGTCAGGTGAGTTCCCTAGTTGGTCGGGAACAGCCATGTGGCAGTCATTAATCCAGGTATTGTTAGTTTTGGCAATCTTGTCAGATGCCAAGTTTTACTGAAAATTTAAAACACCTCCACAAACCTTTTCAGCAAATGAAAGCATGGCATGCTATACAGTTCTCTGGTAGACTGCAAGGCTTACTTTGTACTAAACAGTGAACCAAAAGCAGCATGAGCCATGACTCCATAAAACATCAATGCCTGTCAAAGCCGTACGTATGATGTCAAGCGTCTTGGATTTTGTGCCTCTTCCTGTGTGATTTTGTCCACATGCTGCATGGCTGGGTTTTGAGGGAAATCCGGCCAAAACAAGAACTGTCTGCATTGTCAGCATAAAGTCGAGCTTGTTCACATTTCGGCTTGGATTCTACCAAGGATTTTTCTTGTCACCAGTCCTTCTTGTAGTGTTCATGGAAAATACTTCAAGGCATAGCTGTAGGAAGGAGAATGTCTGAACTTTAAGGTCCCTTTGTTGCTTTTAGCAGATCATGTGGTTCTGTTGCCTTCTTTAGACCATGACCTACAATGTGAACTGCAGTGGTTTGTAGAGCAAAATGAAATTCAGATCTTAGATGTTTAAGTCCATGATTTTCAAAGCTGAACCTGCTTCCTCTGTGTAGTCTTCAATTATTTAGGGTTTTCTGCCACATATTTGTGGTTCCGCTCACACAATTTAGCCTCTCAAATAATTATCATAGTTTCTTTTGTTGTTTGGAAAAGCATAATTTCTCCTTACCAAGTTTTAAAAAGTGTAAGTCTATTAAAAATGTAAAAGTTTTGCATCATCAGGTTTTAAAGCGAGCATCGCTCATATGCAGTGTAGTTGTGGACTCGTATTTATGAATCCACAGCTACTCGTATATTTACAATGCACTGCATCCAGTAGTTACGCTGAAAGGTCATTATTCATCATTCTATGGGGATTGATTTTAGTTGCTGTAATAGTTTCAGTTTTGCTCTGCGGGCAAGACATCACGTATAGCAGGTTCAGTTATCAATTATAGGTGATCACACCACACAGACTTTCTTTCACTCCAATTCTAAAGGCCTTTATCAAAGATTGTGACTAAAGCTCATATGACTTTGGGATTAAACATATTTCCAAAGGGATATCAAGCAGTTTTGAAAACACAGCTAAATATAACAACAGACGGTTAAACTGGGCTGAACTGTTTTTGTTTCCTATGCTGTAGTCAAGGCCTTTGAAGTCGTTTTGGATCGAGATAACTCATGTAAATCAAGAAATATATTCACATGTAAACCAGGTGTCTTCTTATGTAATATTGTTTTACATTGAAAACATCCTAAAACCCAGTCAACACATTTATTTATGTATTTTTTTCATAGGGATCTTTATTTTTTAATGAAAAATATTAACAAAGACAATTCAGAACACTTCATCGTGGTAAATTACCTTTACTAATATTGCCTTTTATCTAGGCCGGAGGGCCTCAAAGGGGTTAACATTGCAATCAGTCATTCCCCCATTCACACACACGCACATACACACACATTCACATGTTGCTTCGTTGTAGCCTCACCTGCCCTGGGACAGACTGACAGAAGTGAGGTAACCTTACCATTATCACCACTGGGGTCTCTGACCATCATCGGAGCCAAAATGTCACAGAAGGAGTTGATAATATCTGCACCAAATTTGACAATTTAACACATTTTTACTCACTTCCAATATAATTTAGTAAAACATATTTTAACATTCAATTATTCCTTATGTTTCAGATAGATATTTTCACATTATACACAGTCCAGTCACATTAATGTGACCACCACGTACTTTCCACTTCAGAGTTAAATAACCAATCACAGAAGGCAGGTGGCAGCACAGTGCAGTTGAGCGTATATAAAGGGTGTGTGTGGGCTTCGGAAAACATTTCAATCGTTGGCGTAATGCAGAAACGAAGCGATTTATCCGACGTCCAAAAGGGCATGATCATTGGCTTTCGGGCCAAGGGTGGAAGCATTTCCGAAACGGCTGAGTTTGTGAACTGTTCGCGTGCCGCCGTGGTAAAAGTGTACCGTGCATGGCAAAATGGGACTGTCCAAAATCAACGACGTGGCAAATGTGGTGCACCACAGGCCATAGATGACAGAGGCGAACGACGGTTGCGGAGATGCGTTCGGGCAGATAGACGGGCTACCGTTGAGCAACTGACCACTAAAATGAACCAAGGGGCTACCACAAGTGTCTCCCAAACCACTATTCAGCGAACATTGCTGCGTCTGGGCCTCCGAAGCAGACGCCTGGTTCGTGCACCTATGCTGACTGGTGTTCATCGACGACGAAGGCTAGAATTTGCACGCCAGTACAGCAGCTGGACGTCCACTGAGTGGCGACAGGTAGCGTTTTCAGATGAATCGCGTTTTATGCTCCATCGGACAGATGGACGTTGGCGTATAAGGCGTGAAACCTCTGAAAGGAACCACCCTGCAACCATTGCAGGAACGGTCCAAGCTGGAGGCGGGAGCATTATGGTCTGGGGAATGTTTTCCTGGTATTCTCTGGGTTCACTGATTATTGTGGAAGGCACGATGGATCAATACAAGTACGCATCTGTCCTTGCGGACCATGTCCACCCCTACATGCGCATTGTTTTTCCTCAGGATGATGGCATCTTCCAGCAGGACAATGCGAGGTGCCATACAGCTGCCAGTGTACGTGCGTGGTTCGAAGAGCACCAGGATGAGTTTACCGTCCTCCCCTGGCCAGCAAACTCACCTGACTTAAACCCAATCGAGCATCTGTGGGACCATCTCGATCGAGTTGTTCGCGCCATGGATCCTCAACCGCGTAATCTAGCGCAGCTGGCCACGGCATTAGAGTCGGCATGGCTCAACATCCCAGAGAAGACCTTCAGGGACCTAAGTGACTCTCTTCCTGCACGTCTCGTAGCAGTTCGCTCTGCGAAAGGTGGTTATTCTGGCTTTTGACAGATGGTCACATTAATGTGACTGGACTGTGTATATCTAACTGCATGATATGACGCCTTTACACTCACACTGCACCATTGAGTTTATTCTGAGTCCTCTCTTGTTGCTACTGAAATTATACAGGTTCAACTGCAAATAAAGTTCATTGGCAAAATTCAAAATTATTCAGTTGGCTACAACAAACAATTACATAAAACAGAAAAACACAACTACCGTAATATTATAAGTATTTTATACACAGGTTCCAATGTTTATATTTTATATAGACATTTTCAAAATTTCTAGTAATATCTCCAAATTAACCAAATAGAATTTTTCATGTAATCACAATTTTGGGGAAAAAAAGACCATAATAAGTTATTTGAAAAACAAAACTAAATTGCTTGTTTTCAACAAGCAATTTATTTTATACAATTCAACTACAAAAACAAACAAATCTGTGAGGCAGAACTTGGAAAAAATGAAGAAGGCAACGAAATACCTGGGTACATATGTGTGCACATCATTAAATGAATACACTTTTGTTTCAATTACAATATTCAGTTTGCTTACACTTCTTGGTTTGTCAGTGTTTGTCAAATCCAGCCTCCAAAGGTTCTCAAAATATACAAGATTTTAAGAACGTCTTTTGTCCACAGGCCTCTTCAGCTTCAGGTGAGCCCACAAAATTTGAGACCTATTTTTGAACTCAAACTAACAAGGAAAAGGTACACCATGGAAAGGATGCCAGTCTATCACAGGGCAACACAAAGAAACGGGGACAAACAACCATGCAAGCACACACTCACACCTAAGGACAAATTAGAGAGAGCTATTAAACTAACAGTAGTGTTTTAGGAGTGTAGGAGGAAGCCACACTTTTAGAATTTGTAAGTAACTCCAAACGTAGCTGGGGAAACGCTTTTGCTGGCATGGTTTCGTTGTGAACAATCTCATGTATCTGACGACTTTTCCAATATCTTGATAGGTACCTTGGTGCATTGAGATAATTTGAATCCTTTGTAACCATTTTTTTTCCCAACTGTGACTTTAAAGTAATGGGTCAAACAAGCAAGTGTCACAAAAATGCAACTTGGAGAGCTGAGCTTTACAAAGAATTGTATACAATATAACCCTTTCAGATTTGTCTGTTTTTTTACTGTAAATGTACACAATATATGACACATTAGAAAATGTCTATTATATCACAAAAACCTATTACTTTACAGTCAGTGTGCTAACTCTATATCTGCTACATCTGTGTGTTTGTAGGAATAAAACCATGACTGTACAAGTGTGCACACAGGGCAGCTGGTAAACAAATGTCACCACGTGGCAACAGCCAATCACATATCGCTTCTTGCCGCACCAAGCTCTCCAATTACAGAAGCACGCTCTGCCAAAAGACTCCCTTTTCTTCCTTCCAGCCGATGGGATCACTGGGTTGCATCCTGTGACAACACCCTCACTCCCCAACCTCATCCCTCAGACACACACACATACACGCACACAACACAGGCGCACACAAATGCCTCTCACCACGGCTCTCTTCTCATGGTGCACCTGCCTCCCTGCTCTCCAGGCCAGCTCAACTCCTATCAAAGGAGCTGAGCTCTTTTCTTCCCAAAAGCTAATCCAACACCTGTCCCCGGGCTTTATAGTAGGAATAGAGAGCTCTGCAGAGTGTGGGTGCGAATGCATTGGCTCAGTGTGAATATGGGAGGCTGGAAAACTGAGTGTGTTTTTGAGAGACCAGGAACAAAAAGAAATAGTCTGTGCATGAGTCTTTTGTGCGAGGATTTTGAGAGCAGACATATGGGGACTACACGGCAAACTGCATTCTTTTTCTCATAAATGGAGTATCAAAAGACATTTGGGGAATAGCTGATGTTTTATTTTTTTTTTAATCAGATTAGAAGTAACGCAAAGACCAAGTGAGCACTTCTTTTTTTTTGTGATTATTACCTGCTGCAACTGTAGACCATAGTCTTTTAAATGCAAATAAATAAATAAAATTAGCTAAACAAGGAAAATTTTTGCAAGCATTTCTTGTTGTACATGATGTAAAATGAAGCAGGTTTTAAATGTTGCAGCCTAACCTGTGATCCACAGTAAAGAGGCTTGTTTTTCACATGGTTCAGTTACTGTTCGGTTTTCTGTCTCATCTTGGGTTGGAGCCCATTTGAGCCATGGTACTTCTTATGTCATGTGGAAACTCAGCTGTAATGAGCCCATAACTCTGACAAACATGATGGTATAGCATATGAAACACAACCGATATTATGGTTCTTGTTGTTCTGTTTAAAAACAAAACAACAACAAAAAACCCTGCAATATTTTGCCATCTTTTATGGGCTTTAATTTAATGGGACAACTCACATCAGGACTTCAGAAGATTTGCCTCGAGCAGCAGGGTTCTCTCAAATTGGAAATTGGAGGTGGAATAAATCTAAGATTGCCTCTCCCTTCAGAGCTCCAAAAAAAGGCCTGCAGGGGAGATATTAGAGGAAAGGCTGGAGACGGGAGTTGCAGAGATGGGAGGCATGATGACGGAGAAAGACTGGAAAAAACAGAAATGGATACAAATCCACCATATGGGAAAAGCTAAAAAAAAAAGAGAGAGAACGATGTAATATTAATGGGGTTTTAATCACATCAGCAATTTAGATTTGAAATAAATAAATAAATAGTCATCTTACCACCAATGCATCGGTGTAAAAAACATGTGCAAACTAGAATGAAGAATGACATTGCTCTTGGTGTAAGAGGCATATGTTCAGGGGATTTTTGGTATTTTGGTACAACGATTTTGAGTGTAAAAGTTGCAATGGATGGAAATGTTGCATGTCCAGTTCTCCTTAATTTTTCTATAAATGGCAAAAAGGAAAAAAAATCAAGTATTGTATGATTGCAATATGTTATTTATTGTAGGCTATATTACAACATTTCATCACCACAACACTGCAGACTATTAATAGAATATCAAAAACTATTCTAAATGATTAGGCATCAAAATGGGTACTAAATATCTCCTTGATGAAGACGGACTGACACAAAACATCTCTTGCCTGTTTAGTATAGTTCTTGAACATCCCACTCTAAAGCAGCAGCTCCATTAATTAGTTTGTGTTGATAATGAAGCAGAAAACGCTATATAGTAACACAGACCCTCTTTCTGAAACTTGACTGAAGAAAGTACTCCAACTAAAACCTGAGCAGGTGGTGCAACACATCCACATTTACTAATGAGCTAAGAAACACCGTTTTGACTTGACTTCATAGTCATTTTTTTATTTCCAACCTGTAGCCATAAGACTATTGAACACCCAACTCTAAATGTCTTCATGTTTCAGCTAACCATGGATTCACTTATAGATTTGTAGACCCACATGTACATTTCATGTACATAATTGTTTTTATTTCAGTTTATTTATTTAATTTATTTTATATTTATGTCATGTTTCACCCTCATGTTAGTAATTTCTTATTACCATTTTTATATTTGTGTGTGCTAATATTTAACACTTTGCATGGAAGTTGTGTGGTAGTAAGTCAATTACTACAAATGCCTAATGAGACACTGCAGCAAGAAGGAATTTGTAATAGATTGCGTGAAATATGTATTACTTAAACGTCTGTGTATACAGAATAAAAGCGCAGTAGTTCATCTTTCTAATGATGTCTTGCTTTTGTTTTGTCACATTAACAACATCTTTTAAAAACCTGCGATTAATTTGCGATTAATTGCAAGTTAGTCAATAGCTTCAGACACATGTGAAAGGCTATAAAATGGTTTTTAGTCAATTTACGTCTTAAAACTTTGCTTGATTTTGTTTTATGGTCTTAGTTTAAATAATTGAAATTAAAAAAAAATCATCAACTGAATCTAAATTGTGACAGTTACTAACTTTTTCCACCCTTTTTTTTTTCTTTTTTACAATACTTACACCTACTTAAAACAGACAAAGAGGAAACCCCCTCTTTCCATTCCCTCAGTCAAGTTTCTTTGAGTGTCTTGGAAAGAAATTTATATTCACTCTTTGGTCACAGTGGGATTATAACTGTCATTTTGTTTTGGTATACAATAGCTAGGGGAAGCTTGACGAAAAAGGACAAGTGAGTATCTTCTCGCACTCATTCACAAGTTCTTCTACACCTCCCACAACTACACACATCACTTCACGCACCCCCCACACACACACACACACACACACACACACACACACACACAGTTACTATAGGCAAGCTGTTAAAATCATATCAGCAGTCGCTCACTGGATTAGCATATCTGGGTGAGATAAAGAAGCAGACGATGGTTACTTAACTTTGACTTAGTGTTCCCCATCTGTCTCTTTCTATCACTTGCTCCTGCTGTCTGACTTCCTTTGTCATTCTTTTTCCTCCATGCATTGGAATAGCTTTTTATTATTGCCCTTGCTGCATCCGTTTCATTGCATGAATATCTGTTAATGTTTGTCTTTCCCTCTCTGCCTCTCTGTGCTTTTGTGTTTATCTCCACTCTATTTTTTGGCAGACAATGATCTCAGTAAAAGCATATTTGATCAAAAATAAATTTCTTATCTTAGTATGCTTACCATGAGGCTTGTGGATAATCTGCTTGGGCATTATGACATCCTGCCTGGCAGTGGACATCACTGACATTGAAAAGCAAGGACATATACCAGAAAGTAAATGCAAAATATCCACTTCCAGACACACACACACACACACCGACCAAATTTACACACCTTGAAACTATATATGCAACAGACACAACTCATTTACAGACAAGTGAAACATAAAGGCTCAATTCCATTCTCAAGAAATGTCATGGCTATGAACATGAGATAGAAAACCATGACATTTTATTTCCCTTTTTTTTTAAAAAAAAAAAAGTAGGCCTATCCAGACATGGTAAGGAAAAGACTTAAAAACACATTGGTGGAAGAAGGACTTAAATGGGTCATTCATCTGTGAAATTTGCATTACTTTCCTGAGGCTCCTAACCTGATGTTATTTTTTTTTTTACATAATAAAATACTGGTTGCTCTTGGAAAGTGATTAGGCCATTTTAAAACATGAATATTCGTCTAAAGCATGTTTTTGTTGTACTGGAAGCAAAGCTGTGCAGCCTCCAACTGGTTTTATTTCAAGATTTGTTCAGTCCATTATCAATTCTCATCATCCTGTTGGAGTAAAGGTGATTAGTGTTCTGGTCTCTTTTGAGCAGGGTACCCAATATATATTATGTAGTTTGTGGCAAACTGCAACCATGACTTCTCGTGGCTTTTTTCCCCAACAACAGTCTTGTCACTTTGTCAAAAAAGACCAAATTTATTTTGTGTGAAATTAATAGCTGTCTTATCTCAAACTCTCTATCAAAGCTGTGGATCTCTGCAGTTTGTCCTAAGTTATATCATTGTACTTTTCTAAGTAATCATTTTCTTGTCTGTCCCTTCTCCCATAATTGTTCTATTTGTGGATTGATTGAATAGTGCTCTGTAAAAAATAACTAAAACTATTGTTTTGTATCATAACTCTATTGTAATACTTCAGAACATATGTCCTGTTTTCTATGTCCCCCTTGGTCTCCATTAGGGCTGCAAATAGTTATTTTAGTCATTGAGTATTCTGTGAATATTCATGTCAATTATCCAATTAATTAAGTACAAAAAAGATACATTCTTCAGGTTTTTCATTTAAAGACGGAAGCCTTTATATATAATATTCAAAATAAATAAAGAATTTAAATACAATTTCTGTTCATTTTAAAATAAAACAATCAAAATGAATCTGATTCATTTTGGAGTAATTATTGGACTGCAAAAGAGCCTCAATAAGGGATTGTTTTCTCTTACTTGAATCAGGTAAAGCCAAACCTAAGCCACTTAAGGAGTTCTGGATAACATATATTTATAGATAATTCAAGTTTTCTTTTTTAACTCAAGTGCAAAATGTACACAATTTCTGTGCAGTTTTGACTTAATTACTGCTTTGAGGTTGTTATTCTTTTGTAAATGACTGTGTCTACATATGCTACTGTTTACAATTAATCAATTACTAAATTAGCATTTCAGTAAGTGATATGATTAATCTGATTAATTCCTTCAGCCCATGAAGCACAGTTTTTGTTGTACTATTTGTTGACTAGTGTTCTCTTACATATTTCGGAGGTCTTTATACATTTAATCTGCACATCAGTTCATGATGAGATTGAATTACACACAGGTGGATTGTTTAAGTGACTTTTGAAGGCAACCAATTGCACTGTTTGACAAGGATTGAATGGTAATGCAAGCCACTCTTTTCAAATTTAAAAAAATATTTTTGGTCAAAAAAATAAAATAAACTATGTATAATTTTCCCTCACTTCACCATTGTGGACATCTTTGTCACTCATGACTCCATAAAGCGTTTGTATTTTAAAGTCTGTCTGTGTAGACTTAACCTTCCTGATTGCTTGATTTTGTTCAGTATTCCAGCTGGACACCAATTGCCGATGATAATGAAATCAGTCCACATTACATTCCTCAATTTAATCTCTTGCACAATCTGAGTAACACTGATCCATGGACATGAATGTTCCATTTGAATAAATTGTGGTTCACAATGTCACAGGGATAGATAATCATAAGATTGACCCAGGAGTAATGGTTAAGAAGCCAAATGCACTGAAACATATAAATCTCCACTTTGGAGGAAGTTAATGTTTTCATTTGTCAGAGCCTAATGGTGCCATTAGTGCACTCATTGGCATTTGCTGTCCCGCAGAATAAATTCATGCATATGGTCGCTCATCCCAAGATGTGAAACATGTGTACTAACGCAAGTGTACATAGGTGCCATGCAGATAGCAATGCACTTGACCGTGCTCTTCTGGCACATTGATAATTTTTTAAGTCCACCATCACCTGTCAGTGTAATTGAGGTCTGTAGTCTGTTTTATAATAGGGCCCCAGGGTATAACTGTACAACTGTTGCTATGGATGCCGCTTGTTTACAGTAATCCAAACAGATGGTTGTTTATTAAAATGGCTTATAGGCACGTTTCATACTAAAGTAAAAGATTGTTGCCAGGCACACAAGTGACAGCGAATTTGCAATGATACTAACATATTTATATGAAGGTAAGCAACTGAAATATGCACCATAGACAAAATGATAATAAAAAGTGTGGACGTTTCTGCGTGCATACGCTATTCATGCATATAGGAAACTGGTTCTGAATAAAAGTTTAGATGAATATGTGCACATTAATGTTTTCATACAGTGGCATGCTTTGGCTGTAAAAGTAAAACATATCATACAAATACACTCAGGAGATAGTAGTTAGGGGAAATCAGCAAGAGTAAATCTTCCATTAATAATTTAATTCTCATGTAAGTTTGCCAAAAAGATTAAAAATATATATATAAAAAATATTAAGGGTAAATAATGATATTATTTCAGTGATGAGTGCAGTCATTACACAACAAATCAAACATGTATTTTACTTATCTCCCTGAACTTCTCATGACCTGTGTAATCTTTCTGAACCCCCGACTCCCAACTCTCTTCACTTTCTCTCTCTTACTTGTTCTTACCCCTATTTCTAATTTTCCTCAATGACTGATCTCCCACCTGCCTCAAATAATAAGATACTCCCACAGGCCTTCGAGCCTCATTCCCCTTACATCTATCACTCCTGAAGTCACATTACTGCCCTTTACAAGCACTAGGATGTTTTTCTCCTAATTGTAGCCACATACATACCTCACCCACTCCAGAAATAATAAATGGCCTTGTCCTCCATTATGGCCATTAGGGAGCTCATACTGGGAGTAGCACACCGCCCACAGTGAGGAGTTGCCTGTTTTGCACTGGATGTTGTTGCCAAAGCACGGGAAGAATTTGAGCTGTATCCTCCGAAACGCGTGTCTCCACTTTGGCAGATGCTCACGTCTTGCTCCATCTTTCTCCTCTGAATAAACACAAACAACAGGTTGAATATTAGATGAGCAAAGGAAAGACTGACTCTCCAGGAGCTCAGTGTCTGCAAATCAGATGTGTTAAGACAAGCTTGCCAAAACCTTAACCCAAAGAGACAGGCGTACCGAGCCTGGGCAGAAGATGGCACTGTATTCCTATCGCATTGCACGAGCCATTATTTGCACTGTATTTGTCATAGAGGAGAAAATGTCTTTATCAAACAGAAACATGGCAGAAAAGCGTGAGATTTAGATCCAAGATAGAGTTTCACTTTAAGGGTAAGCCATGAATGACAAAATGTGGGAATTCTTTAAAAATAGAACTATGTACTTACCATGTTTCATCTTGATACTGTATAAAACATTTTGGATTTCATGTGTATGAAATGTATAAGTAAGCTTACATTGCTTTGATTTAGCTGTGGCAGAAAGATTTTTTTTTTTTTATCTCTGGAGTTTGTTGAAAACATAAGAAATACACAGGTGTGAAAAGCTAATCTCTAGTAAGAAAGAGACTCCCCACTTTGGCAGAGTTTGATATCTTAAAACAACTCAAAATGAAAATGTTCACAACACTGGCATAAGATACAATATTAGTGGATAATAACTGTCTACACTTACTCAATCCGTTTGGCTGAGATGGTCTTTTGCGTAGTTCATGAGCTACACAAAACTGTCAGATTGATGATTGTTGGTCCACTGAGACAACAATCATAAATTGTGATTTAAGATATAAAATCTTAAAAGTTATTCCAATCTTACGACTTGGGGCAGACTCAGTCACCACACATGAGGTGGATCAGTACAGTAGCTGCCTTAAAAATAAAAAAGTTAGCAGGAAACAGTGGGAAAAAATCTATTGTATCCCACAGATCTCTACATTTTTTGTTTGAGTTTAAATAGTTAAAACAAGCTAAAACTAGTTTTTGCACAGCCCAATTATTTTTTTCATTTTCAAACAAACCTATGACCAGATAACTAATTTTTAGTAGAGTTAAAGGAACTATTACTCCTGCCAACTTTAACCACTTTCAAAAAAATCAGAATCCTTTTAACAACAAGAAAGATACTTCAAAGCACTTTTTTTTATTCATTTTTTTTTGTTTCAGCTCTGCTATTGAAATTAATGCAAACTTCCCCATTGTTATCTCCAGCAACTGGCCGACTTTCTTTATAGCGTTCGTGTGGTCATCTGTTTGTACGTTAAATCATTTCATCTTCTGTTGTTCAAAAGTTTTCCTTTGCGGCTCACGCTACATGTTCCTAACACCAACAGACCAGTTTACAGATGGCGACATGTGAAAACAGCAAGAATATTATTTCAACATATTCATAAATATCACCTGTTCTTTTAATGGTCAGGAGCCAGAAGTTAAAGGTATGAGAGTCCTGCAGCCAAAAGACTCAAGGATAGATCAATGTCAGTCGTCGGGGGGAATGAAAGTCAGTCTGGTGGAAAAGCAGAAAAGAACGAAGGAGCTTCAGGCACTGGAAAGTCATATCATAGAGTCGTCAAGGTGGGCTGTGGTGGTTTCAAATCATGAATTCTTTAATGTACTAAGTCCAAATGGTCCCCTGTGCCCTGCAATGCCTTGCCTGGGAGTCTGAAAATAATTGAGAACTTGAGGTAAAGCAAAAGGAAGGGTGTGGAAATACAAGAAGTGAGGATGCAAGCACCGGGCAACGGAAGGGATGAAGAACTGACAGAAAGAGAGATGTAGTCATTGCTGCTTTACAAAAAGAATTACCTTACCTTCACACGGTTACGGCTCTCTTGTGACTTTGCGGCTGTCATTTGTTCAGTCCTGCTCCCGTGCATTGGTCACATTCATGATAAAGCTTTGGTGGGAGGTAATCTAGGTGTATGTCAAGAAAAGAACCACAGAGGAATATATATATAATATATATATATATATTATATATATATATATATATATATATATATAATATATATTTCATTCCAGGTTATTAATCAGAATGTCTAATCGCCTCTCTACCAGATCATTAAATCAGTCTTGTAGTAAAAAATGAAGGCATGGAAAGTGATACCAAACTGCAAAACATTTACTCTTTGTTCCTCTTCAGCAGGTTTGCAGGTCCCTGGATCAGTAAGTTAGCTCTGAATGACCTTTTGCAACATGACGAATGAGCTGATTTAGAGACTGTATGTATTCAACACTACTTACAAACTGAAGCAAAAAATATTACAATCGAACCATTTTTATTGAATGGCAGGGTTTTAAAAATATGTCCCTGCAAGAGCCCAAAGACGCTTTTTTCATAACGACTGCTGCTGGACAGTTGCTGCAATAGAAGCAGGAATCTAAAACCAAGGTTAAAAACATTGCTTGGGGCAGCGATCCTCGAACTGTGCTCTTTGGGAACCTTGATAATTGCCTCTTTCAGTTTCTCAGCTCAGTGAGTACTGGCCACTAACTCTCTTAGCTGGTTGCGTGTCATTAGAAGTCCTCATTCAGTAGTTAGAAGGGATATGAGGTTTCAGCAAACCCATTAAAGGCCAAATGTCACCAATTTTACTACGTGCAAAGCACATAAAAGTAGTCATGCATACGATTGACGTTGAATACCTTTCCGTTTTTTGTCACAAGGAGCCAACAACTATAGTGTAAGGAATATGATATTTGGATTTAATTTGATAATTAATGACTAGGTTATTGCAGCTTTCTGACTGTTTTATGAATAAAGACATTTAGGGTATGTTTAGCATTTTGTTTTAAAATTTAAAGATTAAAGCGCTAAATTACTGATCTATCCAAATGTGTTATTTTAGTCACAATGCCATCCATATTTGAAGGAATGTGGCTTCACGACTGGATGGAGAGCTGGTTAAGAGTAAGAGTACGTCTCAGAGTAAGAAGTTAGTAGGGGAGGGGCTTAGCACTTCAGATAACGGAAATGTCTTAGTTGTTGGCAAGTGTTGAAGAAATTTTACTGAGTCTTCATGTTTCTGTTTCCCTGAGAGTAAATATGTGTAAAGGAGTGTATCTCCTCATAAGTTAGGAAATGTCTGGTAGAAACTAACTAATTCAGGCCATAATTACAAAATGTAAAACAACTGGGACCTGATCATCACTAGAGCCACATTCACACTCACAAATGCTCACACATTTATACACCAATACACAGATCAGTGGGCAAGTTGGGGTTGGGGACCTTGCCCAGGGCCACAGTGACATGTAACAGAAGGAAGCTGGAATTGAACCTACAACCTTCCGATCGCAAGACGACGACTCCATCCACAGAGCCACAGTCGCCCACATGTTCTAAGGGTTTGTTTGTTTTTTGACAAAGGAACATTATAAGAAATATTGAATTGAAGAAATAGAATGAGCCACTAGTTGAATAGTACTTTCATGTCCATACTTGAAGATCTGAACTTGCAAAAAATGCAAAGACAAACAAAAACTATCATTTTAATGTCAGCAGTGTCCCTGCTTTGTCCCTGCATTGAAGATATTGCAATACACCAAGCATTCTAGTGCTCAGAATGAGGGAGCAAACAGCCCACATCAGGGCTTCTCAGGGTTTATTGTTAAGAAAAATGTGCCTTAAAGCTTTTGGGTAAACAACTAAAATAACCAGCGGAAGGGAACACCAGCATCATTTGATGAGGCATCCTAAATGTCTTGAAGAGGTACTGCCTTGCCAAGGGCCCATTGATAAATATGTTGGTGATGGTAGATGGGATTCCACTGGCTGTCCTCAGGTGCCATGTGACGTCCACCTCTAGTCCACTTGTCCTTCAAGATGTTGGCTGAGATTGTTATCTGGTTTAGTTTTCACTTAGTTTATGTGTATTGTACCTTGTATTATTGTTTTATTCTCCAAGTGTCGCAGTTGGAACTATTGCTTATTGCCTGCTGCATTTCTGCCTTGCTTTTTCTTCTCCCTATCTTGATTTGTGTTTATTTTATTATGGTTGGTAAGGAGGTTGAATTAAAAAAATCTTTGAGTAATCTATCTATCTATCTATCTATCTATCTATCTATCTATCTATCTATCTATCTATCTATCTATCTATCTATCTATCTATCTATCTATCTATCTATCTATCTATCTATCTATCTAAATGTCAACTGAGTATTTATTCATCAAGAACAAGCTATTTCACAATAAAATAAATTCTTTCAAAGACAAAGAATTAGGATCTGGTTAATTTTCAAATATGAAATGACAGATTTCATGTAAAACACATATCAACAGCAAAAATTCAAATATTACATGGAAAAGAAAGTACTTGTCAACCAAAATAAATGTGTTATGGTCTAGGTAAAGACCATAACACATAATAAATATATTTTCAAAATCAAAGTCATGATTTTTTGCTGCAGTTCGGTGCTTGTTAGTGAGCTCATTTAAATGTATGTATTTATGAATGGCATTAGCTTTTTGCAGAGCTTTGATCTTTTCAATGCTGTTTTTTAGTTGATTGCATGTCTGTGAACACACTGCAGTGGTTGAATTATTGTTTTCTTGAGTTTTAGCTCGTGACATAAATCACAAGCTAAAATTGGAATCTAGTCTCATGTGCTGTCAATCAATCAATACACAGCTTGGCCCCGACTTGTGTTACCCTTAAAGTGGGAAAATAGGGAAGAGCTGCGCAGAGTCTCGCAGAATCTGCTAGTAGCAATGAATCTGGCTGGACAGACGGGGGCAGAACTAGTTAAAAACCGCTTTAGTGGAAAAGCAGCTGTAGTCACACGTACACTAAGTGGGATATTGCAGGGATTTAAAACTATTACATTGGATCCCTTTAAATTATACACAGTCCAGTCACATTAATGTGACCACCACGTACTTTCCACTTCAGAGTTAAATAACCAATCACAGAAGGCAGGTGGCAGCACAGTGCAGTTGAGCGTATATAAAGGGTGTGTGTGGGCTTCGGAAAACATTTCAATCGTTGGCGTAATGCAGAAACGAAGCGATTTATCCGACATCCAAAAGGGCATGATTATTGGCTTTCGGGCCAAGGGTGGAAGCATTTCCGAAACGGCTGAGTTTGTGAACTGTTCGCGTGCCGCCGTGGTAAAAGTGTACCGTGCATGGCAAAATGGGACTGTCCAAAATCCACGACGTGGCAAATGTGGTGCACCACGGGCCATAGATGACAGAGGCGAACGACGGTTGCGGAGATGCGTTCGGGCAGATAGACGGGCTACCGTTGAGCAACTGACCACTAAAATGAACCAAGGGGCTACCACAAGTGTCTCCCAAACCACTATTCAGCGAACATTGCTGAGTCTGGGCCTCCGAAGCAGACGCCTGGTTCGTGCACCTATGCTGACTGGTGTTCATCGACGACGAAGGCTAGAATTTGCACGCCAGTACAGCAGCTGGACGTCCACTGAGTGGCGACAGGTAGCGTTTTCAGATTAATCGCGTTTTATGCTCCATCGGACAGATGGACGTTGGCGTATAAGGCGTGAAACCTCTGAAAGGAACCACCCTGCAACCATTGCAGGAACGGTCCAAGCTGGAGGCGGGAGCATTATGGTCTGGGGAATGTTTTCCTGGCATTCTCTGGGTTCACTGATTATTGTGGAAGGCACGATGGATCAATACAAGTACGCATCTGTCCTTGCGGACCATGTCCACCCCTACATGCGCATTGTTTTTCCTCAAGATGATGGCATCTTCCAGCAGGACAATGCGAGGTGCCATACAGCTGCCAGTGTACGTGCGTGGTTCGAAGAGCACCAGGATGAGTTTACCGTCCTCCCCTGGCCAGCAAACTCACCTGATTTAAACCCAATCGAGCATCTGTGGGACCATCTCGATCGAGTTGTTCGCGCCATGGATCCTCAACCGCGTAATCTAGCGCAGCTGGCCACGGCATTAGAGTCGGCATGGCTCAACATCCCAGAGAAGACCTTCAGGGACCTAAGTGACTCTCTTCCTGCACGTCTCGTAGCAGTTCGCTCTGCGAAAGGTGGTTATTCTGGCTTTTGACAGATGATCACATTAATGTGACTGGACTGTGTATGATCTCTTTGGGTTTCTGAACAGTCTTTTTGCATTTATTTTTCATTTTTGAAAACAGGCTTATTATGAATACTTAGTTTTTACAAGGAGAAAATCCTGGTTGACATGTGAAAGGTAGTTTATGTTTCAGTTTACTTTCAGTATATGTTAAAATGTTGCAGGACATAAATTAAGTCATCATCAAATTATTTTTCTGACTTGGAATAGAATTGCTCACATAAAGAACAAAATCTAAATTTCACATAAAATGTGCCTACCAAGGTATTTTTTGCCACTTTTTTGAATTCATAAAAGCTCACTCAGAACTAGAAATGAATAATTCTGCACAGGAATGCTTCTTTTATTCCACCTTGGCAGCTGAATTATTGATAATAAGTTTTAGAAAAGTTCCTCTCAGCGTGCAACATGGATTATCTGTTTGTATGCCTAAAGACAAAACACCAGTGTAACAAAACCTCCATCAGCCAGTGCAGAGATGGAGTTTGAATATTTACAGTCAGTTAATGACATTTCCATTCAGCAAGCTTGTCAGAAATAACAAAACCCCCATTTACCCTCTGCATCTGCTTAAGTCCCTTTCTTCCTCCCTGTGCCCCAAGTGGCTCAGAAATCCTACTTTATAGCGGAGAGGTGTCAGAATTTTAAACAGGCCCTGTCTTTATCCCCTGCCTCCCCGAGCTCTTTCCCTTTAATTCCTGGAAGGCTAGGCTGTGGTCGCCTTTTAACCCTCACCTGCTCCTCTGCTAGAATAATGTTGGCTTCTTTCTCAATTCTTTGGAGGAAGAAGGTAAGGGGTGATGACGAAGAGAGGAAATGGATGGTGTGAAAGGGAAGGGAATGGAAAGGGGCTTTTGGAAAGATACAGTTAAGATGGAATGAAAAGGGTGGGAGGGGTGTGCTCTGTGTCTGTGTGTTGGGGAAAAAAAAATAAATGAAAAATGGAAACTACTGGAAGAAGTACAGACCAGAGACATGGACAGACAGCAAAGGCTCGGAGTGATATTATGCTCCGGTGGGAAGCTGACTAGCCATTTATCACACCTCACTTTGAAAAGAAAATAGGGAGAGACGGCAGCAATTTTTCCCCCATCTCTTGTCTGACAAATCTGATGACAAAGCACAATCCCTTAGCCAGGTAATGTCCCCATTGTGAAACCAGAACAACTTTACACAAAGCCAAAATGAGGGGGTGTAATTGGCCTATATTTGGGGAAAATAGTCTGGTTCCTTTGTCCTGACAACAGTAGCCTCTTGGTAGTGATATAAATTTGAGTTGGAAATTGTCCTCACATACAAATACCCCATTATGAGAATATCTGTTGTTTTTTTCTCATTTACTTCTTATTTTAATTCATTTGTAGTCACCGTTTTCACTAAAAGTAAATTTCTTCACCTTGTGCATGTTGGCTAGTAGTACATTGGTAAATATTTTTACACCTGGGAATTATTATAAGACATTTAAGCTTGTTTTATTTTTTCTTCCTAGGAGCTCCATGCCACTAACTGGAATAAATTTCCAAATGAATTGCCTATAAATGATATTCTGCTGTATGAGTAATTGCCTTCAATTCACTACCCTTTGAATCAATCTCATGTGTGAAGTCAACACTGTTAATTAGACCTGTTTTTATGTTCAAGGAACCAGCTGAGCCTGGCTCCTATCTCATTCTCTCCCTCTCCCTTTTTTCTCTCCAGCATTTGTACTTAATTACTGAGGGACTGCTGTCTGCACCAGCGAGGCATAACAAAGAGATGTAATGGCAGCAGCCAACCCCCAAAAAAGAGAGAATAATTTAACGATTTCTCTCATTTTTACGTCTTAAGAGAGTACGGTGGTTAGAATTCACTAGCAAGCAGATACGCTCGATTTGGTAATCTTTTTTTTGTATTAAAGTTTGGTATGTTCACAATTTCTTATCTGTTTGAAATACTGTGCTCATTATCTCTGCTGATGATGCGATAACTTTTTGTCTTGCTCATTTATAAATGACTTTAAAGAGCAGATATCCTCATGTTCACATCTGTTTCTCATTAGTTGTGATCAGGTTTGTAGCTCACAATAGTTCAGAAGATTTCTATGACTGAAACCTTTTACGTTTTGGTAAGATATCTGAAAAAGCATAAACAAAACAAAAATACTTCACTATTGTACTTTTTGAAATAATTGCCAAAACAAAACAAGCATAAGGAAGCTAAGACCAGTTGCTGGAGAGTGATGGTGCTACATTTGGAAATGTAAAACTTGTGCACCGATGCATAATGTAAGACGAATGAGATAGCTAGTTCTCCAGGATGTAATTTAGTAGCATCAAGATTTGAATGGCAATTCAGCTAGTGAGGAGAAGCGAGTCATAATAAACTGTAGGCTCAACAACTGTTTTTTTTTTTGTTTGAAACAAATATTTTCAAACTGAATAGACCTTCTCTGAACACACCAATGAATTACAGTCTTTTAATCGCTCTATAAAAGAATGAGTGGGAATTGCCATTTCCTGGGCCACCAGTCCTTCTGGATGGTGTAAGTCTATCTTATGTGATATCTTTCTTTTTAGGTAATGTTTTATGTTTGTCTAATGTCTTATTTGTGTTCCTGAAATGCCAACCAACAGCTATTTATAAGGTCTCCTCTAACCCCAACCCTCAAACTTATATTTACCAGTTATACTCATAATATAACAGGTACTGTGAAATGCTTTGACCTGGGTTATGAGAAATCAGTCCATTTCGTCCTGGTACTTCAATAAAGCTCAACCATGGTTCCAATGTTCAAAGCAAAAATTATCGTTGCGTTATTTTTTTTGTTTTTTGCCAATGAACTTTTGCACACTAATTGCATAGTCATTTTTTTTTTCATTGTGAGAGATATTCAGATGGTGCCAGTACAAACCTTAGATCCTCATCCATGTGAGAGTTTGTGCTTGGGGGTAGCAGAGTTGACTTAAAAGTCTCTCCCCCCCCCCCCCAGAAAAGCAAATTTGAAAGTTCCTGATCTCATTTGAATGTTTTAGATTTTCTGGATTCAAAATATGACCATATATGCACTTCAGTATTACAGTCTGCAATTGTGGTAACTGATATGAGATTTGTTTTTAGCAAAAAAACATGTACTGTTTTTTTTTCTTTTTCTTTTTTTTTGTAGAGTAAATGTGGAACATTACTTCAGCTTTCATTCCACCAGTGTACATCTTGAACATGACCAAATATTTTCAGTTTTAAAATCCTCACAGGTGGAAGTTTAAGAAAAGTGATGGTTATTCGTACAGATGAAACATTTTGTTCTCTGATGAAAGTATTATTAGTTGAGGTGAGAGAAATGCTTTAATTATAATGATGTAAAGCGAAGGTGTGAAGTGGAAATTTACATAAGGCACAAAATGACACCTACAGGGTGCTGAAAATTGGTTTCACACCATACCGGTTGGTTCCATTTGTTGCTCAAAGAGCAGTGAGCGACAGTGTGGATATTGGGTGACAAGGTAACGTGCAGACACACAAGCACACCCAGCACACACACACATACACACACGCACACACACAGACACACTCCTCTCTGTACACCGATTCTCCACATACACACAACGTGAGAAGAAGTTCTACAGGTTTTGACACTTTTGATTACATTCAACAACCCAGAAATCCATAGGACATGTAACGTGGAAATTATCCATTGATCACAGACACTCTGTCCCAGTTTTTTTTTTTTATTATATGAGATGTATTGAATAAGCTGCACCTTTGCTAAGCTTGGCAATACCTGAGGTTATGAAAGAAAGCTCATAATTTAATAGTGCCATTATGGGTTCAGCAGCAAAACCACAGGCAATCATGTAGCTGGAACTCGTGTTTAGCAAACTGGAGTCCCAGAGGTCCCTGGCAATAGTTTATATTTGATCATCACAGTAATCACATTGATTTCTGAAAGATCACACGACTTATCTTTATTAAATCTGCACTGATCAGTCACAGCATTAAAACTCTGACAGATGAAGTGAATAAGAGTTGTTTTTTTTCTCTGCTTACATTGCAGTGTTGCCTCTTGACATCTAAGGTACTGACATTTATATTGCTGTTACATTGGCACATAGCACCCATTCACACATTGTTTTAGGCCAAACATACCTGTCCATAATACTCAGAGTTTGATAAAAAGCTGCACAGAAACAACTAAAGGAGAACAATAAGGATTGCTGAGGGAGCTGACAAACTCCGCAGGCAACAACCCCCATCCTAGTTGACAGATCATGAGATTCCCCAATACAAGTCAAATTCTTACACTTTAAACAATCAACATCTAAAAGCTTAACTAAATAACTTGTATCAACCAGTGACGTGCGGTGAGGTTCATTGCTGGTGAAGCACTTACTTATGACTTAATTACCATGCATGTTATTGGACCTAAGGAAATTTTCATGCAAACAACGCTGGGGGACAAAAAGACTAATCTTTTACGTGTCATCCATAGCCGCGTTATCTCAGTGAAACCTAAAGATTAGGTATTAATTTCGTGCTATGATCCACAGCAAAGTGATCTGTATTCACCATGCTACGCAGACTCGTTGCCATAGCAACTGACAACAAGGCCACTTCATGTTTTAGGATTTAACACCAAAAAACATTCAAGAATTTTGCACACAGAACAGAACATTTAGTTTGTTGTTGTATAACGTTTTAAGCTTAATGTTTTATTAATAAATAATTGCTGTGGTAGATTAGCTACGGCTTCTGCTTTAGGGAATTATTGAAACATTAACTGCAGCCCACAAAACGCACATTTAATTAAAAAAAACTAAACAAAAACATCTTATTGCTGTCTTACCTTCACGTATCACTGAAATCCATGCACCGCTAATTCTGCACAAAAATATCCGTCCATCCAAAGTCAAGTCTATCCTCTGCATGTCTTTTCTACTAAGTAAAACGTTCAGCTCCGGTGTTGGTCTTCCTTTAGTTATTATCTCCTGCTTCAATTGAAAGTCCACTTTAGAAAACTGTTAAAGTGTAGAAATGTAGTCTTTCACGTTGACTCCGAAGAGAGGAGAAAACAAATTTACTTTACTTATTTACTGTGTGGCTAGCTCCATGGCTAGCTCCCTGTGTCTTACTCTGCAGTTGTGCAGTCACAATATCTGGGAACATTAGCGCCCCCTATAAAAAACAGCGGTGAGGCAAGAGAACTGCCTGCCTCCCCTCGAGCCTGTTCTCTGCCGTTTCTTATCGCTCCTCCTCACACAAAACACCATACACACACAGTTAGTGCCAAAAAACACTGTACATTATATACATAAGCGAAATTATGGAAAATCAGTCCATATATTGAATGTTTCTTAGCCATTTTATTGCCGGCGTACAGACAGGACGAACATGCTGTCATAATGGCAGCCAGTGCAGTTAGCGAGAGGTTGCGTAATCGCAGGAGAGGCTGAGCTGCTGCTGCCTCACCGGCTTCGCTTCTGAGCATTTGAATGGGAAAATGCGAAAATCCAGTGATTTTGAAGAAAAACACATCAGAATTGGTTAAGCTAAGTAAAAAATAGATACTTTATAGTACAAAACCACAGGGTGAAAATAGTAATATAAATGATTTTATATTATATATTATTTTTCCAGGATGACAGGTGAAGCTCTGCCTCACCTGCCTCCCCTGACCGCACGTTACTGGTATCAACCCCAAAGCAAATGTCAATGATTCTGGCTTTTACGCCTGAAATGCACAATGTAACAGGGAACATTAATGTAAATGAATTTAAGACACACAAGATCTAGGAATGTCAGGATAGATGGGGCTTTATATGAGATATTTTTCAAATTTGTAGCAGATAAATAATTTGATGAATCATTTTTATTACACTTTAAAATTATGCACTACTTTTGGTCAGGCTATCACATAAAATCACAATAAAAGACATTGAGATTCCTATTTTTCACATGAAATAATTCATTGGGCATGAAAAGGTTTGCAAGGCATTATAGTTTCAGTCCGAGCAACCGTCTCTAGTGTTGAATCATGGGCATTGCAATAATGAGAAGAGAAGACGCCATACCCGTCTCATATTTAAAAATTATTTGACACCCCCACATTTGCATTGACTTATTTCCTCCAGTGCTGCTTGTTTTGCTTCGTGAAAGAAACTGTTCTGCTTGATGGATAGGGGAATTTCCATATCCGCTAAAAATCCACTATGGGTTTTCCTGGCTACCTACAACAATTCATCGCTCCACATGATCCAAGCAATCACTAGGGCAGGCTGGTGAAAGCTAGGAAAGGCGACTTCAGTCCCATTGATATCTCACCAAGTCTAGCTTGCATCATGAAATTGATGATTGGTGTTGATTTAACTGTGTTAGTGCTAGTGATTCACTGGAAATAACTGCAATTGAGTTGATTAAACTGCAGGTGTGTGTAAGTGTATTTGTTGACAGAAGTCTAATGTGCGCGGAAGTTGATATATCTGCATATATTTCTATGTTTTTAAATAAATGGCAGAAAATCAGACTGGTCAAAAATGAAATTCTATTTTAATGCAGAGATTAGTGGTTAAAGTCTTGAAAGCATCCATAAAATATCAATGATATTTCAGTAGTAATGAAGGCACTGTATATTCATATAAAAATAACCAAATTGCAGCATTAAGTTTTGCTGTATAAAGCACATTTGCTTATGGATTTCTTGAAACTTTAACATTTTATTTACACAAGTGATTCTGCATGTATGGCGATGTAACGGTAAAGTCATGTTTAGGAGGGTATCTTAAGGTCATCACCATCTTTTGCAGCTCAATGGAGCCATAAGTTGATAAATTCAGAAGGGCATTTGCCCTTCAAGCCACACAATTTGCTAGCAGCCCCTGCCTCTGTTAGGCCTCTCCTAATCTAATGGCAACTGTCTGCCTGTGAAGAAAAATGAAAAAATTGTTTGTGAAAAATGAGCATCAAACCTGTTCCTCCAAAGACCCCTCCCCAACTCTAGATACCCCCACCTCACCCCACCCCAGTTCCTCATCAGAAGCACGGTTAGCAACAGCAGCATTTATTAGGCCCGGGAGAGTTTCTTCTGCTTGGCCCACTAAGGAGAAGTAAATGCAAGCAATTATAGAAGGAGCGATTTAACATGTCAGTATAAGTGGCTCAGTGTAAAGTGCAGTCTGAACAGGCAGAGTATGCTAACAACACGACAAGATTGCAGATTATCTCTGACTGGAAACATTATTTGATTTAACTCAGTGTTTTATTTTTGTATCAGTAGCAATGAAGGCATTGATTACTTATATTATTATTATTATTATTATTATTATTATTATTATTATTATTATTTTTATTTTTATTTTATTTTATTTTTTTTTGTTTAAGTTTGGAAGAAAATTTCTTGCAAATTGTGGTCAATTTATCCTGTTAGCATTCATAATCATAAAATTATCTTTTTTTGTATGTTTGTTTGAACTCTCTATTTCCTAAGTGAAGTATGTGCGATCCCAATAGGTTTGCTGCTGTTGTGAACTAAATTTTTTCAATCAGTCTTTAATATTATGACAAAACTACTATCTTGTTCTTCTCTTTTTAAAATGAATAAATAAGCTTTTAGCTAGCTTTAGCTCAGTCAGCGTATTCCATTAGATGTCAAAAGAACATATTAAATAAGCTGTTTTTAAACCACTCCTCTAATTGTATCTGTTTAATTTAACTTTATGTCTTAGCGTTTCCCTGTGTATGCAGATATGACTATTGCGTAATTTGGATTTTTATTTTTATGAGCATCAAAAAGTCTTCTGCTGTGGCACTGGCTTTTCCTCTTGTCACTTTTGAACAGTTTTACTTCAGAGAAAAGCATGTTGAAGGAAAAAAAACACACATAAAACAGACTAGCTATACAGTCAGCAACCCACCCAAAAGCATCTTATTTGCAAGGCTCCTGCCATAACTAACTGGATTAGTCAGCCACAATTGATTTATGTTATCAAAACCAGACAGCTAATGCCCTCTGCACGCAGCCCCACCCACCACCTCCCATTGATTTCAGCAACATCTCTTCCATCCTTTCTCCCTGAACTTCCTGTTTGCAGCGTGTGTGTTTGTTTTCTGTATTTCTTCAATCCTTCTGCTCTAATTTCTATATGTACTTTGTCCCACTCCTTCCTTTTCCTCACATTGTTCCTCATTTTCCTTCGACTTCATGTGAATCATATGTAACACTATTCAGCCTTGAATGTTTCTTGACTTGAACCCCCTCAGTTTAACCATCTCCTGTATTTGCTGCTCACATTCTTCCCTCTGCATTCTGCATCTTTTACCCAAAACTGTTTTGACAGTTTATTTTTTTTCCTCCTTCATCGACCTCAGAATTTTGTCATGTTTACCTTCTCCTACCTTTTTTTTTTTTTTTTCTCAAACTTTTTTTGGCCTCCCTCAGTCTCCTCCCCTGTCCTTCACCATGACTTTGCTTTCTGTTTTCATCTCTCCAAGCCAGTGTGCCACACCGTGGCTCTCCTCATCGTGCATTCATCCATCCTTTATTTCACTCCGCCAGCCAAATCACTCTCCAACAGATGCCGCACTCATTCAGTGGCTTTCCCAAGTGTACAGAAGTGCGCCTCCACGACTGTCTGTTGTGCCGGCGTAAATATGTACGTGTGTGTGTAAGGGAGCTTGTGTGGGCATGTGGGCATGCATGTGTCTCAGTGGAACAGGCCTGGCCAAGGCTAATTGCTGCCTCCTACCTGGTGGTGACAGGCCTAATCAAGGATGATGAGCTCACTTTTGGTTCCTCTCTCTCTCTCTTTCTCTCCTCAGGCTTGCTCTCGCCTTTTCTATCCCCTCTTTTGGCAAAACAATAGACAGCCTCTAGTCACCCATTATGGGTTGTTTTTGGAGAGAGGAGGAGGATGGGCGGATGATGGCGGGGTGGCAAGAGGAAGAAAAAAGGGCAACACTTTTCATTTCAAGCTCTCCTCTCTTAAGGGGACAGCATGGGAGCAAAAATTGGCCAGAGTGCTTGAGGGGTTGAGGTACGCAGGTTGCAGCACAATGGGCCTATTCACCTCCTCTCAAACACTGAAGGGGCCAAAATGATTTGATGAAAGAATAAATGAATGAATAAATTTTGTTTCAGGGTGTTTTCAGATTTTGGCAGAGTGATGCATTGTGGAAGGTTGAATGCCTGCCGCATGTACATACAGTATGTGTGCGTATGGAAAACTGAGCTACTGCCTTAAAGGGTATGGCTGTCAAACAACTACCTCTCGTGTGTCAAAGCTGCTGGAGTCTGGAAATACAAAAAAAAATGGTGACAGCTTGAACAGCAACAAAATAGACATTATGTTTGTGAGCATGTTAGTGTAACGTGGCAGCACACAAATACCCGATTCTAAAAAGTTCACAGAGTTGAATCAGTTTTAGATCATTTGCTTACTCAAATGATCTCTAAATAAACATCCTTATAGAAGTCTGATTAGTGAAGGTTTTCTATACGGGTGCATTTAAAAGGCGCAAAAGTTAAAAAGCTGTGACTTATTTGTCAGTTCACCCTAAACCCATTTTCTATTTTTTATGTTGTTGTTTTGCACATGCAGTCAAATGAACTTGGCTCCCCCATGTGTTGACAAGGTGCTCTCTGCTTGCTGCTGAGAACATGAAGATCAGGTTACCTGTAATGGCTAGGGAAGCACTGCATTTCTTTTACACCCCAAAATGTCAGCTCGTTTCCAGCACTTTAATTGGCTGTGTGGTGACAGACATGATAATTCATTAATTGGATCCTTGTATGACTTTTTGCGCATCAAATTTCTCCACCTATATGATACATTGCCATACATAGTTTAGTCATCGGCTAAATTGGGCTGCTGGACATTTTTTGACATTTCTAACTTCTGTCACATAAGCATGGAAGTCAATGCCAGGTTTTCATTACATACAAAGCTTGTTAAGCTAATTTGAATAATGAACTTAATTCACAGAACTGTTTAACTAGGATCAATTTTAATGTATGTGTGATTGAACTGAAAAGTAGATGATCCATTTTGGGTGACCAGGCCCTTTTTTTTCCTTCACTCTGACACCAAATTGGTTAACGTAGTATATTTTCTGCCACCTCGTAGCTAATTTGGTAACATGTTTGCGTTGATAAAAACTATTTATGTCCAAGCTTCAACTGCCTGGCTGAATTCTTGAGATATTGCTTCAATATATTACAACGACCTTGTTCCCTCATTATGCCATCTATGTTTGAAGTGCACTAGACCATCCAAAACATGATGCTGCTACTCCTGTCCTTCAAATTTAAAATGGTGTGTTCAGGCTAATGGGCTTCCTCCCTTTTTTCTCCTAAAAAAACAGGGGTCCGTATGGATAAACACTTCAATTTTTCAATTTTAGTTCTTTTATACCTCATGACGAGTCGCAAAAAATTAAAGTCTTTGTCCCTGAGTGTATTTGCAAACTATAATCTGGCTTTTTTTTTGCTTTTGGGGAAATGGCATCTTTCTCCCTGAGAGCCTTTTAGCCCATGTCAATACAGAACTTGTTTCCATGTGGGTAATGACACTCTTACCAGCTTCAGCCAACATTTTCACAAGGTCGTTTGCTTTTGTTTGGTGATTGAGTTACACATTCAGACCAAAACACGCTCATCTTTGGTACGCAGAACCTGACAGCATGATGGCTAGTCGGTCCTATTGTGCTTATAATTGCATCAACAGAAGAAAGAGGCATCTCAAAATTATACCTAAAGGATTAATCAGAATTGTGGAGTTTTATGGTTTTCTTCCTTTATTATTTCTGGATTTATTTGATCTATTTTATATTGTCACAGATGAAAGAAATTTGTTGGAGGCATCGAGTTTGCCTGCATGTGAACTCTGATGTTGTGAATTAATTAAAAATAATGACACCATCATCATTTGGGATTTCCAAAGTTTGTTAAAGACATACTAATCATCATTTTAGTCAATGTCAAATTTATAATAATAAAATAAAAATATTCCAAAATCATTCTCACACTCATCAGGCATTTAAAATAGCATAGAATAGAAATATCCTTCATTGTTCAACAGGGAGGTAATTGAGGTGTAGCTGCACCAAAGTGAGAGGGAATTGAAGATAAGTTTGTTCACACTGAAAAAAGAATAAAAATATATTAAAAAAATAGTTTACTGGACATTAAGGACAAAGGTGCAGTGACAGCATAGATCTGATCAATATATATATATATATATATATATATATATATATATATATATATATACACACAAATAGGTAAGATATTTATTAAATAAATGTACAAAAATATGCATGCTGTGTGCATTAAAAGACTATTTCCAGTATGTAAAAAATAAAACTACAAACAAATACCAGCAGAAATATACAATACCAGGAAAACATGTATGGCGGACAAAGCACGTTGTGCTTTGTCCGCCATGCATGTAAACATGAAGTTTGTTGGGAGCAGAGATGGTTACAGGGTCTTGACAGCTGCTGGGAGCAAGGACCTCTGACAATGCTTCTTTGCATACAAAGGATGCAGCAGTCTGCCATTGAACGAGGACTCCAGTTTAGCAACAGCTTGTGCGAGACATTATATTGGTCATATTTTTGTCAGGGTTCTTCTGCCTCCCTCCACTGGCACTGAGTCAAGGGAGCATCGGCCTTCTTGATGAGAGAGAGAGAAACTTACTCTGAAAAGAAACAGATATAACCTGCAATCTACACAGCTATATAGTACAAGAGCTGCACAGCGGAATGATTGTTAGGGCTGTTGCTGTAAAGTTATCAAGGCGGAAATGCCAGCCTGTGTTCTTCTTACATGCAAGTTAACATGTTTCCCTTGTGTACTCATAGGTTCTCTCTATGTCTTCTGGCTTCCTCCCACCACCAAGAAATATGCATGTTGGGCTACCTGCTCTTTTTGGAGTGGTCTTGAAGTAGCATGGCTGTCATGTTTTTTTTTTGTTTTTTCTTTTTTTCTGTGATGAACTGGCAACCATTCTAGACCTCCACTCTCCCCAAATAAACATTAGTCAAAGCCAATAGGCCCATATAAAACCCAGGAATATCTGTTTTTACTCTAATTTAAATCAGAGGCGATGTAACACCTACATATATAATACATTTATTTTCTGTCAGATTTCCTTTGTTTGTTGTGATTTCTGATAAAAAAAACATTAACAAAAAAACTTGTTCACAGTCATAAACCTTAGTATTTAAAAACATACAGTATGAGTCATAACAGATCATATACGATATTATATGTCATTAGCTTCTGTCCTTTTGTTGCTGTTCTGCAGTATTTATTGCTATTTTTTTATTAGAATGATTAATGATCTCAGTGGAACTTAATCATTGTGAGACCTAGCAGCAGAAAGAACTATGTTTATGACCTAATCAAATATACAACTGTGCTTGTAATAAAACAAAATTATAATTTCCCCAGTGTACAGTGTTAGGGGAAAATACATTTGGAATCATAATTTCTGGATCATGTGACAGTATGGCAGCTTGCTTGTACAGTCCACGCACGAACACTGAAACTTCCTTCAATGATTAAATAAACAAATATGGTGATAACATAGAAACAATAAAATATGCCTAAAATCTTCAAATCAGAGCTACACAACCATGGACAGGACTACAGCGGGACTCACTGCTTGATGTTACACCTTGTCTGTAGACGGGTAGTGGGGCCAGGAGCACCAGCGGTGCAGTTAGGCCATTTTCTTTCTTTCTCAGTTTTTGTGTTTTCTACTTTTGTACCACCACTGGCAGCTCAACTACAATTGTCTGCATTTTTATTTATTTTTTTATCTCATGCAAATCAATCTTTGTTACTGTTTGTATGTGTCACTTTGTGCTTTGGTCTTGTTATTACTTATATAAGTCAGCTTTTTCTACAGTTAGCCTAAAAAGCAAACTGTAGAGTTGTGCAAACTTCTCTACACTTTTAAGAGTTAGGGTTCAACTCTGAGATCAAGCTTTAAAACGTATATGTACACCGGTAAGTATTTGAACTATATTTATATTCCTGTCACTTTTTTACAATGTTAATAATTTTTTAATATACACACATTTAAGGATCAGTTGATTATTTAAGCATGAAAGCTCAATGTTATATGCAATTAGTCCAGGTAGGCGAACAATTAAGAGTTAATTAGAAGGTGGGCTGCAGTGGTTCAGTCAGTCAGTCAGTCTATGGGCTCCAAGCATTTGGCTTGTCGAGGTAATAGACTCTTTATCACTGCAGACAGACAGTCTGCATAGTGCTGCAAGAACTTAAGTGATGTTCTGTGTGGTTGTTACAGGAACATTTTAGTAGCATCTACATCAGTTATATTTATAGTAGTACATTGTTGCTGCATAAACAATGTTCGATACTGGTGCATTTTTTAACACAGATCTGTGATGCTGATCCTGTTGTGTTTCTTGTGTGTTTTTCTTAAAGCTGCATATTTTTCTACATCACTGAATAGTTCAGTTGCACAATATCGTAACACACGGCATAAGCTTTACTTCCCATGATCACTAATTAGCGGTTTGCTAAAATTATGAGAATTTTACCTCTATATGTGTGTTTTTGTTTTATTTCTCTGTGCAGTCATGTTGTTCCTTTTAAGCATGACACTTGTCTATGTAGGCCAATGGATTAAAACAACACTGATGACAAGGCAGTGTCTGACTTTCCTGGAATGTTTTCAGTAAAAAAACACAACAAAAAAAACAAACTTTCATTGCATACCTGATTATAGATGCCAACCAAGCACTGTTGCAGTATCTTACTGTAAGTATTACTGCCATCACCCTCTCACTTCCCACCTCTGATACACTGCCTCTGGCTGTGCTTTGTATGAAAGGGACCATTAAAGCCTAAAGTACAGACAGCTGGTCTTTTTCAACTCAGCATTATGCCATAGGAATCCAGCACCTGCTTTCAAGTCCTCTTCCTCTGTCCTCTCTGGTGGGCTAAGCCTGTGTGCGCTGTGTCCGGCTGGGGAATGTGATAACTAAGCCTAAGTCCATTCAACCCAACTTAATTCCTCCTGTGTCAAACAGCAAAGCTTCAGATTCAGTCATTTTAAAGTAAAAAAAATAAAAATAAAATCACACCAGCAAACAAACAGAAAGTTCATTTGGCCTCCAGCAGAGAGAGGTTTCATCTAAAGCTGGGAAATCTCTCTCTTTTTTTGGCCTTTGCTTTTAATGCAACTATGCAATGGTACTGGTTGTCGTGTTTGCTATGGCAAAATTTTGCAACTCTTTCACATTTTCACTTTAAAACCTTTTTTCCCCTTTTCTGGCCTTTCGCCTTCTAGTATCAGCTTGCAGACATTAAAAAAAGGGATTAAGCATTAGCCACCAGCCTTGTGGATCCCGTCTGCCATTTAAATTATTGTGAAGTAAATGGCTCGGTATTAGATTCAGTCGTGTCAAAAGGCCAATGAGATGAACCTCTTTGACATCAAATCCTTCTGTGCTGGAAAATTGGAACTAAATGTATTCAACAGCATCGGGAAATTTGATCACATCCCTACATAACCTATAGCTCATTTTTGTTCACTTGGAAGCACTCTGGTTTTGAGAATAAAAAATGTGTTCCCTTCTGAATCCAATTAGAATCTACTGACAATATGATGAGATTGAGATTTTCAGTTGTCCAGTATAGCCAAGTTTTTCATTAAATCAGTTATGTCAGAAACATAGAGGGTAAATAGAGTATGACATGCTTTGTAATCACACCACAAAGTGTATTAAAAATGGTTCATCCAGGAAATAGAATAACAAGGTGTTCTGAAAGTCTAAATAAAAAAAAAATTCTAACAATGTTGGTGGGGAGGGGTGGGATTATTTAGAAGACTGTTTTTCATAAAGTCTGCATACATAACTGCTTCAAAGTTTTACTTAAGAAACCATTAAGAAGTGGTTTCAACCAATTTGATCAGAGATTATGTCTCATAAGCAACAAGTAAGTCTATTGTGAGGCAAAGTACGGTGGGTCAGTAATTCAATGATTGGTCTTTTTGTATTGTTCTGACCTTCGAGATGTTGAGGAATACATCCTCTAAGACACATAAATGGCCATGCAGTTGTCAGTCCTAATTAACTCTATACTATTGAGCCACTTATTACTCTGATGTTGGATTTTAATACTGTGTTAATAGGTGAAGTACATTAATCAGCTGTGAGTTTATGCCACATCCTAAAACAGCTTAGATTTACTCTATAAACATTCTAAATTACCATTTTAAAACTTCTCAAACCGCCATTTAAAGTATGGAGGGACTTCATCAGGACTTCATTGACCATGCTATACCAAAGCGCAACAAGGGGTGGGGGTAGGTGGGGGGGAAGGGCGTTTCCAAAGGCATTCGAGCTCTGATCTAAATCAGGGATTTTCTCCGACTGGGAGCTTAACGCTGAATGTGACAGGGAGCCAATCAGAAAGCGCAGATTCTCCTCCTGCTTTCTGATGGGAAATTACCTAGGGGAATTCCAAACAGCTGAAACAGCGCATTTCAGCACTTATCGATAATTTCTTTTTTTTTTATCGCACGATTAATCGATTTATCGTTTATCGCGACAGGCCTATTGTATGTATATATATATATATATATAATATATATATATATATATATATATATATATATATAATATATATATATATACTGTATACATATTCGCTGAGACAAACAATCTCAGTGATTGAGGCTGTTTGCAGTGTATGCATTGAAAGTGCTTTACTGTGAGCAGAGAGTGGACTCCAGCAGCTTTGCTCATGCGTGAATCTATTGCTGTAAGGAAACAAAATGGTGTGGGTTTCTTCTGTGCTCTCCAGCAGGCTGCTGCACGATAAGCCTGCTGTTAGTCAGACTGACCACCTGTGCTTCAGAAGTAGGAGGGGTTCTCTGCAACCCTGACTGCTCTCTGTAACTGCTGTACTGTTGATGTTTCCCTGTTTTGTTGTCAAAGTCTCCACTAACAACTTTTGACACTAGTGACAAGATTTGTCACTAGTGGCTTTTTGTAAAACAGTCACTGAAGTGGTCTGAAAAGTCACTAAATTTGCATAAATGCAGAAATATTTATTCTTCTTCTCTGTGCCTATAAGCCTTCTTTATGCCATCAGTGGGACAGGCTTCTCCCAGTGGCTGGATGTGGAATAGTGCTGAGCTACTAAAATAGCACTAAATGACTTTCTCTTATTACAAAGAGAAATGAAGGACTTAAACAGATGCTGTTGTCTAAGCGATCACTCATCTGTCTACTCTTTCACCACCTCCACTTCTGTCATGCTGGAAATGATGTTTTACTTACCCCCTTTTCTTGAAATCTACAATCATTTTCTTTACTTAGTTCACATTTGAGATGGGAAGAAATAACCTCACTTGAAGTAAAATTGTATCAACACATAAAAGTGAATGAAATAGTGGCTCTGAGTGTCTGGCATATAAGCAAGTAAAAATTGAAATACCATCAATTGTACTGGAACGTTTGCTCATTAGTTCTTTGCAGTCATTGAATTAACTGAGCCTACATTGTTCAAAAATAATTAAAATGGCAACACCAGACATCCGAGCTAAAAGACCAGCAATTAACTTCCAGCAGACTGACAGAGAGACTGAAGCCATGCATTAATGGCAGCTTATGACAATACTGGTCAACTCATTTCCATTACAATCAATTAGTGCTCGGCCTAATTTGATCCAAAGGGTAATAAGTCTTTATAAATTGATGCAGTGATAATATCAAGGTAATTTATTTGAGTTTGTTGAAATGAGCCACTGTTGACGACTAGTTTGACTGAATTTCTAAATTAGGTACACCCAAACTAAGACATATATTACTGAAAACATGTCAGTAATGTACAGACAACCCTGTAATCCTTTTAACATAATAAACATTTTAATAAGAACTGTCAACACTTGAGGAGTTGCTGGCATTGGCTGGGATGTTGAGCAGGCACCATGATTTCCTGCTCTGTTCACTGCTGATTGTCAAACAGAGGTAAGACAACTCGCTCAGAGAACAGCTGAAACAAAAAACATCATGAACATCCATCCATCTGCTTTCCATGCTCTTTTAATCCTTGCAGAGATATAATAAATTAATCTGTTAGACAAAATTATGTCAACTATGGGTAATACTAACATCTAAAGATTAAGGTATTAATATTATCAATCGACTTCCCCATGGTGTAGATTGCCACTGAAAACTCCACTCATCAATGGGACACATATGATTTGTGAACAAAAAAATTCCGGCAAATGTTCAGGACAGCCTGTCATATTTGTTTCTGATACTACATTTGCATATTTACAAATTAATTTTCCTTTTTCCTTCAATTCACAGTTGGGATAAATTCTTTATTAAGATTACAGTAATTGCTCATTACAGGATACAAAACAGTTGCACAAAATAGCTGCACAGTGGCGCAGTTGGTAGAGCTGTTGCCTTGCAGCAAGAAGGTTCTGGGCTCGATTCCCGCCCTGGCCTTTCTGCATGGAGTTCGCATGTTCTCCCTGTGCATGGTGGGTTTTCTCCGGGTACTCTGGTTTCCTCCCACAGTCCAAAAACATGACTGTCAGGTTAATTGGGCTGTCTAAATTGGCCCTAGGTGTGTGTGTGTGCATGGTTGTGTGTCTCTGTGTTGCCCTGCGACAGACTGGCGACCTGTCCAGAGTGAACCCCGCCTCTCGCCCAGAACGTTAGCTGGAGATCGGCACCAGCACCTCCTGACCCCATTAAGGGACAAGGGTGTAAGAAAATGGATGGCTGGATGAGGATACAAAACAACATATTCCTAAAATATCAATATGAGAACAGCTGGAACAAAAAACAGGGTGAAGTTCCTGAATGGGAAAAAAATAAAGAAAATAAATATGTAGAATATGCACTGAAATATTGCTTTTAATTGTGTTCCAGCATGTTTTTTTAAGCATTAGCACAATGGGACAAAACACAGAGTTTTGTTAGAATTCTGTCCTTTCCTAGTAAATAAAAACAAAATGAGATGCAACTATATTTTCTACATATAGTTCCATTTTTTCTTGTTCTGCCAAAACTCTACCAGCTAAAGTAGCAATGGGACACCACTGTTAATTTATGTTCTCTTGGGCCTCAATGTCCAAATTATGGCCCAGCATATTTAAGTCATGCTCAAAATTAGTAAATCTCTAAAGTGTATGCCACACTTCCAGGCATAAAACATGCTCTTAATTGCTCTGTCACATCAGATCCTGTGTCCCAAGCGTACTTTATTACCCCCTATTAAATGCTAATATAATTCCAGGAAGTTTGCAATAATGCATCTCTTATTGGAGCCAAAAATAGTCCAGAGTAATACAGGAGTGATGAGCAATTAAATTAAAAACATATCCCTCTATAGATTCAAGACTGATACTAAATAGTCTTTTTGAGGAGGAGAGAAAAAAACAAATGCACAATTTCTTTTTAAAAATGTGCATAATGGCTCCCCTGCTAATTTGCATGATTTAGCATTCCCTCCCTCTCAGCAAACATCGCTGTCCAGTAATTCTTTGAGTCTCTGGGTTTCAGACACATATCATAAATCTATCATAACTGTGACATCTAGTTGTCTACAGTTTTCACCCAAAGGACTTTTAGCTTCACTGGGAGAATTGTGGCTATTCGCTGTGCCAATTAATTTCTCTAATTAAGAATACAAGAGGAAAAGCACCTCATTAAATAATAAAACAAAAAGTACAACGGCATAAACGATGTCATATGATTTGTTGCTTTAGACCCCATTCCTACCAAATGGTTTATTTAATGCGATTTTTATGGTCTCCTTTCAGCGACTGACAAAATCATGATCAGAAATTGTCACTTCAACGGATTTGGGTCACAAAACTTTAACACTTTCCCTTATGTTCATTTTTTTAAAAGATGCACTCTCAGCATGTCCTCTTTTTTCTAATTTTCTTCTTAAAAAATGGCTTTTCAAGAATGTCTGTGTCTTTTGAACAGACAAAAAAAATCAAAAAATGTTATTTTCCTTCTCATGACTTGTGACAGGTTGTGTTAAGGCAAGAAAACGGCCTGGCTTCACACTTCCCTAAGTGTTATTTGTGTAACAGCCTGAGGGGGGCAGACAAGATCTTTGAATGCAGACTGTAAATGGATTATTTCAGCAGTTTTAAATTTGGTAGAGAGAAAAAGGGAAATGTATCCCATTTTTTTTCATATTTCCTCCCAACAAGTATATATATAAATATATATATATATAAATATATATATATATATATATATATATATATATATATATATATATATATATATATATATATATATATATATATATATATATATATATATGTGAAATCCACATTTTTTTCCCATTACGTCATATACTGTAGTTTGTAATGTAAGCAGGCCTTTTTAACTCAAACTGAAAAATGCACAAATAAATAAACGTGGTCAATCTCTTATTTTTTTTCTCAAATGTTTTTACATCAAGTTATTTTTCACACATCACTGTTAATCACACAATAAGCATAATCATGCAGCGGATCAAAAACACTTTACATTTTCTTCATGTGAAACCATCACTCTGGACTTCCAGCTGCTTGTTCACAACACAGAACATAATTCTCTTATCAATCCTTACCTTAAATATTCACCTCATGTCTTCAGCCCTGATGTTGTTCCCAGCTCTACCAAACATCCATATTGTCCTTTCTCCAAGTAATTGCAGCTATGCAATCACAATGCCATGAAATGAAACATGATGACAAATAAAATGTCAGAAAACCTGGAAGGTATGATTTAATTTTTCTAAGAATTGTCAAAATAAACAGGTGACATTGCTTGTAAACTGGTTAACCCTTTGTTTGGGAGTAACATATTCCATGTGCATGTGGATAGTTTTTTTTTGCATGTTGCTTATATGCAGCTGCCTGTATCATAGATATATAAAGACATCTGTATTTTTTTATGATGGCAATTGTTTGTGTTTTTGCACCACTGCGTGTGTGAGTGTTTGCATTTATGCATCTCCTCATAGCTGTGAAACAATAAGTGTTGCTTAGACACATTCTCGATTACAGTTACACATAGATTAATTATACACTATAGATTGTTCTCTTTTACATATAAGTGTGCAAAAGAAAGTGTGTGAAATTAATTAATTGTTATACATTTGTTGTCTACCTTTTCAAGAACACCTTGAAAGTACTGGCTTTGAACTTATCTCATATTTGTTTGATTGAAATTCAGTAATATGGACCAAAAAACATTTTGGTCCATATTGATTGTAGTTTCTGGCTGTTGATTAATCATTTATGATGAAACTCCGGCATTCCACAACATTCCAAAAATCTTTTCTCGGATCTGGTGACTGCGGTGGTCATTGGAGCACAGTAAGTGTGTTCTCATGCTCAAGAAATTAGTTCTTAGCAATGTTTTGGGCTTTATGTCACTGGAGGTAACCATCAGAAGATAGGCCCACTGTGGTCATGAAAGGATGAAAGTCATCTGCAACAATAATTTAACAATGTGTAGCATTTAAAGAATATTCATTTGGCATTACAGGGCCCAAAGTGCCAAAAATAGGCTGTACCCAGTAACATTCGCTAAAATCTTCCGTTATGCCAAGTTCTGACCCTGCCATTTGAGGATATCAATTTCAGCTGTGAGTCAGTTAATATCCAACACACTTTGTTCAGAGATGGCGTCCTGTGTACCTTTGTTGTAACAAGGGAGCTACTGTTGCTTGTGTATCATATTGAACCAGCCTGACCATTCTTCCCTGACCTTTAACATCAACAAGGGCTTTTCCTGACAGCTATTGTTCAATGGATATGTTCTCTCTCACAACAATTAATAGAAAAGAAGAAGAAAAAAAGAGTGAAGAAAGTGAAGGTAACAACATCAGTAAAGGAAGTTCTTGGGTTAAAAAAACAAAAAAAGAAAAAGTTGATTTTGCAAAGTCTAGGAGAAACAGAGATTTCTCTTCAACACAGCAGACTTCTGTGAGTAAATAACAAACAAACTATAAGTTGCCAGTCAAATGAGGAAGGAATCAGGTTAGAAAGGGAGATGCACTCATGCAGGATGCCAAGAATCACAACAAATTCATCCGTGTATTGCTAGAAACAGATGTTTGGGAAAAAAATACAATACTGAGGATGTTTATCTATTTATTCATTTTGAACATGACAGTAGTATAAAATGACACACATGAACAAGGAATGCAAAAGATACTTTTTTGTTTCACAATAATTCTAACCTGACTGGGTTCTGCATTTTTTTTTAAATAATTTAAGAAAATATATATTTCTATGAGTTGTGGAGATTTTAGGACTGCACTTGGGGTCACAACTCCCTATAAGGGCTCCATGTATTTTAGAAGTAGAACTTGAGGTAATCACCTTTGACCTTTTAGCTGCCTTCAAACAGCAGCTTTTGATGCTCAATTTTGATTTTTTTGTTTGTTTGTTTGTTTGGGCTTTTCATACTACCAATTAACTGCATCCGTAATCAGACTCCAAAGCGACCTGACCCAAATGTCAATGTTTATGAAAGTAATAATGAATGCCATTTTTTTGGATAAATTGTAATGTTTGGATCTCACTGTCATCCCACGTTCCAATTATTCCGTTGATTAGCGCTATCCGAATTGTCAGGACTGCTTGCTTCAGCCACCGGTTATATCTGTATTTACCGCATCTGGCTTCTTCTAGTGTAGAAATGCGATGCATGCCTTTTTGGAGGTTCAACTTCAAAAAGAGTAATACAGTGTAAAGTAGAACAATATTTCAGGACTCCCTCCAAAAAGTGGTTGAGGTAAGTACATGTTCAGTCTTTTCCACGCGAGCATACTCTGGATCTCTCCATATGCTGCTGCAGTCTTATCAGTTCATGTTCACAAACTAGATCCCTACTTAGTTCAGCGATGGTTTTAATTCTCATAGTAATTTTCACCTATTATTTCATTGTGTTACCATTTCACAAGTTTCTCATTAAACTGTGTGAAATTTAACCCTCGGTAGCTCAGGGTTTTTTGAGTCTTTAAGCTGCTTGGAATACATGCTAACACATCCTGTTTTTAGTTTGAGAACTTGTGCAGGTATGTTATAAACAGGAGCTCTCTGTCTGACATGATGAAATGCGAGGGAACATGAAAGAGATGAGCTTATTCCCCTCAAGATATAAAAAACTACTAAAAAAATAGTTACTGTAGATGCATGTGTAATCAAAATAATTATTCAGAATAAGTTCACGTGAATATTGTCATAAAATTCTGCATACAAAAGTCTCTCTTCAATTGTTTTATATATGTTTTGCATTACTTTTTCCACAAGATGAATCTAGTGTTCTTTCATATCTTGTGTTTATGTCAGTTCATAGCAGAGTTCTGTAGCAGAAGTGCCGTGACAAATAAAATATGCCATGAAGACAAAACGATAAGCTACATCATGGAAGCAGGAATGCCATATCACCTACACTCAGAGGCATATACAGTGTCTTATCTGTCAGGCCCGGGAAGCACACATTATAATAAAACCATTATTGCAGATATGACAAATAGTTCTGCACGGCTATCATGAGTCCTGTTTTTCATCATAACTGTAAAAATGTTTACTTGGGTGTAAAACTGGGACAAATTTAAGACAAATAAACAGCGTACTAGATTGGACATGTGAGGTAATAAAAAACAAACGTGCTATATAAAAAGTATAACTTAGAAAGAAATGCATACTAATGTATATTTTTATTTATTGTGCAGATATGTTGTAGGCTCACTAGTTATTATGCTGGATGCCCATACCTATTTGATTTAATGTGACTTTTAATGTAACAAATTTTTAACAAGGAATCATCTTATTGTCTCCTGTAGTGAAGTTAAAGAAATTAAATACTTGTAGGTAAGTGTCCATGGAATACTGTAGATATGCTTGGCTTCCAGTTTACCTTTGGAAATTGCACTCTTCTATTCAGAGGCAATTAAGCTGCTGCTCCCTGACAGCAAATCTTATGGTAACTAAACACCCACTACCACTCGCATTCATGAGTTTAGTCAGGCTAGCTTAATTAGCACCATGCATTTGTTTACCAGCTGCACACTGTCATCGCTGTGAAATGCACTTGAACGACAAGGAGTAAAAAAGTGCCATCATTTGGGTAAAAATGATAAACTAAAGAGGGTCAAAAGTTATCAAATGTGGAGACCTAGCAAGAAAATAAGCTAGATAATAATGGCCTGCTTTTTTTAAAACAACCTTTACTGAGCTTATTTATTTCATTTTCACTTAATTTTTCTTCCTTACCTAAGAAGTTGGTATGCAATTCTAAACTTGAATCCTCTACTCTATGAATCCAAAGCTATCAGAGACTTTTCTAGCTGATAGAGTTCAAGACACAGAAGTATCTCACCCTGACCGTCACTCATGTTCGCTTTCTTCAAACTGGCTGGCTGAAAGCATTGCATCTATCTATCTATCTATCTATCTATCTATCTATCTATCTATCTATCTATCTATCTATCTATCTATCTATCTATCTATCTATCTATCTATCTATCTATCTATCTAATCTATCTATCTATCTATCTATCTATCTATCTACTCTATCTATCTATCTATCTATCTATCTATCTATCTATCTATCTATCTATCTATCAAAGAACACTAGATTCATCTTGTAGAAAAAGTAACGCAAAACATAAAACGATTGAAGAGAGACTTTTGTATGCAGAATTTGCTGCCTGGATATTTATGACAATATACATATGAACTTATTCTGAATAATTATTTTGATTACACAGTTGTGTTTTTTAGCTTGAGGTTAATAAGCTCATCACTATTCCTCTTTCATGTTTCCTCACATTTCATCATGTCAGACAGAGAGCTCCTGTTTACCTTTATATACCTGCACAAGTTCTCAAACTAAAGACAGGATGTGTTAGCGTGTATTCCTAGCAGCTTAAACACTCAAAAAACCCTGAGCTACCAAGGGTTAAATTTCATGCAGTTTAATGAGAAACTTGTGAAATTGTATTATTTTCCTGAAATAAGATTTCATCAGTTATTTTGAATGTTATCATTACAATTTAAATTATGCTTTATCCTGAAAAGTAACTATAATATTTTATTTAGAATATGATCAAACATAGAGATTTAGGAGATTGGTCCTTCACAGAAAAAGATACATTTCAATCCCCCCTTATTACAATGAATATGTTTTTATTTATATATAGGGCATCATATTTCCAGTTCATGAAAACTGCGTAAACTGTTCTTTCTTTTTCCTGATGCGGTTGTTCATGCATTTAGATGTTCGAAAGATGCCCATATCAGTCAATTCAGCTTATCTAATATAACAGAAAATGTCAAAAACGGACAGAAAAAGTGAAAGGATAAGTTACAGCTGAACAAACTCTTTCTGAGATATACTTTTCTTATGTAACATTTCACTCTTGTTTGATCGACACAAATCCCCGTAAAGGATAAATTATCCGTATATACCCCAGGACTCAAGAAAAGTTTCCTTTCTTTACCATAATCCCACATCTCTATCTGTCAGAGAGCGACAAGTCTTTTGGGTAAATGAATATTTGATTTCATTTTCAACCTCAAGAAAACTCATGCATCTGTTTTTATGGCCCCGTTTTCACCATTCTTCTTCTTCTTGTTATTATTATTAACATATAAAAACCATTGTGGTGTCAACAACAACTCTTCCACTATTTCTGGATCCTTTGACTCTAAAAGAAATCAATTGTATACCAAAAGGTTTTAGTTTGTATTGGGGATGAGGGTCAAATATAGATCAAAAGTATTAATCGCAGATTTAATCTGATAACTAAACCCTACAACTAAGCACACACAGATATGTGTATAAAACAGAACTCAACAGGGAAATACAACAGAGAAAATCATTCTGAAACACAGCCAAAATGTATTTTGTCACTGCAATGCTCACTTATGATTATACAAATAAAGCATCATTCAGTGAGGATATCTGGTATGGAAGACTTTTGAATAAGAAGGTTTGAAAAAGTTCCCAAAATCTGTCAAAAGACAGAAGTTGTTTTTTAAGAGGGATTTGAGAAATTGCTTAAAAACTCATTTGGCCATGGACTTATTGGTAAGAAGCCTTTCAGGGACCTTTATTAAAACTCCATAAAACCACCCTCCAAATGTACTTTGCTCCCTGATGAGTGCCCAGAAAGCCAAGAGACAACTGGCACAGCAGAGGGGGAAGGATCAAGATATCGAGAAAGGGAGAAGGGAGGGTGATAATAAAACAGGGAAGAGAGACAGATCAAAGACAAACAGTGAAGCCGCTGAGACACAGAGAAAAAGTGAATGAGGATGAGGGGAACCCGGTGGAAAGAAGTAACCCAGCGCTGCAGGGAGAAGTTGTGTTCCGTTTCTGCTCTTGGCCTCACCAGCTGTAATGAGGCTCAGATTACAACTAGGCCCCGAACCCTGACATGTGCAAAAAGTATTAATGCCCGGGCTGGCAAAGCTGGAGACTGCACTCGAAGAATCAGCTCATCATTAAAACATATTGCCCTCAGCCAGAATAATTGAAAATAGGAATATGTACTGTAGTTCCCGATGAGTGTTTCTGGGAGACAGAAAGGAAAGAGACAGACGCAGACAAAGAGAGGCAAACTTCATGACATTTTGAGAGGCAGAGGTGCCTGGGGGTTTGCACATCAGTCATATGGAATTATGATGTTTTGTCAATGAGACCTAAATAATTGAATGAATCGTTGGTAACATCATTATGAACACCAAGAAACACACCAGAATCAACTTTCCGTTACAGGAAAAACTATTTATTCACTGTCATCTGTGTCCTTTGAAGTTTCCAACCAAAATATTTGGATGTAAAAAATGCAAGGAGACCAAGTGCAAGATAGATACCAACCAATCCTTCCTAGAACTCATGTTGATTAATCTATGGTATCCATTACCAAGGGTCACAGTCAGAACATGCACGAGAGACAGCAACCAAAATCAAATATGCCACTGCCTCCTAACTGCATCATCTGATGAGAAACATTTCGGTGGTAACTTTACACAATCTCATTTTGGACAGCATACCATGCTTCATTTGAGAGAATTCATGTTGTTAACATTTTCACTCAGAAAATCCACATACAGAACCATTCCGTTACAGGTGTCTCCCTGCTTATTAAGCATTTCTCCCTCATATAACCAAAGGCCAAGAGTGCATACATAAAGGTTTGTTGTTGATATCTGATGTACACTGATGTACAACCAGTCATGCCTGACTGGTTGTTGCCCTCTCTTTAGGAAAGCAATTGTGTGGTATTCCTGCAAGAACTGCAAGGCTTCAAGAACAGGTTCTACCTCCATGCTGTGAGACAGATGAACAGTGACATGCACAGAGCCTGGTATACTCACATACAGTGCTGTATCATGTTGCAGTCTGCATGTGTTATTGTCAACAGTGCTGATGCATACACTACCATGCAGTTAGTAGCCACAATAATGTTGTATGGATTCCATAATGATATGCAGTGTTTGGAATAACACTTCAGTTTTCAAGTTATCAATATTTTCATGTCTTTTTATCCTCCCCCGGAATTAGCCCCATGTTCCAGAGAAGTGCAGAAGATGCTACGGACAGTGGGAAAGTGGGGATCCATCAGACCGTCAGTTCCCAAAACCACACACACCAGTAAATACTCAGAAAAGTTTCAGTGCGACCCTACACAGCTCACAGCATCCAACTGACCCTGTGAATTGGGCCCCAAGGTCCAATTTCTGGGTCCAGTTTTTTTCAGAGAACTGAAAAGCTTGTCGGCTCTTTATTTGACAGTTGTTGGGCAGGAAGATGGGTTGTGAGAGAGACAGAAGACATGCAGCAAAGGTCATCGGGATGCGACTTGAACCTCTAACAGTCACATTGAGAACTAGGGCCTCCATACATGGGTTGTGCTTTTGCTCCTTTGCCACTATTTTGCCCTTGACCCCATCTCTTAAGACCTCAGAATGTTTTTTTTTTTTTTTTTTAAAGTTCGTCTTAAAACCCATCTGTTTTACTTGGCTTTCAACACCAGCGGGGTCTAGTTTTAAATTGTATGGGGGTTTTTTTTATTATTTTTTTTAAACTGTACGGTTTTATTGTTTATTTTTTATGTTGTGTTTTAATGTACGCACTTTTTATCATCTGTGGTTGTTTTAAGGTGCTTTATAAATAAAGTGTGTTTGGTTTGGTTTGGTTTAAAGTCACAAATATTTGGTATCCCAATCCACATGTTCAAGTTTGTGAAATAGAGTAACATCAAGTAGTCAGTACTTGATTTCAACTGATTAACATTTCTATAACTAAATTCAACAAGCATACTGCAAGAGTATGTATTCAGCTGCTGTGCTCCTTCCCAACTGAAACCTATGTATTTGTGTGACCTAGCTATTTTCTCAGTGCTATGAAGCAATTCTGTGCCATCACACCACCCTTAACCACCAGTGAGCATATGCATTTTTTTTCCTATCACACACCAGGAGTGAAAATCTCACAAATGTAAAACTCAGCTAATGCACATGGGAAATATAACCCAATTTCAACAAGCACTCTAGCAAGACATTTGTTGAGCAGCCACAATACCACAAATTCAGTCCTTGGTTTCAGTGCATGTAAAAAAATCCTCCATGCAAGTCAAATAATATAGAGTAGTGTGTTCATTTGTTTTGTAAGGTGCCAGAACTTTGCCAGTTAAATGAAGGGTGAATGCCTCCAGGATATCAGCTCCCTTCTCCTTTACTTCTACACCATTCTCCAACGACCCTCCGCACAAACACTCACCCTACCCCTCCATCCCCTCCGTCATTTCATCTATCCACATTGTGTTGTGCCACTTCAGTGAACATCAGGGTGTACCGACTTGTTTTGACTGTGTGGCACTTGCAAATTTACTTTAGTAAAGAAAATTGAAAGTCAGACTGTAATCCTGTGGTGTAGTTCTCTTTCAAAGCCTTATAACATCAGCTTTAGTCTGTGCTATGAGAATGTATAATGTTGTTACAGATGCACAAAAGAAAATTGATAGATAAGTAAACAAACAAATAACAAGAACAAAGCTCTGCCTATCTTGGCTGTTCCTCGAACTCTTCTGGACTGAGATCTCCAATGTTTCTCTGGGTAGCTACTGGAACCATTTCTTCAGGTTGCGTGTCACTGCCCCGTGTGTCTAAAGGCAATTCTGTTGCCTTCACCTGCCATGCTCTCACTAGTTCTTCCCTGAGCCCTTGGTATTTCTCCACTTTTTTGTCTTCCTGTTTACTGATGTTTCCATTATTGCCGTCCTTGAGACCTCCCCTGTCTTGCCATTGGTAGGTTTTGATTACACCAGCTACTTCAGCTATCTGTGGTACATCCTGCGGAGTGTTTATTTCCTCCCATCCTCTATCTCCTCCTCTTCAAGTCCGTTCTTCCACAAGTAACCACATCATCCCTTTCAGAGGAATCTTTCTGATGATTTTTTTTCTTCATGTTTCTTTTTACTGTAACAATTTGTGATAGGTGGTTTGGGAGGGATTAGTCTTGCCCTATTCATGCATATGTAACTAAATAAGATAAGTTTCTTTCTCGCAAAATAAAAGGAGATATTTTTCTATGATAGACAATTTATGTACACTGTATGCACATATATGTGTGTATATGTCATAAAATTAAGAGAAAGGTTGTGTTGTGATGGTTCATGAATCTTAAAATTTATGTAACCTACGAACTCAAACAATTCCTTTCTGGACCTATCGTTGTTGAGCTCTCATCTATCTGGTTTTGTGTAAGGGTGAGAGAACTTTATTGATGCTCGGTGGTTTGCTGTTTTCCCATCTCACACATACAAACACACATAACTTGTTCATAAACCACACGGGACAACAAGCACACGTGTTGGGATTTCAAAGAATCTGTGGATTGTAATGAGACACTGAGTACCTTGTGACCTTGGATTCACAAAGTGAGTCTTGTCAAGCTTCAGGTAAGACTTGCTGGAGAAACTAGAGCATATGTGTGTGTGTATCTTTGTCCTCAAGTAATATGGCAATCTTCAAGCCTGTGTTCTGCTATGTATGCGTTTGTCAGATTGAACACCTACTGTTTGGTATTTAGGATGTTGGTGTGCACACAGGAGCTTCATAAATATATATTAGAATCAGAGCTGATGTCTGTCTGTCAAGGCAAAAAATCCTTCAAAGTAGAAATGTCTCCATAAAGAAAAACAGATCAAATAAAGACTAAACTCTAGCCGTTACCTGTGACCTTTACATTTCCGTGACCTTTTCGATGAATAAGCCTGATTTTTTTTTTCTTTTATCCAATGGTTCTTTATGTGACAACATGTATTGTACAGGATTCCTGAATAGCTGAATCTTTCTTTGTGAGGTCCAGGGTAAAACTCAATTAATCTTGATTCAGTTTATTTATATTGTGTCAATTCATAAGAAATGTCTTAATAATACAAAAATACAGTTTACATGCATATATGTATTTAAATATCTGAAGAGTTTAAGAAACGCAAATTAGATATGCATCTATAGTTTAATAAAGCCTAATGATAGAAAAGGTTTCTTATGCAAGGTTTGATTACAACAACCTTCAAAATTAATGGTGTACATTTATATACAAACTGCAAGTTAGTTATGTTTGAAATGGGAACAATATTTTTTTTTTCAGTTTTGTGTCCAGAATAGATGGTTTAAAAGTTTAAATGAATCTTTTTTTTAATTTTTTTTGAAAAGGTGCTTTCAGGGACTTTGAGACTAGAAACACATGACCTACAATTATGTACATTTTAAAAATTAAACAATCTGGTAAAACAAAGAGAAGGAATAAAGATTCCCCTGCCTATCAATTTAAGTAGTGCAGTGAAACTGTCATGGTATATGTGGAAAATGGACCAAAACATCATAAGGAATGTAGTAATCTTATGACGTATTTAATAAAAAGTGATACCACACTATGAAGAAACTACTTGCAGGTGAGAAACAGGTAATACAGAACACAGAATGACCAGGAGGGAGAATGCAACAAGCCACACAGAAAGCACAAGAGTATCTATGCAGATGGACTAATCAAGGAAATGTAAAACAGTTGAAGGGAGTTAACAGAGAGAGGAAAGAGAGAAAAGGATTCTGACACAAGGGTACATAGGAAATGCAATATCACAATGTCTGAATGCCCCATAAATTTCCCACTGATACCTAACAGTATTGGAGCGAATTTGTGATGCATTACCTCATACGTAGTATATGGACTTACAAAGTTGATATATTGCTCACACCAAGTGAGGATCCATCTTTCCTGACAGACAATGGAAGAAATAAAAGACATAAAATCCTATCAGACTCCACCATTCCCCTGTAATTAGAAAAATAATGACACATGGAAGTGTGCGTAATATTGAGGGCGGGGAACATGAATGAGATTCTAATTGATGTTAGATAACAAGGAAGGAGAAATGCCTTTCACATCACTGAAGTTCCCAATATTTCATTTCATATAAGACCACGGAACTACACTTAGGTTTCTTTTTTTGTTAGTTTTTTTTTGGTATAGTGTTTAGCACGTTTTTAATTCCTTTTCAGATCTGTTGTGAAACCTCTTTCTCTGTAGAGTTTGCCTTTTGGAAATATACCTGATTCAAACCTGCTATATCCACTGAAGAATGTCTTAGGTTACCCATTTGATGATCCTAACCAACTCAATTCAAGAGAAGGATTACTCCTGTTTTGGAAGCCCAATAAAACTAGGAGGTGCACTTCAACTACCAGAAGTCCTCCATAGTCAGTCAATGTTTAATTGTATATCTAAAGAGGAAGATTTTGTCATTGTATGTTGTGTAAAGGAGTCATTTCCAGCTCATATTTTATGTTAACCTTATGTTGTACAACCACCGCATTCAAGCCTTTTATATATATAAATGGTTAAAAATAAAATGTATTCAGAGTTATACTCAAGGTAGGAAGCAGCACCACTGGTTCTCGTACCACCATGTCAGAATCATGGATGTAGAAGGTCAGGCAAACCTGTCAGGTGTCTGTTCAGAGTTGACATGCCTTGATTCACTAAGGCAAGCAAAGCATTGCTAAATAAATGAACTGGTATTCTTAAAGTGCAAAGCAAAGATAAAAAAACAGTATGAGGTACAAATTAAATCGAACTCTGACTCTGCACCTCACACACATCCAAAAACAGACTGTTATCATTTTTTGATCAAGATGTTATAATTAACTCTAGACATCTCCTGGACTGACTAGTAAAATCAGCTTTGAGAATCAATCTTTGCACTGGGATTAGGCTCACTGGGCTCAACTTAAGTCCTAAACTCATTTATTTGTAGCCACAATATCACTGCTTTAGCATAAATCCGTTTTCAACAACTGTCTAATTAGTAGTTAAAGGTATAGAGACATTATCGGATCTGTTTCTAAGTGATTAGCCATGTATTTTACTGTATGTCAATGAAAGGAACTCACCGCAACACAGTGGCATGTTTCAAATAAGGTGACATCTGGATTTTGTGCTTACCATTATGTGGAAAAGGTTCTGTATTTAATATCATCACAGAAAATTGCCTTTTGACATTATGGAACAAGATACATCAATATGTTGTAGTTTGAGAGGTTTATGTAATTTATAGTGGTTCCATAAAATGACTGAGAGCTCTTTGTAAATCATTTTTTTAACTTTTTAAATTGTGTTTTTTCACTTTCTTTTTTTTATTTTATCACTGAAAGAAAAGTACATTCTCTAGCATACAGCAAGTGACTGCAAATCAAAAATATAGAGGATTTCTTATCTAGAATAAAAACTCAACTTCAGAGACCAAAAAAGGAAATAAATGCTGATTTCTTTATTTTTTTATCACAGACCTACAGAAATATAAAGTCTTTACAGTAAAAATCAGCAGTTACCCTGACAAAGACTTACATGTGTACATGTGTGTATTGTATGTCAATGTATAATAAGGTTTATGTAGACCGTTCATTCTAACTGTAATGGATCACAAAAAAAATAAAAATCTTGAGATACTTGTTTTGTTATTCCATTCCTCTTATTTGTTTAGTTTTGAGTAAAATATTCCACATTTTTAAAAAAAAACAAACCCTAAAACCACAAAGATCAGTCCACTGGCTATTTTAAATAATGTCCCAAAATTGTGACACATATTTTCAGTAGCATCAGAACAAGAACTCTGTTCCTCTTTTGATAAAATGATTTTGCTTTCACAGAGAAAGGAAAAAAAGAGGTCAAGCTCAAAAACTGACCATCAGCTAAAGGAGATTTTTGAATATGTATGGCAAAACCTTTCAATTACCTGAGGTTACACCTTGAACTTGGAAAGTGATAAACAATCCAAGACTCCAACCCATCACCTTAACTTTACTGCTAGTTTTTTGAAACACCATTTTGTCCAATATTTTGTTATCTGTAAAAAGTAACCTCTTGACATTTGTTGAAAGTAGGAGCACGTACTGGAATGGGCAGTCAGTTCTGTGTGCTGCTTTAGGTGAATAACATCTCCATCAAATCCTTGCTGGATATATTTTATAAATATTAGTTTAAAGCAAATATGAAATCTGTTTCAAATGTTTTTTCTTATCTAACATTACAACTTGCATTTTGTAACAAACAGTTAAAACCCTGTTTTATAACTCAATGTTTTCAAGTGCATTCCGAAATCTGATAAGTGCTTTTGTAAGACCAGAACCTTTCTAATTGAAATGAATAACATGTTAGTCTGCACAGATTTCTAGAGTTATTTTACCCTCAATTCACAAAATGAAGAGAGGTCATGTTTACTTAATAATGAACAAAAAATCACCTTGATGCCTCTGAGATCGTTAGTCCTTATTAAGTTAAACCTTAAAAGTCAAGTAAAAGGTAAAAAGGTCAAAGAACATAAGATTTAAAAGATGAAATCATCTTTCATGTTTCTAAATTGTTTTCAGATGTCAACACATCTGCTGACCTCAATTTACAATATATACACCACATTCAACACTGTTTTTTCTTCTGTTCAGTTTGGGGACAAGTCAAAGTCAAACCTATAGTTCATTCCACGTGTATGCATGTGCATGCGTGCGTGTGTGTGTGTCTCAATTCATTTTCTTTTGACTTCCAATTTAGGGAGGTAAAAAAGTAAACCCCATGGCAGTGACCTCTGCTGTGGTGCCATGAATAATGGGGACTATTAGTTGCAAGGCATAGCACTCTTAGAAAAGTAGTCATTTCTGACCCAGAGGAGTTCTTATTGTGGACACTGAAGAAAGAAAGACTTTTCCTAAATGTTTTGCATACATGTTAAAATATAAATTTTTCTTGCATGTGAAGAATGCTTTAGGGCAAAAATATGCTGTGAATTCATTTACCTGGTTGCTCTCTCCCACTGGTGCAAAATGAATTTTGTAGACTTAAATCACATTTGTCTTACAAGTACTTGCCTGCACAATGGTATACAGACATATATAAATAAATAATATATATATATATATATATATATATATATATATATATAATATATATATATATATATATATATATATATATATATATATATATATATAAATTAATAAATAAATATCTAGATAGATAGATAGATTCAATCGTTTTATGTTTTGCGTTACTTTTTCTACAAGATAGATAATAGATAGATAGATAGATAGATAGATAGATAGATAGATAGATAGATAGATAGATAGATAGATAGATAGATAGATAGATAGATAGATAGATAGATAGATAGATAGATAGATAGATAGATAGATAGATAGATAGATAGATAATAGATAGATAGATAGATAGATAGATAGATAGATAGATGTTAAAGACAATAGAGTAATTTAATTCTCTCAGTGGATTTGGTCCAAGGATACAGGTCTATTTAGACAGCGCGGGAGATTGGCCGCTCAAGGCAAGAGGAGGAAATTACTCATCCCTCAGCACTGAAGAAATGTTTGTTTCCAAGTCCTTCCTTCGAACTATTTAGATCGAAACACAAATTAAGTGCAATTAACAAGGTAAACTGCTCGAAGCCAGCTGATATCAAACCATTAGGAGACCCCTCAACCACATTTTCTCTCTCTCTCTTGCTTTCTGTTATTCATCAAAGGACCCTCACTCAAGGTAAACTTCACACTTCATTAATTAATTCATCACCTAAAAGCTGAGTATTGATTTTCTGTAATGGCTTTACAAAACTGTGAGACACCTAGAAGCAGGCATAATTAAAAAGAGTGAGTATTTGCCATAAATCATCTTTAAAAGGGTTAAAAGTCTTACAGGTCATCAGGGAGATGGCTTACAATATCAACAAATAGTATTCCCCAATCATTAAGGGGAAAAAAGGATACACATTCTGACTTGTTTTTAGCTACAGCAATAAAGGGTGAACTGAGCATAATGGGAGCCATAAAACAAGGAGAAGAAAAGTGAACGTAAACACTGAAAAGAGAGTTCAAAACAGCAGAGACCATACAACAAAGCCAAATAGAAAAGACTAATTATTGTATCCATCCAATCCATCACAGAAACATATAGGACAAACAGCCATGCACACACCCACAACAAAGGACATTTTTAGAGACCAATTCACCTGACAGTCATGTTTTTGAGTTATGGGAGGAAGCCAAAGTACCTGGAGAGAACTGCACAGGGAGAACACACAAACTCCATGCAAAAGATGTCAGGTCAGGATTCAAACCCAGGACCTTCTTGCTGCAAGATCACAGTACAACAAAAGTATTAACTATTCCAGTTGGTGATTTTTGACTGCTGATATTTTGAACAAAGTGGTGCATGAATGTTGTAAGAGGGCCATATGTGATTTTCAGTTTTCTGCTATGGGGTTGTTTTGGTTCCATTTGAAACATACTAATTAGAATATAGCATCAGTCAGGAACAGAAAAGTTTGTTTTGGTGTTAAGTATTAAACAGATTTTCTTGACTTCACTTTGGATTCTGTGTACTTTGTAATTTGCAGGCTATCTGAAATGATAAATGTACCCTAACCAGTTAGTTATAAAGTAGCAATGCAACTATCGGACAATTTTTAGCCTGGTGCCATTTTATTGACAAAGTGTCAACTTTGAATGAAAAGCATTTCATAAAATATCACTAAATTTATATTATAATGTTAAAAGTCTTGGTGATGAGAAGGAGAAAGTTTTGCGCAAACAGCCATGCACACACAATTTCAGATTTGTAATAAAGTTAAATAGATAAAACCTTTGAACAGAGATAAAAATGTACATTTAAAAGTTATAAGTTATATTAAACATTGAAACAAAGTTCTACAAAATAAAGCTACAACTCTAACCTGCGACCAATATTGAAAAACCCATGAACTGATGACATAAACTCTACAAAGCATTTAATTTAGGATAGAATTGTAGAGTTGTAAAACAATGTTATGCAAAAAGAATACATATATAAAAATCAGAATGAAATGAAAAATACATATCAAATTACGCCCACTTACTGTTACTCTGAAAAGATTCTCTTGATACATGCTGTACTTGGAAGACAATCAAAACTCATCTTTATTAGACCAAGAACCAGAATAATATTAATAAAAACACATTTAAATTTAAGGGAGGAACATGGAGGGATTTCAATTTTCCCACGTGAATTTGATACAGAGAAGATATTCTGTAAATGTATGTGGCCACAATCTTATATCATAGCAATCATGATCTACTGCCACTATGGTACAACATGTGATTTAAGACAGAAGACTGTTTTATAACGGTCTGTAAATTTATATTTCAGTCACTCCTACTCTTACCCCTTCCTCTCTTTGGATTTTACTTCTCCTTTCTCTCCTGTCTTCCTTGTGCTGTCTCCTCTTTCCTTTGTCTCCTGTACACACATGCAGACACATATGCACACTTTCCTTGCAAAGGAGAACATAAATCTGACTAGTGTCCCAGGGTGGGCCGTGGGCACCATAATTACAGAACATCAAATGAAAGAATTAGTGTCCTTTTTCTCTATTACATGCAAGACTTGCAAGTCCTTTGCAATTTCTCATCTTACCTTCCCTTTTACAAACACACACATGAAGTAGGCTCTCATTTTCTTTCACACAGTGCTACCAAGTGCAACATATGCTGGCTCCCTAATGCAGTCATTGAAAACTGGGACTAGGTGACACCAACAACTGAGTACATGTGCCATCATATTGTTGTTTTTGGTTTAATCCAATCCAGGGCCATGCTGAGGAGCATTTGCGTATTTCTACTATACTATAAATGCATTAATGGATTCTCTCTTGGAACGCCATCTTCCTCAAACCTACCAAAAGTGATAACTAATTGACAACTCCAGAATTACTTTGATGTGTTTCGGTGTATCTCTTTGACTTTTAGTGTCCATGTCATTGACTGTCAATTTGGTAATTTCTTCCCTTTTCACCAATGGAGAGCTGGAGATAGGAACCTTCAAAGGTAAAACAGGTGTCAAAAATAAAGAGATGGACTGATATATATTGATATGTGATATCAATATATATCAGACACACATATATATATGTGTGTCTGATATATATTGATATATATATATATTTAGGATATATATATATATATATATATATATATATATATATATATATATATATATATATATAATATATATATATATATATATATATATATATATATATATATATATATATATATATATATATATATATGACAAGATGGTAATGGCGAACCAACCGGACATTGTGGTGGTGGATAAAGAACAGAGGAAAGCCGTTGTGGTGGATGTAGCTATACCAAGTGACTACAACATCAGGAAAAAGGAGCATGAGAAACTGGAGAAATACCAGGGCCTCAGGGAGGAACTGGAAAAGAACTGGAAGGTGAAGACCACAGTGGTGCCTGTGGTCATCGGAGCCCTCGGGGCAGTCACCCCCAAACTGGAGCAGTGGCTAAAACAGATCCCAGGAACAACATCAGACATCTCAGTCCAGAAATGTGCAGTACTAGGCACAGCCAAGATACTGCGCAGAACCCTCAAGCTCCCAGGCCTCTGGTAGAGGACCCGAGCTCAGAGGATGAAAAGAGACCACCCGCAGAGGGTGAGAAGGGGATTTTTTTTTATATGTATAATAAATATATATATATATATATATATATATATATATATATATATATAATATATATATAATATAATATATATGTGTGTGTGTCTGAAAAAGTTATTTCAGCCGAAACTGAGCACAATTTGTGAGTGAGACATAAGCGTCACAGCTAACCTTACTTTTCTTATATTGGATGGCAAAGTGGTATTTTATTTATGGTAATGAAGAGGAAACACTTTACTCTCGTCTTGCATTCCAGTGCAACTAAATAGCAAATGAATATGTACCCTTTAAGTTGACCTAACTATGGTCTATTCGACATTGTAAAAACATTCCCACTTTATCATTCTGGCAGCACATGAAGCTTTTCTGCCTTTATCGCATTACTTGCCTGCATTAATGTATTGTATGTATCCATCCAGATTTTAGTAACTGCATGCTAGCTGCATTGTGCACTAGGATGGGGCATGCCCTTTTCTCCCTTAACACAACAGCTAGAACAAAGAACTGAAGACACAAGACCATTTTCTCCATTTGTATTTCTAATGACTCACCATATGCCTGACTTCTGCAAATGGTTAAGTGAAGCTTTATGTCGTGGTCTTTAGTTCTTAATGTGCTTTGGTATTTTTCTACATGAGATGTCAATATCAGAATGAAAGCCATATTTTATTATTGCATAGATTATGTGATGGAGAAAAACACTTCAAGTCAGCATCACTCGTTTCTCCTAATAGGCATGTTTAGTAGGTAGATGGAAGAATGACTCTTCATTCAGGTTCTACCAGCAAAACTACATGTTTTCCACCAGAAACTGTGCATATTCTTAAACCTGACTAAAACAGAGTCATCTTTCTCTTAAGCGTGGGTGATGCTTTATACCAGACGAGATGTTGTCTTAAAAGACAACATCTAGTCTTGTAATATGTGAAAGAAAGTTGGCCTAGGTTGTCCACTTGTCAACTGTTGAGTCGGTGGGGTCCTGTGTGATCCAGACTTACAATTTTGAAATGGTCAGTGTACCTTCACACCTGTATACTCATTCAGTGTGCTCACTAATCTCTGTTGGCACTCTGCCATCTTTTGTTAGAATTTTAGACTTTACAAACAAACTGAGGCCCTTTCCCTACAGCAAAATAGTGTCTGTAGAGACTCGCACAAAGAAAAACTTGCCAAGTGAGATACCACTCCTCGCACTGCAGTGTACGACGTTAGCAGGAGTTTTGATTTAAGTCACAGCTAGGGCTTTCTGTAGAGTTGCTATCTCTTACCCATTAGGTACAATACTCAAACATTTCATGCTCCTTTCACAATGTTACAACACATACCAAGTTTCTCACAAAGTGAAAAACAAATCTATTTTTGATGATAGTGGGTAGGAAAAAAAAGTACAAGACCAAGGTTTCTCTTACAGACTATAAAAAATAACTACCAGTGAGGTATTAGGACCAGCCAGAAAGACAACAAGAGCTTTACTGACTCCCATTTCATTTATGTACTGTCAGACACTAGAGTTTTCAGAGTTTTCTGTTCTGAACTTAAATAACAAAATTATATGGTGCTGTTAATCCATTAACTTGGATGCAAAAGGCATAGCCTGTAGCTTAGCAAGCTTATTGGCACTTGTTGCTATGTTTTGCTATTTATTTACCTTAATTTATAGCACAATAATGTAAAGAATTTATTACATAATAAACTAAACTAATTATGTTGAAGTTAATAAAAATGTTGTGAAAAAATCTATTATTAAAGGTCTGGATGAGAAGAAGTAACATTTATTAAAATCTTGGAAGACGAGAACAAAATTCAGAGTCAAAGAAGTCTGTCAAGCCTCCTCTAGCTAACAGTAACTTTTGGACTGTATGTGGATGTTTCTCAACAAAGGGAAGAGAGCACATGTTGCGAGTAGGGAGCAGCGGACGCACAGAAATAAAGATGGCAGATGGATCCCAGAACAGGAAAATAAAACTGTTCAAATGGAGCCCATTGTGGGGTGGAAAATGTATGTTTTACGCGGTTCTGTTGGAAACTTGAGTCTGACTAGCTCAAGTTTCACCTCAATAGGACTTATCGATGTGCTACAAAGGTGAGGATGTGATGACAGGTAAACGGAGGGCATAGAGCTGAATTTTTTTTTTTATTCCTCTATTTGGCAACCTGTTTTGTTATGTTTTATATCTAAATGTAATAATGTCAGAAAAGCACAATTTTCTGTATTTTGGGTATTTAATATAGCTGACATAAATAAATTTCAAATATAATGATGTGCTTCCTTTTAACCACGATGTAAAAATGACCTCCCTCGTGTTAAAGAAAGACATTCGACTTAATTGTTATAAGAGAAAATGTAAGAAAATTTCTGCTTATCAAGCGATCATTAGTTGATCAAAAAGATCAATCAACATTAGATTAACTCAATCGACAACTTGAATCTCTACTCTTCTTTGATAAGACTCGTCTTGCCGAAGAATGACTGATGACTCTCTTTCTGCCTGACTGCAAGCATGGGCTAAGACAAGTGGCTTTATGATGCATGGACATCCTTAGTTACTAATTAACCTTCATAGTACACTAATTAATTAGATTCTTGCAAGGTCGATCTTTCTAAATGGGGAACACGCTACAGTTTTCCCTGCAAAACTCTTATAAAGAAGCCAAACGAAGTGGTATCTCTTCATATATGCTTGACTTCACACAGCCAAATATTGCAATCTATCTTAAAAATTTTGCTTACAAAGTGAGTCACCATACACAGCTACTAAACTATATTGCTGATGTGTTGCAATCTACTAACAGTGAAGTCTTTAAAATAATTTTTAAAAAATGGGATATCAAATCTACTTGAAGCTTTTGCAAGGTTTTCAGATGAAGCGAGGTAATGTCATTATCTGAGTACACTGCGGATCTGATGTTTTAGGAACACATTAAAAATTCCGGTAATGATTGGTGAAGTTAAGCATCAGGACATGTTTTCATTTTATGTGAAAGGACAAACATGTTTTACAAAGTGATAGGAGATGGGGAGAATAGGGAAATTAAGTCTGCATGAGTACACACATTTTCACTTCAACTCCAGAAGGTCTTTGCAGACTAATGTACAAGGAAATGCATGCGACATAAAGTCCTATCTGCAATGAGTCTGAAAAAAAAATAATAATATGTGAACACAGACAAACACAGCAGGGGGGGTAGGTATCATTTAAAAGACTATTTTCCCTGTGCGCTTAAGCCCATATCTATCTAACTGTGTGGAACCAGCCAAATGCAGCAGCCAACTGGTGCCCATCCTCAGGCTATCAGGACTTGGACCGAGTACAAGTAATTGCACCGTTGGGGTTTGTGCACATGTGCAGGGGCTTCTCCTCTATGTGTATCTTAGAAGAGCTAAAGATGGGCACGGATATCACTTTATGAGAGAAAATAAATGTATAAGAATGATGTGATGTTGTGCTTTTAGCAAAATGTGACGTCATGCATTCCACACTTTTTTGTTTGCTGGCAGAACAACAAAAATGTTTAAACTGAGTTGAGGAATCAGAAAGAATACTTTTAAGACTGACCAAAATGAAATGCAAAACTGTCAGTTTGTTTTCCGTTCTTTTTATTTTATGCTGTGTCTGACATTGTTTAACAGTGACAAGTATGTATTGACGTTATCTTCAGGATTATCTGGAGGCTGATTATAGATTTGTTTTAGAGAACTCAACATGATTAAAACCACAGGGGGTCATTTTACAGTCGAGAACATCTTGTAGAAATTTGCCTGCTGCGAGGTGACAGAAAAAATAAAATCACAGAACAAAGAAAGGTAAAAGTTAAGGTCACTTCAAGAGCCAAGGTTTTCCAGATGGTGTTTAAATTTTTATCTATTCCTAGGGACTGATGCAGTTAGATGGCAAGGTTGATTAGAACATTTTTGGGCAGCACCCAGAGAGAAATAAACCACCTTGATGAAAACAAGGTTAAAGAGTCTATTGCACAGTCTGCATAGATAACTGCTAATGCTCTCTATTAAAAAGAAAGGCTTCCATAGTGACTAAAAAAATAAATCTCAGTCTCTGTTTAACATGATAATTATTCACTGCCATGTGCAACTTATATTTAAGTTACAGCCAGTAAAATATCTATTTGTGCTGAGCAGGTTTTCAGTTTGGTTGTTTGGAACAAACTTCAGAAAATGTCTTTGCTGGTACTCCCTTTCACTGAACTAAGATTGTTCTACAGTTTTCCATCTAACAGTGTTTTGTGTACTATTTCTCTAAATTATCCTGGACTTACTAAAATCTGTTTTTCACAATAAGATGATATTAGACAGACTCTGAAGACTAAAGATGATTTATAGGAGTTTTGCTATTGTAACATATTTTAAATCATTTTCTCATTGTTTTCCTTCTCCCCCATCTTTGTTAGCTTGTCTTAGAAAGCATAACAAGTATATTTTATATATGGACTGCACCCTGAAAGACAGCTTTCCTCAGGATCTTAGCAATAAACCTTAGGTGTGGCTTTTCATTCACAACCAGGAATAAATATTATGCTCAGCAGTTTCACGCAATGTTGAACATTGTCTGAGACATGTAAGAAATGTAACAATACAAATTCTATTTTAAAGATTTGTTCAGTCCCTGTGTTGAGCTTGTAAGCCAATATGTTTCTGGTTAATTTACATAACACATCAGGTGCTACAGAAGGACTTCATTCTGATTAATTGGAACCTAGGATGCTTATCCTCATTAACCATTAGTTTGCCATTGTAAAAAAAGCTGTTCAGTTACTCACTCCAGTGCAAAATGATATGTATAAATGACTAAGTCTTTTATACCCCATTAAAACAAAGTCCACAGTTACTGTTTTTTCATAATTACTATTTCTATATTTTAAGAGGTGTAGATGTTTTGTATTTAAACTCATGTCACAAATATCAAACTGTGTTTTAACAAGATGTATTGTTTAGAAAACATAAGCTCTTTTGAAATAATACTTATCTGCTTAAGCACAAGAAATTTACAAGTGATAAATGTTGCAAAAGTAAAAAATATATGCTTACTTCGAAGCACATCATTACCAGAAAATGAGCTCATCTCTTAGCAACTAGTGAACAACAAATGTTGTTATTGTTCATAAAACATAAGATTTCTTATGCTCTTTTGAAATACTACTTACTACTGAAATATAAATATATTCATGACCAAAAGATACACATTCCTAATAAGTAAAATATGTTTTAAAATCAATTTTAACCTGCAGAGGATTCATATTAACCCACCAAGTAGAGACTGCTTTACACTGCATTACTTGACTGATGGGGAGCTGAAACAATGTTCCAGCCTCCATGACAACCTGCTATCATTACAGTGTCAAATGAGCCTTTAGGTTGTATTGCAGCCAGCCAATGTCACCAATTACTAAACAAAGATAAGTTGTAATATCACAGACTTGAATTTATAGTGCTTGTTGTCAAATGTTAATGTTGCATGTAGGTCATCTGGGTGTACTTTGAGTCTGTGCTAGAGCATTTGATAGACAGACAGAGAGGAAACTGCACTCCAAATGAATGGCATGAAAGCACTGAAGCAAGACAAGTTGGGTTGTTATTATTATTGGCAATAAAAAGGGGGATAAGAAACTAGGATGTTGCCTTTTGGAGAAAGGTTTCAGAGTACAACATAGCTAAAAAACTGTAGCTCTGTTCACAGCTACAGTTTCGTACACTTCCAGAATTTCTGTAGTTTTGAAGGATGCCTCATACATGACCCCATAATCAAGTGTTACTTAATCTGACACAAATGACAGTAGAGTTTGTTGAAGCAACAGGAATGAATAACAGCAAATATGCTCTCTTCTTTCTATTTAAAACAGTTATTTTTGTCTTCAGAGTTGCAAATGTAACACAGTGTAAACAAAAATTGAGTAGCGCTGGAATTTAGCAGTTGTGAGATTTTATTTTTGCTTTTCATAAAAGACCACAAGCTAAAGCTGTAGCGCTATAGATCCTCATGTTCGTTTGGGTTTTGTTTACCAAGAATGCTCTGTGCAATAATTTGCTTCCTGCTTGTCAAGGAGTCTCCAGTCCACTTTCACCCACAAATGCACATAATCTGAACTAGTGTTCACTTCTGCTCTCGGTTATCTGCTAGTAATAGTTGAAAATTAAAAATCGGATAACGGTAATTTTGTTGCAATAACAAACAAACAAAAAAAAGAAAAAGCATATGTGTTATTGTTTTTATTGTTTTAATTTGTTTAAAACAAAAAAAACACCAGAATGTGCACAAACTGTTTATCTACCCTAAAACTCAAATGCACTGCCAGCTCAAATTACTTTGTAAACAAGTTGAATTCAAACACAAAGTCTATAATTTTAAAACATCCAAAATTGCTATCTAAAACACTGAGTGGTTGTTTTTTTTATTCATAACTTTTAGCCATTATATTTTGCAAAAAACAAAAATCACAATTTTGAATGGAAAGTCTTTCTTCTGTTTCTCTGTATATGCCCTGGCTGTTTGTTCCTACTTTTCCCATGGTGCATGGAATCAACCCATCTATTTGTATGATGGCAACACTTCAAATGTGTAATGAAAATGCTTTGAATAATCTTAAAATAACATATATGTTTTCATTTCATCTCCACACCCTGTGAATCTGTATTTACTCCCATCTGCTCCATTTATCGTCACATCCCAAAATTCAATTTTATATATATATATATATACTGTATATACAGTATATATATATATATATATATATATATATATATATATATATATATATATATATAATATATATATATATATATATATAATATATATATATATATATATATATAATTGTTATTTTTTTTCTCTATCCTACATTTTTGTTTTGCATCAATTATCAAACCAACCTTCTCTTCCATTTTAGACCACATGTAAGGGGAAAAAGACAAATTAGGCTGCATGTTAATTGTGTTCAGAAGGGGAACCATGTGGCTGGTGTACTCCTTGTTTCCATGGCAACTGGCTCAGGGTCCCTAAAGATTTCAGGGGCAAGCAGGGATGGGGAGGGAGTGGGTCGCCCCTAAAAGAGGATTAACATGATTACAGTGAGACAGCCAGACAGACAGAAAAAAAATGAAGTCTGTAAATAAAGTGGCCAAAGTGAAACATGCTATATGAAGCACCAATGTGGCAGTCTGTTTGGTTTTGTTGAATGTTTTAGTTTACAGCTATCATAATTTTATTATTAGCTCAATATAAATATTATCACCAGATTTTACAGTTTGTAGATTTTTTTTTTAATTCTTCTTCCTCTGTGTCAGTGTGGAGATGAGACTAATTCTTAAAATACTGTAATCTCTGTATTTTGGCAAACACTATAAAAATGCCTATTAATACATTAATAATAATGATGATGATTAATAATAATAATAATAATAATAATAATAATAATAATAATAATAATAATAATAATAATAATAAATAATAATAATAATAATAATAATAATAATAATAATAATAATAACTTTTCTGAAGAAAATTAATCCGGGTCTGCCAAAGTGTGTCCGTCAGTTGGAACCCAGAGTTCTGATGCTAAATATTTGCATCAATGCTAAAGAAAGCTGCAATGTACTCAATATGTGAAGAGTCACAAGCATGTTGAGAAGCATGGACTTATGCCATTCTCTATGTTAAAATAAGTGTATACTCTAAAATTAGCCAAAATGCTAATGTTAGCCTATATGCTGGTAGTAGCATGTCAAGATAACTAACATGTTGTTTTAATTTGTCTTGCTCCATTCCATATAATAAACATGTCTAATTAATAAGCAAACTAGCTAATAGCTAACTTTAGGAAAAAGGCTAATGCACAAGGCAGCGTACTAGTTATTTTAACATTCTCTATGTTAAAATAAGTGTATACTCTAAAATTAGCCAAAATGCTAATGTTAGCCTATATGCTTGTAGTAGCATGTCAAGATAACTAGCATGTTGTTTTAATTTGTCTTGCTCCATTCCATATAATAAACATGTCTAATTAATAAGCAAACTAGCTAATAGCTAACTTTAGGAAAAAGGCTAATGCACAAGGCAGCGTACTAGTGGGGGGCAGTGAAATGCTAATGTTTGAACTAATGTTAACTATCCTGAGAATAAAAGATAATAAAGGTTAATATTATTGCACCCCCTATGTGTGACTTAAGTGTCACCCCTGAATACCTAAATCACCCTGAACTCCTAAATACAAGTATTTAGGAGTTTATTTTTTATCTCATAAATGTGTTTGTGTGTGTCAATCATGAGTACTGTGACAGCATTATTGTAACAAATCAACATATTAGCCTTCTTCAAAGTTAGCTAACACTAGTTATACAACCAACTAGCTAACATTACCGTCTTAACTTTAGTGTTCATCTTTATTATTTGTGTGTGTGTCTGTGTGCTTCTGCGTGTGTTTCTGTGTGTGTCTGACACCCTGGATGAGAAAACCAAGAGAGAAAATGCGTTGAATGACATACAAAACCTGTTGATCAATGTGTTCAAGATTCTTTCTTTTATCATCTCAATAAATAAAATAAAAATTCATAGCTATAGAAATAAATGCATAAATAAATGAGCCAGAAAAGTATAGAGTGTCTTCTCTGGATCGGGGAGGATGTCCTGCCCCCAGTGGAGGAGTTCAAGTATCTCAGCATCTTGTTCACCAATGAAGGAAAAATGGAGCAGGAGATCGACAGGCGGATTGGTGCAGCGTCTGCAGTGACGCGGGCGCTGCATCGATCTCTATCGATCTGTCGTGGTGAAGAGAGAGTTGAGCCACAAAGCGAAGCTCTTGATTTACCGGTTTATCTAAGTTCCTACCCTCATCTATGGTCATGAGCTTTGGGTCATGACTGAAAGAACGAGATCACGGATACAAGCGGCCAAAATTATTTTTTCCTCTAGGGTGTCTGGGCTTTCCCTTAGAGATAGGATGAAAAGGTCAGATATCCAGGATGGACTCAGAGTAGAGCTGTTGCTCCTTCATGTCGAGAGGAGCCAGTTGAGGTGGCTCGGGCATCTGGTCAGATGCCTCCTGGACGCCTCCCTGGTGAGGTGTTCGGCATGTCCCACCAGGAGGAAGCCTCAGGGAAGACTCAAGACACGCTGAGGATGATTCTCAGCTGGTCTGGGAATGCCATGGGTTCCCCCAGAGGAGCTTGAACAAGTGACTGGGTAGAGCGAACTCTGAGCCTCCTTACTTAGGCTGCTGACCCCATGACTGACCCCGGATAAATGGAAGATGGATGGATGGATGGATCATACACATACACACACTCATGCGTGATACACATAGCATAATAGAAGAGAGACAGTAATGTTAGCTAGCCTGGTATAAGGTAGAAAGTATTATACAAAACATTATTTTGAATCAAAATGTCAAAAGTACCATAAAACACATTGATAGGAACCCGGGTCAAAATGGACCCAGTCACTGAAGACTGTATAGTCAGTCACTCACGCATCAGAGGGTTAAAAGAGGTAAAACAGAGGAAAACTATTTCACTCTGTAGTGCGTGCCTCTGTTGAGAGGTGCTGGACAGGAGTGGGCTTAGTTGTGTCTCCCATCTTGGTTGTCATAGTTTGTTTCTTTAAAATGATTCTGTGGAACCACAATTCTGAAGCAATGTCTGATTTCCATTGGTTAATTTTCAGAAAATTTACTATTGTAGGTTTTCCAATCATTAACAGAAAAGTACCACCAATATTCTTCACATCTGTATTTTGTACATAGAGGTTTTGGTATGTATTTAGACTTTCTGTAAAGTGTGAGTTTTATACTTAGGATTAGATTTAAGTCCATTAAAACTCTACACCTGAAAGGAACATTATCATTCTTGTTACACTGACTCTGGTATTGTAAGTCATTAAGTCACACTACACACTGTGCTAAGAGAATCTAAACTGAATTATGAATGTATGTAGAATAGTTATTAGTTATCTATAGTGTGCAATACACTGAAATTGTGTTAACATCTAAGTAAATTTATTTGCATACAAGTACTTTTAAATACAAACCAGAAAGATAAAAAACAAAGTGATTCCTCTTTAAAGAAGAAAGAATCCATGCTTCTTAAGAAAACACCTTTAGTGCACTTATATCTGTGCACTCATTGTCTATGTAAAATTATTTGTATTCATCAAATGAAATATGGCGTCAGTTGCATATGCATTACATAGGATAAGGTTAGCTTGTGAACAGAGGGAGATTATTTTTCATAATTTGGCCACAGATTACTAATCCCTTTGCTGTCCATAGTATTATATTTGACCTGTATATTTAAGTCCTATAAAGGTCTTATTTTTTTGAGTTCAGGAGGAAACCATTTCAAAGAACAGTTTATTTAAATTGAGAATGTACTGACATGTTTGCATAATTTATTTGTTTATCCCATTTGACATTAATGAAGTGTTAACACACTTAACAAATGAAAATTCATTTATTGTCATATCTTTATTCCAGACACAAAATGGTCCATAGTAAAAAGGTAAAACAAGCAAAATAAGAGAAAAAATTAATCAGTTTTCTTAATGTAAATTATCAACAACGTATGCTTTTTACTGCTTGGAGTGCAAAAAAAACATTCGGGCCTTGAGATTGGAAGTTCTGCCTCCATCATTGGAATGAATATGATCTGCAGGCAGATGGATGGAGCAGTAAACAAATAGGCAGACAAGTGGATGGGTGAACAAATAGATGGTTTGATAAGTACATGAGTGACTGGTTGGATGGATAGGCTTTTTTTTCTCATGGCTGCATTTGTATTATGTCCAGTGCATATTTTTCACCAGGCTCTCCATGCTTGTTTGTGTATGTGTACAATCAGACATATACATCTAGGCAATGATGTCTGCATTAATTTGTGTATTTTTTAATAATTCTAAGCAAGGTGACACAAAGATAGAAAATAGTCTAAAGTAAAGATTTGATTTCTGATTGGGCCGTTGGGTGTTTTAACCCCCATTCTGTCACAGACAGATAATGTTTGTTGGTCACCATAAAGCAAACAAAACACAAATCAAGAAAAAAAAATTCCAAGTTAGATTATGTACAACCTTTTTGAAGTAGAGATCAGATTGGTTTTATAAACATGCAAAGACTCAATGGTTGTGTTTTAAAAAATAATGTAAAATCTCATAATGTTGATGACTGTTGTTTAAGGCAGAATATTGCCTTAAACAACAAATATGTATGGCCATTACAAGCCATTGTGTATGTATTAATTCCTTCAGCTGTAAGTATACCAAGGCAATTAAGATACAAACTGTAGCCACTAAAATGGGTACATTTCAAGAATCAATCTAAACTTGAAACCTGAAAAACTACAGATTGCAATTTTTGGCAACATGCACACTAGATGGGTTTCCTATGAAACAAGGCAAAGGGTCTCAGGTCCGCTGTTTGACATGGTGAGGAATCTGTCACTGTGTGGGCCTGTTTTTTTCCCACAATACCCCTTGTTGGTGTGCATTGTTTACTAGACAAAAAAATCAGCTTTCCTCATAACCATTTCAGTCTTTCCACTTCGTTTCAACAGAAAACCTGTGGGGTCAGTTATTGAAAAAAAGTGTACATAGAAAAGAACCCAAGATTCTGGATTATATGGGAAGCTTGTGCAAAACGAAATAGTCAAAGATGTTATGTTTGAGTAATCTGACTCTAGGGCAGTTACTGCATTTGCTTGGATAGATAATTTAGCAAATTAGTAATTTATTTGCATTGTATTCTGATGTCGTCATTACACTCAGTTGTGTGTAAATGGATTACGTTCAAATCAAACAAAAATTCCTATTGAAAGTTGGTGAATTTTGTAAATATTTGAAATAGGTAGCCTTTGCAACTTCAAATTTAAATAATCTTTGTGTTATTTTTTTGGTTATGCCATCTTCTGGGTTTGAAGCTTTAAACAGCAATAATGTAGCAAGAGGGGGAAATGGCAAAGAGTCATTAATTATGGCACAATGGCTTTGCAAGGGACCATTGAGTGCAATCTATGAACTCAGAGCTGCCCAGCTTTCCATTTGCATAATACCAGAGAACTAAATTGCAATTCCAGCAATCTGTTGAGAAACACTTGTGGGCCAAAGCTAATGCATCCAAGTCAAAAGAGGCAAAGCGCACATTCATAATAAATTATCCCTCATCTATGCAATCACTTAAAGAACTGACTGCTCCCCTCTATCTCATTAGTGCTTTCTCTCTTTTGTCTTCACACTTTCTTCTCTTTTTCCCTCTTTCTTACCACATTCCCTCTCTGTCCTCATTCACATCTATGTTTGACTCAAAGGGACAAATGCCTGCCATTATCCAAGTGAACTCCATTGACTAGGTCCATGCTCACAGCCTCTGGGCCTGCATATTAAGCAAGGCGCTGACAGGTGATGCACGATAATGAGATTAATTTTTACAAGCTTTCTCTTGGAGCATTCCATAGATGTAAAACCAGCTGGTTCGAGTTGATGTGAAATGTGGGTGGAGCTTAATACAGGTCAGTCTTGAAGAAAAAGCATTGGCTCGGCAGGGTTGAGTTCAAGCCCATGCCACACTTTTCAGATCGATCTAAGCCTCCTCTTGGGTACATGGGAAAACCTAATAATTATTCTGCTACGTCTCCGTTATTTGTCACTGTTTGTCTATCACACACCATTCAACATGATAGAGCACATGAAGATTTTTTAAGATTGTAGTTGTAATTTAACAACTCTTTAGAGCTCAACACTTTTCAGAGGAGGAAATATAAACCACAAGACTGTCACATCCATGGAAAACGTAAAACCCAACAAAAAGAGAACAAAACATTACTGCTAAGAAAATAGTTGTCAGGACTGTAATGTGTTGTGTGTTTCTTGTGAAAGTGTGAGATTCCTATCAAAGATAATCTTGCACTGCTGGCTCTACACTGACTGCACCCCTGGTGCTAATCACTTCATAAGTAGACTGATTCTACGTTCACTCTAGAGTTCTGACTTGAAACTCCTGGTATTTTCGAATGTTGATCAGGGAGAAGTTTCGTGTTTAGACAAGACCACCAAGATCCCTTAAATCCACTGTAAATGTCATGTGAGGGCACTATATGGTGCTGTGTGTTTATCTCACTAGATTCCACCTCATTTAGAAAAGTGTAACCCAGCTGAGCCAGTACTAAATGAAAAACCCCACTGACATGCTCAGCTCAATAAAGACTTTTGTCTATTTTGCCCCTTTTAAAGTGTTATGTCAAAATCTTGTAAATAAATAATAAAGTAAATCTTGACATTTAAACAAACAGCTATGTGAAACATTTCCAATATATACTGAAAATTAAGCAACATTTTGTCCTAAAATATATTTCAGAATAAACTCTGCAAACATATAAGATGTTGAAACTAATTTTAAACATCAGCATTGTTTTTTCTGCTAAATGGTATGAGTGGTATGTCAATTTATTTCAGTACAGTGGCTACATGTACATATATTTGTGCTCCTTTTGGATAACATCCAGTCACACATCACACCTACACACACTTGACATACACACTCCGCCTGCCCTTACAGGTGTTTGGCTTGCTAACAAGCATCAACTCATTATTCTTTTGGAGAATCAATTAGCTACTGTGATGATCATACTAGTTCTGATCATTAATCCACTGCTGAAAACCACAAGACTACAATTTGAACTTATAATTTGCCGTGATAACCTAAATATGATTTACAAGGACATGGATTTTGCATCTTGAGGAGATGGGACAGATAGGATGGGAGCAGGCTTCCATCCATTCAGAAACTACTGTATGTTGCACTCTGGGACTCAGTCTTACCTTATTGCTCGAACTAAATAGGCTAGAAGAAATCAATATCTGTTGACAGCTAGTCAATCTTAGACTGGATGCTGAAACTCCAGTCTGCCTAAAACGACAGCTCTTCCCCACATACCTTCCATCCTAACAAGGAAGTCGAAGAAGCTCAGGATGAAACAGCTAAGCATAAATTGGATGAAGTAAAAGTAAATACTGTAGCTTGACAGCATCACTAAACAACTTTTAGTCCAGTTGCCTCTGCTTGGAAATCATGTTTAAGCCCACTTTTACAGTTTGCATTAACATACTTCTGAGGATGTCTTGAATTTAAACATCTACACTACAAATTAATTATATTTTTTTAATTTCTTTTAAAAATAAGGCATTGCAGGTTTTCACCGTTTGAAGAGTGATGGGGTATTAGTTTATATATTTTTGTGTGTTGTGTATTGTGTGAATTTTTGCATATTTGTGTACTTTTGGATTTGCTTTGTAAAGTGTCTTGTGGTTATATCTATTGTGAATCGGTGATACAAATAAACCGAACTGAAGTTATTACAAGGTATTAGATTTTAAAGGAACATAATGTTGCAGGACAATTTTCTCTGTTTGCAAATAAAAACTCATTCCGTATAGATCTCAGCCAAGGGCAGAATAAAAATAAGATGTGAAAAAATCCTCTCTGGTGTGATGTATCGGTACGCCGTTACATTGGTTCTTTGACACGTCGACCTTTTTGCAGCAATTAGTCACTGTAGACTATTAGTTAAAACGTAAACTGGAAATAATGCATAGCACACATGGAAAGGGTAATATCGGGTCAAAACACACCAGAGAATTCAGTTCAACCAGCAGCAGACTAGCAGGGTCTAGTTCAGGTGTTAAAAATACATTAAACACATTACATATTGCATGTGCAGTTGGTAGTCAGTCAAGCCGATCCCTGTAGGAAGTGTAGTTTAAAAAAATCAGTGACCTTGAGAAAGCAGTCCAGAGAAGCTTCATTCCATGCCTCCTGCTGTTGTTTTGACATGTGCAGCCCAATCAGACATGTTGGGTCGGGCTCCGTTTTCTAACTCTCTGGTGACTCTTGGTGAGTGGAGGGGGGGTCATGGGTTGTGCAGAGGGAAGAGAGATGCAGAAACCGAAATGAAAAGAGAGAACAGCCGGGTAGGGGGCTGAATGTATCATCAAGTGAAGGCCTTATTCTTGTGGTACATGTTCATTTTCAGCTCTGGCTATGGGCCTGTTTTCGGGGGCAATTTGTGGTGCAACTCTGTGCCTCAACAAGTAACTCTGACTTCAGGATATCAATTCAGGAATTGTGATAGTGGCATGATTAGACAGCCAGGGGTCTTAGAGACCTGGGGATAGAGGGACCTCTGACACATCTGCCCTCAGGTTTTGTCTGCAACTATACATGTGTGTTGGTGAGTGTCAGAGAGAAACTGGATTTATATCCCTCCAGCTTCCTTTCTGCTTCCCATGTAGATAAATTTACTGTCAGCAGTCTCGAACAGTTACTACCACCAGAGGAATAGATTCGGCGAGTTTGTCAGACTTCGTCCTCCCTTGCTTGACCTTGGGAAGAAAAACATCTGATGCAATTAAGGAAAGAAGGAAGGATGGGAGGAAATAAGGAAGTAAGGAGTGAAGAAAGAAAGCAGCAAGATTTATAGAGATAGTGGAGAAGTAAGGACAGGCTAGTTGTGCTGACAGATCACTTGGAGCAGGGCAGTTGTCCTCTGTGTACGGTTGGCTGGGGGGTAGGTGATGTCAAGCCCTGACGGGTAATTTGGTCTGAGCCGAGCTACTTTGGGCCAAAAATACACATTTTCTATCCCAGCATGGGCAGATTCAAACACATACTTTCACACAGTGTTGCAGATCTCTGCGCTTCAAATGTAGCCACACATTCTTGAAGCCATTATTCTGTTTAGAATTATAATAAGAATATGTCCCATGCAACAGTAGAAATATTCTATTTTGTCCAAGATATGTCTTGTGTATTTTTTTTAATCAATTGAATTCTATTTTAATTAGTTCAGTTAACAAAGATACACACCTATTTAAATGTTAACTATTCCAATATTGAGGGGCTATGCAGGCATTTGGTAATGAATCCCATAACTGGGCAAAATTTAATTTTATACGAGGTATGTCATGATTAGAATGTACCTTATAATAGCAACATCATCTCTATTATATTCGTCACTGATGTTCAGACACCACTCCTGCATGCTTTCCTGTTTTTCTGTTGGGTTATAGATTTTATCTCAGCAGGATTTTTTTAGGAACAACAAAAATAAGCAGCATCAAAACAGGTTAACTTCTGTTACTCGCCTGGTAAAAAACAGCCTTTGGTCCTACTCCTGTTGTCTCGGCTGTTGAAAAACACTTCCTGGAGGCGTGGAGTGTGTCGAGGTTTTAAATTTTACCCAATTGCTGACATTTCCCCGTGACTTATGTAATGTGCTAGTTTGACACTAAGAAGCTTACCAGATAGTGCCTGCACTGTAAATATCTGTCTTCCACAGCAAAGAGACAAGTGTCTATCCAAACGAGGCAGCTGTTAATGTCAATTCAATATGTGGCGAATACGCAAAAAAAAAAAATATGCAGATGAAAAAAAATCTACTGGTAGTCAATCAGAGTCAAGGGGAGAAAGCCCAGACTGTGCTGTGAGTGAGAATTTGTTTTGAGTGGAATTGAAGAGGAAGGCGATGGTCATGCTATAATTCTACCAAAACGCATATAATATTTTTTTTTCGTAATGTATGTGTTTGTTTGATTTGATACATAGAACTTCAATCTTTCAATAAATTAACCACTTGCTTTATGCAGTGCAGATTGTTTTTGTTAGGCTAATATTGACATGCTTGCATGAGCGCAATATTGTTCATATTAGCCTAATTTTAGTCTGTTGTTATTGTTTTGGCACATTGACACTTCAGCTCATTTAGTTTGGTTCCAGTTGATCAAGTCAAACTCAGTTTTCAGAAAAAAATTCGTTCAACTTTGGAAAGACGATTTGTCTTAAACGTCTTAAAATATAACCTTTTAACTGTGCTAAGTGAAGCATCCTTGTCTGCATTAAAGCTGTATAGGTATATCTGACTCATCGGGCTCCATCTGTCCAGACCACCCTCTGATGCTCTCCATCATCTATCAAGCCTTGAAACAATTAACGAGAAACAATTACCATCTAAACCATTCACCCCTCTCTGCTGACCACAACCTCAGTGGAAACTCTTAACTCTTCAGCACCTCCGCTTCATCTTCGGAAACGATAAGGTGCATTTGTCATCTTCCTTACCTGCAATAACTGTGATCAAGTCAAGAAGCAACATAAACCACTCATCATCCCTCCTGGTGTGGACCTGGGTCGATCCTTCCTCGACTGTTTCTCAACTTCCTGCATAATTAATATTGTTAAATCGTTTATCTTTTCACCCAGTGTTTCCATTTGCTGCCTCCACCAGAGTTTTTTTTTAAAAAAGGGACATTACGACAAATGTATTTGGACTTATTACCATCTCTCATCAATAACTGATCTTCTCACATTTCAATTATTTTGTGGTCAAAATGTTTTCTGATGTCTTTGATGCTAAGTCAAACAACATCTTTACTAAATTCTCTGCAGTTTACCAATTTAAATTTACTTGGTCTCCTTAAGACATTATTTTCTAATATTGTTGTTTTTGTCAGTCTTTAAGCATGATGATCTGACACATTTTTGTAACAAACCAAAGTCAGTACTACCAGTATCCTTTCATGTTTAGTGCTGATGTAAATACTATCAAATATATTATCCTTCTGTGTAAGAATCTGAGGCAAGAAATTATGAAATGAAAAACTGTAGCATTGATTTTGCCACTCCTGCTTACAGTTCTTTAACATTGTCTCCTACCAGACGTTACAGCTGCTGCTGTCTTTTGGATGTGAAAACATGTCAACACACTGGTTGGCCCAGTCCGTGCTCCTTTGGCCTCAGAAGACTCTCTAACCGTCTCGTTCTTATCTGTCTGTTTGCTACTTGAATAAATTTGGCCTGGTTCAACTCAAGCCTGTCTGCCTGTTGCCCAATTATTTTCCTCGAGCCAGGACCTCTGAACTCTCTATTCTGGGACAGACAAGTAGATCCCATGTCCATAGGAAAAAGTGTCACTGGGGGTCACCCCGGTCAGTACCGGTCCAATGAGGCAGAGGCTATGTGCCAGCTTGTGACAGAGTGGTTGGTTCAACAACTTCATCAGCAGTGCTATGTACACACAAACATAGCTGTGTCCTATGCAGTTTTTGATGGGTATTCATTTTGCTATTATTACATTTACAGTTTTTTTGTTTTGTTTTGGAGGGAGGAGCTTGTTATAAGGATGTAAAATGCTGATTATATTCTCTTGGATGTGATAGCTATGATACTCTGGCAACAATGATAACAGCAAAAGCAGAAAAAAATTTGCTCATCCTTTTGTTCTTCTGACAGGTATTAAAAAGAAACTAGCCAGAGGGTTAGCCATAAAATACCTCTCTTTCTCTCTCTTTCTCTCTCTCTCTCTCTCTCTCTCTCTCTCTCTCTCCTTCTCTCTAAAAAAAGCTAATTGAAAAATTGCGAACTGAACCCAACACACCTGTACAGATGACTAATTGCCTCTGCAAAGACAAAGACTTTTCTATCACCACATTGTGCACCAAGTTGTTTGGCTCTTTTTTATTTGTAATATATTATCAATTAATGATTTGCACAGATAGCTTTTAAAAGTTGTCACTGTTTGTAAATTTAACTAGAAGTTTTTTTGTTTTGTTTTTCCTAATTTGACTCTTGTAACCTGCCTGTAATGAGTTTTTGCTACCATAAGGAGGAGGTAACAGGAGCTTTAATTTCTACACCTTCTTCTATGGCGGATCAATGTGCAAGGTGGAGAAGACCAGAACTTTTATAAGTAGCATAAATAGCTCAGTATGCATCATAATTTTAAATGTCTGTAGTTTGTTTTCAACAACTGACTGTACTTTTTTAATGCCCCCATTTTGTTTTACAGGGCGCACAGTGATGAAAGTTGTTCTTTGGGTTGACTGTGAGTATTTGGTTCTTGCCTTTAACAATCAGTGCAAGAGGAAGAGTAGTGTGTATTGCATATTTGTGTTTTCTTTTCAGCTTTATAATAAGTCTGCTTATCTTTTTCTTACAATTATTTTTTTTCCCACTATGTTGTGTTTATTTTTGAGATTGTGCTCCAGAGCAGCACGTTGGTCCACTGACTCTTGAGAACTTTGAGACATTGCCCCTCCAAATCTATTTGAGATAATGTTTTCATTGTAATGGTGTTGTCAGTAGGGTTTGTTTTCAAATGTACTCTAGTATTAATGTGACACCTTCAACTATCTGCCTGTTATCTTAAACTTCAGAACTTAGATACCCGTGACTTGTGATTGAAACCTTTTCTTGGCAAATATCTGATAGGATGTAAATTCAGAAGGTAGCCAGTAGATGTCAAATTGTGATCTATGTAAGGAAAAAATATTTTAATCTGTGGAGAAAAAAGTATTGCCTCAAATCAGTGTTATGGTCTTGTCATGCATCAGTGAAATGAAAGTGTAAATCAACTGTATTTGATGCTGATTCTTAAAAGCATAATTCTAGTTACAAGAATTTCATAAAAACAATATGTGATTTGTGTTCTTCAAGCGACCAAATATAATATTATCAAATACATCCAGACTAAAATAAAATAGGTTGGAATAGGTTGAATTACACAGAGCCTATTTTATTTTATTTTTTTCTTATGCTGAACAAAAAAAAAAAAAAAAAAAACAGTTTCTTTGTAGTAGTTGGTCATTTTATAAGCTCTGAGTAAGAGTTTAATTTCAATTCAAGTCATAAAGTTGCAGGAGCATCTGGTGTTGAGGGGGATTAAATTGTGTCCTTGCATTTTCAAAGCTATATATTATTTTATTACAAAAGCATAATTTCACAAAAAGAAATTAAGAAAAAAAAAACTCATCAGAATATATTAATTCAATGGGTGGAAAAATGCCTATATTGAAAAAGTTGTAATTTATTATTTTAGGTTGATCATCATTTCTATTAACATGATTTTCTGTTCTGTTGGGTTATCAAAATATATATGTATAGTTTAGAGTGGAGGCAGAGTTCTTTAACTACTGGCCACTTGGCTCACATTTATTTTACCACAATAGTGAGCTGGATGGTAAAAGATGTAAAAATTAAAAAATCCCCTAGCTCTCTGTTAGAGAACTGTGAAAGAGTGACATTTTGGGTTTCACTAAGTCCCCATAACAACCACTAGATATTTTTACTGCACATGTCAACTGGCTTTTGGGAGTCATGTGGAAAAACAAACCAGCAAAAAGCATTTTCTTCCTTCCCTCACCAAAATATCTGGAGCCATTAACACTCCAAGTCATTGTGGCATGAGTCATGCTAAACAAAGTGTGAAAGCCCCTCATGCCCATGGATCTGTATTGTGGAGTATCTGTAATGCTCCTACAAAGGTCAAGGGAACCTTGAGTATGCAACAGTATAAACACTTTGAAAAACAATCATTTTAAATAAAACCCAACTGGACTCTACCAGTAAACTGAAAATGGGCCATCCCTGGATTGTCACAGAAGCATCCAAAGCAAATCGTCAAATTTACACACACTGAACCCTCTTCTATGTAAATCGATAGTGGACTGGAAAAGCAAGGCAAAACAAGCAATCTGACAATTTGATAAATGCAACTAGCATTCACCAATAAATAGTTTTCCTATAAATCCTAGCAAATTCTAAACATATTCAACACTTATTAAAAAGTAAATGCATTTAATTTTGAGTAAAAGTATTTTAATAACAAAGTCATATTAACTATTATATTTTTAATACCGGTATTTATTGACATTGGTTGTTTTATTTTATGCTTAAGACCCCAGTGACTCATCTGTGAATGTCTGAGGAGTCAGTATTAGTTATAATCTAAAGTTTAAAAATGTGTTATTCATGACGGCATCAGCTATACCACCTTTTCTAAGCTTTTTTTTCTTTTTTCGGCACATAAACAGAGGTTTTCTGACAGTTTTGGGTTTGCTTTTATGATATTTCAACATCTGAAATATATTGAGTGATAAGAAGAAGTGCTTAAAGTGTCTGAGAATACTATAGTGTACTGCTGTTGCCATGCGGGGGACTGATCTGCAAGAAAATGTTAAAGTGGGTGTCAAATGTCAAAGCAGAATGAATGTTGAATGCCAGCATATGACATGAATTGAGGGACGGAGAATTCAAATGCATGAGGTAGGCAGAGTAGACAAGTGACAAACTAGCAAGAAATCTACAAACGTCAAAAAACAAACAAAGAAAAATCAATGTGACAATCAATGGAGCTCTAACACATTGAAGCAAACAAGTAGCTACTGGTTGGAGTGGTTGAGCAAAGCAATGCAGGTGTTGTAATAATGATAAGCAAAAAATATAGTTAACTGAGGACAAATAAAGACAAACACAGCAGTACACTCCACATACCCGTAAAAATGAAAACATGAACTCAAATATAACAATTACAACAAACCATTCGAAACAACAAAAATAAAACTCAAATCAGAAGAGCCACATATGATCATTGATTGGTAGCTCTCAGATTAACTGTGACAGTTGTCTTGCAAAAACTAAAACTTTCTGAGAAATTGCTTCTGATTTGACGCAGAAATCAGATGTAGCCCATCCCAAGACATTTCTGTGATTCATGACATTGCCCTAGCAAATCACACAGCATGGTGTTTAGGCCCATCTGCATTTGACTGTCAGATGTAGAATGAAACACAGCAATGGGAGGATATGCTGCTGAGTGCATGGCTTCAAAGTGTAAGTGCCCCTGCTTCCTTAGCCGTGCTTAATGAGATTTGAACTTTCAGCCACATGTGCAACGGGAAGAAAATAAACCATATCACACCAGCAGGTGCTAGGCTAAGCTATTAAATTCAAAGATGTAGACAGGAGCTAATGCAATTAGCATTAATTAGCTGATCTGTGTGAGCAAAAACATCAGCCCCTATTGCGATGTAATCTTGATCTACAGTTGTTTTCTAAGCAAAGCAGGTGTAGTATGATGCACATATCCAAATGACTTTTTGCCTAATTGCACATCATTTAGCTCCTTTTAAATTAAAGTGATATAAAGCCCAAAATCTCCAAATGCAGTGCTTGTCATAGTTCTTGTTGTGCAAAATTGTGAATTTAAAAATATAGGATTGGTTGTTTCTAAAATATTTTTTACCTATTTGGCATTCTTGCATTTTAGCTTTTGTTAAAATTTAAACTTTTCACTTGTTTAGGAAGATATTCATACCAATTTAATTTGTATACATTTCGTTATAATAGAACCACAAATGTTATTGTATTTGAATTGGATTTTATGTGATTGATCAGCACAAGATAATTTGGAATTTTGAGGAGGAAAGACATTGAGATAATGTTTACGTGTTCTTCTGTTTTTGTTTTGGTTTGTAAAAATCTTTATATTCGGATCGCATATGTTATCACTGAATAAAATTGCAAAAAAAAAAAGGGTTACCTAGTTAGTAAATCATATATTTTTACGTAATCCTAAAATAAATAAAGCTGTTCTGTCAAGGTTTGTCAGAGTTCATCAGTGAACAAACATCTTAATAAAGATTTTTCACAACTTTGTGTTGGTTTAAAACCCAAAGTACAACTGCAACAAAATGCATCAGTGAATGAGACATTTATGCGAAAAATGTAAAAATGTTAAACAAATACAACTGGTTTTTGAAAAATGCTGTTTGTCTTGTGGTTCAAGGAAAAAGTTACAAACACAACCATCAGTCACTTTTTCTACCCACAGAAAGAAGAAGGGGTGGTGCTTTTCTCTAGTGGTCAAACAGTGAGAAGCAAAATACACCCTTGTCAATTTACCAGACTGTCATGGGCAAATGGAAATATAAATATGACAAGTCAAACAATTCCTGCACATATTCATACATAAAGATAAACTGTTTTGGTTATTCAACCACATGTTTTGGTGCTGAGAGGAAACTGCCGAAAACCCTCTAATGAACAGGAAAACATGCACATTTACAGAGAATGGCTCTGATGAGATTTCAACCCAGGACCTTTTTGCCGTGTGGGAAATGTGCAATTCACAACTTAATCTAAATAAATTATTTTAAAAGAAAAATAATCAACACATTTGAAATTCTAAATGTGGAGAATAAATGATCAGCGAATGAGTTAAATGACAAATAAAACAGACTTATTGGAACCTATCCAGACTAAAATTTAGCCTTGCACTTTCAGTCTAAAATAATTAGGTTATTGGCTTCAGTTCATTAAAAAGTGCAGGTTTTTCTTGCAAAATGTCATACTTTTAATAAGAAGTGTTGTGTTTCTTCGTTTTAAGTTGTCATAAAGTTATGGGTTATGTTGTGATCTTTTCTTTAATATGATGCAAATTTGCATATTTTAGGAACTATCATTACATTACCTCATTATTCAGCCCACCTATAACTCCTTCTGTCTGTATCCTTTTCTTTTTTCTCTCCTACCCTTCTTGCACTCCTCCACACACATCCTCTACTCCCCGATTCCCCTGGTGGCAGCCAAGGCTCTGCCTAAAAAGCTTCAAGGAAGACAAAGAGAGAAAGGAGCACAGAGGGGAAAAACAGTGATATACAAAACAATAAAAAAAAAACACTGGCAACAGAGTACATTGTTTTCACTTTATGCCATGCTTCCTATTTTCAATTTCCCTATTCCCCTTGTCTCCCTCCCCGCCACTCCTTCCGTCTGCCTTGCTGTTAGTGTGCAGTGCTCCAGGCAGATCAAAATTCAACTCACTGATGTGTGACTAATGTTAGGACACACAATACGCAGCCACAAAGTCTTTGATGGTAATTCCATTTTACAGTGAAAATACACGCAGCAAATGAAGAATGAGGAAGAAAGTGAAATGGGGGGTACGGAAATTATGGGGGCTTGTTACTGTTTCATGCCCCATCAACCTTTAGACGGTCAACTAAATGTCAAGAAAATGAAAAGAGGCATACTTACACAACTGAAAATTAGATATTGAAAATATGGCCATTGAAAGCTGTAATCTTATTGTAAAAATGTTTATTTTTAAATGCATTTCGGATGAATGAATAACGCCTCTGTGTTTCTTTGCGTGTGCGTGTAGAGAAAACAAATGGCATTCCATTGCATGGCATTTCTCATTTAATGTCTTCACTGGTTGTGATTCAAGAGTTTCAGCAGGTTCTATATGAAGGCTGTAAATGGAGTCACCGGGTTCTCGGTCTCCTCCTTGACTAAGGCCCTTCTCCCCCAATCGCTCAGTTGAAACGGCTGGGAAGAGTCCTGCTGGTTCCAAACTTCTTAAACTTACAAATAATGGAGGCCACTGAGCTAAATGGGACATTGAAAGCAGCAGGAAATCTGGTAGCCTCCTTGCGGATAGCTACCATAAAACCATTTTAAGTACAAATTATTTTACAAGCTTATTTTTTTACATCTGACGTTTTTACGTTTTTACGTTTTTTTTGTTCTTTTTACTTTTTCATTCAAGTTCATTAATAAATGCAGTTATATCCCAATAAACTGCAGATAAGATGTCAAATTCAGTCTTTGCAATCTGTATGCTACTATTTGGAGTGACAGATGCATGTACACACACAAAACTATGACACAAGCGCATAGATTTATTTCTTAAAATGGGTAGTAATTTACCTGTGACTAATTACTCTTTCCAGTCTGCAAACATTCATACAGGCGTGCAAATTAGAGACTTACGAATACCTAGTAGAAGCAACACAACTTCAGAAGGAGAACAAAACAGTCTGATGTAACTTAGATGCCTCAGATCTCATTTTTGGGAGGTGGCGATAACCCTGTCTGTCCCGGATAAAACATTTACATAGAATACTTTCTCTTGACAAGAGGGCTAGAGGTTACATCACTGATGTTTTAAGATGTTTTGTGTGTGCAGCTGTGTTTGCGTGGTTTGTGTTGCAGGAGCTGTCAGCCACTCGCTCTGTAGGTGGTCTCCACCAAATTCGAATACCCAAAGAGCGGATGCTTTCTGTCAGTGAGCATAGACAATAAAAGGTAAGAAGAGAAGAAAAACAAATGCAAAGGATTCTTCACTGGAGCGGTGTTCAAAGAGTTTATCAAAACACTCCTATCTGCACTGCTGCAAACGCTAACAGTTTGAGAAGCACAGAGTTTCTGTAAATAATGAATTATTTTGGTGATCTGCTCTCAGTAATAAACAAAGTCAGCCCTCCTGCTGCGAGCTTATATATGATTGTATAAACTGTGGCAGGTTCAGCTGCTGCTTCATATAGCATGCCTCTGGATGAAGAATAGATGAGGAAGATTAGAAGATTAAAGAGAAGAAACGGGTTTAAAGGGAGGCTCGGTAATGAGAAAGGCCTTGCGCATAGAAACAAAATAATGTTTTCTCTTCAATTAAAGAACAACAAACAACTGCGGTTCTCTATCTGATCTGAAGCACAGTTGAGCCAAGTATGTTTCACGTTAGCTATTTAAGATTTCCAAATTTTTTCTATTAAAGAAATGCACTGTACTCGTTAAAAATGTTATTCATTACTGTAATCTTGGCTGAAGCTTAAAACATAAGAAATCAGCTGCATGCACTGTGCCTCACTGAGCGGTCTAAAAGCTTTTGCAAAAGGCTATTCATAACTTTAGACTTTTTTTCACATCTTGTGATGTTTTATGACACTAGCCAACAAAAAAATAAGTAATTGTGAGAGGAATACTGGGTATTCAACTTTTTTGTTGTTTTAGTTGTTTCCCTGCTTTAATAGGCCTGATTCAGCTGCTTGCAACACAGCAAAGGCTTGTTAATCAGCCACCAATTGAAATCAGCTGTGCTGAAGGAAGGAAACAAAAAAAACATGCAGGACAGTGTGCCTGGAGGACTTAGATTGGGGAAACACTTGTCTAACACATTCATTTGTAACTTTGGCTCTATGTTTAGGGTCATAGTCCTGCTGATCACCTCCCCACTCACATGTCCTTCACATCCTCTAACAGGCATTTGTGGATTTGAGATTCATCATCAACTTTCACCACTTTCCCTGCCCTAGCCAAGGAAAAGCAACCCACAGTAGCATGCGTTCTCCACTACATTTTACTCTGGAGATCGTGTGTTAGTTATCCACCACGACATTCTGTATGGAAGAGAAAAAGTTCATTTTTGGTCCATCTGACCAGACCGCTATCTTTGTCCTCTGCATGGCATGCAGCAAACTTTAAATAGGGTTTCTTGATGATGTTTTCCAACAGTGACAACGGTGAAGGTTCTAGAAAATCCAGTTTTGTGAAGTCCATCACAAACAGCTGTGGATGGATTGAAATGTTCAGAGCTTGCGACACTGTTTTATAACTAAAAGCTGTTGCAAATGTTTTAAAAAACCTATATCTACATTCTGTGTTTGTTGCTAAAATGAACATTCTATAGGCATAAATACTTTTGCAAGGCACAGTATCTTCAGCCTATCGTTTTTCATAAATACAAACTAACTAGTTTAAAAAATGAATTGCAAGGGACTTCTGTGTTCTGTTGCAACACAACAAACAAGAATATTATGTATATAAATACTGCATGCTCAGAATGCTGAGGAGACGTCTCCTTCGAATGATGTAAGTGGGGCAAGCTCTTCATCTCGATGTTGGCTCGTTAGTCAGACAACATCCAGGCTTGGAGATGAGATGCAAAGACGTCGAATCAGACTTCTTTGCTCTTTTGTACTTTATAACAGGGCTGAATCTCTACTGAATAAGATACAGCAGAATGGAAACCCGACATCACAGTGTTCAAGTGGAAAGCACAAAGTATTTACAAGTTCATAACACTTTTGAAATAAGTACTAGGCTGCACGTTAATGAGACAGTCATCAGCATGTAATAGCATCAGAGGTGTATACCGCCTAACTTTTACTAGCATGAAAATACAGACAGGTTTTTACAAGGCTCCTGTTTGTTTTGTGCCTATGCCAGTTCAAGCTCTGCATTTTGTACAGATGTTTTGCTATTTTTATTCAAGTCATTGTGCAGTTTGCTAAAATTCACACATTTCAATTTATTTTTGTAATATTTTCTAAGTTCTTTCATTTATACCATTTATTCATTTGTTTAGAATGACTGATTATGATCAAATCATACAAAATATGAATGCACTTCTGCTTTTAAATATTGTTTACTGGAGTCATAAAATGACATTTCCATACAGCATGCTTTAAGAAGATAGTAGGAAAAACAAGCAGAAACAGACCTCATCAGTTATTGTTGTAGTAATCACCTAATCAAATGTTTTTGTGGCCTAAAGTAGGACACAGTTTTTAAATTACTGTTATTTTTTTGGGAGGGTGTGAAGTGCGGAGTGTGGGGTATGCAGTCGGGGGTTAAAAACTATTTATCTTTCTTATCTGTATGACAAGACTCCCCTTTGTTCACTGTAATTGCTTCTTCCGTTGCTGCATGAAGTGCAGCTCAGCTGTGTTTCTTTTTCTTCTGTTTTTCTTTTAACAGTGAACTCCGGTAGGTTAATAAAAAAAATAAATAACATTGTACATATTTAAAAAGCAAATATAGATGCCTATTTTCAAACTTAAACTGGCTAGGTGGTATGGCCGAGAGCATATATTACTTACTGAAGCACAAATTAGTGACACGGTGTGGCAAATTAAATCCAAAATGACCATTCATATGCAGATTAGGGACACACTCAGGCTTGTATAGCTACAGGATGTTGAATATAAATTTTTAATTTAGTGTTTTAACCTCAGGGGAATATGTAGCTACTATAATGTGATGTTTCTTATTTGTCTGTTTATTGTGTTATGTTTTTTTTTTTTTTTTAATCATGTAAGGTACTTTGAATTGCCTTTTTGCTCAAATGTGCTAAGTAAATAAACTTGACTTGAATAGCCTACTGTAACAAAGTTGTATCAACTGGAGTTGTAATGAAAAAAATATCCTTAAATCAACAAAATAACATTTGTGGTTGTGTGTAAAAGTGTTTTGGCATTTTTGTTTGTTGTGTAAAGTCAATAAGGATTAGCTTCTTTTTGTACACAATATAAAAAATAAGGATGCTTGTGAATACAGTGAACATTTTTTTGAAATTGCTGAGAAATGTCTGCAAATCTGTGCTGTTAATGCAAATATTAAGGCAACATGCAGTTGTTTTTACACAAATAAATCAAACTAATATACACATCCACAGACAATGCTAGGTTTGCAAGCAAGATATAAATTTTTTTTTTACATTTTTAATGTAACAGTTATCCTCTAGGAGAAAGGAGAAAATAAAAGATCTAATTTTAAGGGGGAAAAAAATTGAAAACCTGAGTTAACCTTGTATAAGCTTTCACATTTATTAAAGCACCTTTTGATTGAGTTTTTCCATTTACTCTACTTTAGTGCCTGCTTTTAATGACTGTGAATCTCATTAACTTTAAACACAGTTCAGCTGTGCAAAGAAATACTCTAAAATTTTGCTTATTTGCATGCTTTAACAGAAATAATCAAAATATTTTATTATCTAAGCCTATTAGTTCAGTAGAACCTCCATCTGCATTATTTGTATACAGTAGAACAAAACAAGTACAATAGGATCATCAAAAAATTAGACATTTCTCTAAAAAAACATACAATCTAAGGAATACAAAAGCATTTCTTAATTTCTTGTAAAGAAATTTTAAGAAAGAAACAAAATTCAAAACGACTTGTATATATATATATATATATATTATATATATATATATATATATATATATATATTTTGCCAAGCTACAGATAGACTTGAAAAATCAAGAAATCACTTCAGTGGAACCCATCTTACAACATGAAGTATAGAAAAAGATCCTCACCAATAATACACCATACACTGTTCTACACAAACAAGAAATAGAGTCATTGACATTTACCATCACTGTTTACAGTTACTGTTTTGAAGCTTGGCAGCTTTTATACTTATTGTCAAAGTTGGAGTTATTGTACTTTCTGTGGACATCTCTCATGTACATGTCTGTGCTGAAGTAGACAGTCTCTGATGTAATTCCCACTTAAACATTTATTGTACAGCGTGCATGACTAAGAGAGGCATTGACACTAACAGAAAATAACAATTTGACTGTTTGTGGTCAGTAAACAATAAACATTTTACAATTGGAAAAATCTGTCTGATGGCTTTTTGTCTTTGTCTCAAACACCAGTTGATAACTAAACTGTCCATAAAGGGACATAATGTCAGGATGAAATGTGTTTATTTATCTTGGATAGTTATTGGAATAACCATCTGCTGACGTTTCCCTTCGCGGTTTCCCAGCTGTGTGTTACGTAACTGGGAGATAATAAATTGAACTAAACATTTCACATCACAAAGAGCTGCAACAAATTAATCCAGTTGTATATTTCCTTCTACATGTCAAATGCATTTAGTTGCCTCTGTGCCCTGTTTAATCTCTTGTTGGAGACAGAGATTAGTTCTGAGTCACTGCTGGATGGCTTGCGAGAAAAACTTATTTTGCTGATTTCAGTTTAGTTTTATTCTGAATTTTGAACTCTCCTTTTTTGTAAATTCAGAAAATAAAAACAGCATTGTAAGTTAGAAAGTTTCCTAGAAAATTTCTCCAAGTACCCTGACTAGGAAGAGGTTTAGAAAAACATACACCTATGGTATTATCCATCAGGGAGGCAAAAAGGGAACACACTCTACTGCAGTCTGACCGGACTGTTTTTTTCATGTCTTATTCAATATCTCCACCTTAACAAGGTCCACATCCTCTAATAAGTCTAAAAGGAAAAGTTTTTTTCTCTCTCTCCTAAGGAGCACATATTCACACACAAATGCTGACTGTACAGAATCCAAGCTTATGTATGTCTCTGCTGTACATTTTTGCAAACGATGGTCACTTCTGGTAAGTTCTACTAGTTTGGGAAGCATCAGGATGAATATTTTTTATGTCCTAAGAAATAATTTTCATTTTGATGATGCAGCTCAATTTTAGAACTTTAAATAGCTCCCCCCGCCCAAACAAATAAAACACTCATGCCATAAATTTAGGCAAGCCATAATTCTGTTAAACTCAAATGTTTACATACACAGAATTCCAAGACACAAACCTTTTATTTCTTACTGTCTGACATTAAATCAGGCTATAGGCTTCCAGTTTTAGACCAGTTAGGATTCCAAATATATTTATGTTTTCTAAACGCTAGAATAATGAGCGAGATAAATTTGTTTAGAGATCGCTCTACAACTTGAAGAAACCTAAGGAGACATTTCCTGTGGTCTGCAGAATTCAGGACCCACATATTTGTCCATAATGAAACAAATCAGGAAAATAAAAGCAGAGAAGCTTGCAAGCCTTCATTCCAACTGTGAAGATCGGGAAAGAAAACAAAACGCACTCAAGTAAGGCAGGATGGCTGGTGGTCATCATAATACCTATTACCTATTTCAACATTGCTATTTTCCCAAACCTTCTCACAAGTTTGAAAACAATAACCTCCAAGTTCAACCTGTGTGATGTGATAAATGTGATGAGGATCCAAGTTCATGTTCAGTGGGAGAGATTCAACAATTCTCCTAAGTTCAGCGTTAGAGAACTGCTACAAACATTTGGCTTCATGCAGTCATGCCTTCTTTACACCAGTTTATTTCAAGATTTTTGCATGCATCTTTATCAGGGCTGCCGGTATTTGTGGAGGGCGCTGTTTGTCTTATGTTGGAATTATTCTGAGATATAAAAAAACATAAACAAGTGAATGGATTGACCCAGAAGAGTAACACATCATTTTGTATCTGATTACATTTTTACCTGGGTTGATCCAGTTTCTCACGGTGCAAAGTTGTTGTATTCAAACCGAGATAATGGCTGCTTTAAATATTTTAAAATATCCATTCTTATTTTATATGAGCGGAATAAAAGAGTCAAGAGGAAGGGGAACAAAGCTGGTGGTTGAAAAGTCACACACAATAACCCTGAATGCAGCAGGACAGAGAAAGAGGAGCATGGAAAGGACTTTCTGAAATCATATTCAGCTGAGAGCTGAAGGTTACCCAGACTGTTTGTGAGACTCTAAAGGTTCCTCAGGAAAATGTTCTGTGCTTACAGAAACACTGCAGCATCTGCATGGCTCTCCTTTAGGTTCGCTCCCATCACATCCAAACTCACAGGTCAAGTAAACATAAGGCGGGGAAAATGCCTAAAGGTGTGCATAAATACAGTTCCTGGCTGCTGCTCTGTGGTGGGTTAACCACCAGTCTCACTGTGACCCTGAAAAGGAATAAGTGAATGTGGAAAATTTATGAATGCATGAATAATAAAAGAAATGGATAAAACATGTGTGTACTAAAACTCAAAAAGATCTCGCTTTAGTGAGGGATTAGATTTTATGCTTATTTGCAGATGCTTCTGGAGCGGCATGCCATTACTGGGGTTTTAATTATTCTGTTTTCTTGTTTTTTTCTTTGCTTTGAAAATAATACAAACCAAAGCAACTTTTTTGTGCTTTGAAAGTGAATATTTGGAGATTTGAAATGATGAAAAATGGTCTGCCTTTGGGTTCTTCATCAGAAGGTTGCCCTCAGCTTTTCCTGACTTCTAACATCCTCTGCATCCCTTGTCCCTCTGCAATTCCTGTCTTCCTCTGCTTTGCATTTCCTAACATAATTCTATTCAAATGCACCCAAAGGCTTTTAACTGTGAGTCATAAAGTGTTAAATATTATTACAATGGAAGAATGGCTTAATATTCATACAGATGTACTTGGGCATAGTTATTGGATAAAGCCGGAATAAGCCATGCTAAACTACTCAAATGTACATAAGTCATTTTCATAAACAATATCAAGGATAAATCCTTTCTTCCCACTAAGGAATACATTTAACAAATCTAAAATGAAGACAATCAGACAAATGTTTAACTAAGGAAAAAAAAACACTAAGGTATCAAAGCCAATTCTCCTACATGCATATACTGTGCAGTTTGAGGGTTCCAAGAAAATACTCTCAAAGTAGAATATGGCATGATATTTTAGTAGCAGAGTAAAAGATGCAAACTAAATGTTTGTTGCAAATCACTTCTTAGCTTTATTAGGCATTTTCCTTTTCCTGTCAGGCAATGAAGGCTCTTCATGAGGGGCTGGTCAAACAGTCAGAAGCAGACTTGGACTAACATTTATATTATTGTTGTTTTTGCTTAATCATGACTCCCACTATGATCAAAAATCTCCTTACAGGACAGACATGGTAGAGTCAAAGTACCAGCTATATGCCACATGAAGGCAACAAAGCATCAGACAGCAACAAATTATTATTTCTTTTTCTAATTTGTGAAATGAGAGTGAGCACGGAAAAAGTCCCCATTTAAAGTTTGATGCGTCAACCAAATTTTGACTAATTATTGATGGTTTAAACCTGCAAAAAAAAATTACAATGTCAACACATATTGAGAAGCATTGAGATCAAACTCAAGTGTCAAGATTGTAAACATATTTGAATATTTCATCTGTGTTCATTAAGATATTTATTTGGTAAAACCTAAAATATCAGCAAGAACATTTTATTTTGAAGGGACCAGGAGAGAACAGTTGTATATGAAAGGTCAAAGTTGGTCATTAAAAACAAATTTATTACATAGCAAATCAAACAACAAGGAGCCTCTAACATTCTCCCGATTAGTGATTTTTTTTTTAAATTTTCTGCATAATTGCTTAATTTTAAAAGATTTGATTAAGTCCTCGTTCCCTGCAGATCGCTCCTACATCCTCTGCTCTATTCTCTCATTCTTAGTCTTTTAATTCAGAGCCAGGTCCTGGTGGTTGGTGGTTCCCTCGCTCCAGATGGCCGCATCTGATCATTTATTGATGACAGGAGAACAGAGGAAGGCCTTCCCAGCTGCTGCCGCCTGGCACCCCCGCAGTGTAGGCACACACACGAGCACACACACAAATAAACATGGGCATACATATTTGAACAATGACAAACACACATTCATGAAATCACTGGAATTGACTCAAACCCCCATTTACAAATAGAGTCGCATGCAGATCATTTTTTACTCTTTGTCTTCTTCTTTTTTTTCTCTCCCTGCGACGTCATACATTTCATTTCTCATTGCTCTGTTGTGCTGTCAGGCATGGTTCTGTTCTGCACTTTAGCACCCTCTCCTCTCCCTCCACCTCCTCTCTTCCTGCCTCCAGCTCACTTTCTTTCACCTCCTGCTGTGGTGTTACTGACTCTGTCACACAGGAACAGACAGAAGGAGAGGCAGAGGGGGAGAGGAGGAGAGAATGTGAGAGCATGGGAGCAGCATGTAAAACTGTAGAGTTTGCAAATGTTTCGACAATCAATCCACTGCAGCTTTTTGGAAAAAACAAAGTCTTACAGAAACAAAATGGAATACATCGAAACCTTCCCAATACAAATTAGTGCTTAATTAGTTTTGTTCAAAGTGTGAATAGACAGTGAGTGTTTTCTCTGTCTCTGCTTCAGTTTCTTGGATGTTTAGTGTTTTTTTTTTTTTTTTTTTTTTGGGGGGGGGTTGTTAATGAATGTTGAAAAATTGGCTAAGGATATTGTTTTGTTTTCTAATCCTCAGCCAACCTTTTGAGGACTAAATTTAACCAAGTATTTACCCAGATGACGTCACAAAGGCAACTGCATCAGGATTAATGAGTTTTAGTTTTACTAGATGAACAAATGAAAAATAAACTTAAAAAAGGATAGCTAAATATTTTTCCAACACTGGATTTTCTAAAACATAAATGTGCTCCAAACCATCCCACTGTAGAATCCAAATGATTTCCTTCAGCTCCTGCTCTAAATTTGGACCCATCCATATGTTCACCAACTCTCATACTCTTAACACAATTTTTGTGTGGTCAACCAACAGCTGTAGCAGCATGCCACACTTTTCCTGGTTAAAAAAAAGAAAGAAAACATGTGTACAATGTGTACTTTTTATTTCAGTCTTTCTCAAAAAGTTTGCAGGTATATAAAAAGACTGAATGAGTATCAATACCTTTGCAAATCTCAGTTGGCCCTAATGTTTACCAGTCTGAATACAACCATTTTATGCCTTTGAAAAATAACATGAAGAGAGGCTTCTGCTTTGTATTCATCTGTAGATTACGTTTTGAAACTGTTTTTTGTTTAAGTTTTGTTTTGGTCCTTGTTTTTGTAACGTGTTGCATACATTTGCTTCGCAAACAGTTCTCACAACTGCATAGCTTTTTTTCCCCAACTTTTCTTTGATGAGTCCTCTGCTCAGTCTTCACAAAATAAAATAAATAAAAAAAACAGGGAGGCTGAACAACGAGTCTTTGGTTGTTCTAAAATGCGCACAAACGTGTGTCCTTCCTGTGACTGTGTCATAAATAGTCAGAACTGAGTCTGCTCTGACTCTGAAGTCACACATGGGAGACTTCAGTGATATAAAGCTGACTTCAGCTGGGATGTCCCTAGAGAAGCATAAAACCAATACGTGCAATGCACACAAAATTATGATGTTCCATCACAAATCTCACACACACACACACACAACAACAACGACCTCAGTGTTGCCCAGAGGAACCATTTGGTAGAGACACACTAGAAGGGACAAGATATCATTGGAACACAGAAGGCCAGTGAAAAAAGAAAAGATGGGGCATATGTTAGATGGAGCAGGAAGCAGAAACATAAAACCTCTCACCCTGAATTATAAATAAAAATCAAACGTATTTGTTAAAGCAGAGTGTTCAATGCTCTATAGCTTAACAGATTGAGGTTATTGTTTAAGTAGACGGAAAATTTAAGATTAAAGTAACGTGTGTCATGAGAGCAACTTTATCCATTTATGTCAGCATTTTCTCCACATTTATAAACCACGTATTGCATTTGTAAACCCAGTAATTACATTGTAAGTGTAATTACTTTCTTCCAACTTTGTGTAGGGAATAGGAGTGCCTTTATTCATCAGAATGTCCATGTAAATGCTCCTCTAGGTGGCGCCATTATCATGTGGGAAGTTGATGAGCAGTGATTGAGAAATACAGCAATGTGTATCAGCAGGTACTCAATCATAGCAATCGTCACAGAGAGCAAGTGCAGAGAAGGATGTTTCATATTTGTTTTCTGTATACTTCCTGTGAATACAGATAATAACATGACAGGAACAAACCAAAAGCTGTTCTTCTTTCTGCATGTCTGTGAAAAGGGTTGAAAGAAACAGACAGATGGACACCAGTGACTTCTGTTATCTGTGCAGTTGCTTGGGTTAACCCACACAGGTTTCATATTAGGGACGAGGGACACATTGACAGCTTTTACCCTTTTGTATAATAATATCTTTATAGATCCCTTGGCAGGGGGTGGGAGGGGTTTACACTGAAGCACGCATGTGAGATTGTAAAGGGAATATTTCTGCATGTATACATATGCACTGTGCAAACCACACAGACACCCTAAACAAATATTCCCATCCGTACTCTACTGAGTTAGAGAGACCCACTGTTGCAGAAAGCCTGCTATACATTCCATTTCTCCCAGTGGGCCTTTCAGAAAGCAGTCTAGCATGTATCAGTGTACTGTTTATTTATGGATCTTTTTGAATTCTTAAATATGTATAGATATATGACATTTGTACAGTATGTGCATGTCATAAAACTGGGCTCCAATTAATGAAGTAATGTATCTCAGTAATTAACTTATAATATTTATAAAATAGATTCATCATTCTGTTATTGTATTTTACCCATTTACGTTAGTTAATTGGTTCACAGTCAACGAAAGCAAGCAAAACGATCATCTTCAAAAAAAAAATATACATTACATAAAACCAGGAAAAAGGGTTTCAGTGCAGAACAAAATACTCTGTCAATACCACAGGGAGGACTGCTAATTTAATAGTTGTCTGGCAGAAAGTCAATGAAAGCCTCCAAACAGCAGCTGGGCGACAGAAAAAGGTACAAAAAAAGTTGACAGGTCAGGGAACTATGTCCAAACATATTAATAGAAAGTAAAATGGAGGAAAAAGGCAAGATGGCAAAAGGTACCAAATAAACAGGAATGACCACACCCTTGAGACAATTATGAAGCAAAGCCGCCCATTGCAGTGTGTGGAGAAGGTTCACAAGCTGGAACTGGGTTGGACAGCATCCTTTAAGAACCTCAACTCATAAATGTTTCCAGGACATGGAGTACAACTGTGTTTTTTATTTGTTTGTTTGTTTGTTTATTTTGTTGTTGTTGTTTTTGTTTGTTTTTTTGCATTGGGCGACTGTGGCTCTGTGGATAAAGTAGTTGTTTTGTGATCAGAAAGTTGCAGGTTACCATTAAGCATCCCCTAAACCAGTGAGAATGTGAGTTGCCTGGAGAAAATGTCTGGTGTGAAGAGGCCCATAATCCAGGAAAAGTGTTCTTAATTATTGAGAAGCAAAAATAAAAATAAAACAAAAATAAAAATCTCTATTTAAATAGCCAATATAGAATTTGATTTGATGCTCAACCTGTTGCTCTAACTTTTCGAACAGATCCATCTGCTGGCACTCTGTTTTATTTTGTGTCCAACAATAAAAAAAAGTTGTCACTAGAAAGAAATCTGGGTACTCCTTTCATGGCACAGCATAAAAATAAATAAATAAATAAAATGTTATGTTATGTTATGTTATGTTATGTTATGTTATGTTATGAGGTGACGTACAGTCATAAAGCAGCACAGAGAAGAAAGGAAATGTGTTAGTCAGCCTGGACATTTGGTGAGATCTAAAGCGCTGCATGAGTTATAACACCCAACTTATAGTTTCAGATTCTGCAGTCTTGTTCAGACTCGCAAGCATGGACTTGAATCATACAGTTCTGTTGCAGCTTTTAACTTTTATTTTTTTTTAACTACAGGCTTTGATATTTTGTAGTTAAAAGCTTAAGCATCTGCTTAAAATATCTGACACCTCAAGTGCAGTTTTGTGAGATTTCTTCTGCCTTTCAATCAAGAAGTAAAATGAGTGATTTAGTGAAAACAGAAGGCAGAAGGTGGGAAAATGTCTTGAAAGGAAGAGGGAAAAATGCCTGGAGTATTGTTTTAACCTTTCTGCAGCTGAGGTCGTACCTGATGTAGCCCACTAATTCTTGACTAGACTCTTTTACCTTCCACTTTCAATAATAAAGAGACTAAACTATGCCTTTGAGATATCCTCATGTTTAATCATATTACCTAAGATAGGCTCTTTCATCATAAAATAAAAAAAAACATTTGAAAATAATATTCTTTGGCGATTCAAACTATTTGCAATTAGTGAAGCACTCAGATTCAGCAATGTAGAAAAAGTCAAAATGAAAGGAAAAATGGCATTAAAGAAAGACTCTTCAAATTGTGAAAAGTATTTAATCAAAAACATGTTTTAATTATAAAATACTATAAATTGTTAAAGCATTTATATATTTTGTTTCATTTATTATGTCGTGAGAAGTCAGTGGAGGTTAAGCACAAGTTACTTCTTCTGGGTATGAATTGCACTAAGGATTTTAAACTCAATTTGAGGCTGTCTAGAGAAATTCAAATGTAATACAAAATTTCAAGGTTGGCATCCCATAAATTCTTCTTCGTGACTGAGTGTTGCTTGATCAAAACTGTTATGCACAGTTTAGTTTCGAGTGTAGATCTACAGACCGCATACGCAAAAGGAGAATTCAGAAAGCCGTAGAGGCAAATGCTTGTGAAATCACATCGCAAATGTATATGTTCAGCATACACGTCTGTTGTGCTTGTTTTCCATGTAAAAACCTATTTAACTAGCAGGTACCAATCTGCTGCAAATGCATCGATACCTAAGCTCCAGCATGGGTCAGAGTCCACACACAGCAGAAACTCATTTTGCTGTCTGTCAGCACAGGAATTTATAAGCCAACAAGCAAATGTGAGATTACTGCCATCACCACATATTAGAAAGCTGAACTATGGCTGCATTATACAGCGAGGGAATTTATCACATGTCACGCAGCCATCTGTCAACAGGTGGTGCTGTTCCACACAAGATGAACCTCAGACAGTCAGGGAGCAGGACCCGCTGTGTAGTGCCGGCCGGAGTTTGAGATCTGACTTCTAGTTGGACTTATCTTTTATGACAGGTGATATCATTAAGCATTGCAGTCCATGTTTTCATGCATTTTGCTTACAGTATCAACATTTTTGAGTTCAAAGTGTCCAAAACGTTTTTTTTTTTCAAGCATATATGATCAGGTGTGACTATTTGCTTTTTGAAAAAAAACTGACAAGTTTGGAGGATAACCCTGTGGTGGGGAATGTTTGTCAGGATAAACTCCTGACTAAATTGTTCTCATTTCAGGTGGACAAACAGAATTCATTTTAAAATAAGAAGGGGGCAAAAAAGGGATTTGAGTGACTTTGAACATGACTGGTGTCAGAATGGGTGGTCTAAGTATTTCTAAAACAGTTGGACTACTTGAATTTTTATGCGCAACCTTCTCCCGGGTTTACTAAAGAGAACCTGAAAAACAGAAAATATCCAGTGAGTGGCAGTTCTGTGGATGAATATATGCCTTGTTTATGTCAGAGGTCAGGGGAGAATGGGCAGACTTCTGGGTGACTGAAAAGTAAGAGTTTTTCAGTCAAGAGTTTTACGGAAAGTAAAACATGTTATGCAGAAGAGCAACACTGAAGACACAGCATGTTAAATCTTAAAGCAGATGGGCGGCAGCAGAAGATCACATATTCCTGACACTTGTGTCAGCTAAGAACAGGAAAGTGAGGCTAGTATTTACACTGTCTCACTGAAATTTCACAATGACAGCTTAGAAAATCTTTGTGGATGAGTTTCTTTCTGAGCTGCTAAATTCAGAGCATGGGGTAATAACTTGATGTAAACAACCTAAAAGCATGTATCCATTGTATCCCTTGTTCAGACTCAAGGTAGTGGTGGAATAATAGCTCATGTGTAGTGTACCACTGCTTCAATGGCTACTATATAAACTATCTGCCGAAATGTGTTGTTCCCAGGTAAAAACAATCAATCAGAGCCAGGAGGGAGGTCTTGGTGCTCTCAATCATGCTTGTGTATGCACTACCCAATGAACTAATAGTGAAGAAACAACTCACCTTTACAGGAAAACTGATTATTTGCTCACCTCTGTGGCTATGCTCAAGCACTATGCTTATGCCTAAACACTAATAGCTTGCTCTGCTGATAGGGATAAGCTGTAGCTTAGCAGCGCATCCACAGGGATGATTGACAGCACTCTAGACCCTTCTCCTGGTTCTGATTGGTTGTTTCTGACCAATTGGTGTGTTTCTGCAGATGACAGTAGAGTTTTTCACAGATTGTATGTCTCATATTATAATGTCATAACATTGTGACAGTTTTTAACAAACATGTAAAAAAACATATACATATATTTTTCAATAACAGTTACCTACTGCAGCTGTAACACATATTCTAATTTATTCAACATGGCTCACACCCAAAATAAGATGTGTGTGTTTCCATGCCTGCAAAACCTTGGAATCAGTGTATCCTCCCTCAAGTCTATGAATAATGTCTTCTCTTCTCCTTGTCTGTCAGTAGACACTTTTTTAAGCAAAATTCTTTGAAGGACATTGCCTGTAGTTACATGTTGTTTCCAAGATTTCTCCTCTCCTCTGCTTCTGTGTACCTCTATCGCTTTAATGCTAAAATTGCAAGTATATTGCTGAGGAATACAGCTTCATATTTCGCATGATTTAGGTCCAATTCTCACTGGGATATTGTGTGTGCGTTTGTGTATTCAAGCTTCAACACTGGCCACAACAAGCTTGAGTTTAAACCAAAATCCTACAAAGAAGTTTGAAATCTTGCTTGGCTCCCCCTGTTCAGCTGTGGCTGCTGCTATCTCACACGCCTAAGAGTTGGTGGTGGGAACGCTATCAAAGAGAGAAATGCCTGGAAGGCACAGCAGCCCCAAGTCCAAAATTGATTTACACATTGAAAGAGAGAGAAAAAAAAAGAAGCAGAAGGGAGAAAAAACAGAACACGTTAGATTTTTGGTGCAGGAAACAGAAAGATACTGAGATGGAGCAGATGTACCACAGGATAAAGGCCACTTTGCCTAGCCAAACTGAAAGCTTGTTAAAATAATATGGCCCTTGTTAAATCATATTTTTTCCTTCTTGAGGGTTTTAAGGATTTAAGGATTAACAAGTCTTGCTGCTTCATCCCTTTGATGCTTCAGTTGTGCTAATTTCAACCTTGAATTCCAAAAACTTAATTCCACAGCAGGGCAGTGGTGCTTACAACGTTATCAGCTCATATCTATATTGATCCAAGGTAAGTCAGTTCAGGAACAGCATACAGATTAGAAAGTCGTAAACTTGGAGCTGAATGCTTAGTTCTAGATTTGGACCTAACTTTTTTTTCCTCTTTTTTTTATTTTGGAAGTGCAGGTGTTGCGCTCCCATGTGAGACAAATACCTCAGACCTAAGTTTCAGGGTGAGGGAACACAGTCTCTGCCTGACTCTGTGTACGGCAAAGGGCTCATCATGAAGTGAAGAGGCTCATCCAGCCTTAATTATTTCTTACCAAAACTAAGCAACTACCCAAACTCCATCCAATTTCTTTATTTTTTTTTCTAATGCAACAAGGTAGGTGGTTGTATTATTACAACAACCACACTCAAAAACCATGGAGTCTTGGTGTCCTTCAGAGCTCTCTAAAAAACATTCTTTTATTTTTTTCTTTAATTACGAGAGAACATGAATTTGTGAACTGTTCCCAAAGTGAAGACCCAAACAATACAGAATTATGTTAGTCATCCATCCATCCATCCATCCATCCATCCATCCATCCATCCATCCATCCATCCATCCATTCATCCATCCATCCATCCATCCATCATTCCATCCATCCATCCTCTTCCACTTATCTGATGTCGGTACGTAGGGGTAGCAGCCCATGAAAGGAGGCCCAGGCTTCCCTCTCCCCAGCTACTTGTTCCAGTTCCTAGGCCAGCCGAGAAACATAGGGCCTCCAGCTTGTCCTGGGTCTTTCCGGGGGCCTCCTCCCAGTGGGACATGTCTGGGAGACCTCACCAAGGTGGCTTCCAGAAGGCATCCTCAACTGGCTCAAGAGGAGCCAGTTGAGGTGGCTTGAGAGTGAAGGAACAGTGGCTCTTCTCTGAGTCCCTCCCAGATGTCCAAGTTTCTCACCCTATCTCCAAGGGAGAGCCCAGACACCCAGAAAACTCATTTTGGTCTCTTGTATTCTTGATCTCTTTCTTTCAGTTATGACCCAAAGCTCGTGACCATAGATGAGTGAAGGAGCGTGGATCTACCAGTAAATTGAGAGCCTCGCTTTTTGACTCAGCTCTCTCTTCTCCACAATAGACCAGGACAACGCCCGCTTATCTGCAGACGCTGCAAAATGACAGGGTCATGTCAGTCTCATGGACACCCCGTCAAATGAAGTGCTACCAAAACATTTTTTTTTTTTGGAAATTAAAGTTATTTTGAATTTGGTCATTTTTATCAACCATTTTTCAATGTGAGTCTTCAAAATGCACATTAAAAAGAAAACATTGATGAAAACACAACTCAAGTAAATCCATACAAAAAGTGAGAGTACAGGAAAATTCATGTTGGAAGGCTTTCTTTGTGAAATATTTATGAAAAGTGAAAAGTGGCCTTACGTTTACATTCAGGAAATGTGGAAAAATATTGCTGGTGTGTTTAAATTTAGAAATTGGAGAATCTGTCTATAGAAGCAATGATAGAAGTTTTCCATATTAAGAAAGAGATCTTTAAGGCTTGACTGTCTCTCAGCATTAGCTTCTCAGGTACCCACTGGCTGAATGGATTGTGGCTTTGTGATCACAGAAAGACAAACTGGCATTGGTCCAAAACCACTGAAATGATTCAGTAGACATAAAAATGCCCTTAAGCTCTGAAGTACTCATAAAGAGATAAAGTCCAGGTTATATCCTCAAACCTACAGGCAATATAAAGTACTTTTTATACCAATGTACCTATTCTGAAAGAAACAAGTGCAACACAACAATTAACACTGGCAAAATAGAGAGCAGAACTCAAATTGCACAGGAATGTCTTCACTCATCAATAGGCAACAACATGTAAAGGCTTTTATTGCCCTCTCAAAAGGTTAATTACTCATTATCAATTTCAAATATACATTTTTTCATCCTACAGTGAGATTCTAGCAGTGGAGTAAATAAATGAGGTCTCTCTAAATGCTATGAGTAAAATGATGTTACCACAATTAGATGTTCCTAAGAAATTATGAGCCTCCACTGAGAAGCCCAAACACACACTAAAAAACAATAGTTTCTTTTAAGTTCCTTCATTTATATTAGAGAAAAAAAACAATAAACAATAATAATAATAATAATAATAATAATAATAATAATAATAATAATAATAATAATAATAATAATAAAAGAGATATTTTGAAGAATTGGTTTTGATTTCATTTAAAGGGTCTTTTTCATGCTTTTTCAGCTTTCCGTTCCATATTGTGTGTAGTGCTCTTGAAAAAAACAATCTAGCTTTAAAGTGGTTCTAAAACAGCCTGATGTGTCGGGCTAATGACATCAAAATGCAGATTGGAAGCTCTGGCACAAAAACACCTCTCATTTTGGAGACAACCGCATGCTGTATATAACACACACAGACTCACATGGGGTAAGCCCACATATTCAGACACACAGGCACAACTCTAGAGGCAGCCACTCCTCTACTTGCACAGTTTGCACAGTTAAATCAAACTGATTTGCTACCATTGTGGGAGAAAATTAGCATAACAAGGATGGGATCAAATGAGGTAGTTACAGCTTGAATCATAAATTGCAGACTGAGCAAACGTGCGGCTGCAGATGAATTGTAGTTCACATCAGTATTCATGAAAAGAGAGAAAAGTATGCTTGAGAATGGGTTGTTTTTTTGTTACAATCAGTCAGTTAGATTTGGAAATGATGTATTTCAATTTTTTGCCATATATTTAAATGACTGGTCCCAACTTCTAATTAAGTTTTGTAACAATGAGAAATGAGCAGAATAATTCAGCAGCTTTTTAAAATGTTTAAATTTTAATACATTAGAGTTCACTAATTCTATCAACAAGCACAAAAAGTTCCACACTGCATTGTTACAGATACTAGAATAGACATCGGTAGTTCTATTTGTGTAATTAACCTTAATGTGGATGTTACAAGAACGTACAGATGGTCACAAAGAGGAAAGGTTATACTGGGAAGACTTTTTTTCTTTTTTTGACAAAGTGCATTTGTTAATACACAAACTCATTGGTAACAAAAAAAAACTGTTCAGTTCTTTCAGTTATCCTCATTCAGAAGTAGTGCATGGTAAAAATAATTACTGCTATTAACAGAAAGGAATTTATCAATCAATCAGTCAATCAATCAAATTTTATTTGTATAGCACATTTCAGCAGCAAGGCATTTCAAAGTGCTTTAGACAACTTAAAATAAAAATGAAAACAGAAATAGACAGATTTTGAAAAAGATTAGAAGATAGAAACATTATTAAAAGTAAAAATTAAAAGTGAAAACATTTTAAAACATCTCAAACCTCGACATCATACAAGGATTCTCAAACCTCAGAGTTTTAGCAGAGCGACATCTTACAAGGATTTAAACCTCAGAGTTTTAGCAGAGCGACATCATACAAGGATTCTCAAACTTCAGAGTTTTTGTATCTTACAAGGATTCAAGGCATTTCAAAGTGCATTTCACAATTTGAAATAAAAATAAAAACAGAACAAGACAGAGTTTGAAAAAGATTTAAAGAGCTAAAATCATTATTAAAAGTAAAAACATTCAGTCTATCCATAAGCAACTCTAAACAGGTGGGTTTTAATTTGAAATTTGAAGACACTCAGTGTTTAAGCTGTTTTACAGTTTTCTGGAAGTTTGTTCCAAATCTGTGGTGCGTAGAAGCTGAATGCTGCTTCTCCTCGTCTCGTTCTGGTTCTGGGGATGCAGAGCAGAACCAGAACCAGAAGATCTGAGGGGTCTAGACAGTTGGTCAATAGCAGATCTTTATGGTATTGTGGTGCTAAACCGTTCAGTGATTTATAAACTAACAACAGTATTTTAAAGTTTATCATTTGAGCTACAGGGAGCCAGTGTAGAGACTTTAAAACTGGTGTTATGTGCTCTATTTTCCTGGTTTTAGTGAGAACGGGGGCAGCAGCGTTCTGGATCAGCTGCAGCTGTTTGATTTATTTATTAGTCAAACCTGTGAAGACGCTGTTACAATAATCATTGCGGCTAAAGATAAACGCATGAATGAGGTTCTCTAGATCTCGCTGAGACATTAGTCCTCTAATCCCAGAGATGTTCTTCAGATAATAGAAAGCCGACTTTGTGACTGATTTGATGTGACTCCGAAGGTTCAGGTCAGAGTCCATCACTACTCCCAGGTTTCAGGCCTGATTGCTGGTTTGAAGTTGTAGTAACTGAAGCTGCGCATTGACTATGGTTCGTTCCTCTTTCGGTCCAAAGATAATAACTTCAGTTTTGTTTCTGTTCAGCTGGAGAAAGTTTTGGCACATCCCTACATTGATCTGTTCTAAGCATCTGTTCATTGATTGGATGGGTTCAGAGTCACCTGGTGACATCGTGATGTAGAGCTGTGTATCATCCGCATAATTGTGGTAGCTGATCTTATTTCCTGTTATAACTTCAGCCAGTGGGAGCATATAAATATTGAAGAGAAGGGGTCCTAGGATTGAACCTTGGGGTACCCTACATGTGACTTTTGACCTCTCCGATGAAAAATTTCCGATGGAAACAAAGAAGTCCCTGTTCTTTATGTAGGATTCAAACCAGTGGAGCACCGGACCGGAGAGTCCAACCCAAGTCTCCAGTCGATTCAGTAAAATGTCGTGGTCAACAGTATCGAAAGCTGCACTGAGGTCCAACAGAACCAGCACTGTGGTTCTCCCACAGTCTGTATTTATATGGATGTCATTGAACACTTTTAAAAGGGTTCTGTGCTGTGGTGAGCCCGGAAACCAGACTGGAAGGAGTCAAAGCGATTCATTATTGTTATGAAGTTATTTAATTGTTTAAAAACTGCTTTTTGAATTATTTTGCTAATGAATGGTAGGTTGGAGATCGGCCTATAATTCTGTAGTATTGATTTGTCCAGATTGTTCTTTTTATCAGCGGTTTAATAATAATCAATCAATCTACATTGAGTGCCTCTTGTATTGAAGGTTATTGTTAATTTGTGTTGTCCTACAAGTGGATTCAAGTTTTCAAATTACAGCAAATGTTAATGTATTTTATTAGGTTTTCTTTCAAGTCAAAAACAAACACAAAGTAGAGGGAGGATCATTGTGAAGTGGAAGGATGTTTTTCAAAATAAACTCAAAAAGTGTGCCATGCATTTGTATTCATCCCTTTTTATTTTGATGTCTTTTAATAAGAAATATAATGCATTTAATAGTCTTACAAAAGCCAGTTCTTAATAATATAACAGTGTGCCTTCACCCCATGTATTGTCTGTAAATCAGTGTTTAGTATAAAGCAAATCAGTAAAATATTACTGATGATGATGTGCACGATCAATCCTCCATGGCATTGATTGTGTAATTTTTTAACATTGATTGAGAAACTGACAAGTGACAGGAAAACATATTTTCTCTTTTAAATAATTGCCATTAAATCTTTTACAATATACATCCCTAAGGAGACATTTTAAGGAATATTAACAAACTAAGTATCTCTGGGGGGCGGGGCGGAGTGTAATAGTGTAACCACCACCAAAACATGTACAGTTCAAGGTTCACACAAGAACCAAGAAGCACATTGTGTGTTAAAATAGTCAATCTAGGATGTGTTTTGTCTTCAATAAGATGAGAACACACTGGAGGTTGACAGCAGTTTTAGCTCTAAGTAGAGAGTTTCAAGTGGGCTTCAAAAAGACACCTCAGCTAAAATAAGTATGGAAAGAAGATATGTGATGCTTCCTAATACACCCAAATGTCAATGAGCAATTGAGTGTAAAGCTTTCTATCACTTTTAGAAAAATATTATTAGACTATGTGAAGTGAAACCACCTAGTAGTAACATTGTCTGTATAGTAAAAAGGATCATACTGAAGCCCATTTGTTTATCTACATGCAGTGCTACATAGACCTACACGCATACAAGCATAAGATGCTGGGGGCGAACAAAGTTAATGTTGATAATGTGCATAATATGTGAATCAATATCAAAAAGCTGTATGGAATACTATGTGACATTTTACTCACTAAATATTCACCGTCCCAGATTTGGGGAGCTTAACCTTCCATATGAATCTGAGTTATTGAAAAATACCTTACAGCCTCCATCCATGACTTGTTCCGCAAGGAATCCAGATATTAACTAATAAAAACTGCAACCTAAAACAGAAACTTTGGTCTTAATCAGAAAAGCCTTGGTTACTTATTCTGCTCCATGGCTGGTAGTGACGTTTCCCTGAAAGTAATTAAACTTGAGCCTGTAAGGATAAAATGTAAGCTTGTTAATAAGTTCTGAGTGCAGTGGAAGGGAAAAAATACATTAAATAATGACAAAGAATAAAACACACACAAGTACTGAATCCCATTTATTGCTCTGGAAATTATATTGGATCTAATAACCCTGAGCTGTGAGACTACATTGCAGAATATCATTACTGCAGAAAAAAAAGAAGAAAAAAAAACACCTGGCAGGAGATGAGAAGAGGAGGAAAACAGACAGGGGTGAAGAGTAGGACAGAGAGGGATAGAGAGGTGGAGCAGAAAGACAAGGTGAGTGGAGTAGTAGAGTAGAAAAACAGGCAGTGCCAGTTTTTGATATGGTGGTGATGTGGTTTTTGGCCCGGGGTAGAAAAACCTAGAGAGGCCAAAAATAACAATAATAAAAAAAAAACCCTAACTATTTGAGAGTTGTGACACAAGTGTCTACGCCAGTTTTCAACATTAATAGATGCCTTTGTGTTGATATGTCATCTTTAGGAACCTGGAATCCATTATAAAAGACAGATCTCTAATTAGATTTATTTAGAGTTATGTTAATTCTCTCCACAGTACTGAATGTACTAATTGGGTTGATGAAACTGAATTTGGACCAATTTGGACTGGATGTAACAGGATATTAGTTGGAACAGTATGTCTTGTAACACGCCTTGACTTGACTTTTGTCAAAATTTGGTGTGCAACAAAAAATGTTTGGCCTTCTTCGCAAGATTTAAAAAAGTAGAACTGGTATGAAGCAATATGTCAGAGTAGGCATCAAACTGAAATGTTTTTTTTTTTATAATTTTATTTTATCATTACTTTATTTTTTTAATCATAGCTGTATGAGCGAGGTCCACAAGAATAAACTTGACATACTAATTATGAAATCAAGGCAGTTATTCTGTTTTCTTAGAAATGACCCTTCTAAAGTCTGAGTTCATTCAGTTCTTTCAAATGATAAGTCAGACTTCAAACAAACAAGCCACATCTTTTGGCAGACAGCACTTAAATCCATTCACATATCAGCTTCACCTACTCTCATAACTTTCATAATTATAAGACAGATACATGCAATCACATTGCCACCCAGAAGCATGCAACGGTACACAGAAATATTTCTATAAATCTCCATATTAGTGATAGATAAAGTCAGATCTCACCACACAACCATCTATGCTGCTTAGCAAACATCCACAAGCACAGCACATAGACTTGCACTATGCAACTCTTTTACAAACATATGTTTCAACAACAACAACACAAACCAGTGTGTGTGTGGGGGAATCTTCGGCAGCCCAGAGTCTTTTCAGTAAGTCAAAGTGAAGTCGGCTGTAGAGACGTGGAATAGCCTACTGAGCATGGATCAAGGTAATTGCCTCTATGTCTGATACCGGGTTGAAAGGAAGAAAAAGAAAAATTACACATGAGCATGTGAGTTTGTGGGTGTTGTCCAGATCACCTCCAGGCTGAACTGATGAGCTCATTATTTTTGCTCCCAGAACCCCCTCCAGTGTCGGCAAACAGCAACACGCTAGCAGAGTTCCCCGAGAGGGTGTGTGTCTCTGTGAGTGTGTAGGCTCATGGCCTTTTCCTTGGAGCTGTGAACTATTTGTAAAAGTGAACGGTATAAAGAGAGACTGGAGACGCAGAGGCAACAACGGCGTGGAAGTAAGGAAGTGTAAAAGAGAGGAGTGAGGAGAATCAGCTGTCCAATGAGTGTGGACTCTGATCCCATGTTTGGCTGTGAGGGAGTTAGCTGAGTGGACGTTCAAGATGGGGGAAATGATAAAACATTAACACATATTTAACACTGTAATAGATGATTTAGGCAATGTGAGTTTATTTCTGTAGATAATCTCATACATACACAATGACAGAGTGAAACATTTGTTCCTCATTTCTAATGTTATTTTCCCACAAATATTCAGACTGTTTGCTATGATAGTCAAGATAATCTTCTGAATTTCAGATATTCACTGATCATACTTGAAATGCCTCAGGAACTTGATCAGAGTCCAACTACATTAAACTCGGTTATAATTATGATTCGTCAGCAGAATTAAACTTCCTGAAAACCACTATGGTCCTCAGTATGTGAACCAAAATGATCATGTCTATTGAAACCGATATCTAACTTTTTCTATCTGGCTGTGGCAGCCTCATACTGTGGGAAATGGTTTTCACTGGCTAGCGCTGGGTAGCTTGTCTCCAGAGAGTTTAAAATTAGAAGAGCCAAATTTAGAAAGACATTTTGAGGGACATCTTGTGGCAAAAATGCACCCTGCTAAGTATGGTGGTACCAAAAATTGGATACAGCTGTTTTTGGAGTTAGGGATCTGTCAAGTCTAAGGAAACAAAAGAAAACAGTCTTTCTTGTATTTTCTATTTCAGTTCTAAGCTGGTATATGAGATCTGCTTATACATGTTTGTGAGAGTCTGTGGAATGTAGATAGGACGGAACAAGGATGGAGAAAAAGAAAAGGAGACGTACATGCCGGAAACAATTTTCTCTCGCTCAGCTGTAAAACACAGAATTATACACTTATTTTAGTAAACAGTGCAGCCAAGTAACAATCACAAGTTTCAAAGCGTATTCCAGATAAAGGCCTTACATATCTTTGAGCTGTGACAACAAGTACCCTGCAGGAGGCTATCAAGCAAACTCATATATGGAATCATATCCAAATGATGACAGCCGTTGTATAATTAGCATTTCTGCCCTCTTACTAAGCAAGATTAAGGAGGCACGCACACACAAATACACACAGGGGAGAAGATCCCTATCATTTTCATAATTAATGCCAATGTAATAAGAGGCAGGATCCTGAAATTTAAGACTCTGGTCAGGACAGACATCTCATGGCAAACTTAAGCTCGGTGATACAAAACAGACACACACGCCCAGCTGTTCTCTCATGTGGTTGAGTTTGAAATCGATGCAGTTGGTGTTTGTGTGAGTGTTCGGTAAATTATGTTGTAAACAAACATAAATATTCAGAAATGTTTTATGCTTGGCTATGTAGCTTTTTTGTCATGTATTACTTAAATCTTTCTTCATGTCGATGTCAGTTTAAGAAGCTCAAATTAGGCCATCTGCATTGGTTTGAATCAGTATCCATCTTTCAAATGTCTAAATGTGCGACTATTCCCTAAACATCTACGTAACTAAAAGTCTGAGAATCCCGACTATGTAATTAACACCACAGTCACGTCTCTCAAACTTGGCTCTGTGGTGATTGTTTCAGTTTACAATTCGTTATGATTGTAAGTAAGAATCTACTTCTTGCATTAAGGGTATCAGTTCTCCATGAAAACAAGTTCTTATTGTTTGAGTCTTTGATTTATTTTATATGACATGACCTCCTTCCTTCAATCTCTTGTAAAACCTCATAGAAGTGGGTTAAATAAATTTTGAACACATCACAATTTTTCTTAGCAAACATATTTCTAAAGGTGTTATTGACTTGATTTTTCACCATCCATCCATCCATTTTCCTACACCCTTGTCCCTTAATGGGGTCGGGAGGTGCTGGTGCCTATCTCCAGCTGGCGTTCCGGGCGAGAGGCGGGGTACGCCCTGGACAGGTTGCCAGTCTGTCGCAGGGCAACACAGAGACACACACAGGACAAACAACCATGCACTCACACCTAGGGGCAATTTAGACAGACCAATTAACCTGACAGTCATGTTTTTGGACTGTGGGAGGAAACCGGAGTACCCGGAGAAAACCCACCATGCACAGGGAGAACATGCAAACTCCATGCAGAAAGGCCGGGGCCGGGAATCGAACCCAGAACCTTCTTGCTGCAAGGCAACAGTTCTACCAACTGCGCCACTGTGCAGCCTTTTCACCAGTAATCCATACATAAAATCAGGAATTAGATGATGCAAAATAACAGGTAAAAAATATTGAACATACTGATATTTATTTCATACTTTGTACAAAAGCCTTTGGCTGGTGATGACAACATTGAAAAGCCTCATGTATAGAAGAACTACAAGCCTGCATTTCTCAGGTGTGATTTTGCCCTCTTCCGTGGGAATGAACTCTGATTTTTAGTTCTGTCCACAGATCCCCCAGGTCAGGTGATAAGATGGGCCACACTCACAGCTGTATTTTCTTTTTCTGAAGCCACTTGAGATTATCCTTGTCTCTGTATTAGGGATTATTGCCTTGTAAAAATGTTCACCCTTGTTTTATCGCCATTATTCTGTCAAATGGCAGCTAATTTTTCTCACGGATGTCTTGGTGCATTTTTCTATTCATCCTCTCTTCAATTTTAAGAAGTTTGTTAGTACAACATGCTCAAAAACAGCCCATACCACAATATTCCCACCTCCAAACGTCACTGGCGGTTTGGTGTTTTAGGGGTGATTTGCAGTGCAAACATGGTGTGTTAAGGCATCCAGAGAGTTCAGCTTTGCTCCCATCTGACCAGATTATCTTCATCCAGTATTTCCCAGCCTTGTACAAATGTTTAAATGATCTTCAACATTTCTGTACCAAAAACTCAATCCATGTGATGGAAGAATAACACACATTGCAGCTGCAACAGGTTTGGTGCTGCTCAAACCTAACTAAGAAAACCAAAGCAAATTTATAAATCAATGATTCATTAATACTAGTTTTAATGAAACATGCTTTAAAGCTAAATTAGTCATATATTGTCAGCTTCATGTAGGGAAACTGAGTTGAAAGGCAGTGACTGTTAACCCGTGGGTTGCATGAGGCAAATAATTGAGTTGAATAATTCAGTATTTGAAATAATTATGTTTCCAACTGTCCAGGCTTTGCTTTCCTGTGGCTGCAGCACCAGACTCTTGTACGTGTCTGACCTCGTCAGCAGCTGGAGTTACAAGCCTCATTTACCAGATTCACATCAGTTATGTTGCACCACAGTTTAGCTGCTGTGAGGTACAGGAAAATAAAGACAGATAGCATCTGAACTAAAAACAAACCCTTAAGAATTTCCTCTGAGTATGGCCATTATAATGTTGTATAAGGCTTTGAAAAAAAGCCAAAGGTAGGGAAGAATTAAGCATTGTTGCCAGGTCAAAAGTTGCCTATAAGGCAATTTTCAGAGATTACTGAGGGCTTTTTATTTCATTCCCATATGAAGTAAGAGCAGATAGGAAGGAGATGAGGTAACGTATGGAAGAAGATAAGAACAGACTTCAGGAACTCTATCAGGACAGAAAATGATACATTAGCAGCATTTAAATAAACCCAGATGGGTGAAATTCTTTTCTGCTTAAAAAAAAGAAAAGTCATGGAAAATGAACAGCTGTCAAACTGATAATATATATATAAAATTTTAAAAAAAGTGTTTTATATTATGCAACATAATTTTAACCAAGGTCCTCTAACTGGACAGGGGGAAGGGAAAGAGACGGCATCCAGTTCCCAGGTCTGCTGCAGCTGCAGAGTGACGCTGCATTGTGAGAAAGTTGAGGTAAGCTGGCTGCGTGTCCAGCCGTTGCTAAACTGACATGCATGGGGGCTGTAAATAAAGATCTGCTTCCCATGACAGAGAAGATTGGCTCTTCTCCTCTCAAGCATCAGGCTGCCTATTGGCTTGTAAAGCAGCTTTACAAGCCAAAACAGCCAGATTGTGGCATTCAGAGTTTCTACTTTTACAATTTATAGCACTTTACAGCATAATAACCACTAAATATAAACTAATAAATAGACATAAGAAGAACAACGGTACTTTATAATCCAGAAATGAGTCATAAATGCTACTAGTTATTTTTAAAGTTACAAATTGTTTATTAAAACTTTTTTTCAGCTTCTCTTAATGGCTACAATATTGTTCTAACTAAAATGCAATTTACATTTATTGGCACTCATGAAAATGAACCCAAGAACAGTGGGTATTTTAAAATTCATGATCAAAATGTGCAATAATTACTTTGTTGGTTTCATTATTTTATTATATTTTAATTACTGTATAAAATGTTTTTGTTCAGTATGATTCATTGTTGATTAATCTACATACAGGAGGGATGCTCTGTGGGGCAGAAGCTTGGTTGGGGAGTGCACCGCCAAACAGAAGCTTTGTAGAAATATGAGCAAGAGTACTGTATGAGAGATTCCAGGATTTCTCAAACACTCCAGGTATGTTTTGTTTTTGTTATATTATTATAACATGATATAGCGCCTAAAGAAAATGATTTTTACACAATACTATCTATTTAAACAGAGGTACATGGACTGCATAACAATTACATCATCTGCATGAAACCAGCCGAGTCTAAAGTACTTCCTGCATGTAGTGAGACTACCTTGCATAAAGCCAGGTTTCCAGCTTTTATGATGTATTCATTAAATCTCATCTAAGATAGATGTGAAGATAGCGGGTGCATTTCCTACAATTAGTTTACTAATCCTTTACATAAGTCAGTGCACTGAGGTCAGAATTTCCTATCTATGCAATTTCCAACTCAGTTCAGGTTTTAAAATGAATGTAGTTTTGTTCCAAAGGAGCAAGGTGAGTAGGTCAGCTGGGACAGCAGGCAGTATCGAAGCTTAGGTCATTCATTGTTTACAGCACGATGCTGCATATCTTCCATAAATCTGGTGTAGCGAGTGCAATCTCTTCCAGCATCATCTACCGCAGTAGCAGCATCAGAGCCAGTGATTTCAAATAGCCAAACAAGCTGATAAAGAAGCCTGGTTCTGTTCTGGAAACTGCTGTAAAACTTTTGGAGACTATTGTGCAAACAAGGACTCTTAATAAAATGAAGATCATGAAAGGCATTTTCTTCTTCATGCGAAGAAAATACTAGACGTTGTATTATATCTTCAGTCAGAGGCTTGTTCAGAATTATTGAGAATTATTTTTTTTATAGATGCTGCCCACAGCCAGCATCTACAGCAACTCTTGCAAGAATGTTGCACAACATGACTTTCCACAATATTTAATTTCCCTTTACGTACAATAAAGCATTTTAGAATTAAATTTGGGCTGGAAAAAAAACTGTACTGCCTCAGGATCTCATCCAAGTGACTGGAAACCTTCAAAAGAGAAATACTTTGAACAGACGCCTGAACCACTTCAGATGACTTCTTTCGAAGCATAGAAGCAGTGACTCTACTTTGACCTCAGCAGGGATTAGAAAGCTTTCATCTAAAGTTGATCCCAATGAACCCATAGATCAAGCTCTGAGCTACTATAATTTGGGATCTTGTTTATTTCAGATCTGATATTTTTATTTACATAAACAGATCAGTAAACTGAAAGCTATAAATATTCTCTACCTTTCTCTCTTCCCTTGACCTCATTCTCACCACATCCAGACAAGATGTAAAGAGGGAAAAAAATAATAATGTCCCTTTTTATTTTCCAAATATATCCTATCAGTTAATTACTGAAAGACTGAAATGTTTCAAGTCATTATTTCCTCAGTAGCTGGATGTTTTAAATGTTGTGGCATGGTCACACAGTTGTGCAGTATTTACTTGCTCTGAAATGGCAGGCTTATAGGAACTGGATTGAAAGGGTGCTTTACCAGGTTCAAATTAAAAAATTAAATTTATTAGGTTAGGAATGTGTTCCTGTTTTTCTCCAAATTTAGTATGAATAAATGTTGCATTATTTTTCATAATACAACATGAAAAATAATGTTGTATTAGTTTTGGGGCAAAACTACTGGTAGTAGTAGTTCAAGTGTTGTTTTTTATTATTTAAGTTCAATTGTTTTGAAGCAATCTCTCATACAGTACTTCTCAGAAATGTTTTCCTTGAAATCAGCTAGCTCATACTTCATTGGGTAGTGAAGATAAAAGTCAATAATTGTGTTTATGTTTGTGTTATGCAGTTGTTTAATAAGTCTAAACTTAACTGAAGATTTCAAGTTCAAAATCTAAAATACCCTCAATAATCAGGACTAAACTGGATAACAATACAGTGAACAGACATTTTTTTAAACAATTTCAGATTCATAAAACATTTTTTCTGTGAGAAAATATTTTTAATTGGCATGGTAACCACCTTAGCAATTTCTAGGCATAAAAAAAATAAAGATACTGACAAGTAAACACATTCTACACAGGTTACCAATTTATTAATATACATGTATAGTGATCATTTCCTCACATACCCCCTACTCAATGTACAACTGCTCTGAGTACCTTTCCTAATGTGGTTTGCGTAAAATGGAATCAGCATTTAGTGACTTCAGGGGAACATTTTATTATGTGGTGAATAAAGAATTTGCAACAGCACATAAAGAAAAAAAAACTGTAAAGTGATAGAAGAAACTCGGAAAAAAATAATGTTATGAAAAACAATGGCTTGGTTAGCCTGAAAATGAAACGACACAAATGAAAAAGAGAGAGATTTAGTCCCCTGAAACACAAACAATATCTTAAACATTACTTTATTAACAGTTTTATTCTTCACACATTTTACCCTGTTAAGTAATTCCACACCATATGCTTCCTGCATTAACTTGCATCTTCAAAAGCAAGCAGAGCAGTTACTATAATTTAGCAATTATTTGTTCCTGCTGCTTCATATTCCTGCATCTTATTGCTAACCATATGGCCAAGCCGCATGGTATTCAGTATATATTCAGAATGCTTCTTTCTTCAACATCTCCATCAGATAACATCCTGTGCAATCACACTCGATATTGAACTGGCTATTCTCCATGCAATGTTTTTGTTTCTTTCTTCTTTTTTTATTCTGTTTCCCATAAGAAGCGATATGAGGCACCCCAATTCACTTGCAAATGTTGCATGTATAAAATCGCATTATGCTTTTATTGGCTGGTGAAAACATTTCCAATATAAGAAAAGATACAGAAGGGAGGAAAAAAAAGGCACCATGCTGAGTGCAGCCTTTAATAATGCAATTTTATGTTCTCGAGCAACACAAGGCTTCCTATATATATATATATATATATACATATATATATATATATATATATATATATATATATATATATATATATATTTAAAACAGGTTTCTACTATGAGAGACAGACAAGGGAAAAGGATAGCAGGAAGTCACCATTTCTTCAGCAAAAACATGTGCGATGGTGTCATATTTCACTTCTTGTTTTGCTATATTGCAAAAATATGCAAATATGAAGTCAGAGTAAAACGGTACTTCTGGCTTCATATTTGCCTCAGTCACCTTTACACAGATTGTAAATAGTTGAAGTCAACAGTAGTGATATTGTAAGCTAAATTGTAAGATAAAACCTGTCACCCAGACTTTGCTCATAACAAACTGATGCTGAGCAAGTTAACTGTCAATTTAACTTTTATTTTTTACATGATGAACTAAAATTTCACTCTGACAATAACAGAGCTATAACTGCATTGCATTTTGTTTAAATGTTCAGTTAATATTAATTATTATGCACAAGTCATCGGCTTTCAACTAAGGAAAAGAAATGTACTCCATTGCATCACACAGGTACAGTTTGACAATAACAATAATAAAAAAAAGCAAACAACTGTGACGTGACTTTGAAAGCAATGGTTTTTGACAGGTAACTCCTTTCTGATTTGTAGTCTTTCTCAGTGTTCATCTCATTCATACCTAAAATGAACTGCATACATCTGAAACCTTTTGACAAAATCACCACAAAGAGGAACCGCCAATACTCTGAGAGTTCAGCAGTCCTCACCTGCTTCTATTGGATGGTTTACATTAAGCTATACAAACTGAGTGAAAGTTCAGCCAATCCCAGTGAAATAGTTTTACAGAAAGGTAAGACAGCTTTGAACTGCAGAAGGTAAAACCAAACAGCATGAACTGCAGACAGGTAAACAGTACAAACCTCTGCTCCTTTGCCGTGTTGACACAGGCATCCTTCTCCTTAGAAACACTATGCAAGTCATTATAGGGGATACAGAGGCGTTTCCAGGACAGCAGGGGTATGTATTCTTTTAAGTGGGGTCTGAGGCCTACCTGGTGTCTGCTCCCAGTGGGTCATATCCACTAAAACTTCAACGAAAAGTGCCCAGGAGGCATCCTGATCAGATACTTATACCACTTTATCTGTGTATACTTTGAGACCAATTCAAGTTCACCTGTCACATCATCACACTTAAATAGTAATGTTTGGGCTCCGTGACCAAACTTTTTTCTACTACATAGGTGAGCAGAGTGAGCAGAGTCCTTAGAATTCATTTTACAACATTCAAGAACCACTAAAGTATTTAAAGTGGAATTTTGTGCTTTCTTAAGTTGTCCATATCTTCCCCCATCCAACCAACCGTCTGTCATGAACAAGAAACCAAGATATAAAAACCTCCTTCACTTGAGGCTCCTAATCTAGTCCTCCAAAACCAAATTGTGCTGCCATCTGGCTTGCACAGCGACCGACGACGATGTTCTTCCATGCAGGCGGCAGGCCTACATGGAAAAGTTTCACTAATACTTTTTTGGGGCCAAACCTAACCAAGAGCATGAAGCCAAGGCTCAACCACCATGTGCTTGCTTGCAAACTTTCCTCCAAGGCTCCATACCCGAGTCACTTTAACCTGGGCGAAGTTTGAATGTCTGCCATTTATTCAGATTGTAGAGTTGCTCTCAGACCCCCTCCTTAAGGACAATTTGCCATGGGGGTTCTTAATAGAGAACCCCCATGGCTAACAGCCCCACACAATGTAGCTGTTAACTCTTAAGGGCACTCAAGCATCTTCTGCATCCTGGACATAAAACTGAATTAGAACATGTTAGAATGCCAGTGAACTGCAGCCAAGAAACCAAAAAATCCAGATGATGAGAGCTGTTTTATTACTTTTCCAACTCATTTAAATTTTTTGCAGTCTCGGGGAAACTATAAGGCAATTTAGCACCAATCATTTCTCACACCAATACTGCAAATCTTTACACAAAAGAACAATCATCCATCATCAGTCAGGCTTTTACACTTTCAATTGTGACAATTGTGCCACTGCAGGGCCACTATGCCTACTGCACGGGTGGATTATGGACTTGAGTTTGAATCACATGGCAATATTTTTATTTTAAGGTTTTTAACTCCCATAGCAAAGAGAGTTAGCATGATGACAGAAACAAGCCATGGATACCTGGCACCAAACAAAAAGTAGTGATGAAAAGTGCCTTTAGGCTGAGCTGCTGTTGGGAGAAATGAACAGAGGAGGCATCTATTATCTGCGTCAGTGACAGGTGCACACATAGACACACACACACACACACATACACCTACACACATCTTCAGTACACACAATACCCACAAACACACACGCACACACGAGCATGCACACACTCACAGCTCAATAGGTGGTCTGACAGAAGTGGTTCATTGTCCATGAATGCACCTAAAATTTCAGAGTGTTGCATCAGCCAGTCGACTGTTTTGCTAAATTAGTTTGTCCTTGTTTCCTGGAGCCAATGAAACTGCAGAGCATCTGGGACAAATGGCACTTTGGCTGCTCCTATGAAGTGATTTTACATGACATTGCGTTTAAAGATTTCCTCATTATGTATTTGTCTTTAAAATGAATTAACAGTTGTTTCTATCTCTCCTATAAACACACGTTGATAAAGTGCATAACAAAAGGGGGAAAAAAGTGAATAATGAATAGCAACGTGGTTGCATCTGTTGAAGAACACTTTCTGCAAAGGTGAGATTATGCAAATATGGTAATGATCCCTTTTTGGCATTGTTAATGCTCAACACTTGCTTGGTTTGTTTAACTAATTAAATAATTAATCAGTACATTACTTATTCATTTATTTGTTCATTTCATCAGTTATTCACTGAATCACGTAATATGATATAAAGGCTTGAATATCATCGTGCATTAATTATAGTTTGAGGGGAGCTCAAAAGTCATGTCATGTCAGTCAGTGCATCATGTTATCTTAACACTCAACACTTTGCTGATTTTAAGACAGATATTGTCTTCTCCCTGTGTGTACTCCAATCTTTATTTAAAAAAAATAGTCATATCTGCACATTTGGATTAATGTTCTTTCATTCTTTTATCTGCAAATACCCTAAAGCTTGTAAAGCCTTCTCTCAATTTGTTAAGTAAACAAGGGATAACAATGCATGCACACCTGCTATGTATCTTTAAAAAACGTAGTAGCATAGCAAACGGTTCACGGTTACAAACACAAAAGTGTCACCAAGTTGTTTAGCAACCTGATCATTCAGCCGTTAAAGTGAACAAGCACACACGATTGCAGGGGGTGCAAATAGATAGCAATCTGAGTAAATGTGACATGTACCATTTTTTGAGCAGCATCATTGTTATTTGGCACATGTCCATCATTTGCTTTAGATTTGATCTTTAAAATGTTTTTTTTTGTTTTTTTTTTTTTTTTCAGTAACTGAAATTAAAAAGGGAAACTGGCTGTTCAGACTGCTGTGTCCAAGCTAATGGAAATGTAAGTAGAACTAAAAACTGTGGTCAAAGAGATGCTCAAGCAGCAGGGACAATATAAACATCTTCCCTGACTTACTGGCTTACTCGTTGTGCTCAGAAGCTGCTTGCCATTTGAAATCAAGGTTCCGGGGTTTATTGCTGCAGCATCCAAGTTGTTTCAGGTCTACTCTAAAGTTTCCATTGACAACCTGTTGGTGTTGGTCCACTGTGTTTTATCAAATCTAATGTTATTGCAGCCACCTACCAGAAAACAACTTTATGACTTCCTCTTCTGAGTAGCTTCATTGAGATGCTGGATTTCATTTTTCAGCAGGACCTGGTAATTGCCAAAAGTACTAAAAGCTTGTTTAACACCAGTTTTGTTATTGTGCTTGATTGGCCAACAAACAGCCCCGATCTAAACTCCACAGAGTGTCTATGGAGAATTGCCAAGAGGAAGATGACAAACAAGTGACAACACTGAAAAGCCCAAGGCCACTATTTGAGCAGCCTGGCCTCCACAGTTCAGCAGAGTTACGGGCTGATTGCTGGATGGCAGCATAACATGCAGCATCTCATCCAAGAGGTGCCACAACTAATTATTGAATGCATTCAGAGCCCTTGTATGTTTATCAAGTCGAGTTTATTTATATGGCACATTTCAGTAAACGGGCAATCAAAGTGCTTTACATGATGAAAACCAAAAAGAAATGTTACAGAATAAAAGTGATGAGAGATTGAAATACTATTGACAATTAAAGATGTTACAATTGCTATAAATCAAATGCAACTCTGAGCAAATTAATTTATAACCCTGACTTAAATTAACTTTAAGTCAAGGTAATTTTTTCAACATCTTCACAGTTTTCTTTAAGTTTGTTCCAGATTAAAGCAGCATAAACAAACAAAAACAACAACAAGAAAAATGGCAATGCTCAATAATAAATCAACAAAATTATTTTAATCTCACTCTCTGGTTTCCAAGAAAATTGTTGTAAGGACTTTAGAACCGGGTTGATGTGCTCCAGGGGTGAACCAGGGGAGAAGGTGACAAGCAATTATCAGTGGTTACTTTTAAACACAGCCAATTAAACTTGAACCCCTATGCCAGGTTTCAACAAATTTGGTTTGAAACTAGTGGTAGTGATGTTCTTTACAGGAACATAGGCTGTCAAATAATAGTTAAGTGGCAGATATTGATGTACACACAGAAGCAGCAGTTTTCCAAGTCCTGACAGTTTTCAGATGTTTTCTTGGCTTTTCATGTCTTCGCAGAGAAGTTTGTTCATGTGTTCAGAATTATTTCCCTATACCTTTTTGCTTAATTACTTATAACTTAACTCCAGAAAAATTTTCTTTGACTTTATTTGTTTTCAAGGATTACTTTGATTGTAATTGACAGTCAGTGTAAATGTTATGTCAAGCAATACCATTTCTTTTTCTTCCTGAGAAATGTGTTGATGTTTTTAAAACACTTTTCCACTTTACATGCTTCAAGAACTCAGCAGCTTTACATACGTTCATGTCCTCAAAGGACTGTGACAGAATGTATTGATGAAACTGCACAATAACAAAAAACTAAAATATTAATGAAGAGCTGTCTACATTTGATGAGAAAGCCTTAAGATTAAATATTGAACGTCTTTTCACACTGATGTAATTTGGCGCAATACAAATAAAAACAGATTTGATTTTGTTTAAAAAAAAAATGTTAAAGGCCAGAGCAGATATTTTGAAGGTTTGATATCTGTGGCCCGCTGAATTAGAGGGCCACACAGAGAATTATGATGGGCTGGATTTGGCCCCCGGTCCTCGAGTTTGATATGTGGGGTTTACACCAGTTTAAAAATGCCCATCCAAAAGCACATAAGTCTTCTGAAACTGCAGTTGTGAGCCATTTCTAAAAAAAAAAAAAACTGAATATGCTGTCAACATAGTCCTTGTTCTTAGATGCACAGTAAACGTTTCAGCAATCCTCCTGCTTTTCTTTTTTCTTCTTTTTACTGTAGAGAAATCAAAAAGTTGCTCTCTCTGTGTCTGAGCGTTGCTGAGATCCACATAGACGTGGAAGCACACGTCCATGTGTCGCCGTCATGCCTGTGATACTCAGCGAAACCTACCAGCTGTGCTTTTCATCAGAGTAAAGGGGATACAGGTTGTGTTAGTTTACAACATGCAAGGACACAAAAATTGACTGCCTGTTTGTTCGTGGTATTCTGAAAGGCTCAGATTTTAAGTGCTGGCGATGTTGTTCCTGTGCATCTTCTTCCTCTCGCAGCACAGTTTTGTTCTCCTCTTTTGCTACAAAGGTTTATGTTCCATTTTATTTGATCCCACTTGCAACAACAATCTCCCACCCACAACTGGTACATTTAACTCCAAACTGAATTTACAGGATGACAGACATGGTAATTTTTTTTACTTCTCTCTCCTGTTTTGTTTGCTCTATTTCAAGCTGTCCTCTTCATTGTCTTTGTCTCATGTTTGTGTTTCCCATTCCATCCCCGTTTTCCTGTCACATGCTCATCGCTTTCATTCTTAAAGGGGGGCTATTGTGCTGTGCTCTGTACTGCTCTGACCTTCCTGTTATTTTGCTGCATTTTTAGTACCTCAGTATCAGGTGCAGTGAGTGACAGTTATTGGTCTGGTGTCAGTGGTTCAGGCTCAGGCGTTACCTCTCTTTAAGGCTGATCTCATTTCCTGCACACTTCCTCTGGGGGGTTAACGGCTCATGTACTTACACATATCCTGGCTAAGGTACATGGTGGGGAGAACAAAATAGACTACGCAATAGCCTAGCCAGCAAACAAGTGGAAAATTATGTGTATTGCAATCCGAAGTTAGCTTTTGCTGAAATTGAAACTGTTTGTGATTTTTTTTCTTATAATCTGTTATTTTCTGTTTCTCTTCCATGTTTTTTGAGTTCAGTTATTTGAAAGTATTGTGTGGAACAATAATCTTAATTTCTTTTTTTCAAATATATTTTTTTAACTTAAGGTGCAAATGGAAGACAAAAACAAATGCAATGATTTTATATATATATATATATATATATATATATATATATATATATATATATATATATATATATATATATATATATATATATATATATATATATATATATATATATATTGCAGATACAAGCAGTATTAAAATATCAGGTGCTGGTCACTTCAATCCTTTGCCTATTTGTAATGTTGTTGTTTAGGATGTCAGTTTTTCCTGACATTTTTCAAGTATGTAATGGGTTCTCTGTGGTGTAGATTATTTTGTAATACATATGCATTGTTCTGTAGCTATCCTATAGACATTTTCTGAAATTACCTCCTGTTCAGGGGCATCCTAACAGCGTCAAAAAGGTAACTGTTCATGAGTGAAATCTGTTTTGAATCACATTCAGTACAAAGATACTTCAATCAACCCCAAATTTGATTTTTGTACTTTTATTTGCCAATTCTTCAAAAACCACCTTGTGATCCATGAAAGTTGCTTTCTCTTTGTAAAAAACTACTAAAAAAACAAATTTGGATGGCTAGCTTTCCCAAAAATATTGTCAAAATATCATATTACTGTGATCATATTCCTGAGATAATATATTGTATTATCTTGTCACTCCAAAAAATTCAATGGAAAAAAAAATCGTTATGTACATGTTCATAAAGATCTACAACTTAACTTTATTTACAATCGACTCATTATAAGTGAGGATGACTGTAATGAACAGGCGACCTGTAGTGTGCCCAAACATATTTTTGTAGTTCCAGGAAAAGTAAATTTAGTTTTTCTGCCTAATTTTGTTTACACAATACCAGAATGCAAAAACCCCAACAAATATTTGGTGTAATGTCCGAACAAATCAACCATCACTAATAAAGTGGAAGCTGAACCAACGTGTAAAATTTGAATTTCTTATGAAAACTTGAATGATGTTGCAGTATGTTCTTGACATCCTTAATATATATATTTTTTCTCTTTAAACATTGTAATCATGCTTACAATATACAATTTGCAGTACGTAGTTTTTGCCCCCAACTCTTTGATTTTCCTCTCTGGCAGACTTGCTGAGGGTAGAGAGCAGAGTGAGAGGAAGTGTGATAAACTGAGCATGGAACATACAGAAGGGGCCCTGTCTGGCTACAGTAGCCAGGGTTAGTAACCACAGACAAAGATGGAGAGAGGCAGATAGCAGGGGCCTAAAACTGCTTGCTACATTTGTGTGACAAGACCAGCCCCAGCTTGATGCTTGTGATACCCTACCCGACTAAAAATGTTTTCCTGTGTGAAGATAACATATTTTTCTAGGGGCTTTCTGCCATCACGTACTGCGGCTATTTAAAGCGCTTAACCAGGGGTAATTATTATTTACAATCTTTAAAAAAAGAAAATAAAAAGATTTCCTTAAAGTTTGGCACAAATTTACTTACAAGTAAAGACTGTTGGGTTAATACTGAACAGCCTGCATGTTGCAAACTTTTATTGTTGCAAAGACCCAAGAGCACCAATGCATGTGTAGGTACCATGGCCAGATTTGTTACACTGAAAAACTTTGTATTTCAGTATGTGAGATTGGAACATTCTTTGCTTTTGTAAAACGTATGACACTATACAGTTAAAAACAGAAGTTTAAGTACACTGAATAAAAAGACACATTTTTTCTTTTTTTGGTCATTCTGACCTAAGACAAAAGAAGTTGGATCTAATTTGACTTCATACAGTGAAAGAAAACTTTATATTTGTCTTTTCATTCATGTGCATCAACATCTGGCTGTAACTATATGCATTCAAATAGTGAACTTCATGATATTCCTGTTATGATTCATCATGATGTTATTTTTTTTGCATTGTTTTATTACATTAATTTGTGATGGCCAGAAATCAAAACTGACATACAAACTTGAATAATTGTCCATATTTTTAAGAAACTTCCATGTCAAGAACTCTGAGCGATGCTTTTTCTCTCTTCCTTTATCATCCAGAGTTTTCCTGCTCTGTCATCATGTGACATTTGCAGTTGCTATCATGAGCTATGTTTTCACAAGTCCTCTGAGCAGGAAAGAAATCTCTTTGTACACCTTTATATTACATAGATTTTTCACAGAGCAATACAGAGTTCATTAATAATCCATGCTGCAATGATAAAAGTTAAACTCTTCACATTTTTATTGTTACAAGAGCCTGAGTTTAGGCATATTTCTCCTCTGAGCTATGCATATTGCATGAGTGCATGTCCTTAATACTGTTTTTGCTCCCCAGCGACCGACGTTAGACAACCTCCATTATAATAGATGCAATCCAAGCTTATGATGTTATGCTCTGACCTTAGCTTCTTGAATTTATGGAATCTTAAGTAAACGGCTTGTCTTGTATAATCAGAGACAGAGCCTTTATATTGAGTTTCATGGGTTAGATTATACACAAAAAGAAAATAATAAACATATGAATGTTTATCTTAATTTTACAAGCTTGCAAATGCAAAGCCGTGCTTTACTATACAAAATATGCAAAACCATTTGAGACCCATTTGACCACTTCTGCACAGCTGTACAATTTAACATTGACACCACAGGATGATGCTAAATCTTCAAACATACAAACACACAAAAAAAGTCCTTTCATCTTTTCTTCTGTTTTTCTTTCCCTATCAAGACATTCTCCTCTCTATCTGCATCTTCTTTCTCCCTTTTTTATGCAGGCTTGTTTTTTTAGATCTTCACTCCTCCGGAACAGGCTGCAGAAAGACATACATAAAGAGAGAGGTTTGAATGCAGGTACTAACAGATTTAATGATGTACTTTGTCTATCCATATGCTGACAGAAATATTTTTTTTTTTGAGAAATATCAAAGGATTTAAGTGTAATTGCAAATCCCATCGGTCCCAATTGCAAGTTCAAAGACCCGCAGAATTTGCTAGAATATGCTAAGTTATCAGCACCAACTAGAATAAGAAGTGTGTGAAAAGTACAAATAAACTTTCCATATACATGTTTACAGATTTGTGTACGGTGCAACCATATTAAATTTTTAGTTCAGGGTTAGTGAAAAGCCTTCAGTTTTCCCACCTGGAATTTTAACAGCACAATGTATAATGAAAAAGTGAAGCAGTTGTACTACTGCTCTAAAGTGTGTGTCATTATGGTAGTACTGCTTCTTGAGGTTGGACTTCTGTGAAGCCCTGCATAAGACAAATTATTTGGAGGTGGGTTGTTAGCTTCAGTGTGGTTAAAATTTTGCTAGCTTGTTCTGACATTCAGAGTAGAGTCATTGTTGTTTTGGAATAAAACTCTTTGATAAATTGTTTGCAAGTAGAAAAAAAAAAACTATTTCCATCTTTAGCACATTTTATTGGAATAATGAGAGCCATCAACTACAAAATCAGTTTTGATTCTGGTGTGTCCCCCCCCCACCCACCCACCCACCCCAGGGTATCTGTCTCTGTACTAGACACATGATAAGTACCTCATATTTTCCTACTCTGCATTTTTTTTCTTTTTACAAAAACAAAATGAAAAAAAGCTTAACCATTATCTATTGCCTTGAACTCTGTGAAAAGATAATGGCATTAGAAATTCTTGGAAGCTCACTCTGGGAACATTGCTCAACTGGAAAGTGTAAACTCCGCTCCGAAACAAGCCCGAATGACTCTGTGAAATGAAAAGAGCCCCGTAAATCACCACTCTTTAATACTATGTCATTAAAAAAAAAAAAGAACTGGTGCATAAATCACAAGTAGTCTGCATTATTCCCAGGGGGCATGTGTGCTGTGCTCTGTCATATTACATTTCTTCCAATGTGTCAGTATGGCAGGCTTCACATCTGGATCAGCATTATTATGACAGTGTGAATATTGAGCAGAGTATGCTGCATCAGACACTATTATGCAGTGCATTTAAAATACATAAGGCGTACCTTATGCCACGTATGGCACCAAACTAAGTTGACATAAATACAAAAAAAAATTGGTGGAGTTCTTTACACAAAATTTTGCACTGAGTTAATTTATTTTACAATCACAAATTAAAGATAATATCCTCAAGTATATACACAAAAGCTCGGAGGTCTTAACGCATACTATACATCTTCATAATTGGTCTTGGTGTATTAGCTCAGACTGATGACAGCAGATAAAGTCACAAACTCGAAAAAAGTAGAATAGCACTTGGCAAGAAGCTGGTTTAAGCAGACAAGAAATAGTATGGCATCAAATAGTTGATGTTGCTGCATTTATTTTTTTTTATGTGTAAAATGGAGCAGGTAATTGGGGGTATTAACTGGCATAAGCTCCAGTAGTCTGATGAGAAAAACTGTATCACCACAGCTTCCCCTATAAAGACGTCATGACCAAACGAGCCTGTAAAACAGAATATATTGTGGAAGTCATCAAACTTAAATAAAGCCAGATATTCATGATTTATGCTTAGAACAGCAATTAGACAAAATTACCCACCAGACTGCCTTGCTCATGTTTCAGACAGTCAGACAGTTCAGCTATATCAGGGTGTGTCATCAAACTGCGAGCGCTCCAGCAGTGACTCACCGTGACAAATCTGAACGTTCCAATACAACAAAAAAGACGGTCTTTAAATTTCAGAAATTTAAAAGAACGCAGCCTTTTTAAAATCTAATCCATTGTATGTGTCTTTTATGACTCTACAAAGATAATAGAAGCAATATTCAGAACACTTGGCATGCGTGTCATCTGAATGAAGTCGTCCGCTTTATAGTCATTCAACACTCTAAAGTCTCAGTGCAGTTTCTGAGTTGCATAGAATAACGTAGACAAAGATATGAGATCAATGAAAACAACTCCGGTTGCAGTCTTGTTCTGCCCATTTCCCTTCACTGTCTTTCTTGCCTTGCTGTTTTCACTCCCTTGTCCTGCTATTCCATTTTCAACTCATTTTTGCTGCCTCACTTTCTCTCCACCGCCCCCTTCATTCTTTCTGTCAGTCTCTGTCTCTCTCTCTCCTCCCTCATGAGCAGACAGGCAGAGACAGAGAGACTGTTGTTGTGCTTGCAGTCTGACACTATCAGCTCATAAATCCCTGTCAACAGCTTGTATGCCTCCTCTCTCTCCCCCCCTCCCCTTCCCAATTCCTTCCTCCCCTCAGTGGTAAAGGAGTGGAGGAACCCGGTGACCCACTGGTGGAGGCTCGTCTGGCACAGACAGACAGATCAACCTGCTCTTTCTCTTTTGTACTTTTTTCTTTTTTTGCTGGCTATAAATAGTTTCAGTTAATTGGGGAATTTTTTTTTTTTTTTTTTTTACGCCAAAGGGTCTGAACTGTGAGATTCCAAATGTATCTTCAGGTCTATATTTTTATTACATTTCAATGACTCAGACTGAGTCACTGAGAAGACCGCAGACTCCAGCTTCCGCCTCTTGAGATAGATCAGTATGGATTTTCATGCGTATTGATGAGTCTCATCTTCTCTATGTGCGGTCTTTATTCCATACATGGGCTACTCATTTCTCTAAAATGTACATATTATGCCTTTTTTTTAAATGTATTTGCTGACACACAAGCCTAAAGCTAGACACTTTACTTTCAAACAACTAGAGAGCCAACCAATCATATGTTTGGGTCTTTGATATCAATCTTTGTTCTTCTTTTAAATAAGGCATTTTCTTACATTGCATAAAATCCAATACTTAACTTAAAGTTGACAAAAGAGAAGAAATGTGTGCTTAAAAAAATTAAATTGATGCCAAATAAAGTATTTCAAAAGTACATTGTTCACCAATACCATTCCAGATACCACAGTCTCATTTTTTAAAGACAGAGACAGCTAGCATAATGGTCTGACAACTTATCAGATGAGACTTAAATTGCCATTTTGTTCTAGACATATATGCAGACCCAACATAGCTACAGTCTTAAATAAACCAAGTCTTGCTCCTCCTGAGGATGTTTTTTACCCGAGTAGTTTGCTATTAGGTAAACTATTTTTTTTTATCTAACAACTTCCTGTGATTCATTATATCAATATATCTGAGTGCTGTCAAGAAAAGAGTACAAGTTGTTCTCCTGCTTGAACCTAGCACTGTTTTGAGCATAAATAACCACTGATGTTTGGGCTGTGCTCTGTGACACTCTTGTACATTGTGAACTTTCTGTGTATATCTGGGTACACAGCCATCACTGCCTTCCTAAGGAAATAAGCCATTGAGTGTACACATATAAAGAGAAAGCTGTAATGCTCCACTTGTGAAAGTAAGTCTGTAAGGCTTTTCCTTGCCACTCAGAAGACAATTCTGAATGTTACACTAGAGGACAGGACATATTAAGCTTAATTAACTGATGAAGAAAATCAACCACTAGATGTCACAAACGTCACTTTTGTCAAAAAGGTGTTCACTGCAAAAAAAAAAAAAATTATACATATACATGGAATGGAAGCTGAAGGAGAAAAACTAATATAGGAGATTGAAAACATGAGTGAAAACGCTCTAAATTAGGTTAAAACTACAAATAAACTTCTTTTGAATCTTGTTTTTTATATCACACAAGATAAAGTACTGCTTTATGTACTAAAATAGTACATTAGTACATTAAGTACATTAAAAATATTACAGAAAGAACATTTTATGCACACAAATTATTAATTTCATGAAGGGGTTGGGGTGGCATCTACTTTCTCTGCAGCTGCTGTGTGAGGACTGGGCTGCCTGTGAGTGCTTTGACTAGCATCACTCCCTTCATATTGAGAGGTATGAAGATGGGTCTAAATAATCACTAAAGTTGCCATTTTAGACTTAAACTAAAGTATGTTGGATTGTCATACATCAAATTTAGTTCAAGTCTAAATTTACAAATTTCCACTGCAGCATTTCCAATTAGATTTTTTTTTTGAGAATCAGATTTTTTGTTGTTGTTGTAAAAATAATAAAAACACAGTAGAAGAATGCACAACCCCAAAGACTTTGCTGAATCTGACTGAATGTTTGTAACATGCTTTCCAAATATCCTAAATTGATGCTTGCTTTCTTGGTGAGAAAGTAACATTGTCATTTGATCAGAGAATAACTGTTTCTTTTATGTCCAATTAGAAACACCTTAAACAGTCATTTCTCCCCAATTATAAATGTTATATTCCTACACACTCAGATCAGAAGGATTTCACACAGGTGTGGGCCAACATCAAAAACTTCTAAGACCGTAGACAAAAAGACAGATGTTGTGTCTTCCCATTATTCCTCTACCTCTGTGTCTCCATTTCTCCCTGCCTCTCCTCTCTTTCCCTCAGGCAATGTTTGCCGGCAGACAGTCACTGACATTGGTTTCCTGTTGTTAGGGGTAAACACCTGGTTAATGAGGTCACGCAACACAAAAACAAGAAAGAAGAAAATGCCACCGAGTAAAAATTCACAGTCCTCGCCCAGTGCATGAGGATATATATGACAGACTCATAATCGGGTCGTGCAGCCACATACAGGAGGCACAGATACATGGTGATAAACAGAGAGGCAGACCTTACAAAGCAAGCATTGACTCGAATGCATACAAACACACACAAAGCTGCTCATGCATATGCTTGGCACAGATCGCTAAACCAGCATTGAGCCAACCAGTCTGTGTGAATCGCCACACACAGGCTTGTTAAATTATAAAAACACACACAGCACAGCGCTGAGGTGGAAGAGAAAGACCAAAAATCATGACATGTTCTATTCTTATTGTCATCCCTAAAATGTTTATTACCCACATATAGAAACCAACTCCAACATCATGGTCTGCCGATATGCTGCGTTTGAGAAATCTTGAAAAATGAAGAGCAGAAGTTCCACTCTGTGATGAACATAAAGCACAGAGCCATCTGTGAGTGCAAAGGCCTCTCCGTCTCTGTGGGGAACATTTCAAGCTGTACCTGCTCTTGTACTTGCTGTCCAAACAGCTGCCTTTGTTGCTAATGTTCTCAAAGTGTCCGGACAAGAATGTCGTCACAATTTCAGTTTCAGGCAAAATAGAGGGCCCGAAGGGGTGCGAGGGCATGCACGTGGCTGTCAGTAACAAAGAGATGTCAACTCTGAATGATTGGCCGTGGAAACACGGAGTGAAGCACCAAGCTTTTATGTGTGATAAGACAGAGAGTTCATGTTATTTTTTGCTTGCTCAACAACTGTTTGATAAATGACTTGTACTTTTACTCTGACAGGTTTTGTTCGAGAACATAAGGTCAAAGCAGAGTTTCTGTTTACGGAGGATCACTGACCAACCTCCAAGCATGATGTACATCACCCATGTGCATGTCTTGATAAAACCTGTGCGATTATCTGGGAAAGCATAAGGAAAACAACAGCCCAAAAGGTCATGTCAAAGAGGATCCTTACATGATCACCGACTACAAGTTAATGAGAAAAGATCAGCCACCCCCTATCAAGGTTATTTACCCTGACATGGTAGGGTTGTAGTGGTTCACGAAAATCAGTGCCCAGAACTTATACCAGTGTTAAAGTCTCAGATTGGTCTTATTTGGGCATGCTTCAATCAAAAAAATTAAAAATGTTTAGATTTCTAGATTTTATTTGGTTTTATGATGTTCTAAAACTAAAAGCAGAACCCTTAGTTTTATTTTTTTGCTGTTTATTCAGTGAATAAAGTGGTATAAAGTTGGCAAAGTCAATGTCTATCTGTTGATTAAAGTATTTCCACCTTTTGGGTTTAACTGTAGCAGCATGTGAAACCTTATCGTTCGGAAACAGATCTTAGTGATGCAGTAGATAAGAGTCCTCGCCGTTTCATTTTGTGGTCACTTTTTTAAGGTTGTGCTACAGAATATTGCATAGGTACAGGTATAAAACATGCTGCATGTATTCGGTACTGAGTTTAATTTCACTGGCTTTAGTCTCTTAAAGACAAGAAATCCATTACGTAGAACCTGCTTGGCAACAGAAAGTTTCAAAAAGTGACACATTGTTCCCCAGTTTAAAATAATTTTTGAAGAGATAAGAATGACAGTGACATGTATCAGTCAGGAGAGGAATTCAAAGACATTGTTAAAACATACACACAAACGCATGCGGAATCTGTAAGGAATTATATTTTATAAATACCAGAGTAGTAGATAGAGGTAGTGAGGAGTCTTTGTATTTTGAACATATGAGAATCACATTACTTTAGTAAGAAGTACTCCTAATTTCACATCTTATGAGGTAACACCAGAATAAACACCAAACATGGCTGTCACAGAACATGACAGATCAACTGCTTTACTCTTTCACCAGAAATATCACTTCAATGCTGTTCATAGATGCTTAATGTAGCAATCTGTTTTAAAGTTAAGAGAATTACTATATTTATAAAGAAGGCACTTTTTTACATGTACACAAAAAAAAACAATAATGAAATAGTTAACCCTCTACTTGTAAGAGACTCTCGTGCTCGAGCTCAAGCTGTTTTACATGGACCTGAACTGAGAACCCTTTAGTCATTGATTGTGTCATGAGTCATGATTTGTCATGTTTGGCAAAGTGGAGAACTGTCAGTCATATTGTGTAAGTAGACGGATTGTGTAATTTCAGAAAAATACAGGTCCTGTCCACTCCAACATGAATATTCCCTAATATGAAACTTAAATGGAAAGATTTCTGAGCCATTTGAATATTCTATCCATCAACAAGTAAAGGTTTGGCGAAATAAACTCAGAATCTTGTTTTTAATTTAGTTTCAACTCAGTTAGAAAAGGAAATTGACTTTGACTGACCCTTAATTTCTATGCTAGAAGTTACAATTACTATGGAGCCATTTTGGTTATTTTTTCAACATCAGTCTGTTGTTCTGAGTCTGTTTCAATTAAACTTCAAATATCAGCAGGAGTGTCAAAGAAAACACAAACCAAAAAATAAAAAACAACAACTAACAAGTTGACATGAATGCATTCTATACTGTATAGAAAGTTTCTGACAGTGCAGATTTCAAAATTAATTGGGGAATAAATGTCAAAGGACACAAAGCTGAAAAATCTTTACAAAAGTTTAAAAAAATGAATAAATTAAAAAAAAAACTTAATATACTTAGAAGTAATATGACCTACTTTGTATCTGTTTAACATAACTGTAATCAGCTGATAAAATAAATTTTCAGTGCAACACAAATTAAATAAGCCAAAAATATGAAGCATAGACAATAACAATGAACACTAACACCAAACCATGTTGGTGATATTTTAACCTAACAAATCATGTTCAGTCAGCTTAGTCACAGTCGATAGAGATCTGTGTGGTAATTTTACTTTATCTTAAAAATGATTTCTAGTGCACAATATCATGAATTAAAAATCATGAGGAATTTGAATATGAATGCAAAGTAAATAATTCCCTACTTAATTAGTTGTATTGTGAATAAAATGATTATTTAAACACAGTTGTCAATGTGTCTATTCATAAGGCTTTAAGATAAGACATTGTTTTCTTAGTTCAGACTGACAGTTCATCCCCACACCTTTATATCTCAAAGACCGATAACAACTTAATAATGAAATCTTTCTGGTCTTCTCTGTCAAAACATTGTCTCAGAGGCACCAGAACCCAGGTGATTCACCGAAGAAGGTAATTTCACAAGTTATTCCTGGAAAACAAGAAGCAGCCTGTATGGCATGTGTCATACAAGTGACAGGGAAGGGTTAGGGTTATGGTTACGGTGATGAATCATCAGCCCTGCTAGACAAACGGTCTTTCAGGCAGTTTCAGTCAGAGTTTGATTGTCAGAAGGACAATCTTTTCTAATTGTTGTTAACAAAAACACTGTGGTCGTGTCTTTGTCTGAGTGTGGTCCTTGCATTTATTTGCCTTTGCAAAGGAAGTGGCTGACAGTGAAAAATGAGACCAATTCCAATTTTAATTGCCAGTGAACAAATGGCCCAAAGTATTTATGAGTTCTGACCAGAGGGACAGAGGAGAAAGCTTCCAGCATGAGAGCATTTTCCTTATCTCAGTTTTGAAAAAAAGTGCCCCTTTGAAGTTAGATTTTTGGTATTGTTGGAGATCAACCAAAGCTTTGAACAATGAAAACATAATAGGCAAAATGAAATTAGTTAACAGAGCCAAAGGTAATACTTTTTTCTCTCTCCCCTCTTACTATGAAAATAGCCTTGCATAGTGTTTGGATATATTTTTTATGTGACCAAAGTTTTTTTTTTTTCTTTTTTCTAGCTTTCAACATGTAATTGCTATACATGACATGAGAAAATCCAACCATAGGACATGATGGAAGGTACAAAAAAATGAAAACTAATTGAATTCCATTTCTTCTTTTTTTTAGGATTTTAACCCTGTATTGTCAAACAAACAAAAAAAACAGAAACAGCTGTGAAGTAAAGCTTTATATTTTTTTCTGTGGACAGTTGAAATCTGTCCATAGAAAACATATTTTCTTTCAATGACAATATGAAAATGTTGGGTTTGAGTTTTACGTTAGTCTGACAAAATCTCCCACACTGATCTAAATGTGAAGGAAAATCATTTAACATTTATGAGAAACACATTATGATGAGCTAAATTTTTTGTATTGTATCTTTGTATTTTTGTTTGTGTTTACATATTGATCAGCAGAGAATATGCTAATCATACTGTATACACTGCCTCACTACACCATCTATGAGAGGCCTCAAGAAATCATTAACTAAATTAAGAATAAATAAATCAAGCATTTGACTTGTTGAAGTGAGGAATTTTTTTCATCAATGCGGAGAGAGTGTTTTATATATTTGTTTTATGGCAATAATTACCTATAAAATTGGGTCAATGTGTAGACATTTGAGTATAATGCATACATTCAGAAACAATCAATGCGCTATTTTTCCAGCCTAATTGTTAGCGATAGAAAGATGAAGAAAAATCAATCATTTACCATTTTATTTTAAAAATGTAGGACAATATGATAAACACACGCACAACTAGCATGCAAACACATAGGTTCATTAATACATACAAAATAAAGAAGGCCAAATTTCCCACATTGCAAAACACAAAAAGGGCATTCAGTTAGTCTTTACTTAGTGACATACAAACCCATGGGAAGGTACAGAGTTGGAGCTGAGAACAGTGTAATTAGAGAGAAAGGAGGAGACTGACAGATAGAAAGAGCTTAACCCGAGGCACAGCAACAGGAAGAGAGATGGGGGAAGGAGAGGTGACAAGGTTGAGAAAAATCTTCGCAACCTGAGAGAGAAAGGGGGCAGAGAACAAGAGAAGCAAGAGGAAAGTTGAGGATTAACATGATGTACATTATTTATGCAATTATCTGAGAGCGTGCAGAAGCAATGAGTGATAAGGACATAGGCTAAAAGAAAATATAGCCAGAAAGGGGATAAAGTGAAATGAGAAAGAAATAAAAGAACAAAGCTGCTGGATGTGTTACTTGAATAATTTTCTGAAAATAAGAAAATAAAGCGCCATCATAACTTGCCATCAACTCCTGTGTAGACGGTGCCGCTGAATCTCAGTCTGCCACACCTGAAAGAAAGAGAAGCGCGTTTACATGCTCAGATTACATGCACCGGTTTGTGTTTTTGCTCTCAGGTTCAAAACTAAAGCTCACCTTGTGCCACAGGAAATGTTTATTTCTCCTGTGAACAATATGCATGTGACAAAACGCTAAAACTTTATTAAAGTCAAGTCCAGTGATAAATGCTGTGCCTCTGAGATGAATAAGGGTCACCGTACCTTTCCAGCACTCTGTATGTTTTATTTATGTGAAGTCTCCTGCAACAATAATGCTCCCTTTTAGGTCAACTAAATGTCACGTGCACAACTGTTTCCCTTGGTAGGTATGTGCATGTGTGGCGGTGGGTATGCGTGTGTGTGTGTGTGTGTGCGTGTGTGTGTGTGTGTGTGTGTGTGTGTGTGTGCAGGCCGAGTGATCACACTGACCTCAAAAACTCTACCTGTTATTGCTGAAATGCACCGCATTTGTGGCCAAGATACGTATCAATTTGACAACTCTGCAGTAGCAGAGTATCTGTAGCATACCCAGACGGAACATATGCTTCAAATTTTGTTTGTAGCTACCAATATTTTGCGTTATATGGTCGGCAGCAAGGTCGTTGGTGCCTGTCGCGGCGGCATTCCTCGAACCCGTTGGTGGACACCTTCGGTGAGGGATGCTGTCAAGCTGAAGAAGGAGTCCTATGGGGCCTTTTTGGCCTGTGGGACTCCAGAAGCAGTTGATGGGTACTGGCGGGTGAAGTGGCATGCGGCTCGGGTGGTCGCTGAGGCAAAAACTCGGGCGTGGGAGGAGTTTGGAGAGGCCATGGAGAAAGACTTCCGTACGGCTTCGAGGCGATTCTGGTCCACCATCCGGCGTCTCAGGAGGGGGAAGCAGTGCAGTACCAACACTGTTTACAGTGGGGATGGTGTGCTGCTGACCTCGACTCGGGACTTTGTGGGTCAGTGGGCGGAATACTTCGAAGACCTCCTCAATCCCACCAACATGCCTTCTGTTGAGGAAGCTGAGCCTGTGGACTCTGGGTCGGGCTCTCCAATCTCTGGGGACGAGGTCGCCGAGGTGGTCAAAAAGCTCCTCGGTGGCAGGGCCCCGGGGGTGGATGAGATCCGCCCGGAGTTCCTTAAGGCTCTGGATGTTGTAGGGTTGTGTTGGCTCACCCGACTCTGCAATATCGCATGGACATCGGGGGCAGTTCCTCTGGATTGGCAGACCGGGGTGGTGGTCCCCCTGTTTAAAAAGGGGGACCGGAGGGTGTGCTCCAATTACAGAGGGGTCACACTCTTAAGCCTCCCTGGAAAGGTCTATTCAGGGGTCCTGGAGAGGAGGGTCCGTCGGATAGTTGAACCTCGGATTCAGGAAGAGCAGTGTGGTTTTCGTCCTGGTCGTGGAACACTGGACCAGCTCTACACCCTCAGCAGGGTCCTGGAGGGTGCATGGGAGTTCGCCCAACCAGTCTACATGTGTTTTGTGGACTTGGAGAAGGCGTTCGACCGTGTCCCTCGGGGGGCCTTGTGGGGGTTCTCCAGGAGTATGGGGTACCGGGCCCTTTGATACGGGCTGTCAGGTCCCTGTATGACCGGTGTCAGAGTCTGGTCCGCATTGCCGGCAGTAAGTCGGGCTCGTTTCCGGTGAGAGTTGGACTCCGCCAAGGCTGCCCTTTGTCACCGATTCTGTTCATTACTTTCATGGACAGAATTTCTAGGCGCAGCCGAGGTGTTGAGGGGATCCGTTTTGGTGGCCTTAGGATCGCATCTCTGCTTTTTGCAGATGATGTGGTCCTGTTGGCTTCATCAGATCGTGATCTGCGGCTCTCGCTGGAGCGGTTCGCGGCCGAGTGTGAAGCGGCCGGGATGAGGTTCAGTGCCTCCAAATCCGAGGCCATGGTCTTGAGCCGGAAAAGGGTAGAGTGCTTTCTCCGGGTCAGGGGGGTCGTCCTGCCTCAAGTGGAGGAGTTTAAGTATCTGGGGATCTTGTTCACGAATGAGGGAAGAGGGGAGCGGGAGATCGACAGGCGGATTGGGGCAGGGTCTGCCGTGAATTGGGCGCTGTACCGGTCCGTCGTGGTGAAGAGAGAGCTGAGTCAAAAAGCGAAGCTCTCGATTTACCGGTCGATCTACGTTCCCACCCTCATCTATGGTCATGAGCTTTGGGTCATGACCGAAAGAATGAGATCACGGATACAAGCGTCCGAAATGGGTTTCCTCCTCAGGGTGGCCGGGCTCTCCCTTAGAGATAGGGTGAGAAGCTCGGTCATCCGGGAGGGACTCAAAGTAGAGCCGCTGCTCCTCCACGTCGAGAGGAGCCAGTTGAGGCTCGGGCATCTGGTCAGGATGCCTCCTGGACGCCTCGCTGGTGAGGTGTTCCGGGCACGTCCCACCGGGAGGAGGCCCCGAGGAAGACCCAGGACACGCTTGAGGGACTATGTCTCTCAGCTGGCCTGGGAATGCCTTGGGGTTCCCCCGGAGGAGCTGGAAGACGTGGCTGGGGAGAGGGAAGTCTGGGCCTCCCTTCTGAAGCTGCTGCCCCCGCGACCCGATCCCGGATAAGCGGAAGAAAATGGATGGATGGATGGATGGATGGATGGATGGATGGATGGATGTCGGCAGCAATGTACTTGTCAGTAGCAACGTACGTGTGAATAAAGCTGAACCTGAACTTTGGATGATGAAATGTGCACAGCGCCTTACAAAAGTATCTGCACGTTTTAAACATTTTTGTATGTTATCTTACAACCACAAACATCAGTGCATTTTATCTATATTTTAAATTGTGGATCAAATAAAATTAGTGGGTAATTGTAACATGGATAGACAGTTATTGTTCAGTTTTAAAAATTGAAAGTCATAGTGTGCATTTGTATTCAGTTTTCCTGAGTCAATCACATTTTTCTGCAAAACCAACTTTTGGTCTTTGGAGTGTAAACCTCTGCTTGCTTTACACACTTAGATACTGATTTTATTTTCTTGCTGTTTACAAAATAACAGCAAAAATGTTTTCCAATATTGTATATTTTTCAGTAACCACTGTTTCTATCCCTTTTTTTAAGGGTACCAGAATAAAGGGTGCTAAATACACTTACCCATCATACTTTTCACATTTTTTATCTGTAAAAAAAGACTAAGACTATCCTTTCCCCTCTGTATTGGTCTGTCATGTACATTACCAGTAAATTATATAAAGTTATAAAGACAAAATATGTATAAAATGTGAACAATGGGAACATTAAATTTGGTCTTCAGTTTATTCACTCTGCTCTCTTAAATTATGTCACTTTTTTTTTTTACATTTTAATCATCAAACTAAAAAAAATCTAGAGGAGATGTAACATCAGAAAATCTTTGTTAACATAAAGTCTCTGCAGTCAGATTCACTTTCTCCCTGTGCTTTATTTACCTCTCCAATGCCCAAGAGCCTTTTGAGAAGATGCTGATACATAAATTCCCATGGGCTCGTCGGAGTGGACCGGAGCCAGCGAAAACTGCAAGCAAGTATTGAGGCTGCTGCATCTGATGTGAACACAAACAACCTAAAAGCCCACATTCACACATCTGTGTGTACAATTGCGAATGTGTTTGGGGTTAAGTGAAGAAAAGTGAGAAAAAAGTGGAATTAAAAGGAGAGCATATGCCTGTGTGTGTGTGTGTGTGTGTGTGTGTGTGTGTGTGTGTGTGTGTGTGTGTGTGTGTGTGTGTGTGTGTGTGTGTGTGTGTGTGTTCGGTTGCAACCGACTGGAGGGCGTCTCAAAAGTGTTACAGCATTAGATTTATGAGGGCATTCACAGAAACACTGGCAATAAAACAAAGATCTCAGTTCCTGTCAAAAGTTCATATTAGGTCCTATTGTGGCAAGAGGGAAAGGAGGCAGAATACAAGCTTTGTGTGAGAGAACTGGGTGTAAAAGAAGGAGGTGAGACAAGAGGTCAAGAGAGAAGACAAAGAGCTGAAAAAAATGCCAGAGAGCAGAGGAAACAAACAGAAAACATTTTCAAAGAAGGGGAGAGAGAAAACATCTCATGACAAGCAAAATGAGGATAGGAGCCATGGGGAAAAATTCTGAACTACCAAGAGAAACATTCAGCAGCTCTGTTACCCCCCCCCTTCAGTTTCTCCACCCCTTGGTTTTTAGTTGCCAAGTCAACACCACATTATGGGTCCCTGGGTTTTTTATAATGACTGGGTGTGTTCTGATCCTGCAGTAAAGCCATCAACAGTCAAATTCCAGTCTTAATTAGTGGTGGGAACAACAGTGAAAAAAAAGGCAAATCAGCTGAGGAACAATTAAGCATCGCAGAGGGAAAAAACCTTGTATTTTCAGGCAATATTTGAAATTATGGGATGGGATTGTGATGCATCAAGCTCACAACATTGATGCTTTTAAGGAATGCCACTTTTCAGCTTTCTATCGTTTCTGTTAAAGCTGGGAAATAAAACTACAACTTAACAGTGCTTTCAATCTGCACTTGGTGGATGTCAGCGGTCATATCAGCGAAAGGCACTGGTTTTAAGTGGTTTCACAATAAAATAACTTAAAATCCTGCACAAAAAGAGTCATTTTGAGATTAAACCAAACAGGGCAGGGGAAGTTAGCGTGTTTATGGACTGTGGAAACTTGTTCAATAAAATAATCCATACACATACTCCTGCTGATCTATGCTTTGAAGGGATAAAATTATTAATGTATAGTAGGTTACTTACAAAGGTCAGCCTAGTATGTGAAAGGTTTTATTTTACGCATTTTTACAGTGTTTTACAGTGTTAGGAGTTATTAGGAAACTTTCTGCTGACACTTTAGCTGAAGCACATACACAGAGGTGGTGACACATTTGATATAAAAGTACAATGTTAAAAAAATTGAATTGTGGTTGTGGCAAAATAAAACAAGCCTAATTAAAGTGTTAACAGAATAAGTGAATTTTGAAGGGGATTTGACATTGATCAAAAGGTTGGACAGAAAAGATATCCTTATAAATGTAAGTACAGATAGAATCACTATCTTCACATTGTTGACAAGCTCTGTTTTGTACTTTTGCATTTTTTTCTCAACTTTTCACAAACCCCACAAATACCTCACAATTGAAGAACGATAGACCTATACCAGTCATTATTATGGAAAGAAAACAAAACTTTTGGCAGCTTTTTAACAGTTTCTACCAAGGTTGCACTGTACTTGGCCTCTTTCTTTTTTTCCTGTCAACTCTGACTTCCTCAAGAAAGAAAAACATATCATAACATTGCCACCCCCACGTCAAGAAAAGATGTTACAAAAAGTCAGCAAACCTTTAAATCCTCAATTAAATATTATTTATCTTCATGTCCTGCCATCACGAGGGAAGACAGAAAATCCATGACATGTTGACAAGTACAGGAAGACATTTTTGGTCTGCAGATGCGGTGTTTTGAGTCACCACACAACACCATGCAGCAAAAAGGAAGTGAAAACAATTCCAATACAAGATGCAAAAGCTGATTTAGATATTTCTTCCCTTGCTATGGAGCAGCTGTTTGGCATTTCACTTTATTTCACTGTGTGTTTTCTCTGTCGATGGGTAAAAGGCTCTGTGCCAGAAGCAGAAAGCTGCACACACTGTAAATCACACAAGACGTATCATAGCTTTTGAGTTTGTAGAGCTGTCAGTTCAAAGGCAGACTCTTACATGTGGCAAAGTGATCTGGCAGTATAGAGTATCATATACAGCCTGGAACACAAAGCCAGGGTTTTGCCTCTCTCTGAATCTTGACATCAGCTGCAAGCACCAGTTTTATATTTTTAACATTCAGCCCAGTGCTTGGAAAGATTGAACTTAGATCGTCTCTGGAAACATCATTTATATTTACTTTGCACTCATCCACCACAGCCCTTCTACCTTGTAATTTCCATAAATCAACTTTTACTGTAAAGCAGCTCCCTACGTTATGGTAGAAGTCAGATGTGCTGACCAGCTGCATCACCATGATGTCAACGTAGAGGAACTCAACTCTGTCCCTTGAGGAGAGAAATGGTAAATTTATATTTGATTGACAATGGGGTAGTGAGTTTTCTGAATGCAGAATGCATGCTGACAGCAAGGAATAAAGCAGGGAGAGGGCTAATTGTGATGGATTGGCTTTACCTACTGAGCAATTACAGTGAGATTAATTGCTTACTTGTCACTTCACTGGACTGTTATTAGCCAAGAAAGCCGACTCTGTAAAGCATTTTAATGTGAGCTAATTGACATAATTGTTCTGCAGATGACAGAAATCCTGTGGTACTACAGAACATTCACTTTTCCCTCAACGGGTAAATAATAAACTTCACAGTAATTGACAAAATGTTGCAACTCAGAGAAAGGATGAATCAGCAAGAGGTGACAGCCAGCAGGCAAAATCATAAAAAAAGGCAAAAAGAAGGGGAAAAAAAATGAAAAGTGTGTGTCTCTATGCAATGTGTGTGGCTCTGTGTGTCTGAACAGCATGAAGTTGAGGTCATGGAAACTTAACTGTCTGTGTTACGGCCAGGGGATTAGCCTGGACATGCCCTCACATTGGCTGGAATGCCTTTTCATCCCACAAACACACATGATGTGCACACTCACGCAAACACAAGGTCAGGCGGGGTAAGTCGAGCTGGGTCTGAATGACCTTGCAGCACTGCTTCTTTTAAGCATGGAAGATGTACAGTATCCTCAACAACTGCAGTTCCCTGGGTAAAAATACAGCATGTAAAAGCACTAAAATAAACAAATCTTTTGTTTCATCTGTATAATCTCAAAAAGAAAAAAAATAAAACCAAACTAATATTTGGAGATTTGTGCAGTTTTCTTCAAAAACCTCAATTTTAGAAAATAATTGTTTTGAGCTAGTTCACCGGTGCCTACAGGTGGCAGTCATAAAATGAATGTAAATGAAACATGTTTTCAATTTGAAATGTTAAAGTGACAATAGTGTCAAGGAAACCATCACATAGTAAACAGTAAGTTCATGTTCCTCTGGCATAAAAGTCTGATGGAACACAGAGGCCAATTTATCCTTGAAGGCCCTCAAAATGGGTAAGACAAGCGTACTGGCAATCAACAAGGTGTGTTGATCTTTATAGGTCTAAAATTTGCAACACAAACATGGCTACTAACTACAATATTTTAATTGTATTACCACAATTTTGAAACTTTTGACATTTTCTTATGTCACAATCACAGACCTTGAACTATTTGAACTTTAATTTTGCATGTTAAACCAACACAAAGTATCATTTAGTTGTAAAGTATGAAAAAAAACAATGTAATACATAATGCATACTAAAAGCTGAAAAGTTTTCCAAGCATTCAAATCAACTTTGCACATCTAAAGAGGGAAATTAAGTACAAGCACAGACAAATTAGATGGAGCGTGTCTGTGGAAAACAGGTCTCAAGTCTTTTCAGTTTTATTTAGATATGAGCTTTGACTGGGCTCTTCAACGGCAACTCTGGTTGTCATTTAATAGCTTAAAACTAGATAAAAAATACATTTTAATCCCGTTTACTTGTTTCATCTTCTGCTTCCGACTGATTTGAAATGGCATTTTATTTAATTCCAACATGCCTTAGGAATAGTTTAATGTATAGTTAATAAAATGTGCATAATAGATTCTGCATTAGTGAGCATGTGTCCCGTTGAGCACTACACAAACTCCAACAAGATAAAATCCACCCACCATCTGGAAAAAATTACAGTGTGTTACAGTTAGGCATATCTTTCCCTGAGTGAGCAGGAAATGGCTTATTTCTCCCGAGCACAGCCAGTCCCAGCTGGGGAAGTGGCTAACCACATGAAACTGGTGCGATCCTGTCTGTTTACACACAGTAATTTGCACAGGTGAGAGAGCTGAGGCTTCTGGGATGAATGCAGTGGCCTTGTTTAGGCCCTACCCGGAACCAAGAAACTGACGGGATTTTTGTGGAAAGTCATGAATTCATTTCTTTCATCAAATCCAGAGATGGATTTGTTTAGGTTCTAAATTACATTTTAAAAATGAACATTTGATTCAAACTGAGTTATTTCCAGCTGAAAGGTGTTTGCTATTAACTGGGAAATATGTGGACTTTTTAATCTGATTTTGGCTCAGGTGAATATATGAAGGACACCCACACACAACAGTTTATTAAAATACTTTTCAAACTACAGATAAAAGTGACTTTCTCTTTCGACATGTCAATAACCAGAGGCAGAGCAGTGGATCAATCGTGTGTCCATTCAAACTGAAAATGTAATTGGTTTGATCCTGATGCAGGGGTTGTTGGAGGCTCTTTTTTCATACATAATTTAGAGTTTTGAACACAGCGTTTCATTCAGCTCACAGTCCGTTTACTAAAAAAATAAGTCTGTTAGGCACCACAGTTATTCAGTTTGTTGTGAAACATATTTAGACTTCCTTGTTTAGCAATCCATCTACAAATTCCCACTTTACACATTAAAATAACCAATAACTTTAGCAAGCTTATCCATTATGGATGAAGACAAAAAAAAAACTCAGAAAATTGAAAACATGCCAGCACCACACAAAGTAGAAAAAGGTCACACTTCTTACTTGGAAAAATGATCTGCAAACTAAAGAAAAACTCCAACATCTTCATACAAGAAAGTGTCGTTCATGGTGTTTTAAACTGGTTCAAACATTTTCTGGAAACTATCAAAATCATTTTTAGGAAAATGACAAATACAGAATGTTTTACTTTATTTTCTTCTTATAAATCAAACATAATTGAAACCAGCCTTTATTTTATCTTAACCCTTGAGATTTTGTGGCACTACTGAAAATCTTACAAATAGCATATGGCAATTACCATTGATATGTAGATGCAATTAAATCTGGTGAAATTATTTATTTTTTAGCACTCATGACAAACTAGGTTAGAGAGTTACTTTAGAAAAATCTACAAAAACAGTCTGCAATAATTCTTTGTGCCCACCAAGAAAAGCTGGAGTCTTCCCTTTATTCCTCTTTGAGCGACTTCCTTTTTTAAATTTCCTGTTTCGATTTTTACTGTAGGTTAAAATATTGATCAATTTAGATTTTCTTCCATCATTTTACCCATCATTTCTATCGGCTGCATTTTTGCCTCTGATGTGAGGTTACTGCATTTTGTGCCAATCTTTCCCAGGCTCTCCTGTCCTCCAATCTTCTCTCATCATCTGTCACAGATGCAGCCATCCCTGAAATTTCCTGTCCCTCTTTAGATGTGATTGTTAACATCCACTTGCCATACCACAACGACTGGCCTTGATGTTTCAGACTACTCTCCTTCAACGTTTTGCCATTCTCCCATCTTCTAAAGGTTCTTTATCCCATCCGTGTCCATATAGGTCCTCCACAGCAGGAATATTCCATAAGTTTGGTCAACAAGTTGTTAAATACATTAAAATCTAAATCAAACTATGTGCTCTTACAATACATCCTGTGCACAACACAAGTTAGTAGTAGAAGACTAAATATTTTTTTCGTCTTTTAAACAGCACACTTGTAATCTCTTTCCAAAATGCCACCTTGTCAGTGAGTCAAAACTCATTACAAAAACAGCACTAATATTTCAACCATAAACTGCTGTCTCATTGTTTCCATCCATGTCATGGATGTTTTGGCTTAAAAATCTCTCTCTCTCTCTCTCTGTATATATATATATATATATATATATATATATATATTAATATATATATACATGTATATATATACATATATATATACATATTTGTTAAACTGCCACAATGTTGTAACAGTATGGAACAGATTATCTGTGTGGAAAAAAAAAAAAACCCTAACCCTAACCCTAAAAAACAAAAAGCTCCTCTGCTCTCTCCCTCTGGTCCTATAGCCGTCTGCACAAATACACACACACAAAAAAAAAGGAGAGAGAAGGAGGGTCTTAGTACTGTCAATCAGGCTTCTGTATGTGCTGATCGCCCTCCTCCACCTGCTCTCTTCTGTGCTACAGCTCCTTCTGTGATTTTAAATGCAAAAAAATGCATTGCAGACTCGCACGTCTGCTGTTTGCTACAGTGTAAATGTGGAGGAAAATAATGCTGGATTCTCATTTAGGCAAGTCAGTGTTTCTTCCGACACTATTAAAACCTGTGATAGACACTTAATAGTTACTCAGGAAAGTTGTTTAATTTACACATGGAGCGTCTATGCATAATAAACAATTTAACAATGCGGTCTCCCTTTGTTTCTGTTTGAAGAAGAAAACAGCTTAAAACACACAGAAGTTGTGTCACCGCAAGTAACCAGGCAAACGGGATCACGCAACTGTGTATGTGAAGGGCAGTGTATTCAGTGAAGGTATACAACAAGATGCACACACATACACACACATGCACACTCGGTAACACACCCTGTCAAACATCCATCTCCCACTTTGGTAGTTTTTTTTCTGGCTTATTTATGCAGCCATCCTTTCAAATCTAGCTCACACCCGCTCGTCTCAGCAAGCAGCTGGCCTTTCTTTTCAAACCGTAAGATTTCATAGACCTTGAGTAAAAACGGGAGAATAGGCGAGAGGGAAAGAGGGGGAAAAAGAAAAAAAAACACAGCTAAGGTAATAACCTGATTTTGCCTCAGTTGGTTTTGATTTGGGAAAGGAAGAGTGTGTCAGAAAAACAGCAGGCTCTCTTCTGTCTCAGTTCCATGCCAGATTTTGAGAGGGAGAAGCGAGAAAGGGATGGTGACGCAGAGCGAGAGGAGGAACAAAACGAACAAAGATGGAGAAGGACGACGGATCGCACCCATGTGCCAATAAAATTAACTGAACTGACACAAAGAAGGCACATATTACTGCAAATATGAAAGTTCTATTGAGGGAGACTCAAAAAAGAAGATAGAAGAGGAAGGTGGGAGGGTATTACTGATGAATGAATTTTTAATAGCTCAGAGATCATCTGTACCCAGGAGCTCAAACAAATATAAATCCTGCCTTCCTATTTGAAACTTCTTTTTTTTTTAATGTGGCAACATTGCTTTTTTTTCATAGCAGGGTGAATTTTAATCATCCTGTAGACATGACACTCAAAAGATTGGAGAGACACTGAAAGTAAGAGAGGCAGGGACAGAGAGGGTTATGGGTAAATGCAAACCACCATCGACACAGAAACACTTGAATCCCCCCAAATACTCCAGGTGTCTGTATTCACACACGAGGAGCATTTGAATTTTAAACTCCTCCAAAAACATGTGTCAGCCCTCACCAATCTGTCATCCTGCAACGCCCTCACAATAGCAAGCTCACAATTAACTTAAGCAGGAAAAATGTGCCAATTTAGCCCCAATTTCCTCCTTACAGCATCAGATTTTGTTTCAAATGTGTATTTTTTAGCATAATCTCGAGACGTGCCATTTTCCTTGCCAAAAGCATCTCCATATCAACAAGGATGCCCCAATTTGCTGATTTTTGAAGTACATCCCAATTCAGTGCTTAAAACATTTCATTTCAGCGACTATATTTGGTTCCAGTCTGGCTACGTTCTGGCACGAAAAACTGTTTTGGCGAAGAAGCGAAGCTTTGCCATTTAAGGCACATACTTTTTAAATAAATCACAGCTTTTAAAAACAAACTAGTATCAAAATAAAAGGAAAATAAAAAAAAAGAAGAATTTGTTTATTAACGATAGTAAATGTAGAAACAGAAAGGCAGTTTCTTTTAAAATATTGCAATAATAGATCTATTTCTGCTTACATCCATCCATCCATTTTCTTACACCCTTGTCCCTTAATGGGGTCGGGAGATGCTGGTGCAGATCTCCAGCTGACGTTCCGGGTGAGAGGCAGGGTCACCCTGGACAGGTCGCCAGTCTGTTGCAGGGCAACACAGAGACACACAGGACAAACAACCATGCACACACACCTAGGGCCAATTTAGACAGACCAATTAACCTGACAGTCATGTTTTTGGACTGTGGGAGGAAACCGGAGAACCCGGAGAAAACCCACCATGCACAGGGAGAACATCCAAACTCCATGCAGAAAGGCTGGGGCCGGGAATTGAACCCAGAACCTTCTTGCTGCAAGGCAACAGCTCTACCAACTGTGCCACTGTGCAGCTTCTATTTCTGCTTACAATATTGTTTAATTACAATTAAAGCAGAGGAAGTCTTGTGATGAACAAACAGCCCTGTGAGGAATATGTACTCTGCATCTATGTACAGCAACGCAGATCTACAGAGCAAACATGCATCCTGAATGATCTGGTGATGGTCTGTATTGTATGATGGACGATCACACCGAGAGGGTATTCCAGGTCAGCTCAGGTGACAAACAGGTCTGGGAAAAAAAAAAATTATTCAATGATCTGAAGCAATCAAAAAGCAAAAACAACCTGGGACAAAATGACAGACTTATTTTGTACTCTGGGGTGATGTTTTCTTTCTCTAACGACTTGACAGAAAACAAAATGTGGCTAGCAGCAGCAGAGATATGCAAAGCTGGTGATTAATTTAAAAATTGAAAAAGCAGTGTGTGGGAATAAATTGAAAAAAAATATGAAAAGCAGAATTCTCTTTTAATACAGATTGTCAGAACCATTTAGTCTAGGTAGTTTTAATTAGAAATCAGAAGCTAGGAGTTGAATTGTTTATCTTAGATACAGTCAATCTCTAGCCATCTATCAAAACTCCACAAAATTCATTAAATAGAAGGAGAGCGATAGAGACTGAAGTGTCTGACTTTAACAAAGATGTTTAGAATAAGGGGATGATATGCAAGTAATAAGTCTGTTTGAGGGCAGTCCAATCAGATCAGTTTGTGGCCCTTTAATGCGTTATGACAGACTGCAGTGAGACTGAGAAATGAACACGTCCTGAACCATGTCCGAATGTTTTCTGTCAGGAGCCGCCGTCTAAACGTTTTAATGAGCTCACACCTGTTTTTAGCCCAGTCATGGCCTACTCGGTTTACCAAGAATAGATGTTGATGACATACGTGAGTGGGGTCAAAAGAGCCAAGTTGGCGAGAAGGTATGGAGTGGGTGGTCGTGCAAAAACTGCACTGCATCACAGCTAGTTATGATGTTTTCTATTTTTAGGCACACACAACATATTTAGGCTGGAAAGATGTAAAAATAGACTTACGTTTATAAATGTATATAGATTATTATTATTATAAAAAAAAACAATGTAGAAACACTCATTTTGACAAGACACCAGTGTAAATTGTATAAAAGTGAAGCCAGAGACAGCCATCTCACAAATCATTAATGTCTAATAAGGATACAAGTGATTGTACTTCATTAAGAAAGAAACCTGCCTCTTGTATTTGTCACTTTTCTGAACTCTGATTTTGGTAAATCAAAAACATATTTCTAAAGTGGTTTACATCTCTGAATCTACTCATAATTTTACTGTCACTGAAGTGTTACGCTTTCTAATTACAGATTGTAAATTGGGTTCCACACTGGGAACAATTATGTCAGATTTCAGGATGCACACTTAATATGCCACTTTGAATCTGCATTAAAATTGACTTTCAACAAACATAAGGTCAAAAGGGTAAGATTAAATGGTAAAGATCCACTTAATAAAATCTTTAACTAAACACGTTGCGCCTTTCTTTGGTTTGCCTTCCCAGCCTTTAGCCTTTTATTTCTGGAAGATCTCAATGTCTAGTGTTGTCCAAGCTCAAAGGTTTTGAGTTATTTACTGAAGTATTAAAAGATATTCCACCTCTCCACATTGAAATTTGTTTGCCACAGAAATGGATTTAGCTTTACCGAGATACCGAACAATGAAATGTCTGAGATGTGACTTTGCGTAGTTCTCCTCTATACATGCCCCTAATGTCTATCCTGCTGTCTCTGTCTGTAATTTGCAACAGGGAAGTGGCCTGGTTCATTTACAGTTCATGTTTTCAAAACATTTGTTGATAATTTTGAAGTACTTTGATTTTTATTTGAGAGGCTTGTTGGGGATTTAGGTTTTTTGTGGATCTTGTGAGCTCATTGTTATGAAGACCTCTCCTGCTGACAAGGCTGCTTTTTAAGCCCCTTTCAAAAATGCACAGCTTTGTATGAACGTGACGACTCACTGAGAGCGTTGACGCTTTTCAGAGTTTTTGCATGGGTAAAACTAGCGCCGCTGTGAATTCTTGAATTCACTTCAATGGACACGCATGCACAGCAGTGGTTTGTAAACATGACCTCTAGTCACTCCCCCAGAGAATGTAACAAATTGTGTAGCTAAAAGCGCCGTCCAAATGAGAACCATTTTTCGTTATTGGATTACCATCATAGAATAGTTACAATAGTTTATGCTTTTCTGAATGTCTGAGAAAATCGTCAAAGGGAAATAAGGATTGCATTAAACAGGAATGACTCAGAGAGAAGTAACTCTCCAGTAGCATGTTGGAAAAAAAAAAAAAAAATTACAGATGGAAGCTAACACAATGTAAAGGTAAATGGCTTGGATAAAACACAAGACAAATCAAATCAAAGAGCAACTGAAAATCTGGAACTACATTTACATACCCAAAGGATATATTACCGATAGTTACCATACTTAAACCATATGTGCAAGACCTCGCAAAATATTAATACATACTGCAAAAACAAGAGCCGGTCATGAATGCTCAAGGTACTTAGCATGGCCACCAATGATGGATCATTAACAGTTTTCTTGGAACGGTAAGTTGCTTCTCTTTCTGTAGCACATTTTGCAGCATAGACATGAGGATGACTGACAGCACTAAGACCTTCTCCCTGGCTCTGATTGCTTGTTTTTGTTGCACAGAAACGTTCCAAATATTCTTTAAATTTGTAGAAATCTGTCACATATACTCACACACCAACATGCTTCTGTACCAGATGCATTAAAACATGATGCCAGAATGTGATGCATTTCACTCACATAGTTCAAATTTTGAAATCAAGGCTTTTAGGCAATATTGTGTCTGGGTTACAAAAGTGAATAGACAATGCTGAGCAATGTTAAAATGTGTAAAGGACATAGAAAATTCAGATTCAGCCTCACTGTGAAGCAAAACAATACATAAATATCAGTCAATCATCGTATGATCCAATGCTCATTGCAACTTTCTGCTGGGTGATATTAATGGAAAGCCATTTTAGACAGAATGATTTTTAACAGAAAAAAGAAATACAGAGGCTGACAATTTTGCCTTTAGCTCTAAATTAATTTTGAACTCAATTTGAACTGTTACTTAAAAGCCAGTCCACAACTGAAGTTAAAAGAACAAAACCATTTAATATTCTAAATAAATGCAGTCTGGACAACAGTGGAACTCAGCAGTGACTCTCAGTGTGAGACCGGTAAAACAGCAGTCTATCCAGAAGCTGATTGTACCAGTGTTTTCATTTAATCTTAATAATGAAATTCATTTGTTCCACAAGCTTTAAAATGAGAAAAGGAGGAAAGAAATGGATGATTGTGCATTTCATATTCTCCCGTTTGATACATATGTTGAATTTTGTGTTTCATTTAAAGGACAAATTAAAATGACAAACAGCAGATTAAGAAAGCCATTTAGTTCTGCTTTGGGAACCAAATGAGAAAAAAAAGAATGGTCAGTTTTATGTTTGATTGGGCATTCTTCTTATGAGAAAGATAAAATTAGAGTATTCTTTATCCAACTGGAGTTATGGTTCTGTTCCATTTTAGGGGACATAATGCATCTATGTCTCTGGTACAGATGCATTATTTAGTCATTTTGTAGCAGGTTTCTGCCATTTACTACTTTAAAGGGCATCAGTTAAAATGAAAACAGGATTAAGCAAAACTGTGGATAATATTTAAATTAATATGTAAACTGATGGAAATGATCGGGAGATGCTATACAACAGTTTGAAGGACATTTTTGTATCACTTTTTCAACTGTTTTCAGTGGTGTGGAGGGATTTAGCAAAAGGCTAAATAATACCGTGTCGATCAATATACTTTCTGTTTACCATCATGACCCAAATTGAGAAAATTGTGTGAAAATAAAAAAAGAGAAAATGCAGCAGGCTGCTGAGAATGAAACCACAGCTTAACAAAGCGTGGTGATTTCACACTGATTTCACACTGGAGAAGCCAGACTCAGACACAAATGTATAACACAATGTCCATGCACCCAAGACAAAATGAACGATAGCTAAGTTTCCAGCTAAAATTTGAATTCATAAAGGGATAAATATTTGTGCTCCATTTCCGACCAGCAGAACTCAGATTTGAACATGCATGGATTGGCATGTTCCTTTCAACACAATAGATTGTTTTAGATTAGCAAGTCATGCAGTGGTTTTGCTAGTTGCTTCTGAGCGACCTCTGTGCTCTGACTGTGTCGTGAGTCGTCTTGTCTCCTCATCTTTTTAGTTTTGGGTTGACTCTTCCTTTAGATTTAATATTAAAATTGTTTTAATCATCCTGGTCAAAACATGTTTTCAACACTCAAATTCCATTTGTGAAGAGACCTTTTCACATGTGTCCTTCAAAAGAAAGTTTCGAGCTTATAAGATCTTTGGGGGAAAAATGCTTCCGTTTTTCATTTCTATGTTGTCAATAAGTGGCCATGCATTCCCGATGAATGCTCATTTTCAACAATAAACCATCTGATACTGATGATCCAAATTATTTGTATTTGTACAGAATTTACTCTGTTTATTTCATGGTAAACATTGATTTAAAAATAACCAACTTTCTTTGAAAAACAATGAGAACCTCATGTTCTTTTCATTTAATAGCTTTTAAAAGCTATAGCTTTTTGTGTCTAATATACGAAGAACTATAGCCTTCCAACTTCTTGCCAAATAAATGTCTAGTAAAATCAGATACACGTCTCATAGTAATATTTTTATTAGTATTAGACAAAACAAAATAAAGTTTCTGATCTCACAAAGCTAACTTTTTTTCTGGTTTATTCTAAAATAAAAGATGAAAGTTGAAGGCATTTCACATTTAATTTCATTCAGAAAGTACTGGTATTATTTCCCCACCCATTCTTACAGCCAAGAGTTCCAACAATGACTCAAATTAAAACTCCCATTAATCCGACAATGTAATCCCTCGACTGCATGAAGCCGCCTTTTCAGACACAGTGTGGATTAGGGAACACTGAGACCCTGTGTTGGTGGTCACCGATGTATAACACCTCATAAAGATAATATGCTATGCGTGTGTGCGCGTTTCTGTGTTTCCTGCCTCGGTGGTGGTCAGCGCTGTGTAGTGCCGAGGGCTTACGTGTGTGGGCGGATGAGGGCACTGTACATGTGGATAATGTGATTCTTTTCCTCTTTGTGGTTACCTGGTGAAGAGGAAAATCCCTGTGAGGTGGTCTTCTGCCAACGTGGGCCTGTAACAGAGGAACCGGTTAATTATTAAAAAGTGGCCAGTTTGTGATTTGAAGTTTGCAAGACTTTTGTCACAAGTTGTTTCACTTTTGTTTTTATTTGTTCTCCATTCCTTTGCTTTACTGTGTCGATCAATATGCACACATTGATTTTTTCATGTGGCATCTAAAGAAATGAGAAGATAGCGCAACTTTTTTTTTTTAAACAAATCTCTTTCTTTGAAGTAATCAAAATGGAAAACTTGAATGGCTGCTCGATTACATGGTAGACAGTGATAATAATCTGAAAAATACCTCTGCTGTTTATAATTCAAAAATCTATGTAGCCACAGATGATCATAAAAATTAATCTGCTTTTCAGTAATAGATTATACTTGCTAGAAATGTTAATATTGCATGTAATCTGGATTAATTTGTACAATTAGTCAGTTCTGTTAATATAAACAAGAATTTGGTCCATGAAATTTTAGTCAATGACAGTACTGGTTGATTTCTGCTTTCTAAGCAATTTGCACAGCTCTTTGTTTTTTGTTTGTTTGTTTGTTTGTTTTCTTTTGTTTTGGTGGTAAACAAACAGCTGACAAGGAGGTTTACAAAGGACTGAGATTACTTGTTGCTGGACTTTTGATTTCTGAGTCGTTAAAAACACAATTTTATCTAAGTCCTATGTTTTTGAAGTATCACAATTGGCAAACATTTAAATGTCTTGCACATATGCATGGTTACTGAATGACACAAATTTTAAAATTAGCTATAGTTGCCAACTCTTTACTGATGTACAGAAGATGACAAGTGGAACGAGCTGGTCCGTTTGCACCTTGACCAACTCCATATGTTCAATAGACTTATCACTTTGAAGCTGATGTTGTCCTGGACATTTTGTATCCGCTTTTAATTATATCATACTTAAAGGGGAACAAAACCATTAAGGGGTAACCAGCTGGTTTGATAATATTTAAACAGATAAAATCAAGTTACAAAGCATATTTTCAGTGGCCGATTACTATGCAAAACTAATTACTTAACAACTACTGCTATGGCAATTGCATTTTCAAATGGCTCCACCTCTGGAATCAATACGCATCTAGTCATAAGCATTTGTGAGAAGTTTTATGCTTGTATCACGTTAGATACAAACCATAGTGAAATCTGAAATCTAAGACGTATTTGCATTGAGAGTGATTTGTGCAAACTGGGAGGAAGGGTATAAAAGTTAATGTTCTGCTGGATCAGGAATGAAACTAAAGGACAGGTCAATGCCCTATAAACAATATTGGATTATAGGAGGGGGTTTTTTTCTTGACAATTTCAAATTATTTGTTTTTTTCATGTCTGTTAACTAGTAATGCGACTCACATTTACATAGAGTTGATGCTGGAGCATTACATACCACCAGTGTATCTTCTGACACCACAGAAAACAAGCAAAAACGTAACCATTTAATGGAGCTGAATCAGAGTTAGAAGGTGACTTTAGTGTGTTTGGAATTACCTCTACAACTCCCAGCTGCATTTTACATCTCGTACCAACCTGCCTGTACAAACAGTTTATCTTGCTTAGGTTAACTACTTATGAATTTTATGGTAGATCATCAATATCTTTGTGCTCATTCTACACCTCCTGCAACCATTTCTCCATTAATGTTTCCCATGTGCTCGCAAAACTAAAGAAAATCTTGTTCCATCAGGACAGGATAAATTTACCAAAAAATACATGGACAGGCACGCACAGAGCATCAGGAACATTGCTGAGCAAAAATCTCCCAATCTCCTAAATCTATGTGATTCATTTTTTTTTTCCCATGGCAGTCATTGCAAATGCATTCTTTCCCTGCTCATTTCTGGACTACCAGCTTTAATCCTGCTGTGGTAATTTCATGTAATTTCTTATGATATCACATCAGCTGTTTAATCACTGCTACTCCAAATTGGATTTTTAAGTTAGTGCAAGAGAAATAACCAACGTTGTAGTGTGTCTTCATCCATTTAAGAAAATTCTAAATATAATAAGATATCACCAAAATAATGTTAAACTTGAGTGATAAGTTGTTAATTGGCAGATTTGAAAAAGAAAAAAATATGAATTATTGGTCAAATAAACAATTACTCCCATCCTCATTGAAACTGTTCAGAAGAAACAAATATTAATTATATCTTAGAATGTGTCCAGCACTACAACACAAACAGAAAGATTATATAAATCTGTTACACTTCAGCAGACTTTTCCGGAGAAATCCTAAAGTGTAAAATAAAACTGTGCCAAAAAAATATCATTGTTAAATTAATTAGGTTGCTTAATAAGTCAAGTCCCTCATTCATCCATACCTTTTAAAAACTGATCTATTAATTCTTTGGCCCAATTTCCCTCTTCAAACCATCCCTCTCTCCAGCACCTTTCCGTATCTTCTTTCCCCTTGCCATTTCTCTCTTCATCTCACATCCCAATTTCAGCTAATGAGCTCACACACAACAAAAAAAGAAGAAAAATCTATACCAAATCACAAACACCACGAGAGGAAGGAATAGGTGCAGCGCTTAGTCTGTTTGTTAAAGGATTCATCATGCGAGCTGTTTTCAATAAATAATAAATGCAAACGGCAACTTTTGTCTGCAGACGAGACTTTCAGACATGAATTATGCATTGTTATTCTTGGATAGGGCAATACAGGGACAGGATGGCGGTGTATGTATGTGTGTGTGTGTGTGTGTGTGTGTGTGTGTGTGTGTGTGTGTGTGTGTGTGTGTGTGTGTGTGTGTGTGTGTGTGTGTGTGTGTGTGTGTGTGTGTGTGTGTGTGTGTGTGTGTTTGAAAATGTGTGGTGCACATATCCTTGAAACACACTGTGAACACTGCTACTGAGGCTTACAGTCAAGGCATTTATGAGGATACAAGTTACTGTGATTACTCTGCTAAAGATCCCATTTTGTTGCACTGACATGTGTGGTCTGTGTGCTCAGTTTAGCTCAGTTTGCACTTAACTAAAAAATGAATGTCTGTAGTAAACTATTATTAGTAGCGTATTGCCTTACAATTAGGTATCTTTAGTAGTTAGGTAATCAAGAACAGGATGCGTTTGTGTTCATCCAACTTCTCCTTTGTGTAGGAGGAGTGTGAGCACATTTTGTGTGTTTTTTCTTCTGCTTTTGTCAACTTTGTAATCATTACGACAACAATGGAAGCCACGTTCCCTGTAGACGGGGGAAGATTCCACCAGAAATGCTAAAATATATGTGTAACTTTTGTTCTCCTCCCTGTTCCTCATCTGTAGTCTGCATGAAAAACGTTGATTGAAAATCAGCAAAAAAGTAGAACAATTACAAAGAGCGGCACCCGTGACCGCAATCATCACTGATCTCTGCTGTCATTTTTCTCTATGGTAAATAATTCATCAAAAGAAACAAAGGGGAAACAAATATGCAAATAAACCACCCAAAAAAAGGGGGCCAGCAACATTGGCCTGCCACCACAAGGGAGGAATGAGAGTGGCTGATTATTATGGCAGGTTATGACTGTGATGAATTTGAATTTCTCTTGTTTCATCTACCTTGACAGAACTGAAGTCACACAGACACAGAGGGGGAAAAAGGAGAAAAAAACTGGAGGGATTTGAGGGTTTGATTGAGGAGGGAAGGAGAGACGGATAGAGGGATTAAAGACAAGGGGAATGGAAGATTGTGGGGGGGGGCAGCGAAAAGGGGTAGTAGACATCGGAGGGAAGAAGAAAGAGATTTGGGAGGGGATGGGAGGAAAAGAGGGAGGGATGCTCACAGGGTGTATTCGACAGTGCTGTGAAAGGTAGCCATCAAGGGCTTTGATGAAAAGTGCAGGCCTTCTAAGGCATAGGAGTGACAGCATATGATTTGGTCAAAGCATGAAGCCTTTCAAAGGCAGACATTCTCACTCCTATTCATTCCTCTCAGGTTGGATATAACTTTTGGGGCTTAGCTCTGGAAAAATTTCCAAATTGGTTTGACAGATTGGCCGTATGTGGTATTGTCCCTGCGACTTAACAGACAGTAGACTGACTAGAGATGTAGACATCTCGAAATGAAGAGAGGATTATGGGCTGTGCAGTGTCTCAAGAAAAAAACTGTCCCGGATCAGTTGGTATAGCCTGTAACTATTTTGCTGAAGGAGGTTGCATAAAATATAGAGTGGTGGATTTTGATTCTTTGAATAAATCTGCACCAATAGTATAAATGGATAAGAAGGCGTACGTTTAAACTGCAATTTTACAATATAAAAAATCAATCAATCAAAAATTAAGTTTCCGAAATCGCACAGACAAACAACTTAATCTAATTTTAGTGTATTTGGTCTGATGACAGAACAGTGACAAGAATTGGGTTCATCACATTTAAACACGATTGCAGATAAGTTAATTTTGCCACACAAGCAATGATGTCTTGGATGCTGAAGCTAAAGCAAATGATACAAATACTGACTATATTCATTGGTTTACCAGAACAAATCTGCTTATTTTACTTGCAATTCAGAAAACATTTCCAAAGACATCCTGAAATGAAAAAGCCACTGTGGCTATGTGTTGTTTTTTTTAGATCAAAGTTTTAACCCTGTATCCAGTTTGCAAGCTTTCTGTTGCAAAAGGGACAGATTTTACAACTTTAGAGTTGTTAATCACTAACTGACATTTACATTTACAGGTCAGTCATAACAGGAAGGATCAGCAAGCCAGCCAGATGATGACTGTGTCATTTTGCTGCACACACATAAATACATTATATTTGAAATAGCCTGCAATTTTATACACCTACACACACATAAATGGACATGCATAATCACAATGCCCCTCTCACATGTGAAAGCATGTATGTGCACAAAACTGAAAACACATGCCTGCGGCACTCTTGTCTGATAACACTGTCTATCTCGCTCTCACTTTCTCTCTCCCTTTCTCTCACACACACCCACACAGAGAGATAATAGTATCTAATTTAGGCTCTGTAGGGTTCTCCAGAGAACTACACTTCATCAGGAATATACTGGTGACCTACATACTACAGTAGGGACAGAGGCGCACACCAGCATAGTAATTGCATACGTTTCCACACTCAAACACAAATCTATAGCACGTGGATCTGCATACACACACACACATACACAACATTGGGTCTGTACAGCTTGGGTGTTACTGTGACAGCAGGAGACACTTAATTCAAACAGGACAGTATATACTGTATCTGAACACTATTTTGTTCATATATTTCTTTTAGCAACAAACATCTAGAATAATTGCTCTAGACAGATGTGACCTTTAACTTAAATAAACCCCCAGTTTTTGGGGGCTTAGTGATCACAGCTGATTGTGAATATTTCAGATCAAAATCTGCTTTAAAAGAATCTACTAATGCCTGAACTGTACTTGAGCTAAGTTCAGGTCAATACAAAAAAAATTCATATTATATATATATATATATATATATATATATATATATATATATAATTTAATATTACCTCTTAGCTTCTAAAACTACAAAATAAATCATTGATTGCTAAATTTCCATATGCATACAAAATTTTAAAAAAACTTTAATCTTAAACACGGTTTTGAGTTTTTTTGTAACAGCCAACACATTTTTAATGATAATGTCTAGATATTTGTATGTCCTGGTTACAGATCATTATCCAATGTACACTGACATGATTCACTGGGAAGAGAAATAGGCCCGGAGCCCTACGCTAAATTTGGGTCTTGATTCAGCCTGGTAAGTTAAAGAAAATAATTGTGATACTATGATGTCTCCTTTATATCCCAGGGAGACAATTTAAAGTTCCCTCAACACATGTAAATGGTAAAAAATGTCACATTTATTTTGTAGAAACTGTTTTTTGTGCCAATAAATTGGGCAATTGTGCTTAATATTAAAACAATTGCTGGGGTTTTTACCTACTGAAACACTCTAACAGCATTTTCATTTTTTTCTTACATTCTGAAATTATGCCACGGTTATAAAATTTTAAACTTTGTGCTGAAAAACCTAGTTAAATTAAGTCTTGTACTTTTTTTTATTTTGTAACATAAAAGAAGAAGAAAAAAAAGATAATATGCATCTCCATCTTTTTGTGAGCAATTATGTGGCTGTAGCTTTTCTAAGCTTCTCTTCAGACAGTATCAGCACTAAGTTTCTGGGTGGGGAAAACTGGAATTACCGTATCATTCATTTCCTTATAATGCATTCTACTGGCACCAAGAAGACATCATCCATCATTCATGGGCATCATCTGTCAGCTTTCTGGTCCACTAAATGTCCAAGACCTGAGGCAGAATTGCAAAGAAAAAAAAATCCAGTTAGCACACCAGAAGGCCTGACTCATGCACAATTATCAAATGCTAAGAAAAAGATTCAATTTAAGTTGATGGCAAAGTGTTTTACTGAAACCGGAAGCATTATATAACACTGAACATAGAAAGTGAATGTGGTAAATATATGAAAAAATAAATAAATTAATAAAAAAAACTAGGCACATCTTGAAAGGAGAAAAAAAAACTGCAGGTTAATGAGGCATCTATATATAAAATAAATGTGAATGTTCTGAGAGCAGCGATTTATTAGGACCCGTCTCAGTAGCAGATTTATAAATGGGTAAAAGATTGTGACTCATACACAATGTTGGTTTGAAGGAGAAAGAACTGAGGTCAGGACCACAACTGATACAGAAATAGACATTTGTACCAGCATGGACACACATGAACTATTTTCATGTTTATGGGTGGTTAGAGAAACTTGGCTTAATGGTAAAGGACTTCACTCATACATAATAGTGTCTTTATTTAGCGTCAAGGCTAAAGTAAATATGCAGCTGCTGGATGATCTCCCAAAACTGAAGCCAGGCTTTTTGTCTAGATGATAAACAATAAAAACAAATTCAAACGCTAACTTTTAGTCACAATTAAACAACAACAAAAACAGATGAATGTCTGTTTGGCGTCTTATTACATAGATAACGTGATTAACATTTTAAAAATACTGCTGATTCGTTATTTTAAAAAAAGTTAATAAAATCATGGATAATTGTTTTTTGGTTTATCTTCCTCTAATGTGTGAAACAGATCACAATACACTTACTTGTAGCTCCACTATTTTTAAAGGCTCCAGGGCTTAGTTTGAAATTAAAACTTACTTCAAATAAATTGCCTCAAATATTTGAAGCATATACTTGATCACTACTTCAGAGGTGTCGAATTCATTTTCACTTGTCTAAATCATGAATGTAGACAATGTAGGTCGGACCAACGTCTATTGATAATACCCATTAAAAAGCCTGTAAAATATTAATAATTAGCTGCCTATGCATTTGATGAATACCATCTACAATTAAAAACATTGAACCTGTTTTCACATTAATGAAATTTGACAGAATGCAGGGTTTTTTTTTACAAATAAATAATGGTTTTATTTATAATTATTTAGCAAAGAACAAGTGAAGCTGTTTTTTAATAATGTTTCTAGAATGTGAATTAATCTTTACATTACAAACACAAATCTTGTTTAAGCTTCACTAGTGACTCAATGCTGAGAGAGTTGTGGCGACAGACTTTTCCAGCCGCATGTCAGCTTTTAAAAATTAACATCTGAGTTTAATCATCATGACGGCTGCTTACGCCACAGTGCTGATTATCAACAGAGAAAGAAAATTCAACTCCACACGTTTGTTTCAGGGTTTCACTGCTAAACTGTGTAAAACTCCAAGCTCTAAGAAGTAAATAATACTTCTCGCAGGTTATCTCAGACATTTTCACAATAAATCTTCTCAGAAACTGATGACTAATAGAGTTAGCGTCTTAAAACTGTTTAATTGCAGTGTATATGCTGAGTGTTTCTACATTTCCACATGTCCATTACTTTGTTTTTGAGAACTAAAACTTTCCCAAGTGTGGATCATGCAAAAGATAAAAATTAGATGGGGCATCCTAAAGTTAATAGCTTTCTCTTGCATTGTGGGTATAAGCTATAAGGACTCCACAGCTGTTGGTAAATGTGTTAAACTTTAAAGAGCTAGCAGACTGAAAAAGAAATAATCATTATTCAAAATTCTAAATTCTGGTGAGTTTTATTTGAAGTTTTCCAAAAAGAATGTTTTTTTTTTTTATGGACAGGAATAAAAGGCCTATAAAGTTCAGTTTAAACATAAATGCCACTTTGCTGATTATTTTTGGCCACTATTCACAAGAAGTCTTGTACTTAAGTATAAATATTTATACTTAAGTATAAATATTAAGTATAAATATTTATACTTAAGTATAAATATTATACTTAAGTATAATATTTATACTTAAGTATAAGTATTTATACTTATACTTAAGTATAAGTATAAATACTTATACTTAAGTATAAGTATTTATACTTATACTTAAGTATAAGTATTTATACTTAAGTATAAATATTTATACTTAAGTATAAATATTTATACTTATGTCTGCCAAATAAATTTAAGCACATTTGATCATCTTTGCTTGCATTTTGTTGCTGTGTATTTAAGGATTTCAACACTTCCATAAAGAGCTTAAGTACGCATCATTTTATTCTTTTCTGTTCACCTCTGTGGACTTTTTTACACAACGCAAATGTGCAACAGCATATTATGAGAGTAGAAGTATAAGAGGCACCGAGAAAAGTGCATGGGATCAGAATTGGACAATCCTCAGCTTGATCTGCCACAACGACCAACCGACCATTGGAAACTAAAAGAATCCAATCATTAACTGATCAGCAAACGCACTGAGTCTAAGTGCTTCCAGGTCGCAGCTACAACAAAACTCTTTAATGTGGAAGATCTTAATGCAGGGAGGAGACTCGGTTAGTTCTTTCTTTTTCCCTAACAGAGGTTTTAAAAAATGATGTTAAAGAAACCACAGCGATGTAAGAGGCTGTTTCAAAAGAAACCATTTCTTTATAACTTCACAAGATGTTTGTAATTTATTCAGGCTGTGACAAAACAAGAGAGCGCAAGTCGAAAGGCAGGTAACAGGAAAGCTGTGGAGTAGAACTAAATTGATTTGTGTACGGTAATCATTTTGATCTATCAGCTTTATTTCTTATGGACGATCCACAGTTTAAACAGTAAACTCTGTTATTGCATTTATAAACAGTAAAATCAAGTTTTACAGCAGCTGCTCTCTCACACCTGCAGTTTTAATACACCTCTGTTACCAATATATAAAATAATTAATTCAAACTCATAGCAGAAAAAAAAACTCTTTATGTCTCATGTTCTGAAAGAAAAAACCTGGATTTGGCAAAAATCAGTATTAGCAGGTCAAAAGCTTCACAAAACCCAAAACTCATTTACTAGTCACAAAACCCATTGCATCTTGGTTAAAAGGTGTTATTGGAAATTTAAGAGAACTAAATGTGAAACTCTGACAGATGGCACAGAGTCAGAGGAGGGTAAGTTGAACAAACATTTTGCCACTGTAGAGCTGAGCCACTGTTACTTAAACCAAAATGAAACATCCATCGTCCTACACTAAATACAATTCACGGATGACCCATATCTTGGATTGGACAAACCCATCTTTACTTCCTTAAACAGAGGACATTAGTAAGTCTGTATGAAGCCCAAAGAGAACACAAATACAGACCGTGAGGAGACAGGGAAAAGAACGACCTTTATTCTCATGAACTTAAACCTAATACTGTCAAAGCAACTGCGGCTACAGTCAAAGTCTAAGTAGAAATATGAAGTGGGATTGTTGGGGTTGAAGGGAGAAAATGAAGGACAAAGAAGGAAGTACATAGGGAGGAAGAGAGAGGGATGAGAGAAGAAACGGGGATTAGGCAATAAAAAGACAGATGAGATCAAGAGACAGTTCTGACACGCTCAGGCAGCAAACGCTCTCTGTGAGTCTGGGAGCAGCTGAGCGGAGAGCTTACACACCCACACAAACACACACGCTCTCATGAACAGTTGTGATGTGGTTTGCTGTAACTTTGTGCCTGACTGGATGTATATATGAGATGTTTGGAAAGGGGCTGCACTGTAGGAAGTTAAGCCAAATCCCCAACACCACACCCCACCAACATGAGGAGAAGGGGGCTTTTAAGGACTTTGAGCTTCTGTTGTGGTTTCTTAAATTCTCTTCCTCTGCTTTTCTTTCTTTTTTTCCATCCAACTCTCACTCTATTTCTCTCCTTGCTTTCTGTTTCTCACTCTGCTTCTCACAGGCTGTTTTTCAGCATTTTCTTTTCTCAAACCCGTCGTTCCTCTCTCTCTCTCTCTCTCCCTCCCTCTCATTCTTAACTTGCTTTTGTTTGAGGCAATACAGTCATGAATATCATTTGCAGTGATCTAAGCATGAGATCATGATTATGGATTTGGATTTAAAGAAGCATGTGAAAATGCCCTTAGATTCATAAAGTAATTTCAGTCAAGATAAAGGGAGTATAACAGAAGGTTCAAGGCCTTTTCGCAAATAAACGAGCCACTAAATACCTAATGAAAAAAATGATCAGCTCAGTTTTACAAACAGGCTAAGAACCTGATCTTTAAGGGATGTTAGAGCTCATATACTTTAACGCGATCACATGAGGAGTTCATATAATGCCCGTAATAAGTATAGGAACCTCCTGTAAGACAAACCACATAACTCTGTGATGATGAGGTGGTGGGCTTCATGGAGGTTTGGGGCTTCTGTTGTGGTCGCTTTGTTCTTCATTGCTGTTTTACTTTTTTCTCTTTTTTCAACAGATGATCACAGGATTCATCATCACTCGGTGTCTTTTACTTGGCTCCCCCCAAATCCCTTCATCTTTGCGCAGAGTCAGATTTCGTCGCTCTTCAATGACTTAAGTGCGTGCAGTCAGTAGAGCTTCATGTTGGACTTATTTTCTGTGATTACACATCATGCCAGTGGGATATTCCTAGAGTTGTATTGATTATGTTACCTCAGGAGATGATACACAATACTGAGTTCATGAGTGCAATGTCAGAATTTGTTTTCAAAAATCATGACTTGTTCTTTGTAAACGCTGTAATCAATGTAGAATACTCCAGTCAAGTGTATTCAAGGACAGTCTATTATGGTTTTCAAGTTTGTCTCAGTCCAAGGCCATGTTCACACAGCAGGTTTTTATGCTAAATTGTGATTTGAAAGTGGTGAAAACTTCACCAGTCCCAGTATACTCTAAGTGTTGAAAGCCAGCCCAACCAGAAGACTTTCGTTTGTCAAAGATGCAAACACAACAGGGCAACTTAAGATATCCTCTTACTGGAAAAATAAAACTCTCCAGCATCCATGTGGGCATTCATCTTTATGAAGCTTCATGCTTAGATACAAACTGAATAATGCTTCCTAAGATAGATTTCACGTTTCGAAAAGAAATACTGTGATGTTTCAAAATCGCTAAATCTTCTCAGACTTGTTATTCCTCAATCCCTTTTAATGATAACACTTGTACAGAACTCAGCTAAACAGTTTTTGACTTTATCACCAACCATGAAGGCCAAAAATTTCGATTCACCACTTGCTCACCCAAGTTTATTTTATCATGCTCAGCGGTATTCACACATAAACATACTTCCGTGACTGCATTTATACACACATGGAGTCCAACAATTAGATTTCTTGTCTGTTTATACACACACAATCAACCGTCCTGTGAAGCTTCCCCACACCCCACGCTTCTTCTGTTTTTCAAACCTCAAACGCCCACCAGCTGCCTCTTGATTCAATTAAAAGACAGGGAAGTCTGGATTGTGGCATGCACCAAATGTAGAAAAGTGTCCCACATGAGTTGTGTGTGTGTGTGTGTGTGTGTGTGTGTGTGTGTGTGTGTGTGTGTGTGTGTGTGTGTGTGTAGTAACAAGTCCAGGAGGAAAATCCAGACATCCTTTTGCCCAACAACCCTTTCCAGCCCATTTGGGAGACCCCAACGCCGAGCTGTGCCCATATAAATGCCAACAAGGGTTAAATTTGCCTGTTCGTTTCCTGTTCCATCTGGTCTTTTTACTTGTGAAGAAAAGGTTAGCATGCTTTAACTTCTCTGCTTGAGGAAGAGACTGATTCCCGACCTGAAGGTAGATGACTATCTTTCTACAATTGAGAACTATAACCTAGAACTTACAGGCATTCTACCAAAAATGTTTTCATGGCTTAACTTCTGGAAATGAAAAGGTTTGATTTTCGGCTGCCTGAAAGTCAAAGCAGTGCTTGATCCTCCTCCTTCTGTATTTTTCTATGCTTGCAAAGGATCACATTGCCTGAAGACAGTTTAATTCAACAAACAACGTTATTTATCCCTGCAAACAGATGCCTTGATATTACCACTTTAATTTATTAACGCCGTTTGAAACGAGGAGCAGTGCTTGTGAACGCTTGTTGTAATTGCAGACCTAATCAGCTGATCTCTCTTCAGCAAAAGCTGTGAATGTGAAAATTGACAGTGTTAAAGAACAGTTGGAAATGCCATTCATGGATTCAGTGAGAGGCAGTCGGCTCTGATTGCACTGACAGACTTAACCTCTCTCTGATTGCAAAAAAATGAAAGACCAGGAATAGTCAGTATCCTGATGGCGACAATCTGCAACAATTAACAACAAAACTACTACTACTTCTAAAAGATGTTTGTTTTTTTTACCTCAAAATATAACTGAGTAAATGTAATTAGTTACTACCCACTTCTATATTTGACTAAAGCGGTTCTTTCCTCTCGTTCAGCAGAAAACTTGTGTTAACTAAGCACACTTTTTGGGGGGGCGGAAGTTGGTGCAGAGTTTGTACCAGTGGAAAAACAGAGAACATGCTTGCTAGCACCTAGAGGCTCCTTAGAGGAGCTGATCTGAAAGACAGTCTACTGTTTCCCAGACAGTTCAACAACTGGTCAGACTTCTAGTAAAGTGATGTATTTGGGAAGGCCTTTGAGGAAGCAGAGCCATGTCTTTATTTGGCTCTTATCAAGGCAAATATCCGGTTACTGAAAATAACCCAATTGATGCATCAAAATGTCACAGAAATTAGTTATTCCTGTGTGGGATTAAAGTAATTTTCCCTAATTTACTGACACTGAACCAATTTAAGGTTGTATAAAATTTCTAATAATTGGCTTCCCTAACTCGATGGTCAATTAAAGGAAGTAATCTAGTATGTTAAACTGCATTTGAAGTTAAGACAGACTCTGACACACACAGAGCACACGACGACGCATAGTCTGTCTTCTCATTAGAACAACAAATGCAAGCAAACTACCAAGTGCAGAAGTCACAACGTTGTAATATGCCTAAATGTGTGTAGGTGGTAAAGGGTCAGAACGCATAGGTCAGAGTTATCTTTAAGGGCACCAAATTAGAACTCCTAATGATAACAACCATAGTAATAAAGAAGCTGCCGTTGTCACGGTTCAAAAGGGCAAACTAGCTTATAATGATCAAACCAGCTGATTTTCTTAACCACCACAAACGCAGATGGGCTTTTGCTTCGAAAGGAATGAGAGAAAATTTGGAACATGAATATATTTTGGGCAGAATGTAACTCAGTCTCTGCGTACCTTCAATATGACAAGGTGTTTGTGAATCTTCAGTGATTAGTCAACTCACTGAACATGTGTGGTTCAAAGTGTTTGCTACACTCAAAAGTTTAAATTACTGATTGAGTGATCAGAATCTTTTTGACCAGGGTCAGAGCTCGATCACATCAACAGTTAGGGTGATGGTATTGGTTGGGGTCTGAAGAATGCATCATGTCAATAAAGGGTCCCTGAAGAAGAAAAATGAAGCAAAGGGATTTGTGGATCTGAATGCGACTCAGAAAAGTTTGTGACCTTCTCTGCCATGGCCCCTGCCTGCACATTGGGATAATGAATGGGTGATCTTTGACCCTTTAATACATTCTAGCTACCCTCACTCTGCTGCTCCCTGTCTTTCTGCTTGTCCTCTGTTTTTTGTTCCTTCACTGCCTTCCTGCCTGTCTCTCTGTCTCTCTGTCTGTCTCTCTTTTCTAATGAGACAGGGACTTTTCTCCCTGTGGGGAAAGAGGTCAGTGCTCCTGACACACACACACACACGCCTACGCACGCACACACACACACACAGATAAACATCCAGACATAGATGGCACACATGCATACAAATTCAGACAGGATGCAAGCAAACTTGTACACATTCATGCAGATAAAAGGGCAAACACACACTGAGGCTGCCATTGCCCCACCATGCACACGTACTACACACTCACGCACACACACACTGACCCAAAAATATCTCCTCTATTATGCAGAATATCAGTTGGCTGATGGTAGAGCTGATTATGCAGCTACCCTCTGCTTGCCCACAACTCCCTGGTGAATATCTGCCTTTAAAATCCACCAATCCCAAATGTCTCTTTAGCATATCAATGGAAAATGTTATATTCCTAAACAGTGGGACTTGCAAACGTACTGTTTTTCACAAATTCTCCATCTCATCACGTCAGGGTAAGCTCATAAAGAAATTGTAGAAAAAAAAACAAAACATAAAAAGCAGCTAAAATAAATATTTAGCTTCCACAGAGATACAGATATTCCACGTGTGTAATTGTGAATTTTCCACCCATTAGATTACATCCACATATTATACATGCAGGTTTTTCTCAAAGTTGAAAAAATCCATTGAAAGAAAAAAAAAGTAATATTAATTAAAAGTAACAAGCTCTCGCTAAACATTATTGTTATAGATATATTTTGAGCACGTCTAGTTCCATTGTTTTACCAAAGGCCACCAATGACCAGACACGTCAGAACTAAACAGAGCCGCACAGGACAAATAACATTTTAACACAAACACCAATTAATATTACACACATATTTTTGGGACTACTGTGAGAGATCATGTTCTCAAAAGAAATTAAAATTGACCTTGATTCAAACTAAGAATCTTGTTGCTGCAAGGGAACAGTGCCAACAACTGCAGCAATGTGTACCCCTGTATCAGCACCTGGGATAAAATATTATATCTACCATATTTTACAGAAAGCTTCCTGGTCAAGAAAATGTTTAAGCGCATTTTCCCCCATTTCTGGTGCACTTGGAAGCGTCAGGCAGAAAAGGCTCAGTGTGATTTCACAGAAGAAAAGAATAATTCCTCTCCTTCCTCTATCCACATTTTCTCCTTCCTTGGGAAAATTTCCTACAATAGGGCTTTCCCAATTTGTAATATTACTTAAAATAGCAAGCGCAGTAGAATTATACTACACTGGAGGGGAGGGACGGGTAGGAGGGGAACAGGCCGATATCTCAAGAATGAGTTCATAGCTCCACAGCTGCAAACCTGAGAGTCAATCTTCTTTACCTGCATACGGCATTTATCTCAAATTTGAAATCCGCCATACGATGTAAACGACTCAGCAGCTCCACGGTAACTAAATTCCGATGACTCTCCCAAATACATTCACTCGGCTGTGTCCCAGAAGTCTGAATTTATAGATTGTTCCTGTGTGGAAGTGAGGAATAGTGACCTGAAGAAAGATTGCTTGCTAAGCAGGAAGCAAAGTAATCTGGCCCTCTAGGTACACATACATGTGTGCACAAGCCATATGCTCGGATATTTATTTGTGTATTGCACTCGTGTGTGTGTGTGCGTGCGTGCGAGTGTATTTGTCAGTGTATGTTGCTCATGACGAGATGTGAATGCCGTCCCTCTTGCAAGATCAATGATTATACTATGCATCGCCTTTCTGCATGTTTCTTGCCTGCTAATTGAAAGGCCATCTGTGGAGTACTGGGGAGGTTTAGTATGGGGTAAACTGCCTGGCTCATTATTTGAGGAGAAAGTAGCCCTCGGAGGGCAAAATAAATTAGTCTGTGTCCAGTTTAACCTTCAGAGGACTCAGCTGCTGTAGTTAAGGTGCACACATGTACCGTACTGATGGATGCTCCTGAGCAGTTTGTGCAGGCTTGCACACCTGTCCTAAAACCATGTTGTGCTGGAATAGAAAAGAAAGAAAAGAGCAAGGTACCATCTTCTCACAAAAAGCAGAGAAAGGATCCCATGTTAAAGTGCTTTTTGAGTGCGACTGTACCTACATTTGCTGCAGTGGGTCTGGAAGAACCATAAACATGGAAGCAGACTTGACCCGTGTGTCTCAGCAGTTTCCTGTGTAAGCTGAGCTCAATGTGCATGTGTGTTTGTGGGGAAGTGGCCCCGTGGAACTTCTTGTCACTCCTCAAGTCTGTAGAAAACAACCACTCTACTCCATTAGCTTTGCTCCATGTCTGTGAACTGGCACATGTGTGCGCCTGCCTTTATGTGCGAGAGACATTCCATCTGTCTCCTGTCACCAGCAATCCTCTCTGTATAATGAGGGCCTGTTAAGATCTAGGGTCATTTCTCCAGAGGTCAGGGTTCACTCTTTCTAAAGGTGAAAAGCCGCCCGGGTCAGGTTAGGTGTTATGTGACACTGAACACGCACACAGCTGCATGCAGAGTCTGGTATGTTCAGACAAGGTGAAGTTTTTGGGCTATGTTTGTGCTGGTTTATGCAGCAAAAACATTTGCAGCACAGGTGACTGACACTGAGTTTACTTGACTTTGTAAATGTGGGTGGCAGACCTCTGACGACTTCTGGAAACATATATTCATATCTTTAAAATGATAGCTGTACAAACAAAAATCTTTGCTGCACAAACATTTGACACCAATCGTGCATAATTTGAAGTTGGGGGAGTCAACTTCACCCAGGTTGTCATTCTGCCTCCTTGGATTCCACTTTCTTCCACATACCATCTCTCACATGGCTTTTAGGAAAGTGCAAATCTTTTTGGTTTTGGTTCCCAAAACTTAATTTTTACTAGTTTTCCCATAAAGGACAGTTTTGTAGAGAGCCCTGTCAATTTTTTCACCCAAAACATAGATCATTGCAGCTCCTCCAGAGTTGCTACTCTGATGCTTTCCTTGCCTTGCTTGTCCATTTCCCTGCATAACTATGTCACTTTGCAGTTAGGCCATACTTATTCCTTCTTAGATGTCAGATTGACAAATTATTAGTGAGATGCTTAAAATTTGGGAAATTGTTTTTAATATAATCATGCTTAGTTGATTGCATAGTTATATTTAATTTCAGTGGTTTTGGAGGAAAGAGAGTAAAACACCAACACAAATGTAAATTTGAATTTCCGTATGGAAAAATGTAATAATGTACATTGGAATTGGAATAATGTATTTTCTCTTCTAATAATTATGCAAAAAACATCTTGCTTTTCTTGCTAACCTTAAATTTTAGGTTTCACATCCATGAACAGCCAGTGTTTCTTCAGACTTCAACACAGATGAGACAAAGCAGACGAAAAAAGAAACCCAACAATCTTAGTCAAGAAAGAAGAAGAAGAAGAAGAAGAAGAAGAAGAAGAAGAAGAAGAAGAAGAAGAAGAAGAAGAAGAAGAAGAAGAAGAAGAAGAAGAAGAAGAAGAAGAAGAAGAAACCCATGACACATGATTTATTTAACCATATCTGATACCCTAAACTTGAATATAGGAAAAATCTAAGTTCACCCTCTAAGTGAGCATAGGGGCTTATTTGGCTTATACACACAGACATCTGTTAACATCCACATAAGCTCATCGTGTTCTTGCACCAGCTCCAGTCCTGCCAAAACAAATATCACACACAAGCACCTAGTCACCATGGCCAAGCAGTTAAAAGCAAAGTTTCCACCCTCTGGCTAAACTCAAAGCTGCCCATAACTCAGCTTGTGCTTTCAAGTGATTTCACCGAGTTCCACTTCACTGTTTGTATTGTTTTTATTTCATTTTGTACTGCTGCATTGGGGTTTTGCTGAGTGAGCTTTATTGCTGTACATCGTGGGTAGACTGGTAAAACAAAGTCCACTGTGCCTGAAAACATTTATTTTCCCTGTGCATTTTATTTTGATTTTTCTTTTCAACAATAGTCAATATGTGAATGATAACATAAGACCAATAATCTTAAAACAGTTTGAGAGAATCACCCATAGATGAGGTGTTACGAATAACAAAATATCGAACCCTTTTCACAACATATTTTACATGTAACCAGTGGCGCAGAGGAGCGACACTCGGCTTGTCGCCCCCTCCAGACGGGGTTTTGGCTCCCCCTCTGGTGCTGCGCCCCTATGCGTTGCATACGCTGCACACCCACTTTTTGCGCCACTGCATGTAACAAGTGCATAGATAGGCTAAATTCAATACCATACTGCACCTGCAAAACTATATTTTTTTTTTATTTCCGACTGTATTTTATCGTGCTTTCATGTGATGGATCAACACAAAGTAGGACATTGTTATGAAGTGACAAAAAGACACATGGTTTTACAATCCTTGTGTGGACTGTTTGTTGTGTGCATTTTTGTTCAGCTCCTGCACTCGGATTCTCCTACACAGAAATTAGAGCAGCCAAATCCATTCAGAAGTTGTTTCATTAATAAACGGTGTTACATGCTGTTAAATTTGATTTTAGTGTAATTACAACTGTTCTGTGAAATCTCTACATGTTGTGAGAGAACATGAATTAATAAAAAAACATTGTGGAGACCTGAAATGATGCCTGGTAGATCAAAAAAAATGTTATGGAGAAGTTCAAAGCAGTGGTAGGTCACAAAACCCTTGCTGAACTCTTCTCAAATCAATCATCTGAAAACCTGCAGGCCAATGAAGGGATGGCTTTCTATCTGAGCAAACAGACTTTGCCTTGGGATGGCATTAATCAGAAAAGCCCTGAAGAGCACCACTTCCGCAGGACATGCAGATGTTTCACTCAGGTGGCAAAATTTGTTGTTCTCATGCAACAACAAGCAGTCTTATAAAATTAAGAAAGTAGAGAATATTTTTGTTGTCAGTAGTTATCAAGACCAGTACAGCCATGCATATTTGACATTCTTTGTGTTTACATGTTTTTTTTTCACCCCCTTTCTGTTTTAACAGCTGTCAAATATAGAAGTAGGTCAGGTACGTGGGGACTATGTATTGGAAAATAGGCTGTAATAAATCTGAATGTTTGCCTCTCACACTGAACCGGTGTTCTAGCTGAAATATTTTTGATCATGTCTAAAAACATTCCTTGAAAGTCTGCTCATGTTTTTCATCCTCTGAACTGCTAAAGTTAAAGAAACTCACAAAAACTCACAGCCCCAGACCCCATGGGGGTCTCTATGTGTGTATGCGTGTGTGTGCATGTGTGTACGGGGGCGTAGGGAACCTATGTGGATGTGCATATGTATGAATGCATGCCTATCTCTTCAGTTCAGCAGGATACAGGAGGTTAGAGGAGAAGGTTTAAGGTCAAAGCCTGACTAAATAATTAGCAGATAGACTTCCCACCGACACAGTCATGCATACTTATAAGTACAGCTATATGCATTGTTATTCTTGAAAAGTCTGGACAGTGTTGTCCTTTATGGCCTCCTTTTCCAAAAAAACACTCAAACACGCTTCCCTTCCCCGCCTTCCTCAGTGGCACTCAGACATCGACCCCTCGGTGTGCACAAATAAAGTGTGAGTGCTCTTCCTGCTGACAGGCTATCGGTCAGGAAATGGTGGCGAAAAAATAGGGAGACGAGAGCAAGAGAGATGCATGGCCAATAGATCTAGCCTGCAGTCATCAAAAGGCCAAAGGTTGCAAAAGAAGCCCAATGACATATAATACACACACAGATGTATATATATATATATATATATATATATATATATATATATATATATATATATATATTCATGCACATTTTTGCAAGCACTTACACACACATATAGGAACATAAATAAACACACAATGGTGTTCATCAAAATAAGGTCAAACGTGGAGGGCAGACAGCTGGCTTAGTTGTCTAAGAAGAGAGAGCAGACAGCTGGGGGAGTTTTAGTGTCTGCCCTTTCAAGAGAGTCTGGAGGAAAGTTTAGAGAGCACACAAGTGATTTTTTACGACAAGGCTGAGAGGTGTAAGATCTTATTTCGGTTGTTCTGGGTGGACTTTATCTTTATGTCATGTTTAAGGGGTTTGTGACAACTTTGTCAGGATAAAGTGATAAGAGATAGAGGCAGTGGAAGATGAGATGTTACAAGGAAATTATAAATCTTAAGAAAAAAAATGAAGAAAGATGGTAAAACAAAACAAAAAGATGCAGTAACAATGCTAGTTATTTCATATAAGTGCCACTGTAAAAACAAAGATAACACAACTAAATACAAAATTACTTTTCAACTGATTATAACTAAGAAACAAAGTCGTCTAATCCAACTTGTTTTTATCTAACAAATAATAATAATGATTATAAGTAGACCTCTAAATCTAATAATTGCTTGTACCACCTTTGAGCATGAGCAAGGCAAGTTTATTTATATATCACCAATCCTACTAAAGTCTATTTATAGGACATGTTTAATATGAGCTCCACCAGATTTATGCCTGAAGTCTTATTAGGCAGCTTCAACATTTATTTGCTCCATAATCCAAGTGTGGTTGAGCTTAAAGTAGTGAATTTATATGTGGATGTTCTTCTTCAGAAATTCTGAGTGAGAGCAGATTTAACGTTCTTTTGTGATCTTCTGGAAAAGGTTATCCACGGTTCGATATTTTACTCATTATGTGGATAATGGCTGACACTGTGTTTTGCCTGAGAAATGACATTAAAGCCTTTCTCAGACTTGTGGATGTCAGTCTCTTGGTTTTTCTAAATATATATATTGGGGATGTGCCGATCAGGTTTTTTTCTCCCGATACCGATACCGATCACCCCTGAGGGCCGATCGCCGATTCCGATACCGATCACATAATTATTATTTATTTATTTTTTTATCATAAACACTACTGTTACATTATGTGGAAAAAGGAACCATGAATTCATCTTAATTTAGACAAAAACTTGCTTTTAATAACTTTTCCAAGAAGAAAACCAAACAAAACAGGCATTGTGCAAATTGTACTGCTATCAATAATACTATCTTTAACAGACTGATAACATATGAAGGCTCTGAAGAAGCTAAATAATGCAAAGAGCCAAAATAAAACCTCTCAACATTGCCAAAAAATTCAAGTATAAAACTTAACATTCAAAGGCAAAAACAGGATCCATTACAATAAACAATCCAGAGTTACTGAATGAAAACGTCCTGTTAGCATAGCGGCTGGTTACTGCTAGCCGCTGTCAAATATTACTAAATATTAAATATTACTACCTGTAGCAGAGCAGCGGTTCAACAGCAGAACCAGCGTCTTACATCGCAGCTCCAAGACTTAAATCATATAGCGGGTTATTTGTTTAGCTTTCTGACCGTCATGCTAATCCGGTTAATGTTTGTAGCTGCGCTGCTTTACCTGCTGTCTGATCCTCCATTTACTGCACTGAGCCTCGATGTAGCCAAACTCCGTCATTGTTTTTATGTCTATTAGCTTCGTCGTGTTGATGCATTTTGACCTGCTTCTATATTCCGCCGCAACACGCAAACGTCCTCATTCACTCAGTGCGTTATAGTTACACATCGCTTAGCATTTGTTGCTGCGCTGAGTGAAGGAAAGACGAGACCAGCTGGACAGACAGGCTCAGAAATGAGATGCAGGTGATCAGTATCGGTAACAGAGCCAATGATCGGCCGATCCCGATCATCACCGATTTCACGGAAATCGGCCGATTATGATCGGTGACCGATCGATCGGCACACCTCTAATATATATATATATATATATACTTAACATTCAAATATATATATATATATATATATATATATATATATTAGAGGTGTGCCGATCGATCGGTCACCGATCATAATCGGCGACCGATTATGATCGGTTATGATTATGATATGATATCATATCATATTATGATATTATATATATATATATATATATATATATATATATATATATATAATATATATATATATATATATATATATATATTAGGGGTTGAACCGACTATTCGACTAGTCGACTAGTCGATTCTTTTCTCTGCAATGACTTTTTTCTTGGCCAGTCGACTAGTCGCAATCACGTGGCACGACATATTTTTCCAAGGAAATGAAAGAAGATGGACCAGGTGAGTTCGCCAGAAAGCTCAAATTGTATAAAAATGTAAATAATTTAACACAGTAAATTACAGCATAGGCTCCCGCAATAGGGACGTTGCGTGGTGCGGTGGTTAGCGCGGCGCCCCGCATATAGAGACTTTAGCCCGCGGAGTCCGACTCCCGTCCCCCATTCGCTGGGCCCATCATACCCTCTCTCTCCCCGCTCCGCCCTCTCTGTCCCCTTACAGTCAGATTGCTGTCAAATAAACTGGTGCCGAAAAAATCCTTAAAAAAAAAAAACAAAAAAGACTAGTAACGTACTACAATATGGCATGATGTCGGGTTTTTTTCATCCCCCAACTGATCAGCGTCACCCTCTGTACTGAAGCTTCTAACCAGGCAGCTTTAGCTCTTATAAAAATATACACAGTCCAGTCACATTAATGTGACCACCACGTACTTTCCACTTCAGAGTTAAATAACCAATCACAGAAGGCAGGTGGCAGCACAGTGCAGTTGAGCGTATATAAAGGGTGTGTGTGGGCTTCGGAAAACATTTCAATCGTTGGCGTAATGCAGAAACGAAGCGATTTATCCGACGTCCAAAAGGGCATGATCATTGGCTTTCGGGCCAAGGGTGGAAGCATTTCCGAAACGGCTGAGTTTGTGAACTGTTCGCGTGCCGCCGTGGTAAAAGTGTACCGTGCATGGCAAAATGGGACTGTCCAAAATCAACGACGTGGCAAATGTGGTGCACCACGGGCCATAGATGACAGAGGCGAACGACGGTTGCGGAGATGCGTTCGGGCAGATAGACGGGCTACCGTTGAGCAACTGACCACTAAAATGAACCAAGGGGCTACCACAAGTGTCTCCCAAACCACTATTCAGCGAACATTGCTGCGTCTGGGCCTCCGAAGCAGACGCCTGGTTCGTGCACCTATGCTGACTGGTGTTCATCGACGACGAAGGCTAGAATTTGCACTCCAGTACAGCAGCTGGACGTCCACTGAGTGGCGACAGGTAGCGTTTTCAGATGAATCGCGTTTTATGCTCCATCGGACAGATGGACGTTGGCGTATAAGGCGTGAAACCTCTGAAAGGAACCACCCTGCAACCATTGCAGGAACGGTCCAAGCTGGAGGCGGGAGCATTATGGTCTGGGGAATGTTTTCCTGGCATTCTCTGGGTTCACTGATTATTGTGGAAGGCACGATGGATCAATACAAGTACGCATCTGTCCTTGCGGACCATGTCCACCCCTACATGCGCATTGTTTTTCCTCAGGATGATGGCATCTTCCAGCAGGACAATGCGAGGTGCCATACAGCTGCCAGTGTACGTGCGTGGTTCGAAGAGCACCAGGATGAGTTTACCGTCCTCCCCTGGCCAGCAAACTCACCTGACTTAAACCCAATCGAGCATCTGTGGGACCATCTCGATCGAGTTGTTCGCGCCATGGATCCTCAACCGCGTAATCTAGCGCAGCTGGCCACGGCATTAGAGTCGGCATGGCTCAACATCCCAGAGAAGACCTTCAGGGACCTAAGTGACTCTCTTCCTGCACGTCTCGTAGCAGTTCGCTCTGCGAAAGGTGGTTATTCTGGCTTTTGACAGATGGTCACATTAATGTGACTGGACTGTAGTTTGACAACATCTGGAAACTAAGTCCAAGCTTCATCCTGAGAGTCTGATCGAGCCGATCTCTGCCGTCTGCATGTCGGTTCAGAGCCGAACCAACTCTAGTCAGCAGAGCTTCCTGATGCTCATCGGGCGGAGGAGCAGCGGGAGGCTTCGTAGAATTAAACTGTAACCAAACGGGATCCGTTCATAATAAGTTTGGCTTGTGATGTTCCAAAAGCACCATTGTGGTCAGTGTGATAATTTGACTCCTATACGAGTAACTATGCAGAGATCATCAGCATCAGCCGGTGTTTGGGAAAAAAAAAAAGTCAGACCGACTTGGTGCAACGAACTTTTCTCCGGTGCTCACGAAGAATGATCTGTTTATTGCTCTTTTAATTCTTCATAATAGACTTAGTAAAAGCGGGAGAAGGGGAGAAGGTGTAGGGATTAATATTTACCGTGAAAATAGCTCATAAAGCCTCCAAGTTGTTGTGAAGGGTTTTGCACTTACGTCACTGTGACGTCATCGCGACTAGTCGACATCGACTCGACTATTATCATGATGTAGTCGACCTTAAAAAATATGTAGTCGTTCAACCCCTAATATATATATAATATATATGTGTGTGTGTGTGTGTGTGTGTGTGTGTGTGTTTTGGTTCAAGACATGGTGGGTTTCTTATCAAGACATGTTAGAAAATGTTATGTTGTTTGCTAGGGACAGTTCCAGGTGTAATGTGTGAACCTATTCATATTTTATAAGCACAACTAGGATGTCATGACAATACAGCCTTTAATGTGAGTGCAGATTGAGTCAATCTGTTTCAACTCTACACAATCGAACAATTACGACATGGCTTCAGTCAAATAAGGGTATTTAAAGACTCTCTTACTTTCCCTTAGCACTAAAGAATATTATGAAATATGGGAGTTTTCGAGAGCTATTAGTTTAAATAAATCCAGGCCAACGTTCCAAATCAGACATTTTGGCTACATGTGAGCCTTTTGAAATTCACCAAAGGTTTTTCCCTGTTGCAAATTAAACATTACTTCTTGTCCGATTGCAATGATTTTCCATGTGTTCAGCTGTAAGTTCTTTCTTCCTGTAGAAATTACACTTAGTTGTGCAAAAAAAAAATTCAGTCATGCAGGGGATGCTTACATCTATTTGAGTATTTAAAGGGGTGTGTCAAATAAGATGTCTCACATTTACAGTCTGTTATGATTTGGGATATGCAATTTTAATGTACACCTCTGGATTTATTTGTATGTACACAGATTTGTTGACTTCTGCTATGTTTTTGTAGAGAATCCACATATTTATTTACCAAGAGCACCTGGCCCTAAAAGTCCATCAAAGACGCTTATCTCCAGATAAATATAGTAGTTAAAATATTTCAAGTTAAGTTGTCTTTATATAATATTTTCTTGCCATAAAATCTAAGTCTCGGTTGCAGGAGCCCTAATATATTCCCAAAAAAACAAGTTTGGCAAAGCATAAATAAACTGACCATTCACCACAAAATGAGATGGCAGGTCAGACAGACAGGACAACATGCCTTGTCAAGGTAGAGCAGCCAAGTGGGGTAAAGAGGAGCACTTGAGGAAAAGACCCAGAGAAGGATGGAATCGAGCATGTGGTCCTCACAGCAGGAAACCCAGTGGTCATTTCACCCATGGACACACACATACAAAAAAAAAAAATCATACTTTCTGATGAAATGAAGGATGCATGTTCAGTCAAACTTTGAGACAAACAAAGAGAGGCCTGAAGCTAAATAAAAGGATATGGATGAATGAAAAACCCCAAATACACAAAGAAATGCATGCATGCGAGTCAATGAAGACAGACAAGCGTGTCCTTTGCCTGCATTGATGATGAAGGGTAAGCTGGAATATACAGTGCTTTGTCTCACTAATGTGTTGCTGTCTAGGTAACAACGTCTCACACTCATTAAAGGGAAATGATTTTTGTTTTCAAGTTTATATTAATATCCATTATCGCAAATTACCGGTGTTCAGATCTTAAGCAGATGTCAAGAAATCATGAAAAATAAGTCAATTTTATGTGTTTAAAAATTTAACAAAACACCATAAGACAGGCAGTATAATTAATGGGAGACGGGTACAGCACAGATAGAAGGTGAACGCTGAAAGCAAGACTGATATTACATTTGCAAGATCATTCATATTCTTTGATACAATGTGTCAGCTGCACTACAAAAAGCATCCATCTTAACAAGTAATTTCATTTCATGCGCAGGCTCTGAATGTGTGTGGGACGGTTTGCCCCTGCAAAACAGTTTCTAATAAAAAAAATTAAAATACAAAAAATAAACAGCTTTATCCCACCGGACACACAAGGTGCACATTGCACTTTTAGATTACCATAATCTGAAAAATATGCAAAACAGATGCTTAGTCTGGCCCTGATCAACCTTTTGGGGAATTGTTAAACATTATAAAGGCTTGTTTGTTTTTATGCTTTGGTTTATTTGTAAACTAAAGTAAAGAAAGCAGGATAAAGCCTCATGTGATTATTTGTAATTTTAGAGGAAAATAATGGACATATAATTTAAAAAAAGCTAAATCTATCTGCTATACAGACGATATACAGACGGACGGATGGAACGATGATGGATGGCTGGATTGGTGGATGGATGAATACAGCTTTAATAAATAACTTTAATTAAATCCAAAGTTTAATCGATACACACTGCAGGCAGCTCATTTTGATTAAGGCAATGGAAGTGAACTTTACCAAAAATAACAACACACACAAAAAAAAACATTTAATGTAAGAACATTGCATATTCATATCTACATGTGTTAAAATCAGCATCCAAAGAAATAGAGCTCAAGCATGCTTATGTGCAATCCTAAAAATTGGACCACCAACCTTTCATCCAGCATGCTGCCTGAGTCCAGTCGGGATGCTTTGCAAAAAAAGAAGAAAGAATGAAGGTGAATCCCAGCTCTCCTTGTCTACTCAGTCACAATGTCCTTAATTTGTTGGTGAAAAGTTGTCCATTTCAAAATGTTGCACAAATGTCACAGTGATTCTTATCTCCCCATGTACGATGGATCTAAATGTAATGATAATAAAAATCAAGTCATGCCAGCAAAGAAGTGTGTCGATTTAGATGTACATTGTTTTGAATGCTAAGCATGCATTGGGATGAAGGGTTTACATACCCGTATACCTTTTTTCCACAAAAACATGAAATCAGAATAAACTTTTCCCATTTCAGATCAATTTGAACTACCATTTTGTCCCATTTGTTGAATACCAGAATAATGACAGACATTTGTAAGGCAATTTTTATACTTTCTTCAAAATCAAAAGTTTAAAAACACTGTATTAGTATTTGGTTCCATATGGCTGAGGTCAAATGTTTTTGATACCTTTAAACAAGCTTCTCACAATAATTGGAATTTTGTCCCAATTCCTCCTGACAGAGCCTGTGTAAATTGAGTCATGTTTGAAGGCTGCCTTCAAACATGACTCATACATGTCATATTGAATCATGACATGGTAAAGCTTGGAAAGCCTTTTCCGGGAAAAGCCTTTTCAGCTTTACCCGGAAAATTTTCGATAGGATTGAGAGCAGAGCTTTTATTTAAAATTAAAATGACAAGATGTCATTTTTGAACTTCTGGCTTTATTTGATATATTTCAATGTAAAATAAAGAAATCCGTTAAAGAAATGCTCACATTGCTTCCACATTATCTTTTTTTTCAATTGAATGTATTTCTGCATGCATGTTGTACAACTGCAACATTTTGTCAATAGTCAATGGTTCAATTCTGCACATATATTATTTTTGCATAGAGGTTACTCACAGAGTGGCCAAAAATAAGATTTTTTTAACATGGACTAACAACAAAAAATCCTTTAATGAACATGAAATCTGGAAACTTGTTTTCTGATGCATTGAATCGTAGCAGGCCTATATTATTATGTAGCCATGTGACATTTCAATCAGATGGGAGCAAAGACTCAGACTAACTACACGGCGCTTTGTCTTTTTCTAAATCAAGCGGGGGAAACTACATGTTACACAATGGCTCTGTTGTATTATTAGCCCCTCAGAGGAAGCTGCTAAATTGTTGGATCAGACTCCAAAAAAAAAAGAAAAAAAAAGTCTGGGAAAATTTCTGCTTCCTCCCTTATAATTCAGTGTTTTTGCTTCAGTGTACCTTTGCCTCTCTGCTCCTCCAGCCCAACCTATAATCCTGTTATTTGTCTGACTGGAAGTTCACTTAGATCTAATTTATGAGAAATAAAAAAAAAATTACAGTAATCTCACAGAATCAAAGACACAGACTGATCATACTTACAGCAAATCCATGTCCCACTTAAATGCTACATTAAACCAACATTCAATTACTGTTATTTATGCCCACATAGATTACTGTTTACAAGTTAAATTGGGATTTTTTTTCTATGTGCATGTGTGGAAAAAATAGGGAGTAAGTAAAGAAGAAAAAATAAGTACAAGTGAAAAAACAATATTAGAAAATTGTTAGATATGATCCCTCCAAGTTACTGTGGTTGGCACCTCTGTATCTCCTCAACGCTGTAAACACTATCTGTCTGACCTCAGCTGAACTCAGCCCGAAGGCAACAGCAACCTCTGCTGCTGATGTGAAGCTAAAAGGCAAGACTATGGAGAGCTAAAACAACCAGCCAAGTAATCGTGGAAATATGTATATATATATATATAATATATATATATATATATATATATATATATATATATATATATATATTATATATATATAAATCCCAGCCCCTTTATTGTACATAACATTTGTTCAAATAAAATATCCCTCTTTTATGTACCATTTATAATTTCTGTATCTTGTTTTTTTTTTTTCATTTGCAGCCCTTTGTTTGGCAAATATTAAATGGCAATATGAAATAGTTACAGGGCTGCACAGCTGGTAGCATTGCTTCCTTGCAGCAAGAAGGTCCTGGGTTCAAATCCCCGCCCAGGGTCTTCCTGCATGGAGTTTACATGTTCTTCCAGTGCATGCGTGCGTTCTCTCTGGGTACTCCGGCTTCAAGCAGCATGCTGGTGTGTGTTAGCACACTACCAAGATGAGAAAGATGAGAAATTACCTTAGTGAGGTAAATGATAATGGTCAACTACCTGAAAAGTGTTGTGAGGCCATTAATAAAAGGGCAGTCAATCAACTGTGAGATTCTTATTCAAAAGTGGAAAACATTTAGGACTGCTGCCGGTCCTTCTCAGATTGGGTTTTGTGGGGAACCTACCCCAACGTCAGACCCTGAAAGGTTTAAAGAAATTGCAAAAAAAAAAGTAATAAATACTTTATTATAGGCATTAATGATGGCAATCAATAACATGAAAGATACAAATTTAAAAAATGTTCAGATTTGATGGTTCTTTACATAGACTGAAAGAGTGAAAGAGTGAAACAGACAGATAAGACGAGGATAACATAAGGAGGAGAAAGAATGATTGTGAGAGAGAAAACAGATGAGGGAAAGGTGTGTGTGTGGTGAAAAGCCTAAGATGAAGTATACTTCATAGTGTTTGCACAAGAGAGCAATGGTAAAAGAAGAGAAGTGATGAATTCAGAGAATGGCTCAGCAAAGTTCTTGGTTCCACTAAAATACATTTTCTTGTGCTCCACAGGACAAAAGAAAATACTTTAGCATTCCCATTTTCACAGCAAATGGGAATGCTAACAACCTTGGTTGTTTGAATGGGTACTTGGTTAGAGGAAAACAGTTTACTGTAGCCTCACATGAAATTTCCAAGGTTACAGCAACTAGCTGTGCTGCCTTATTTCCGACATGAAAGGGCATAAACCATTATAACGTCTGCTGTGATGCAAGCCAATATATTTTGTACTGTTCTGTACTTATTTTTGTTATAATAGCAATAACAGAATTATAGAAAATACAGTAGAGTCTAGTTTGACATATTCAGATGGACTGCCTTTGGTATTACTTTGTTGTTATTCCTTAGTCAGCATAAAAAGCTTTGCATATTCCCATGTGCTGCAAGCTTAACTATTCACTTGATAAGTTTGACCTATATGTGTTTTACAAGCAAGGAGTCGGCAATTGTATATTTGATCAGCTTCTTACAGGAAGTTTTCAGTTAACTAATTTAATACCAAGGATAGGGGGGGCAGCCGGATTTAACCATTTAAGTTTTAGTATTGGCCCCAAACAAAGCGGAAAGCAAAAAGTTGATGTGGACAAGAGGTGTTATTTTGTGCTTCTAGCTGCTTTGTCACACCATCAAAACATATGGATCTGCATGGTATCTAACTCCACAGACACTGTATGCACTGTTATTTTTGCTTTTAGTCTTTTTTTCTGTTGCACACACCAATTAAAGGAAAAGAAATCCAAAATATCACCACTAAATGAACAGCAAAGACCAAATCTACTTTAATTTTTTAGAGTTGTCAGTATTCTCAAATAAACATAAGATTTAGAAGTGCATCATCAAAGTAAAGGTATTATACATTTAAACATACTTACACTGCACACTAATTTCTTTGTATCAGTACGATCAACTACAGATTTTATAATAAAAAACACAAAATATTCATATTGACATTTGACATATAAGCTTAAAAATAACAGAGTAACTACAATTTCCACTTGATTCACCTGAATTCCCCCAAAAGATAAAATATTGATTAGAAATTACACTGAGGTTTTGAGTATTTCAAGAATAAAAAAACAAACAAAAAAAAATCTGAGAAATCTCTGTGGCAAGCTCTGTTTGCAAGAACCAAGTGAGAAGCACTTACAAAGACAGTTCACACATACCTGTAGTGTTCACAACTCTGTGCAAATTTCCTGCAAACAAATCTACACATGCAGAGTTTTCTTTGCAAAACTTCAACAAATGTCACGAGAAGCTTTTTCACAAACTGACGCATAAAGGTTCCAAGACAAATTGGATCGCAATACTTTGCAGAACATGTCAGGTTGTTTTTATTTTTACAAACATGTGCAGAAATGCCGAAGGTCTCACATGCACACATGTGCAGCGTGACTGTTTGCCTCCCACTTGCAGTGTCTGTGACGCATAGGAAAAGTCATTAGGCCCACACTTCCTCTCCAAAACTGAGGAGAAGGAAGAGTGGTTGTCTTACATGAAACACACAGGAAATGTGTGGGTGAATGCCAGCATAATATGTAAGTGTGTATGTACATCTCCTAGTCAAAGGTTCAAACCCCTGGGGGCTGGCTACCAAGGTCTTGTAATTGCTTGCCTTTGATTGTGTTCATGGAGTAGACTGCAGCCCACAATTACAGTCATTTTGAAAACTTAACTAATGGTTAGCCTGCTTCACAGACAAGATCTTGTGAGTTCAACACAAGTCCAAAGGTCTCCTTCACATTTTCAGTTCAGATTGGAGTGAACATCATTAAAACTGTGCTCCATTTAAAGTCATTTAATACAACATTAATATGTTGACAGTGTTATATTATTGATGTCTTTTGGCTTTTTTCTCATAAAAGGCAACACAATGTAAAGGATCTCAACATATAAAGCAGTAGTTTCACAAGTTTCATTTCTCCCCCCTTTAAACGTATGAACAGCTGGAACTTCTGCTTTTCAATGGAAGTCATGGTTCTAATTGTGTAACTAATCACTTGACATCTAAGTAGGTGTGTGCGTGTGTGTGTGTGTGTGTGTGTGTTTCTCATGGGTTTGTCTTTACAGGAGTTTATGATTTTGCATAACGTCTAAACCAGCACTTCCTTGTTTGTCTGCCTATGTGTGGGTTGTGTGTTTATCTGCATCCTCAGACAGCATCAACAAGCTTGTGGTGTGTATATGAATGCATTCATGATGTTGAGTAGGTGTATTCTGTATGTATGTGTCAGTAGAAGAATTTATTTCACTTCAGCATGAGAAGGCAGGCAACAAGGTGGACAGAGACAGACTGGAGCAGCTCTGGAGCTCCAACAAAAAATAAAGACAGGATGGAAGAAAATGTTTGCCTACGTCTACCAATGCATTCCTTCATCCTTTAAATACGCACACCTAACCCACAGTATAAAACAATACCGGGTGATTGACAACTTGTCTGACTTGCGCATGTATGAACATGCTACCTGCACACAAAAATACTCACACGAGTGATCTAATTTGAACACTGGGGCTGTGCTTGTTGCTGCTATGAACATCTGTCGCCCCAGCCAGATCCAGACAACCACAGTATAAACAAAAATGTGATCATGTGAGCGCAAACACACACTGTAACCCCATGCCAGCTCCTCCTTATTATACACACAAGCCACGTTGAGAGATGTTTTGAGTGACTTTCAAAAACAACAATTGATACAGAAGTCTAATGTCACTCTGTGTTTTAATGACTTACTTTAAAAAATAAATAAATAAATAAATATCCTTTCATTTTGAAACCAGATGTATTTTTCATAGCTATAGTTTTGGACTCACTCTATGCTGTCATGGTCTTCATATGGTGGACAGTACCTAGTTTCCTTTACTTAAGTAACTTTTTGTTAATAATTGCCTTCAGCATATATTAATAGTTAATCGTAGCCTATCCAAACCTTCTTTTGGACAATACATACAAACACTCTGGGATGGAGGGGCTGGGCTCGAAGGCCTCAGTTCCTATGCTAGTTCAGTGTTAATTAGGGTTACGGGAATCTCTGACAGCAGCATTTGAGAGGGAGCAGGGGGCAGCAAACTTTTGTGTGGATGTTGATCCAGAGTAGTGGGTTCCCAACTTTGTGGGGCTCAGGGGCCACAAAGGGCTCTGGTGGACGCCCATCCCTCTTGACGCCCCTGGGGCTAGTTGACCAGGCAGGGTGGTTATGCAGCCTCCTTGCCAAGTTCCAGTGGTGAGCTGGTGCCTACCCACCACGTTGCAAGCTCTATGGGGAACGCCACTGTTGGACTGTTTTGCTGCCGGGGGTTGGTGAGGGTCCCAGGTTTGACATGGAGATGGGGGTGCGGCAGGGTCAATGCCCAGCAACTCACCCTGTGCCTCTTTTGGCCTGTGAGCTGCTGCTTCTTTGCTTGGCTGACACCCCTGTGCAGCACACATGGTTGCCTGGGACTGTTGCAGCTTTTTGGTTTTGAGTCCACCTTTCAGTTGCTGCTCTTGGGTTGTGAGTCTTCCACCCTTCTTGCCACTATGACACCAATGCACACCCGGGTGAACAAACTTAACATACACTTGCTCACTACAATAATTTCTACACATATGCTCACACACATAAAATCCACAACGGTTAAAGGTCTTAGAAATGTAATGTACCTTTTGTACATCGATCTAGGGAGCGTACTTTAATTTTGTATGCCGTCTGGATTTCATCAAGTCAACTACACAATTAGCATACCATCCTAAAATGTAGTTTAAGTAAAGCAAATATGGCCTCTTCAACACTATTAAAACCAAATCATAATCTTGTATACTTTGACATTTTTATACCCAAGTATTGATCATTTTACAAGTCTGTTGACTTTCAAACCCATTGTCAAATTATCAAACATGAGGAACCAAACTATTTGCTCTCATTGATGACAAACAACTCTCTCAAAAAGAAGCTAGGACAGCTGTCTTGCAAGATCCCCAGGGGTACAACATGCTATACTGCTGAATTACCAACAGCAAATAGACCGTCAGGTGTTGTTTACCAGCACGAGAACCTCTGAGGCAGCTCATGTATGATAAGTTCCCTTCTGAATCTTCCAACCAAAGTAGGAAATCCCCTATACACAACCGACTCTAAAAACATGCAGATGTTAAAAAAAAACATTATTTTTTTTTTTTACTTTTTGGCACAACGTTTTTTTTTTTCTTTTTTTATTGAACTGTCAGGAATTTTTATTGCAAAAAATAATTAAAGTTTATAAAGTCTATTGTCAGTGATGTTCATACTCATTCATAACAACTGGGGGATGTGGGGAGGGGGAAACAAGTTTTAATTTTGGCTTTATGTATCTGCCAAAATGTTTTATCCCCCTTCCTCTTTTAACTGTGAGAAGCAGGTTCATAACATTACTAGGTCACTATTTTCAGTCTCAAAGTGCAAACAACCCACACAATGTTGCTGGTACCATTTCAAAACTGTTAAAGTTAGAACCATTTGCAAAGGGGACCTACCATCAGTTAGTGATCCTGTCTCTTGTCAGTGTGATTAAATGAAGTGTGTTATCACTTCTAGTGTTAATCAGTGCTCATCATCTTGAAATATTTCATTGTCTTCAGTTCTCATCCATAAAAACATGTTCTCATTAAAGGGCATCAAAGTTTATTATCAGTCCTTACCTTAATAAATGCTGCTAAATAATAGGCAACATATTAAAAAAACATCTTGATGTTTTTTTTCCATACTTCACTAACAACTAATTACCACATGAGACCAGGAAACACAGTTGCTTTAACCTACGGAGGTAATTAGTGTATATTGCTACTGAAAATGCACATTAGAGAGCAGCTTACCTGTGTGGTGTAATTCCTGAGTAAATTCCTTTTGCAGAGGTCTGGAGTTGGAGAGGATTCCTACAGTGTTAATTAAACCGTCTGTCTTGGAAAGAATTAGGGTCATGATCTCCCAGACCTCGGTACTCCCACACTCCCTGAGTAGAAAGGAGAGAAGAAAGGAGACTTAATGAAGGACTAAAAAGATAAAATGGCTTAATGAACCACCTAACGAGGCCTGTGGCCATTTAATAATCGCTTATTACAGCTTAATTAGAGCAATAATCCAGTTTGTTTGGAGTCATTCATTGTTGACTGGTGGCTGATTGTGTTTTTATGGCAACTGGGTAAACAAGGAAGAGTCGACGTTCCACAGGGCACAAGAAGGGTTTATCGGCGGTGTGTCTGTATAAATCCGTTGTAGTGGATCCTAGACAGTGATTAGACTCTTTCAAGCATTGAAAAGATGCTACAGAGAGACAGAAAAATAAATTGTCTTGCTTAGCTAGCTTAATTTGTGTTTGTTAGGACATATGTTCAGATGTTCTCTGATTTTAAACTAAGAACAACTCTATAGCAGTGATTCTCAACCCTGGTGCCCAGGGTCCACTGTCATACGTTTGTGTTTCTCCAATTCAAGTGAATCAGAAAAAGGATATTCTTTAATTATTGCAAACCCTCCTCAGCAGAAGCCTGTTAATCACCCATTTGCAGGGTAGCTTGTAAATTTAGAACATGCAGGGCGTCAGGCTTTGAGAACTGCTGTACTGTAGCATCTATCAAATTACTTTTTTTCCCCTCAGTGGGACAACTGTATCCAATTTGGACATATTTTTCACCAAGTGAATTACTTGGTACTAGTCTCCCACAGCCATGCAAGTTCTCCCATGTGGTCAATGTGTGGCCAATGCAAGTCCCTCAAGTTGTGGGCTTGGTAGTAAGACAAAAAAATAGCTTTCAATAAACCCCAAATATTAGGGTTACTAGGTAGTATAAATCATAGTTGGGCTCTGCACATTTGTTTTTGCAATGGAAGATGGTTGTTTACAACGCAGGCAATTTCCGGTAATCTTCATAGCGTTGAACGCTACGGTTGAATAAAATATAATAAAACCTCAACACAGTCCATGCCTTCAGGAAGCAATCGTTTCTCAGTAGTCAAGAGCCCAGACCCTCTGTACAAAGCAAAATGTAGTACAAGGAGCTAGTTTTTTTTTACCAGGCTAGTAATTACCCACTGCAAATAATCTAGTGATTAATTTATATTTCTTTTTGTCCAAGTAATGCTGTCCCTCAATAATTATTCATGGTTTTATTTCAATATGTCTCAGAGTATGCTTATGTGATGACTATAATGCAGAGAAGAGACAGATTTCCAGTTTGATGCCGTCAGACTGATCTCTCACCTTTTATTATTGCCTTTGCAGGAAACAGTGCAATAATGAATTATTTTAGAGTGAGCTCACACATCCCTCCAACTTCGTGTCTAAGTTTGTAAAAATAGTGATGCACATGCTTTGTTTGCCTGATGATTCAGTTAGCACATTGATTCACCCACTATAGAAACAACAATGCAGGGTCTTTTTCATAGGCATTAGCATGACTCAGATGAATCACAGACCAAGCACTGTGCCGGGGGAGCCATCTAAAGAGTATTGCCTATAGGGAACACGTGAGGCATCAAATTTTCATTACTCATGCTGGGATCCCATCACCCTTTCAAGGGCTGACTCAATCTCAGCATGGGCTGTATACTGCTGGTATTTGGCATCCAACGACCACTCTTATGTCTGTGGTTCCCTGCACTGATTCTGAATGATTCATGCTGTGTCAGTGTTTCAGGCTGGTAAAATCCATACAAGAAGAGACTTTATGGACTTTCGAATAACTACTGATGCTATCGATGAGAGAAATTTAATTTTCTTCCTTCCACATTGTGATGATAAATGTGAAAATGTTGAATTTGAAGTTCCCTGCTCTAGTCTGATTAGCCAAACACTGTCATGTAAGATGGCCCAAAAATAGTCAGAATCGTAGAGAATGTGTCCAAATAACTTTGAACTTTGAAAAGAGGCTCTCAGTTTAACAATGTCTCTGACAGTTTGAGTTGTTTGATGGCTTAAAAAGAATCTGAAAGCTGTCCATGACCTCACTAACTCCTGGAAAGAATCAGATGCATGTCCAGCACACTGTGCAACATTGAACAAACATAACTCATGGGATGTGACAGAAGTCAGGTGAGGACAGCACAACCTGCGTGAACAGACGCACACAAGCGGATGTCAACTTGTTAAGTTATCTGTAAAATCCTCACCACTTTGCCATGTTCTGTGTGCGCATGAATATGTCATTGGCTTTTGAAGGATGCTCTCCAGTGTGGCATGATGTCTAAATAAACAAATACACACATAACTAATGTCTGTAGAAAACCTCAGACTTCTAACAAATGCACATTTTTTAACACAGTGATCATGATTTCCCGCCACACTGTCATTTTCAACATGCCAATTCAAATGTTCTATACGCATCTATATGTGATAGTATTAACTCATTCATTTGGAGTCTTGCTTGGATGGCTGTAAGATTACAAAGCTGGAAAACACCTTTTCAGTTATAAATCTTAAGAATTTCTAAAGGGTTTTGCCTATTTGAACATTTCCAACAGTTTTGGACCTGCCATTTGTCACATTTTGATTTGAGGTGCATGTTAGCTAAAGCCATATTTAGTGACTCCATACACTAAACTGTAACAGGGTAAAAATGATGTAATTTCCCCTACAGGGTGAAAGAAGTGTTGCTCCAGGAACATATTAAGTGATTTGCTCTCAGAACATCACACAGAGATCTGTGACAGTATTTCATGAAGAGCGTTTGAACCCTTAGCGTCGCAGCTCACAGTCCATGTCTCCCATGTCTCTGACACTCTACTAAAATAAAATCCCTCTCTTGTTCATTTCCAGACCGCCAAACAGCTGATGACTCCCGTTGACGAGCCAACGATTTCCATCCCTGTCATATGCTTTTTCCTGTCTAGACACATGTCAATTTTATGTCTGCGGTTTTGGCATGACAGTTATTGTTCTCCAGTGTGTGAATGATGTCAACAGATTTTTAACATGGGAAAGCTGCTAAAAAATTTTCGAACGATGCCGCCAGATCACGCCATTTACACTTTTCTGCTCCCTACTTCTGTCAGTTGCATGAAAAAAAAGGAAAGAATAATCTCATCTCTGCAGGTGTGTAAATCTTTGACATTTCAATCTGCTCTAATGAGCTCAGGGAGACAATGATGATGTCAGTGGTAGTCATGGCAGTTCCAGTCAGGGCATTGGTCATAGTGTTGACTACAGTGCTGATATTATTCCATAAAGATTTTTTTTTCTTTTCCTGTTTAATATCAACAGCCATTTGTTATGTGTCTCCAAGTAGATTTGAATTGACTTAAAGAAAATGAAATCAAATTTGCTCATAGTTGGGATAATCATGCACTGTATGTTAGAGTCTGGAATAAGTGTTGTGTAATTCAGTCTGGACTTATCGAGCAAGGAAAGCTCAATTTCAGTTTCCTCCTTTGAAACGTCTATATGCCCCTTGGTAAGACAATTAAGCCCAAGTTGATTACCAATTGGTACGTGAATGTGCACATCTTTGTGAGTGTGACTCTACTGTAAAGAGCTATGATTGGTCTGTAGGACTAGAAAAGTGCTATACAATTCAGTCCAAGAACTATATAACTATGATGTCATTAGCAGCTAATGGATAACACAGCTAACAAATTGTTTGTGTCCCCCCATCACCATTTGTTTTGGTACAACGTACCCAAAAGGCTACTACGCAAATAATTTATAGGCGCCAGGAACATCTTTGCTACTTTTGTGAGTGTTCCCCTACAATTAGATTTCATTAGACGACTATGTCATTGCAAAAAAAAAAAAAAAAACCAAAAAAAAACTAGTTTTATTCTAGTTCAGATCACATGTCTCAAATGAAACAGCATGGGGCAATATAGCACTTTGCTTTGGTGTTCCAACATTTCAAGAAACATTTTCAGTTATGACATTTTCTATATCAGATGCTCCTAATTATTCACTTATCTCTGATATTCCTTGTATCTAGAAGGTAGTGCTCATAGAGAGCATTAGAATTGAAGTCACAAGAATGTATATTCTGTCTTTCAAACTATCACAGAGATGGTCCATCAAGAAACTCTTGGGACACATTTTAACACAGCATGTGCCCTTGTTAGCTGTATTTTCTAACAAGTCTAGCAAAGCTCTCACACAATTTTAACAGGTTAACTGTTATCAAAAAGCCGAGTCTATATAGTGGTTGGACATCATTTTCATGCTGCCCAGCCTGGAGCCATTTGTTTGAAAACCTTGAGGTCTGTTGTGGTTCCATTATTATGTACATATTTTTGTTTCCAGCCTGTTACACTTAGCTCCGCTCTCTACCACAGAGAATATAGCCGTTCACCATGATCAGAGTAGAGGCCTACTTTCCAAATTTTATAATATTTTACTTTTAGCTTCAAAAGAAAATAGTCTTGCATAGCTTGGGAAGCTGATCTGCAAACCAAAATCCCAGAGGATGAATGGAATAACTCATGTCTATTGGCACAAACAAAAACTATGAATACAAGGTTTAGACTATTACAATACAAATGGTTATTTAGAACATTATATCACTCCTGTAAAACTTCACCATTTTAATTCAAATATTCCTGATATCTGTTAAATGTAATATAGATAAGGGTTCTCTTTTCCATTATATGTGGAAATGTATAGAGATTCAAACTTTCTGGAAGGAGGTTATCGTGTTCATCTCTCGTTTGATTAAACAGGATGTTCCAATGGACAGTAAACTTTGCACATTGCACATTTTTCCAGATGAATTTAAAGGACCTATGAAGCTTTTGAGTTTTTGCCTTTGCATTTGATTGCTCTGTAGTGGAAGAACCAAAGATAAATGAATGGATCAAGTAATAACCTGGCGATGGAAAAGCTGATATATTTAACAAAAGGAAAGCTTGAATACTTTAATGATTTTTGGTTTCCCTTCCTACATCTTGTCAAATACTGTGACATGTAAAGCTAATTTATTTTATGTGTGTGTGTAGATAGAGTGAGCCCTGGGGTTTAGTGTTCTTTTTGGGGTGGGGGTTGGGGGAATGCACTTTATGTTAATTTTTTTAATCTATTTTGTTTTACTTGTCATGTTTTTGAGTGTGTGTGTTTGTTTTTGTATGTCTGTGTAACAGAAAATTCTAATAAAATATCCTGGGGGGGACGAAAAAAAAAAAAACTACTAGAATATTTTTGTACAGAGTAAAAATTCATAATTTACCAATCCAACCGCAACTTAAACAGATAACTTCTTCTTTCTGCAAATCCTCTCGGGGTTACAGTGGTTAAACCGAAGGCCACAGTCACATATCAGCGGATGAGTGTGCTCTGTTCAAGTCCTTTAAATGACTATGGATGAGGCAATGGTGACCAGGCATCCATATAGTTAAACCCAACATTATAAAACCTCCAACAGTATGTTTCTTCTCATGATGTTTTGAAGTGGCCCAGTCTGTCCAGATAATCTGTGGAAAGAGCTAAAGATGTGGTTGATGATTAGAAGGCCTTTCATCCTGAATGGCTTGGATCTCTTCATCATTGACAAACCACCACAATATCAATGGAAAAGCTCAGGTATAGAAATGTCAAGAAAATTGCAGAACTTTATTCACACTTCCATTCATTCAAGAATTTTGCATTAAGACAATATCAGCCTCAAGCAGCTATTATTTTGTATTACTTTCGGAGCTTTGAATATCCCCATCTGATAATACTTATTTTAAAAGGCCTCCTGCCTTATTTTCATTTAATAAATTGCTGAGATTGCAATTTAATTCCCTAATTATGGTAGACGAAACCCAGAGAACTGAGTAACAAAATGAAGGGAGTGTCCTTATTTTTGTTTGTCTTCACTAGTTTCTGTTGTTTTCAGCAATTTCTCCTGTTTCCTACCACCCTCCCAGTTACACCCTCAGTGTTTTAAAACATATCCAGTTTTAAACAGGGCATGATGTCATACTGCCTGCGGGGCTTTCCCACATTCATGGCTCAGCTGATAACACATGTGGTGGAAAACTGTTAAAACACTTGGGCGTAGCAGTTCCAAACTCCTAACCCCTATCAACCTTTCATGAGAATGGCTGTCAAGGAGGGGACTTGCTTTACCTCTGCCAGCAACCACCAGCTTTAAACATCATCATGCATCTGATTGTACTGAATAAATGGAGTTGTTGCAGAGAAGTTAAAGGGGAGGTATTACGCAAAACTGACTGAGCTTCATATCATGTAATAATGTTATTCCCTCATCAAGCATACCTGGAGTGTTGCTTTGAGTCTTTCATTCTTCTTTGAGAAATCCTTGAATCTCCTGTGGCAGGCCTTTTAACACCTGCTCATACATTGTGCCGCCTATTTAAAGCACCAATTTGGAGCTTTAGTCCCAGCTTAGCTTCCACCTCATAGAGCATCCCTCCCCCCACACCTTCGCCACACAAATACGCCAGACTAGCAGCAGCAGCGATTAACAAACACCTGGTGGAACTGGAACTCTGCTGAGTTTATTGTGCAAACTACAACTCTTCTTAGAACAGTTGTTGTGATGAGGTGCTGAAGGGGCATTGTTGGAAAGGGTGGCAGGTTCTTAAAGGGACAGAGGCCAATTTCAAGGTGTCAGATGCAGCTATGATGCAAAGTCAAATTTCTTGGTTTTTGATATATACCACATACTTGTAACAATTGAAGGTTTTCATAGTTACTTCTTTGTGGTGTAAAATGCCAATATGCCTGAAAAAAACTTAATATGCCTCCACAGTTTGCTAAATCTTGTTGAATTTTACATACTTTGAGGATAATAAACTCTATAACCCCACCTTTGGGAACATATGGTGGCTCAAAAAGGGAGTTCCTGTTACTTAGTCTGTGCCTTTAAAACAGGATAATCAAACAAATCTTGTGAAAATTTGTCTGCCTAAACCTGTCTGTATGGTTTAGCTGTAGACCATCAGCCTGTTGTTGTGTCTCATCACATACCAAAAAGAAGTGAATCTAGTCTCTAAAAACTGTGGGGAAAAAAGCAACAATAGTGACTAAAACTGTGTGTGGGAGGATGGGAGGAAAATGAAACAAATTCAGCAAATTCCCACGGGTGTCCTCACATGGGAAAAGCCGAAGATTTGGGCCTTGAAGAGGAAGCTGGACTTGTTTATGAAGGAAATGACATCATGGGGCTTAGCTCAGACACTGACTTCATGCTGATGACTATTAGCTGTTGGGGGTTGTGTGTGTGGAGATAAAAGGTGAGCAAGTGCAGTAGGTGTAATTTTAACCTTAAAATAAATGGAAGTGAACAGCTGTCAACTTTAATGCAATGCAGTGATTTTATGTCAACTGTTTGTTAATAGGTGGTTTAAGAAGATAAACATTTCATTCAAATATGTGCACCAAAAATAAGAGAAATAATTTGCCTCAAAATGAGAAGTGGAACCCAAGAAACACCTGGTGCCGATACAATATGAGTTTGGAAGAGGTGACCCAAGAAACTACATTTTATTCATTCAACATTGTCTTGTTACTAAATTTAAAAATTTACTTTGAAGTCTAACTTTATAATTAAATGATAAATGATTTGGTTTTTGGTTCAAATGAAAAACATTCTCATTTTTATAGTCTGTTTTGTTTATCCATTTATCTGCACCAAATCTGTCACATTTACTACAAAACAAATTTTGAGAGATTGAAATTTTAGGATTTAAAATATATTAATCAATCATTTTTAATGAAGCAAATTAATTTGCAAATATAAAGTTCAATAGTGGTTAAATCCTAAAAAAAAAGAAAAAAAAAGATTTGTTTTGGTAATATTCTAGGTTAATTTTAAAGCTTATGAACTTAAAACATAAGAGGAGTCATAAAATGAGTTGTTAGAATGCTACATAATAATCATATTTTTTTTCATTGTCTAATCTCCAACATTATCTTGTACCAAAAAGTAATGCTTTTAGTTATCTGTTCAAATGTTTCCATTAAAGTTTTACAAAACACTGATTGCCCTGTTTAAAGTGAAAAAGAAGCCTCCTTCTAGCTGTAAACGGGAACAAAAGAGTGAACAAGAAAATTAAAAGAAACAATTGTAATCTTTGAATTATCATTGCTACATAAAAGTTTTAATTGGTGAAAAAAATGTACATCTCTACTGACAAGACAAGGTGCCTCAAGGATAAGGAGTCAAGTTATTTTGCTAGTTTGACTTTATCCGTCACCAAATCTGCTAATACTAGACTTGGATTGTTGCACTAACAAAATTCTCAGCCACTTGTTTCATGACTGCTTTAATGTTTTGCCAAGATTTTTCTAATAAATGTATGCTTTTGCCTATCTTTATCCTTCTTATTTGATTAAACTCTGAATATACATTTATTTGGGAACTCCTTAAAGTAATTGATGCATTTCTATGGTTACAAGCAGGCAGTGTCTTAGGTCAACAAGTTAAGTCAATCTGCTAAATTTCCTGCCTTGTTAGAACAACTTCAATTGGAAAAAGTTGCCATTTTCTTTCTGCATTATTTTACAAATCTGTATGCATGACTATATAATTTAGGTAGAATCTGTGGATGATTGATGATTGATACTATTGTTGCCTTATACAGTCACTCCGTTACACTTTACACTTTCTGTATTATAGTTTTTTTTATTTTCAACAATTACTTTGGAACAATGACATGGTGACAGACTTCACAGTGAAGAACACCTCATATATTGAACAACCTTATTTTTTTCCTTGCGTTAGACACAAAATGTCCTGTAAACGCATTTCAAGTTAAGCAGTCTACATTGTCTTTATTTGTTTTTCTTTTAGCATTTCTGCTCTGAATCTACCCACTCACATAAGAAGCAATAAGTTTCTGAAGCCACATTTTGATGTTCTGTACTTTGAACTGATGCGTTACAACCTCTAATTGTCTCTGGAATTGAGACAATTTGACTTAAAAACAAAACAAGAAAAAAAATGGTGAAAATCCTCGCACACAACAGAACAAGACAAGAAGGGTTTGGAAAAGATTTTAGACCTCCCAAGAGGAGACCTGGACTGAGGCCCAAAAACAGAGCTTGCTGCTGGGTTCAGAATCTGAGAATATGCACTGGATTACAGAGCCAGAGAGTTGGAACATGCCTGGGGACAGTGGTGGAAAACTAATTCTGAGTTTGGCTAAAGATTAATGTTGGGCTCAGTTTGTTTTGTGTTTCGGTAGTTTCAGTATTTTCCAGATGAAATTAATGTATTTTATTGATTGGTTAATATTAGTTTTCTGTCACTCTGTGGTTAGTAATGGTTAAAATAGTTTGCATTATGCAAATTTCTCTTTATATAATTGAATAGCATTAAGAAAAGTTGATGAGAAGGCAGAATGCCAAAAAGGACCCAATTGCTTCCTTAATGAGTAAAATACATATTCATTTTCAGAAGGAGTAAAAACAGATGATTTTATCTTTTTGGCTCTAGTGCCCTTTATTTGAAAGTGCTCAGACAGGAAAGTCAGAGTAATGAGAGAGAGGAAAGACATGCAGTGAAGGTCACCACGCCGGGATTCGAACCTGCACGGCCACGTTGAGGACTAAGACCTCCTTATGCAGTAACCCAGTGCTACCACAGCACCCCAATACAAATGATTAATAATGTTTTTTCTCAATAACTGTGGAAAGAAGCTTCCTGTTCAAAATGCTTATTTCAGTTTTTTTTAATCATTATTATATTTTATATTTAACAAACTACTTTCCTTTAGTACAAAATGTAACCTTTGGTTAGACTCTATTGGCCAAAGTAGAGATTAAAATTTACTGGTTATGGTAGCTTTGGCACAAAATACCCTGCTTTTAGCAGGTCATAAGATAGAACAGAGGGCTTGGTGTATTAATTATGGTAAATGGAGGTCCAGGAAAAAACCCAGACATCCCACTCCCCTGAGACACCCAGCTCGTACTGTGGGATGCAAAGTTGTTCCAAGGCCACCTACATAGCACGTCCAGTAGATCCTGGGGTCTTCCTCATAGTGGGACATTTGTTGAAAACATCCAAAGGGAAATGTCCAGAAGGCATCATGATCAGCTGTGGTGACTGTAGCTTCTTGGCAACTTTCTGAAGCTCTGCTTTTCCATGCTGTGGAGGAAACTCATATATATATATATATATATATATATATATATATATATATATAATATATATATAATATATATATATATATATATATATATATATATATATATATATATATAAAATATATATATTAAATATACACAGTCCAGTCACATTAATGTGACCATCTGTCAAAAGCCAGAATAACCACCTTTCGCAGAGCGAACTGCTACGAGACGTGCAGGAAGAGAGTCACTTAGGTCCCTGAAGGTCTTCTCTGGGATGTTGAGCCATGCCGACTCTAATGCCGTGGCCAGCTGCGCTAGATTACGCGGTTGAGGATCCATGGCGCGAACAACTCGATCGAGATGGTCCCACAGATGCTCGACTGGGTTTAAGTCAGGTGAGTTTGCTGGCCAGGGGAGGACGGTAAACTCATCCTGGTGCTCTTCGAACCACGCACGTACACTGGCAGCTGTATGGCACCTCGCATTGTACTGCTGGAAGATGCCATCATCCTGAGGAAAAACAATGCGCATGTAGGGGTGGACATGGTCCGCAAGGACAGATGCGTACTTGTATTGATCCATCGTGCCTTCCACAATAATCAGTGAACCCAGAGAATGCCAGGAAAACATTCCCCAGACCATAATGCTCCCGCCTCCAGCTTGGACCGTTCCTGCAATGGTTGCAGGGTGGTTCCTTTCAGAGGTTTCACGCCTTATACGCCAACGTCCATCTGTCCGATGGAGCATAAAACGCGATTCATCTGAAAACGCTACCTGTCGCCACTCAGTGGACGTCCAGCTGCTGTACTGGCGTGCAAATTCTAGCCTTCGTCGTCGATGAACACCAGTCAGCATAGGTGCACGAACCAGGCGTCCGCTTCGGAGGCCCAGACGCAGCAATGTTCGCTGAATAGTGGTTTGGGAGACACTTGTGGTAGCCCCTTGGTTCATTTTAGTGGTCAGTTGCTCAACGGTAGCCCGTCTATCTGCCCGAACGCATCTCCGCAACCGTCGTTCGCCTCTGTCATCTATGGCCCGTGGTGCACCACATTTGCCACGTCGTTGATTTTGGACAGTCCCATTTTGCCATGCACGGTACACTTTTACCACGGCGGCACGTGAACAGTTCACAAACTCAGCCGTTTCGGAAATGCTTCCACCCTTGGCCCGAAAGCCAATGATCATGCCCTTTTGGACGTCGGATAAATCGCTTCGTTTCTGCATTACGCCAACGATTGAAATGTTTTCCGAAGCCCACACACACCCTTTATATACGCTCAACTGCACTGTGCTGCCACCTGCCTTCTGTGATTGGTTATTTAACTCTGAAGTGGAAAGTACGTGGTGGTCACATTAATGTGACTGGACTGTGTATATATATATATATTTTTTTTTTTTTTTTTTTTTTTGCTGTATAAATTTCTTCAAAAAGCCACACACTTTAAACTCTGTTTTTCATATGTATTCCATATAGGAAGAGTGTTTTCTTTTTTTCCCCAAATCAAAATATTTTCAAAAGCCTGTCAGATTTCCTTTGCAGGTCTAATGACAAAGTAGAGGGAGTTAATTTACACAAACGGAATGGTCCCATCTGGCCTTATTAGCATACTACGCTGCTAATGCTAAGTTTTAATGGTGTGATCATCTCACACACTCATTTTCACCGAATTTGTAATTCAAAATTAGCATATTAGAACAACATATTGTCTCTCACTTGCCCAGAGGCTTGATGCACGGTGGTGTCAGATTCATTTCCATCTCAAACTGCAGTTTGAACAGTGAATGGCAGCATTTATTCAATACACAAATGAAATGATGCTTTTGTAAAACACCCAGTGACATATACCATGAAATATCTTTAGAAATCATAAAGCGTGTTGACTGTTTATCCATCAACACACACACACACACACACACACACAACACACACACACACACACACACACACACACACACACATGCACACACACAAATCTGTTATCCTAAATCTGGCACATTATTTCTTTGAGCAGGTGCAAACATAAAATAAATCTACCAACTCTTGGAAAAGCCTTTTAATGTTGCTATAAATCACTAAGAACATCTAAACATGTCTCTCAGCTTTGGAGAAACAACTGTTTTAGACAAATGCATTGACAGACAGACTGACGGATGGACAGTCAGTGATAAATAGATCAAATTAAAAACCTTAGCGAGGTAGAGACTTGAGTGTTCAGGTGGGCCCCGACTCACACATTCAGGGGTCTCAGACCACCAGTGGAGCTGATAATAACTCTGGTTATCAAAGTAGAAACAAGCTTTCTTTTCAGAGGAAAAGAGAAAGCAGAGGACAGGTGGGGAGAAGAGGAGCGAGGAGGAGGGAGACCTACATATTTCACCTCCATTCACCTGCTGACATGGCCCCTCAAAGAAACCTTTCATTAGACTCTCTGAGCAGTCAGCTAAGTCTGCCCAATGCTGTCAATTTAGCTGTCATATTACACTGGCTCACTTTCTGCCCTTTCATCTGGGGGATTTTTTCATCTAATGATTTTCATTCGGGAGGACCGGCCAAAGAAGTCCAGTGCTCGGAACGCCTTAGAAGTTGAACCATCTAATACATCACTTAAGTGATTTAAGGGTTTGCATGGTTAACCTGAACACATCTGAGTCCTCCCTGGAAGAAAAACATGCTAGGGAGAGCCTTAAAAGAAAATATTTAAGCAGCTCATTGCCATTAACTGGGGACCTAATGCATTCAGCTCACAAGACATGGTTAGGTTCAAGAGAATGAGAGGAGGGGAGACTTTTAACAATATCTTTAAGAAAACTGAGAATCCATTTGTTTGTTTTTACAAATGGGGGGGATGATCCAAAAGATCCAAAGTGTTCATTAAAGACTCTAATCAGAGTTGAATTAACTCCAGGTTTTCATTGCATTCTTTTTAGTTTATAAGACTCACATATATTCTCTGATGGTGCAAGGACATGACTGAACACAGAGAATGTGGAAACATGCTGCAAACCATTGAAAGATGCAAACTCCAAAAGATAAAAATAAAAGAAAAATGCTCCAAATAAAAATAAAAAAATGCTGCAGTCACAGAAAATAGAAACAATAGCTGCAATCAACAAAATAAATGGAAAAAAACATTTTAATAAAATGCAGCAACTGCACAGGAAATAGAAGCAGGAGGGAAAATGCTGCACAAAGCAAAACAGCCAGTATGAAACACTGCAAACTCAGTCCACAAAATGGAAGTGCTCCAGACCACTAGGAGGAGTCGACCACCAAACCCTGTGGGATCAGACCCTCAGTAAAGATAGGATGTCACAATTTAATGGGGTGTCCATAAAGAGGTTGGAAGAAGAAAGAAAAGCTGCATTATGCTTCATTCAAACACACAGTCTTTTAAAATATTATGGAACAGCAATACAATTACTGAGTCAATATTGCTTACTCCAGACTCCACATAGAGGTCTGGAGAATGTCTGTTTGTGAAACAAGCTTACAGTATTTCATGCTAGTTTTTGCTGTTTTGTTGTTTTTGTTTCTATGTTCAGTGATAGCAGTGGATTTAGTTTGGATTTGTTTTGTTGATTGTTGGTTTTTGCATTTGTTTTACCTGTTTGTTTTAAACTTTGTATCATTTACACATTTGTGGCGCGTTTTGCCATTTGCGGCTATTGAGCATCATAGAAATGACCCCATTTTCTGTACGCAGAATAAATGTTTTACACATTTCAAACTGTGTTTTTTAAAAAAGATAACTGTTCAGGAGATATTATTCAGAGTGATATTTGACTAGTCAAAATATTTTAGCTCTGAAATGAAGACAATTAACTTCCATTCAGCTTACATAAAAACAGGGAAGTATGCCTCTAGGATACAGCTATGAAGTAGATGATTATTAACACCAATTATAGGGGTTACACGATGATGATATCGTTTCAGTGTTTGTATCCCGTTTGTCACTCACGTTATTTTTGATGAGATACCTCATCAAAAATGATCACTTTTAAAAATGATTGTAAAAGTACTGATGCTAGTGACCTTATTGTGATCTCCAACAATCTGATGATGTCTTTAGGGTCTAGCTCCATCTAAAACCACACAACTCAAGAGCTACATCTTTTCTCAATTGAGAATCCTGTTTTTAATTGAGAAAAGATGTAGCTCTTGAGTTGTGTGGTTTTTCTCAAATTTTGACAACTTTTTTTGAGCATCATTTTGTCTTTTAGAAATCAGTTTACCTTGATCTAAGCTTGGTAGCACAGGTTAGCTCAATCTTTTGTGTCCCCGAATATTTTCTTTTTCTGATGGTGCTAAATTGTCACTAGGGCCATTCAGAAGGCAATAATTTAGGCTACCAACACCCTTTCTAAATCATTAACAGGAGGGAAAGTTAGCCAGCTTAGCTTTTTTTCTCTCTCTTTGTACAGAGGTAGGTCACACACACAAATGAAGAAGCAAGTAAAATATACACAGAAAGGGCAGGGCTCTTAAAGCCTTCACCTTAAAATAGAGCACATCAATAACATTCACATATTGATGCAAAACCAGGAAGGATTACATGGAGCAACTTTCCTCAAAACAAACTCAAACTACCCTCTCGCTTTTCGCAAAGCGTTTCAGGCCACCCAAACATCATAGAGACCCTCTATGTACTTTAGTAGTGTCAGCAAGTTCTCATATAGTCCTGCTCTGTTAGTGGAGAGTATATGTTACTATAAGCTCATTTAAAAGAAACCTGCCCATTTCTCATGCTTTTAATGTTCCATACAGGCTTCAAGAGTCTTTTTTTTTCTAGTGGCTGCACACCTGTGCCCAATCTGAACCAAGAATACGAAGGGAAAAGATAGCAAAGACACAGAGAAAATTAGGAGAAAATGAGTAAGGGTGATTAATAAAACCATCAAGTTTGCACACACACACACACACACACACACACACACACACACACACACACACATTGCAACACTGTTTTCACTCAGATTTAGAAGACCTGGCAACCTCAACATCATCTGATTACCAGCTGAATTGTTTCATTGAGCGGTTCTTCAACTAAATATCAAAGCATCTAACTTAACAACTCCAGAGCACTGTAAACATAATTTGATAGCAATGTGCGTCAAACCAATTCAGCTGCTTCACAAGTGCAAGCAGAAAATGTTTTATGGCAATTCTTGCTCTTATTTTGTTTTGTGGGTTTCATTCATCAGCAGAACTACCAAGGTTTATTTCTACTTTAGGACATGGGCTCTTATTCTTCATATGGCAAACTGAGAACATTTCTATAGATATAGTTACACTGTGAGCAATCACGAGGAAGAGAAAATTGAGCAAAAACAATAACTGAAAAACACAATACCGGCAATAAGACTCGTAGCTTAAAATGAAACAGAAGGTGAATGCCAAGCACAACTTGGGAAACAGCTGTAAGGGAATTATATATGTTTTATTGGAAGCACTAACTACAAACAAAAAGAATAAAGAAGCAGGTTAGATAAGTTATTGCAGGCCATTAGTGTTAGATTTTAAAGCCAAGTTGGTACTATTTTGGTGGTTTCCATGTGGGAAAAATACATGTGGGAATGTCTGCAGTTACTGTAATGAAAGGTGATGATTTGATTTAAAACTTTGTGATGCACAAAGCTAAAAATGTTCAATGTTTTTCTCCAGCCTGAATGTTTTTTTTCATTTTTGTTTTGTTTTTTCTCTTTGCATAAATTTGTCTTTGAACAAATACTTGTTTGCACATTACTGAAGCAAAGTCCAAGGTTGGATCCCGGCTTGAAGTTTGAAAGTCAGTGTTGGTACTACTGAAAAGTGTTAAAAACATGCATAATTATTTTCAAGATTAGAATAGATTTTCCTGTGAACCCACTTTGCCCCACAAAAACATGGCCTGTGTATCACGTTTTGTTGGTATGGATCTGTTCACATTTAGTCATATACCAAAGTAAAAACAATGTGAAATGGCTACGCACCAAAAACAGTGTGTTGCAGGCAAAGTTCTGCTTGCAGGGTTAGAGGTTCTCAAGTAAAGCTTTTCAAAAAACAGACAGTTGGTAACCTTTTATTGCTTCTTTATTAGCTTATTTCACTGTAAAAATGATCATAGGGCACTGCGTGGTCATCTGAATGAACAGACAAGGGTGCAAACCAAACTTGTCATGTTATTGTATACCTTTTGATAACAGCTGTCAACTGGAAGGAATAGCAGCAGTGTATTTGTCTTTTTTATACTTTAATTAGTAACATTAGTTAGATGCAATCAAATTTTTAATTATGGAGAAAATGCATATCTAGTCATGAACCATGGAGAAAATGTCTCACTATGATGTAGCGTGGGAAACCTTAGTAAGCTTTTATGTTTTCTGTGAGGGGAAACACCGTTTAAGACATAGTGCTGTAAACCGTGTGGCATGAATCCACAAAATAAGTACTTTGATCCAATCAGCAAACACTTCAGGTGGGAGGGTCAGTTTCCAAGCAAGATGTTTCCAATTCTTCTGAATACTACTCTCTGTGAACCCTGCTACTTCCACAGACAGATTATCTATATTGGCAAAAAGAACTTGGGAAAACAATTGAAGTCAAAGTTTATTTCTATAGCACATTTGCAACAACCTCAAGTGCTTCGCAACATCACAGGTAGATAAGTGATAAAATAGAAGATACAATTAAGTTTGGTAAAAATAATCTAGAATAAAATTGCTAGAAAATACCAAAACCTAATATTATGAATAAAAACCAAAACGATGCTTAATTTCAGCTGCAGCAATTTTCCTCTCTCCTTTACGTTTCCCGTTTAATTGCAGTTGCTATGTTCAACACTCCCGCCCCTCACTTCCAAAGTCTGTCATTGGCACCTCAACTTAATTAAGTGACGAAGTTGCAAAGGGTTCAAATATTTTTTTTTTTTTAGTTTATCTTAAATATAGACTTTAATGTACTTTTTTTCCATTAAAGTGCAAATGCACTATTTCTGGTTCTCTCTGCAACTTCAATTAATAGTATTCAGAAATATGTCAGTATTGGTTGAAAGGCTGGTGCACTTGTCGGGCCAGTAAATATAACCAATTCCAGTCTCTGTTCAGTGATCATAGGGCGTCATATTTGAGTCAAAGGAAGACCACAATCCACAGATACATTAACATACAAACAAAAAAAAAGAAGAAGAAAAATAATACTCACATAGAGGCAGGCACAAACAGTTTGGCCACCCAGGTCGAAAGAGAGAGATGGAAACTTTAACTGTGTGTCTAACTTAAATGTGGATTATAGGGTAGAGTGGAAGAGAAAGGAGTAGAGGAGGTAGGGGAGTTTTTGTTTTTTTTTTTTTACTTTTTTTTTTCCTCAGTAGTTCAGCTGGAAATAATTAAAGTGCTACTCCCCCCTGCTCATTTTATACCCACACCCCTGCACACCCAGGCACACACCTATATACACAGTAAGCTCTATTATCTTTATTATAACTTCCCCCTCTTGATTTATATTAGTTGTCAGTTTTACACAGAACAAACACAACAGGTCTGGCTTGTTAAAGTGGAAGGTACATACGTGTGTGTGTGTGTGTGTGTGTGTGGTGTGTGTGTGTGTGTGTGTGTGTGTGTGTGTGTGTGTGTGTGTGTGTGTGTGTGTGTGTGGGGTGTCCCTGAGCAAGGTCAGCTAGTACCGCGAGTCTGGTCATCACCAATGAAAACAAACCCACACGTTGTCTTCTCCAATAAGAGACCAAAGCATCATCCCATTTCGCAGAGGGAAGGAGAGGCGACTGACACGTTGACTCGGATCTGAGTTACTGTGTCGCACAAAATTGTGTTTGGCTGCAACAAAAGTCATTTTGAAAAAGTTTGAAACCACTGCACATAAAAGTCAGCTGTGAACCATTTACTTGGAGGCTTGAGACCAGCTGCCAAGTCTTTAACAGCATGTCTTATTGGCAAAGCTAGCACACAGCTGAAAGCCTTATAGATGAAAGACTTTACAGACTGTACAAGGCCTGAGGCTCAAAAGTATTTATAGTGTGAACAAGGCTGGGAAGATTACTTTTTTGGAATGTAATCTATTACTGATAACAGATCACCTGCTTTAAAGTGTAATCAGCGAGGAATCTCTTTTGAAGAACTTTTGGAAGGTAAACAGAGACTGGTTTTCTAAGCGATCTTTTAAAAAAACAAAGAACTCATTTTGAGACTTGATGAATCTCCGCACGGCAAATGGTTACACAGTACCGTTTCCATGGTCTGCCTTGGGAAGACATAAGTGATGCAGATGTAGTTCAATCATTAAACTTCAAAGAAAAAAATATAAGTTGTGTTCAGAATGGTAACTGAATGGTCCGTACAATATGGTTGTATTGGTTTCTTAATTTGATACATAGGACATCATTTATCAAATTAAGTTGCACCAAATGCAAAACATAAAAAGGGAGTTAGAATACATGTAAAATGTTGATCCATTGTTTTATATTTAAAATGTGTTCTGGTTAAACAAGTTGCTCTGGAGGACTTTTTTTTCAATTTCTTTGAGGCAGAAGTGAAACCAAACCACCTGAACAAATCCATCCCACACACTATGCAATTACACACACTCATGTGAACACACACTCGCACACCGTAGTCGTTTCCTGCCAAGTGATGCAGGTTCGGCGCCAAGAACCTGCGCTGTGAGGAGTGAAAGGTTCAGTGAATGTCAGATGAGCAGGCTGACATGAAACATTAAAATATACTTTAAAGCCTTGAGCATTAGGTTGAGAAACCAGTTTCACATCTGACAGGACATGGCTTGACTCTTAACCTCCTGTCTGATTTATTGTCTACATTCCTCTTTTAAACCCCATCCAATAATCCTCTTTTCCATCTACAAAGATTTCCTAAAAACATTAAAAACACTGCAGACATGTGCAAGCAGAGTTCACAGCTGATGTGATGTCGCGAGACAGAGATTGGTTGAACTTGTCGAACCAGTAAAGTCGCAGGCACATTTAGGGAAAACAGGGGCAAGTTAAAATGATTATTTAAATTAGTTTTAAGTATTATTAGGCCATTTACAAACCTGCATTTAACAGATTCAAATGTTTAGAACAAGTCCATAGGTAATGTTACAGTCATATATACATATGACATGAAAATAAATATATATAAAAAAATATATATATATGTATAGTGTACATTACTGCAGAATACACACACACATATACATAGTATATGTGTATATACATACATATGTAACAATTACTATGTATATATATGTATATATATATATAATGTATATATATATATACATACATACATATATGTATATATGTATATATATATATATATATACATATATATATATATATGTGTGTGTGTATTCTGCACACACACATATATATACATATATATATATATATATATATATGTAATATGTATATACATATATATATATATACATATATATGTATATATATATATACATATATACAGTATATATGTGTGTGTATTCTGCAGTAATATATATATATATATATATATATATATATATATATATATATATATATATATATATATATATATAATATATATGTGCATGGATACATTCAATGTATACATGTATGGATGCATGTACATATGTACATAAGGTATACATATAAGGAGACGCTCTCAAAATATATCAAACAATGTAAAGGAACATCGGTCAGGTAAAAGTAAATATCTTTTTATTCACATTATGATTAAAAAAAAAAAAAAAACATCATCAAAAATTACTTTGAATCTTTTGCTTAATGAAAAAAATCCTTATTGGCATTATTGAACTCAGACATGTTGGTATTTCTGAGAAGCATTTTGCATGTTTCCACTGGCATTCTGGCAATATATTTGATGGCCTCTAAACAGATTTTCTAATCAGACTCAACAACCTACTTCAGGTCCAGTATGTGACTCACATTTCAAATATAGACACAAAAAAACAACTCATATATGTACCTCAAAAATACAAAAGTATTAGATAAACAATTGCGATGCAGTTCTGCCCTACGTGAAATTAATATATTTTGTGATGATTGATGCTAAGAAAATGTTTGTTTCAGCGCCTAACAGAACTTCTCAACGCCCCCTTCAATGTCCTGTAGTTTTGTCAGTGCCAATACAGCACATGTGGTCAGACTGTGTTCTATGTTTTGTTTATAGGGTTTTTTTGCAAGATCATGTTGCTGAAATTAAAATATTTATTTCATTTTTCATTGTGTTGACAGAGTTCTCCTTTCCTGGGGTCTATATTTGAAGAGAACACAAACATAAAGACACAAACTGTTTAGACTAAAGTATTTATATAATTATTCATTACAAGTCTTATCATCATTGCAGGATTTAACAAAGTAGACGGATATGACATGTTTTACTAATGCGTTGCTAAAAGACATGAATACATACAATGGGGAGAAATGTTAAAACACACACATGCATATAGCCTGTCCTTTCTTCTCAAGGGTTTTGAATTTAATTTCATTCATTTTCATTAAATTTTACAGCCTAACTCAAACTGTTACCCTACAGCTAACCATCACCAGTGCATGCCTACCTCCAAACCAGCACTTCCTCCTAAGTGAAAAATTGCCATTACAAAGATAAAAATGCTAAAACACACATAAACTACTTCATGTCTATGACTTCAAGACTTTCTCATGCTCCAAATGGAGCAGCAGAAAACAACCAAACACCACTCAATATCTATGTTTGAGCAGAGAATCCATACACCGCAGCTCCACGTAGAATCACTCCAACCCTCCAACGTCTTGTTCTTGGCTAGTGAGTGGAGATGTAGATAAATGGATTAATCACTTCAAAGCTCTTTTGGAGCTACCTGTAAACAATAACATGAGGTCCAGATGAAAAACAGCACAAGTTGAAAGAGCTTTGAAACATGGATAAATACAGCAAAAAAAATCCTCTTGGTTTTCCCTTCATGCATTAGCGGAAAATAAACTTCAGACCCTAAAGTATAGAAAAGTTTGCAGAACTGGCTGGGAGTCTGATGAAACTCAAAGTACACAGTGGATAAAGTGGAGACAGTTAGGGGTTGGGGGTGCATCCAAAATTGATTAATTTTTTACCATAGAGGACAAACAGGGCTGGATGCTGATGTTTTGTGACTCACAGTCAGCAGTAGAGTACAGTTTGAGAGAAAGAGATGTGCAAAAAGTGTCGAGGAAGGTGACAGTAGGAAACGTGTGTTGTGGGGGGCACCTTTCAAAGCTTCATATTCATTACTTTGCAAGGAGGAGCTAGATAAAGAGAAATGGGAAGAGAGAGCATGACCCAGTGGTCAGGGTGGGCACAGACCACCCAACCGTGTCAAATGAATGACCTTCCTGAAACCTCTCGTATCAACCTGGCCAGATCTTTTTTTTTTTTTTTTTTTCTGTTGCCGGCCAACTCACCACCTCTTTCAGGCTCCTGCTGTCTCCTATCTCTCTCTCTCCCTTTTTTTTCCTCTGCACATTTCTCCTTTATCTCCTTCCCAGCCTCCTTCAGCAACCCCATCCACATAGTTATGTGGATGGGGTTGCTATCTTTGTGCCCTCCCCTCACCCTAGCAGTTCCAGTTTAACCTTCGCAATGTCAGGCTCTTTATTTTTTCATTTAGTTTACTCAAAAAAACCCTCTCTCACACACACACACACATACACCTAGGCAAGAATGGTTACATTTTTCATAAAGGCATTATAATTTTCTTGGTTTTCCTTGAATGTCTACAGGAAATGTGTTTTGTTTAAACCATTTATTTTCAATCTCGGTTGGTAGGTGTACAAGAAAACCACTTCTGTTGCTTTTGTTCACTCTGCTGACAGAACAGGAGGAACAATTAGGCTACAAAAACCAAAGGTTCAGCACTGAAGAAAACATTACTGTTCTGGAGATGAGTCAACTGAAAGCAAAGGCAGAAGATCGGCTGAAACAAACACTTAAATCTTTAGATTGTGCAGTAAGAAGCACAAGTGGGTGGATAATTTCTTGGTTATTCTATTCATCTAAAAACTGGAGAACTTTGCCAATGTCTTCTTGTCAGGGCTATGCCAAGTATAAATTATTTTGAAAAAATTTCTATGCTAAACATCGAAGGTTTATTTCTTTTATATGTGTTCCATTTAATTGAAAAATCTCAATTTAATTTAGCATCAGCTCTACAATACAAAGGCATTGTTTTTTTATTTGTAATATTCAAGCAATAATTCTGCCAAAAGCCATTAAGTAGATTAGGATTATGAACTGTGAACAGAATTTGTTGTTTGATTGTATTGCACTTTTGTCAGTCTGATGAATTGTAGGCTAAATAAGGCAGTTATGTGTCTCTTTGGATATGAAAGAACAAAATATCAAAGATGAAGGAAAATCAGAAAGCCACCAAAGTTCCATCTTGAAGAAGTCTAAAACAAATATGCCAATGTGCTTCCATAGAAAACTGTTTCATCACCATCTTATTACATCTATTGTACTTCTTCTAACTTAACTGTAAGCAGATTCCTGATACTGAACGTTGTTAAAGCTGAATCTCCCTCCCACAGTACTAATCTCTATACTGAAAAATGTTTTCGGTGTGACCTGATAACATTTCCTAAATGTGTGGTGTACTCATTTATCAGAAAAACAAAACAAAACAAAAAAACATTATTTTATTTTCCAATCTGGGTGGTCACTGTTCAGGACCAGTTCTTAATATGAGTCAATGTCTTGGCATGGCATTTTTGCGCAACATTAAAAGGAAAGGAGTTTGTGTCTGTGTCTGTGTTTTTGTTGTTGTTGTTTTGCTTCTAGCTATTAATTTAGAATAAGCAACACAACTGCAACTCTACTGTTGCTTATGTGAACTGAATGGAACAAGTGTTTGAGGATATGCTGTCTTGTTAGGAGGTGTTCACAGTGAGACCAAAGTGAATTATTCTGACTGTCTGAGCTTCTTCTCACCATGTCTGCCCAAAACAAAGCCTCTTTCTGCAATCCCATTATCGCTGTTATAGCTACCCTTATCTTACAAATGGGCCTCATACAGATACACAATCATCATATACATCAACGGGGTCCGGGTGGAAAAACACACACACAACGCACATTTCACGAGCACTCACTGGGACTGGACTTGATCTTCTTACAGCTGTCCATTTGTGGTGAAAAATGCAACACTTAAAAGAAAGGGAGGGAGGGAGGACCCGATTTTGCTGATGAAATGAAAGCCTTGCGTTACACCAATCTGTCAAAGCCAGCAGAGGTTCAACTGAGGGTCAGACTACCAGGATCCTTTTTTTTTCCTGCGTTCCCTCTCAAATTGCACAGAAAAGAAAGATATATGTAAGCATAATAATGAGGTGATATGAGATTGTTGTATTTTCATATATAAACAATGACAGCAGATCTCTTGTTTATGAAACTGACATGCACCTCTTTTTAGGGTAATAAGAAATAAATTAAGCAGGACGGGTTAGAAAAATAATTGGTTCGAGTTCGTCTGATAAAGGACTAAAGTTCGGTGACAGAAAGGAGGCAGATAAGGGGCAGTGAAGAAAAAGAGAGGTAGCGGGTGGATGGAAGGTCAGGAGACCAGTATCAGTATCAAACAGATTCCCAGCTCTCTAATTCTCCCTTTTCCATCCCATCTTTCTCAATCTCAACATCTTTCTCTTCCCACTATCATGTTACTTTCCACTGCCTTGGATCCTTTTCTGCTCCTGTTTCAAGCGCACATGAGCTGCAGAGTCAGTTCAATCACCAACTAACAGCGACCCCAGGCACTGTCGAATAAAAGGAAAGAATTGCAAGAAGGGGGTAGAGAGAGGTGATGAGACAGAGAAAGAGAGGTAGGGGTGTGACAGACACAGACGAGAGCCAATTAAAAACAAGGGAGAAGGACAAAGCGAGGGTCTCCGATGTCCAATGAAAGTTAGGGTGAAAAAGTCGAAGGCATCATAAGTGTCAGTAGCTGACTACAGAAGCTATTTTTCAGCTGTCTGTATTCACAAGGGCATAGTGTTAGACAGGAATATGGTTCATTCTAACACGGCAAGAATACTGTCCTCATATGTGGCAAACAAAAGCTAGAGCACTGTTAACACTGAAAGAAGACCAACTAAAACTTCTGTTCAATTCTCATTGTTCAATTTAGCAATACTCAACCAGTCTCCTAATATCCAATACTGTAGCTGCAGAAAAACAAGCTGTCAGGATTTGATCATGATAGTTTTTTTTTTTTTTTTTTTTTTTTTCCCTTTGGAAAGCTAAAAGCACACAACAAAAGGAGACATTTTCTCCTGTACTCTCAACAGAGCAATGGGAGAATTGGATAAATAAAAACACAACACAGTTAGATCATGAAATAAGTTCAATAGTAGATCAGTACTATAGATCCAGCATAACATTAATGATCATCCGGTTAATATTGTCTTGTTTTGTGGCTGAAATAACTACAGGGTCCATCTAAGCATAGACTCAAGAAGACATTTGAAAGTCTGCTGGGGTATCCAGAACCAAGATGGTAGCAGTAGATCCTTGAGGTAGGTGGTGTATGTCAGGATAGTGTATGTATGGCAGGATCCAAAGATTCTCAGCTGTATCATGTTACCTTTCCCAGCATGCTCAAAGTGATGACGCACAAATTTACCTGGACCTTCTTGTGATGTAAAATATGTTTTCCCAACCAGAACATCTTCTCCCATCGGTCCATGATCCAGCTTTGATGCTTGCATTACCTGTTTGTTTCAACAGTCAAAATGGATGCCCTGACTGGCCTTATGCTACAATCTGCATTGCACAGATGCCTGCCTACCAGACACCGCAATAGTCTTCTAATCAGTCTGATCTAGAGTGGCTTGTGCTAGTCTTGCCCATGACCCCCAAGGATGGTTCACTACCGTTCTTCCTTTGGACACAACACTGACCAGTCCAGACTTGGAACACCCTTGGACTTGTCAATTGGGTTGAGTTTCTCCAACAGACCCGAGCAGGGTCCACTTTCTACTCAATTCAGAAAATAATTATTCCGACACGCAAGGCACTGAATATTTTCCAGATTAAGTTGGGCAAAAAATAAATAAGTAAGCAAACATGGTGACGCAATAGGCCTAGTAATCGACTCCTTCCTGACACAATAGAGTGCAATGAATTTTACACAATGCAACACATTTTCATTTCAATTAGCAGAGGAGCTATGCCAGGTGACGCTCAACATGTGTCGAGTAGCCAGAAGCTGTTGTCCTTGCACAGTTAGCTTTGGGAACGCTCTGCAATAGGATAATTATGATTCATTCTGCAATAAAATGGTTGTTTGTGTTCAGATGTGAACTCTAAGAACACTTTCTGCGAAGCAATTGAAAACAAGTTAAAACAATAAAGGATGCGTTAGCACAGCTCTGAAACATCACCACAGGGAAAATACAGAGAGAGGAAACTGCATCCCATTTTACCTATTGCTTCTCACCATATAATATCTGACAGCACTGAACAACCATAAAAAAATAATCCGGAGGGAAATAAAAGACGAGTGTGTCAAGCAGCATGAAAACGAATAAATTTCTCTCTGCTCTGTTTCTTGGGGAAAAATAAGTCAAGGAGGGAAGTGGAATATTTAAGAGTTATAAACAACTCGCATTCAGATCACAGAGATTACACACACAAAACCAGCACAGCAGAGGGAAGAAATCACAGAGCACAGCTTGGAAAAGAAGTGAAGATAAGGAGAAAACAAGGGGGGCTCAACGAGATACGTTTTTTTTTTTGACATAGACAAGAGCGCAGATGCAGAAAAACAAAACGAGCAACGATGAGAGGATAACGACACTGATGGCATGAGATGCAAAGAACATACGAATGCAAAGAGAATCCAAATGAAGACGAGGAGAAGAAAACAAAACAGAATCGAGAAGGAGGGCGATGTGTTCGTTTTTCACTTGAACAGCCGTTTATCTCTCAAATCTTTCACGCACTATAGAAAAAGGTTAAAGAGGAAAAAGTTTTTGGGTGAGAAGGAGTAATCAAATTTGTTATTCGGAGTTAGCCATTTTATTCAGATTCGTGCCGATTTCCTTCCACCTCACAATGTTTGTTGAACAAAACAAGTCTCATTTTGTATTCATTTCCAAAGCACTCAGGCAGCTATGGAAGGATTATCTGACAACAGAACCTTCTTGAAATAATCAACCTAAATGCTCCCTAAATGGTCTCGTCAGCAACTATTTTGAGATGACAAAGGGTTGACAACAAAATACCAATTAGTGCAGAAATAAAGGACCCTCCACACTTAGACACACTTTTCCTATGAAACAAATGCAACCGAAGCATATTAAATTTATGCTTTACGTTTTTCAAGGTAATAGACTGCCAAGGAACGTTTGAATTTGAATTCCTGTCTTGCTGTTGTCCAGCGGGATGGTATCACCTGTAACTTTTGGACTATTCCTTTTAGACACTCTTCAATTCAAGTGTAGAAGATGTGTGCTGACCTTCAAAGGTCAGGAAATAACCATAATAACGTAGCTTCTCAATCAAACTTGCAGATATTCACAGTCGAAACATTAATTGCAAAGATTTGAACTGACGGAATTGCAGACGCAGATCTGGAGGATGCAGGATCGGCCCGCCAGGCCTAGGGTTGAATACCCATGCTCTGCAGTGCAGACTCCATTACTGAGGGAGGAAAACTCAAAGTTAGCTATTATCAGTATCAGCCAGTGTTAAAGGTTGAGCAGATACAGCACAGCGGTTGAAGAAGCTATTTGAAAGAAAATTGTACCTTCTATGGCATGCCGAGACATGTCTGCAGTTCACTCAGGTGGTAAAAACCAAACAGGAAACCTAAGTGGAAAGTTTTTTTTTCTGTTCATTGCATTTAAATGTTTTGGGAAATGTCACAGTTATAGTATGAATCTGCCTCATCTTGGGGTTATAGTGAGACTGGTGTATACAATTACTAATGCCAACCATGATAATCATGGTATTGGTTACATAAGGATGCCCAAAACTGTTTAAAATGTCAAATTCCAAGGATACCAGATTGAAAGAGAGCAGCAAAACAGGTTTTTAGTAAAGCAAACCATATTGCCAACGTTTCCCTTAAAAACCTGTCTCTTTTTTTCATATGCATAGCCTTGATGGCATTTACTAATGTGTTCTTTACTCACAAATCCTAAGCTCATAACTGCCAGGCATCCTTGTGTTCTTTCCACCAAGTTTCATAGCAACACAAGAAGGCACTTGTGCTCAACTCCACCCGACACCCAAATGTGTGGGGGCGTTCTCTTCATTAAAACAAGGAACATCACTTTCTTTGTCAAATCTAATGAGTAAATTGTAAAAAGAAGAAGAAGGAGACAAAAATAAGTAATATTCAGGAATAAAGAGAGGTGAGAGAGTCTGTCCCCTGTGAGATTTGCAGACTGTTATTTTCACTGAGATTTACTCTGTTGTATTTCTCCAATAGGCTGTTGAGGGCTGTAGCAGGGGGATAGTCACGCTAGAGCTGCTTTGTATGAATAACATTTCATGTGCAATAATCTGTGGCTTTCTTGTCACAAAATTACACACACCAACACACAAACACGCGCTCGCGCACGCACACACATGCGCCCACAGATGAGGAATGGCCTCCACCGTGGCCACAACAACAGATTCAGTGTTTGTAGAGAGACCAACAGACTGACAAGACAAAGATGGGAAAATCCTCTTTGGTTTTCTACGGCCTTCTTGAATTCACTCCCCCCCCCACCTCCCCCCTCTCCTTTTGGTTTTTTGCATGTATGATGGTTTTACATGATCAAAAACTAGAGGTTTTAACTTTCACCATTTTATTAATAATAGAAAATGATCAACTTGAGATGAAAATGTAATTTTCAAACTTTTCTCAAGATGAGAATATGTCTCCACTTGTGTGAGAAACCATCCCTTTTATTAACAAAGGATACCATTTGAATGCTGCATTGTGAAATATTCTGGTGAATATTTACCCAAGAAATACACTTTTGAAGTAAAAATAGAGGAAATATGAAGCCATTCAAGTCAGTCTTTATGATCCTTGTGGGAAAATATGTCACACATAAGTTATTGTTGTAAAGAGTATTTTTTTATATAATCTTCTAACATGCCTGGAGGGGATTTTTTTTTAGAGAGTCTGACATCCTAAGATAATTAAAGCCGAGTTATCATAACTTCTGTCAGCTGGTGTTCTTTTTTTCTCCTTTTCCCTTGCCATCTGCCATCCTCACTTCACTTTATTGTCACTTTGTCAGCACTGTAAATGATGAAACATTGGTACGTTCTGTCAGAATGATTATCAAAGTTCGAAGTTGTCATTTCAATAAATTCTGAATAAAGCAACAGAATGATATAGTGATGACTTCAGGCAAAGAGAGGAAAAAAAATGAAAACAAGAAGCCATAATATGTTGTGGTTTCTTCAGGTAGCATGTTTTCAGCTCAACAAACAGAAAACCAGTTTTCTCCAGCTCACCTCTAATTGCATGCATGACTACTTCTCCTGCTGTATCGACACGTTGAAAGTGCAAATGGAACCACATGATATTACTGTACAAGCTTTCTCTTCCTGTGTGGCTCTTAGCAAAACCTCCCTGTAGCTCAAACCGGGTGCATGACACCGTGCTTATTGCACATGACTGGTTTACGTGCAAGTCTCATACCTGTAGGCTGTGACAAATGACTCCCCACAATGTGCTACTGTATGGACAACGTGGATTTATAGATGCATAAAATGTGAAAAGCAATGGATAGATAGATCACCCCATAGGTACAAAATGGGGGAGGCAAATTGGTGACCTAAAGCCTGCATCTCCATATATTTCAGTTCTTAAAGTAAATATATTTTATATAATATATATATATATATATATATATATATATATATATATATATATATATATATATATATATATATATATATATATTACACAGTCCAGTCACATTAATGTGACCACCACGTACTTTCCACTTCAGAGTTAAATAACCAATCACAGAAGGCAGGTGGCAGCACAGTGCAGTTGAGCGTATATAAAGGGTGTGTGTGGGCTTCGGAAAACATTTCAATCGTTGGCGTAATGCAGAAACGAAGCGATTTATCCGACGTCCAAAAGGGCATGATCATTGGCTTTCGGGCCAAGGGTGGAAGCATTTCCGAAACGGCTGAGTTTGTGAACTGTTCGCGTGCCGCCGTGGTAAAAGTGTACCGTGCATGGCAAAATGGGACTGTCCAAAATCAACGACGTGGCAAATGTGGTGCACCACGGGCCATAGATGACAGAGGCGAACGACGGTTGCGGAGATGCGTTCGGGCAGATAGACGGGCTACCGTTGAGCAACTGACCACTAAAATGAACCAAGGGGCTACCACAAGTGTCTCCCAAACCACTATTCAGCGAACATTGCTGCGTCTGGGCCTCCGAAGCGGACGCCTGGTTCGTGCACCTATGCTGACTGGTGTTCATCGACGACGAAGGCTAGAATTTGCAAGCCAGTACAGCAGCTGGACGTCCACTGAGTGGCGACAGGTAGCGTTTTCAGATGAATCGCGTTTTATGCTCCATCGGACAGATGGATGTTGGCGTATAAGGCGTGAAACCTCTGAAAGGAACCACCCTGCAACCATTACAGGAACGGTCCAAGCTGGAGGCGGGAGCATTATGGTCTGGGGAATGTTTTCCTGGCATTCTCTGGGTTCACTGATTATTGTGGAAGGCACGATGGATCAATACAAGTACGCATCTGTCCTTGCGGACCATGTCCACCCCTACATGCGCATTGTTTTTCCTCAGGATGATGGCATCTTCCAGCAGGACAATGCGAGGTGCCATACAGCTGCCAGTGTACGTGCGTGGTTCGAAGAGCACCAGGATGAGTTTACCGTCCTCCCCTGGCCAGCAAACTCACCTGACTTAAACCCAATCGAGCATCTGTGGGACCATCTCGATCGAGTTGTTCGCGCCATGGATCCTCAACCGCGTAATCTAGCGCAGCTGGCCACGGCATTAGAGTCGGCATGGCTCAACATCCCAGAGAAGACCTTCAGGGACCTAAGTGACTCTCTTCCTGCACGTCTCGTAGCAGTTCGCTCTGCGAAAGGTGGTTATTCTGGCTTTTGACAGATGGTCACATTAATGTGACTGGACTGTGTATAATAAAAAAGCAATAAGATAAGTTAAACCCATTTTTTTCACGATCAAATTAATCTTCCCTGTGAGTCTGAGTGAAAAGTGAAAGCTACGCGTTATATTCAGTGCGCTGCACCTGAGATAAGAGCTTCTGAGAGCGTCACTTCCTTGTCTCTGGGACATAAAGTGTTTAAAATATATCGTGATCAGATCTACTGTGTCACTGCGGAGCCACAATTTGGTCACAGCCACCTACTGCACGGGTTTTGTCCCCTTCTCTGTTGCGCAGTTTGAGTTTGCTCGTGTTAATCTGTGCCTCTGCATGTACGCACAAGCGATTTCACCCAACTCCAATTAACAGTCATTGCGGGAAAGGTAATTACAAAGCTAAGTGGGAGACGAGAAGTCACGCTGGGACGTGCTGCGTAGACGCACGCGTTCAACCAAACAAGCACTTCCACCTGCCACCAACTCCAAAAGATGCGCCGACTCAAGGATCTATTAACCTACTTGTAATAAATGTTTATTGATTTTTTTTTTTTTTTAGATGGGAAGGTGCTGTAGAGCAATCAGACAGAGAGACAAGAATTTGGATTTTCCAGTGAGGAATGCCTGGGTTAAAAGCTAACAGTTACACAAGTTGAGACAAGGAAACATCAGAAATGATTTTGCTTTTCAGCCAGAGATGGCATTCAAATCCTAGATCATCAGCAGTGGGGATGAACCAAACACAATCAAACAGACACACCTTTGTGGTGATAACACTCTTTTCCTTGAAAGTGATTCACAACTTGATTAACACGTTTACTCGGCTTTTTCTTTTTAAGGTTCTGTTGGCTCTAGCTGCCTTTATTTGAAAGTAGTTCAACAGGACAGAGGGTAACAAGAGTGGGGGAAGACATGCAGCAAACATCGCCAGGCCGGGAATCGAACCTGCAACCACAACACCGTTTGCTCAGCTTTTAAGAGATAGCAGGTTCTACAAATGTGCTTTGAGATGTACTTGTAACACCGGTTAGTCTTTGTTTTATTTATTTATTTTTTTTATTTCCCCCGCCTGCAGACACAAATCCTGATGAACTAGGTCTACAACTGTTTGTTCAAGTCCAGACATGTCTGAACATTTTTGTCAAGGCAGCCCACATCGCACAAATTTATACAGTCATGCTACCAAATACCTGAACCTTTCCTCCTTTTTCCTGCCATAGCGTTGCTATATACAGTATATATATATATATATATATATATATATATATATATATAGATATATAAAATCAGGGTACTAATGAGTGATCAGGTGATGCAGTAAAGTTGTCCCACTATGCTTCTCATGGGCCACATAAAGTTTTTCATCCACACGTGGAGAGCTATTTACATGAAGCAGGTGGCTGAGCAGTAAAGACTGAAGGGTCCCGCAGCCGAACATGCTCACGCAATCACGCACACAAGCTCGCGCGCGCACGCTGTCTCTTATCACGACTCGCTGTTAATTTACAGTCCTAGATGGAACATTTGAAAATGATACACCTGACGCTCAACCACACTCATCACAGGATGGGGGTAGAGAAGTGAAGCCTGACTAGCAGCTGTCTTGTAATTTGCAGTTCTGTCATTACTGCAGATTATAGCAAACACAGAGACACCCAGACCTGTTAGACAACAGCAATTCCATATATTGCTGCAGCGCAGAGCAGGTGCAGCCAGGAAAAAGAGACGGAAGACAGAGTTTTTTCCCAGCTGTTGGTTTATGACTTATAATTAGTCTCATAACCATAGATGCCATTCAACAGCATATTGTCTTGGTTATGAGAGCGAGCTCGTCACCTTGTAGGAGTCGTTCTTGTTTGGCTGGATTTTTTTTTCCCTCTCAATCATCCGAAGAATGATGTTTCTGTTTTCTGTTTGGTTTAGAAAAAATAAATTAATTAAAGATCATTAGATGGCAAGTTAGACTGATGCACTGGTAAATATATTATTCTGAAAGTATTCTGTTTTCTATGTCCTTGTTTTCCTTCTCTGCCTTTCCTGCTTCCTTCATTGATCTTATTTTGCACCGTTCTTTCCTTTTTCTAAACATTTGTGCTTTGTACCTTTAATTGTTCTTTTATATACTCCCCCATTCTTCCATTATTTATTCCTTTTCTTGTTTCCTCTTTTTCTTTTTACCTTAATTTTATGTAATCTCATTGTTTCTTTTCTTTTCTTTTTGTTTTTTTAATAATTAGCTATTTTATTGATTTATTCCCTCTTTCTTCCATCTCTTTTCTTCCTAACTACCTATTTTTTCCCTATTGATTTGATTTTTTTTCCTATATTCCATTATAATTTTCAATGTTCCTTCTTTTGGATTTTTCTTTTTCTCCTCATTTCCTCCCTTCTTTCCCCTTACAATTTTTACTTTCCTTCATTTCTTGGGTCTTTTATCCTTTATTTTCACTATTTTTTCTTTCCCATTTACCATTCTATTCTATTTTCTTCTTTATTTGTAGTTTCTCCTCATTTTCTAGGCTCTGTATTTTTATTTCTTCTGTTTTCCTTACTTCTGTCTTTTTATCCTGTTTTTCTTTCATATTTCCCTTTTTCCTCTAATTTTCTCACTTATTTTCAGTTTCCCTTTTTTTCATTTCCTCCCTTCTTTTTCCTGTGGCTCAATTTTACTACAGCACCTATAAAATCAATATAAATCGAACCAAATACTTAAAAAAACATGACACAAATGCAAATTCCATCATGTTATTTTCCTCTTATTCACGCCACTGTGAAGCTGCTGCTGCCACAGGAATGACAACCCTTGTTGGGATTCTGTCGCATCAAGCCAGCAGATTTGAATGCTAAGCCCATTAGCCAAGCATCACTCACAGTCAGAGCTGGCGATGATAAATAACCCAACCAGAGAAATCTGATTAGGAGAGATGGAGGCAGAGGATCTGAAGGAATGAGTAACAGCAATGTTGCCGTTATCATGCCTCAGTCAGATTGGAAATCACACACCGAGGAAAAAACATGAAATGTTCATCCGCAGTGGCTTGTGTCGGCTGTTTTTCTTAAACATGGCTTGGGACTCAAAATTGGGTCTTTGGTGAGCTGCAATTAAATGAAAGCTGAACTTTGTGTGCATGTCGCAGAGCCCAGACACTCCAGAGGCATGGATCTGCACAAGTAAAGAGGGCCATTTTAAAACCAGATGAAGTTTATGGGTCCCAGCGTTTGCTTAGAGGACAATCTTAGGTCAAGTGAATAATTTGTGCACTTACCAAATGCAATTCATGTCATACTATCATATGCATATACGTCCACTGAGAATTAATCACAAAGGGTCACACTTTTCATTTTTTAAAAGCAGAAATATATGCAACCTCTGAGCAATATTTTACTATGAATAGTCTTCTTATGGTCTTACATTGTCTAGATGATTTGGGCACTTATTTTCAAAGGGAAAAAATGTTAGAGCTCTTTAAAGAATCTTTTTTAAAGTAACATCAATTTAATAAGGGATCTTAGGGATATTAAGCCACAATACTTGGAGTTAGTAGGCAGCAGAAGCAACTCAAAAACTCAAAAACTTTCCCATACAGCAACGACTATTATAATAGACTCTGGGAAAGGAGACTTGAGGATTCAGCTTCCTGGATGGAACAATTATAACAATGCATTGTTTTGTATCCTCAATACCTGAAAGTGGATTACAAATTGTCTTAAAAATGAACAAGGAACTACATTAACTAAATGATATACTTATGCAAATGAAATGACGTTGGAAAGTCATTTTTCAGCTGCTGAAGTGTTAAAGGAAACATCAATAGGCAGCCAGTCACAGCTCTCCCATTTAATCTGATTTAGGATCACAGAGATCCCTATGAGGGATCTTTTACACTTAAGGAGGGTAGAGGAAATAAAACCACACTTTCAAGGAAAAAACTAAGCTTAATGGCATAACACTAAATTTGATTGAATTCATTCAAATAGCATCATTTCACAATAAGTGATATCTCGGGGTGCTGTGGAGAAATAATACGCAAAATCCAGTTAAAATCATATTAAAAGCGCTGACATTCAACTCTGTTCTCATACACTTCCACTAAATCAAATTACAAGCTAGTCCACTTTAGGTTTAATACAGAAGTATTCATATAATGCATGTTAATAAAAAATTTTTAAGGCAGGCCTCGTGAATTGTATCAAGTCTTCATCTCCACCTTCCTGAGCAAACACAGGAAGGCATCAAGAGTGGAGAGCAAAACTCCCTTTTAACAGGAAGGGACCTTCAGCAGAGGGAAACTCAGGAAGAGTGGTCCTCTCCCTCAACCAACGGGGGGCTGAGAGGACAGGAAAGAGATACAGACAGACAAAAGCACCAGACCGGGGATACCTGCAGCGGGAAGCGGAAACTGAAGGCAAACACAGGGTTAAGCTGTGTTTGCCTACACTGGCTCATCACATGAACTGTGTCTATATTACCACAGAGAAAAGAGAGGTAGGAATATATCAGTAGATCACGGAATGTCCCCTAGAAGCCCACATTACTGGCAGCAAAGGCAAAGTGTTGGCTCAGGGTCACACAGTGTTTAAGGCATGGTCCTAAAAGTTCTAAAATTAGCCCTGCTGGAGGCTGGTCAAACAAGAGAGGAGGCTGATAACGCCTGGCTCTTCCTCTCATTTCTCTAACAACACACTTTATGACCCACAGGTAAACCTGTCCTTAGAAGAAAGGGCCATGTGGGGGGGAAATATGAAGCTGTAAGATTTTAAAAATTTGATTCATCTTGATCATTAAGAGCTCCAGGTGTGGAGGGAGATTTCATTTGAATGTGGATCTTACTAAGAGGGAATAAAGATAAGCTAAAATGGGGAGAATACAATATGACCTTCCTGCTTTGGTCAGTACTTTCATTTTGGATCTCGGCCTTTTGGATGACTACAAACCTCACATCATTTTTGTGAGATATGCAGAGATGATGTTCTTAATTTTTGGAGGCATTGTGCAGGTGGAAAATTGAGTTTGTCTTCTAAACTCGTTTTATCAGGGAACATATTGGTGAAAAAAAAAAAGATTTGATTCTTCACATTATTACTATACTGAAAAATATGTATATAAAATAAAGTCACAAACATAATAGACAGTGATTCCACCGAAAGTGAGGACAGCAACTAATAATGTTAAGCTGCTCTAATACAGTTATAACAATAAAAAAATGGTCTTCCAAAAGTCACAAGCATGTGAGCTCACTCAGAGACTGTAAAGAAAATGATATTAGTACTTTTAATGTAGAATGACCAATTATCCAACATGTCCCTTTCTCTCCTGTCAGAGAACAACAGAAATGAACAAACCACAAAGACATAGTAAAAGTCGTCCATCAAAGATTAAAACTTCTCCCTTGCTCTGACATTACAGCATTAGCTACCAATTCATAGCAAAAGGTTTTATGTGAGCAGCTACTTAATCTGCTGTATATTAGATCACATTTCTTGTAACTTATTGAGTGTATGAGATACATTTACACAAAGGGAAATTACAATTATTACTCCATCCATTTACAGTTCACCAATTATCTTTGCACAGCATGACGATGAGCATGCACCGCATGAGCATGTAAAATTAGACTGAGTGCGCTCCATTTTTTACACATTTTGACACGCTGCTGCACCAGAACTGTTGGACTGCGATTGAATGGGTGTTTGCCCCGACTTTGGTCAGTCAGACCTCACAGAATCCTACTATTAGGGTATTATCAAAGGTCACATTGGGCTGAAATCAATAATTTATCCCCCTGTCCAAGATAATTTATCTTACACTAAATGGCACACTAAAAATAGAAACATATTTAACATTTTGATTCAACAGAGCAGAGGTATTTTAATCTGCAGCAAGGACAAATATCAGGAGATTCAATAGATTAAACATGAAATCATCACTGATAAGATTTTTTTTTAGTTGAGCAATAGATGCACAAGCCCTCCAAAGCAATAAACCAGCCCCCTTTTCCCCATTAATTATTAAGAGCAAATTCAATTTATGCTCACCACTTCACTTACAAGCCTGTTTTGCCTCCTATGTCTACCCATGTTTAGGTTGCATAAGCATTCCACGAGACAAACAATTACACACACAAACCCACGCACACACACGCACACGCACATTGATTGACCTTTACCACCGAGTGTTATTAATACATGCAGGTTGTATTAAGAAAGGTTAACGAGCAGTAAGGCCAACAGCGCTCACGTGGAATACAAACAACCATCAGTAGAAGCATAACCTTACACAGCTGACGGAGAAAGCTGTCTTTTAGTTGTATTAATAAGGGTGGAATTCCATTTTGCCATTGAGGTGAGACAAAAACAGAGTTTATTAAGAATAAACCCTTAGATGGACACCTGCTTCAATATGCTGCACTCCTTCATCTGTCGTGATTAATTTAGCAATGTGTATCTAAAAAAAGACATGAGAAGCATATTTACAGACTTAAATGAGATCATTCAAAAATATAATTATTATACGTGTGTTACTTAAGATGTGTCGTCTTCCTAATTATGTAATTCAACAAGTCTGGATTTTGTTTCTCTGCCTTTTTGCTGTTTTAAATGTATCAACACTGCACTGAAACAAACACATATGTCAAAACGTACAATAAGAAAAACAATCTTTAAAAAAAAAGAATTGAACAATATACCAAAGTCAGATAACATAAACATTTAGTCATGTTAACAATTTGACAACAAAAAAGTATAAGGATCAGTAATAAGGTAGGAATTAAATTAAAACAAGTGATCAATACGAAGTCTAATCTGTGTAAAAATATCAAATCTGAGTTTACCAACCACATTTATAGTCCAATAAGGAACATAGGATACAAGTATATATTTGTTTCCACACTAGACATGCAACGGACTAAATATAATACTGTACCAGTCTAAATGAAATATGATCTCACTGAAATATGTGAATCTAGCACACACATTTTACTGAATATAATGAATTACTGAAACAAAGGTAATAAATGCAGGAGGGGGCCACAATAAAGCAAATAAAAGAAAAAAGTCCACTGTTGATTAATTTTATAGGAGGAAAAATGTGTACTTTTACAAGACTATTGCTATAGAATGAGAAGAGTAAACAACACCTTTAAAAGTGATTAGCTAACAAGAAAAACAAAAAAGATTTTCAAAATAAATCATGTTTTCTAAAACAGACTTCTGTAAAAATATTCCATTGTAACATTAGACCATTTGTATTTGAGAAAACCTAAGGGAATAAGATAGTTGTCAGTTAACATTAAATGTGGAATACGTAAGCAGCAACCCAGTGAATTGAATGTGTGTTTAATTCAGAAACAAACCAACATAAGGTTCACCAAAGTTCAAAGAAAATGTTGATTTTTATGGAAGTGGGAAAAGATGAACCAGTGAGCCGAGGTCTGACAGCAGAGCCTCGAACGCAGATACAGGACTCCATATAAGAGGGATATATTATGGCCAACTGAATCCAATGCATCTGTAGGATTAAGAAGGAGGGCAAATTGATTTAGTGGATTTCACATGAAACACCTAACAGATGTGACCTACTGGGACCTGAAAAGACACATCTAAAAGAAGAGCAATTCCTCCCCCCCAAAAAAAATGTAGGGACCATTTTAACCTACATGGTCCTGGTTCTTGGTATTAATCAGGTCCATATGATTAACACATTTTGACATTTTGAAGGAGGTTTATCCCTTTAAAGACTGAACGTTTCGCTTGGTGAGCTTCTGACTGTTAAAGGGAGATTGAAAACTACAGTGAAACAAAAAGAAGTGTCTGAGGCCTTTAGACAGAAAATTGTTAGGTGAAGGTTTTAAAGAGGTCTCAAAAGAATTTGAAATCAGCTATTCCACTATGCTGAAAATAGTTTACAACTGGAAGACATTCAACACAACTATCAACAAACCCACGTCTGGGCATTAAAAGCAGGCTATAAAAGAAATCTCCACTACTGTATAAAGTCATCATGAGACAAACAAGACTATTGTTGTGAGGCTGCATATCTGCATAAACAGAAGCAAACTGCACATTCTCATTTTCTTGAGAAGTTTAAAAAGAAGAAACATTTTTTTTTTTTGGTGGGGGGGGTGTTAATGTGAAACCCAGACTAATGTTTTCCAAAGAGAACGAAGATAAATAGCATACCATCTGGAATAGTGTTCTTTGGAAAAAGATGAGTCTAAAATTGAGTTATTTGAACATTTTAAACATTAATTATAGGTTTATTCAAACTAAAAGATTCATGATTTCTGGGATATCCAGAATTTAAATATCAGCAGCCAGAGCTGAAACTAAGCTCAGCATTTTTCCAAGTCTTTACCATGGATAGAATATTAAAGCTAGTGTATTAACTGTTGATTTACTATAGAAGAGGAAGGCTGGAGGGATCCATGTGCTTTTCGCTAAGCCCCACATTTCTCTTTAATGGCATGCGGTATGATTCATATCTACATGTACAGAATCCCCTTTGATAACTGTAGCTCTTTAACCTTTTTGTCTATTGTCAAGCATTTTTCTTACCTGAGCTTAATCGCAGTCAGTTCACTTTTCCTGCACTTTCATCACAATTTACTGAAAAGTAATTAACCTTTTTCTTTTTACAACGAAACCCCACAAGAGGATTTTCCAAATCCTTGTTAAAGAGTATAAAAAAGGGGAAAAAATCTGTTTACTGTAAAACTGAAAACGAAACTGTGTTTGAAAGGATGCAAATGAGTTTTAAGCAGGAAGATTGTGAAACACAAAAGATCCATGGAAACCAGAGAGCAATCTTATGTCAAAAGAGGAAACTGTAGCCTGGAGAAACAAGCTATGGTTTTAAAGAAAAAAATAAATAAAACAAAACAATGCACATCAGAAATGATCTGAAGCTGATCTCTTTTCTTTCTCGCATGCCCAGAAAGTGTCCTGTAAGCGCATCGGAAATACTTTGACATACGGCTCGTCTTTCTAAAGCGCCCATGCGTGAGGCACGCCGTTGCAGCGTTAGGGAACCGTTTGAACGTGTTAAGTCACAAAAAATAAATGGATGAAGCAAATGACTCGGAACATGTTTTCTCTGTCTGCCCGTTCCCCGCGCTCTCTTTTATCGGGGTCAGTGTGACGATGGTGTCAGTGTCTGGACTCAACAACGGCATATTTGCATCAGTCAGTCATCCCAACTAGACCGTGAAGAGAAGGATTTCCCTGCTCAGCTGTGCCAGTGAGTCAGTGAAATATACTCTCATAAAAGCTTGCTGGACTGCAAGGGGGCCTGAGGACAACTTGAAACAATTTAATGGGCTCAGCTCCAGGCTTTTTCCTATTGGCAGGAAACATCCCATGAGGCTAATCCTTCACATAAAAATACTTAAAGAACCCACCTGCAGACATGGCTCAGGCATTTTATAGGACAGCTTTTATAATACATCTAAGAATGGATGCAGAAGTTTAGTTTTAGCTGCATGTACGTAGTTAAATTCATAGTGTTTTTTTTCTAAATTTCTCAATTCTAATCATTTTCTGTACATAAAGGTGCCCTACTTAAAAAGGAAAACATTAGCAAAAGTTTGACCTTTGCCATTACCAGTGTCACGTTGTTCTTTTTAAAGCTTTTCTGAGCATCAGCATTTGAGATTGTGCTCCATTAATTCTGCTGAGACACCAAGACAGGCCTGTGGTCTGCTGTATGGCTGGATAAGAGCTCTGTGGTGCAGGCAGCGTCATGCAGCCAAGTTGAACCTCTAATTAGGCCTGCCCATCCAAATTTGGAGGACTGTGGTGAAGAGAAGAAAACATGTCCAATAGCCTTGGGACGTCCCTAAACTTGAAAATTTGGCTGCAATTGCAACTTTGGGCCTTAATTAACCGAGTACACTGGCTTCTTGGGTCATATTGAAATAGCATGGGATGCTGAGACAAAACTGTGATGAGAGTGAGTCATGATTAATGCAAATCACGCTGAGATTAAAGCATTTTGCTCAAGTTACTGGAATCCATCTTAGGCCTGTGTGCTAACTTTCCTCAGTGGAATCATACACAGAACTTTGAAAAACCAATTAATACCCCTCATACTTTCTTACTTTACTGTTGATAACTTCTTAGTGAAAGGGTTATGTAAAGAAAGTTACACTTTTTTGCCTTTGCAACAATTATCAGGTCTTGCCATATATTCTCAAAGTGACATTGGCCAATGTTTTGACTGGGCTACTCCATGGCATTAAGATGCTTCAGCCGATACCATTGAGATGAAGCTCTGGATGTATGTTTACAATCACTGCTATAAAGGGTTGAAACCCCCATCACAACTTCAAGGGTTTTATAACCTCCAAACAGCTTTTCTTTTCCAGACTTCCCCTGAAATTATCAGTTTACGTCTTCCCATTGACTCTTAACTTTCTGATTCATGATGAAGAAAAGCATCCCACCAAACACCAAACACTTTATCCATATTATTTTGGGATCATCTGACCAAAGACTATCCGTTTGCTATTTAGGGAAAGGGAGAGAAAATATATATAACACCTAACACTCCTTTAATGCAGATATGCTTATTACTACCTAACTATCTTTTTTCCTCAGACCTAACTTGGCATTCCTAGCAAACTGAACTGCTCAGCAGGAGTCACTGTGATTTTACTCACACAGAGAAAAAGACACACAAACACATCTGATCAGCAATGCCACTAGCTGTTCAAAACGGACAGTTCCTCTGCCAACGCAACATGCTGTTGGCAAAGTGCTGTGAGAGGCTGCTAAACAGTCTTCTGTTCACTTCGCACTTCACACACAGTCTGCCGGACTCTGCACCACTTACTCTCACGGCGTGCGAGTGATTTCTGTCACCGTCCACCAAACACAAAGTTTATAGGAAACCATCTGAAGCTATAAATGAATATTTCACAAAGACTTTGGTATGTTTAAAAGTGATTAAAGACCTTTACATGTTGCTGCTCTCCAAAGTACTATTACTATTACAGTATTAGTAGTAGTGTCAGTATCCATGAGAAAGACATGAAAAACACACAATGATAAATTAACCTTTTACTGTGGTATTATAAATGTACAGTTAAAGTTTAGGAAAAAACCCTACCTTTAATTTGACATTCATTCAGGGGTCACATTGGTTTTGCTAAAACATAATTTTAGACACCTAAAATATTTTTCTAAAAGTAAATGAAAATGAAATACATCTGCATTCTATATCTAATTTATTCACCATTTTTAGGTTAATTTGATTCTTGCTGAGCTTTTAGATGATAACATAAAGATCAATTTCTCTTTGTCACTTTTCAAACTAGGACAGTTAAGGGAAATACGTAGAATATAAATGAATGTGTGTAAATTCACTTGTTCAGGGACTTGAACCAGAACTGTGGGCTTTGACTAAGACTCGGCTTCTTAAACAAGATGGGTCTGGTTTAAATTGAAAGCTGAGTATTTCTGGAAAAAAACACTTTGTGTTCACTCTTAAGTGAGGTTAAATATTGGTGATGCTTTAGGCCTGTTTCTCTTCCAAACTCCTAATAACCTCAATGGAGTCAATAATAGCCTCATGAACTGTAACAAACTGTGCGGGACAATGACCAAAGTCTAAACTGCCATCAAAGTTTGCTGAAAAGAAATACTCCGGTTATTTTATAATGCCATAAATAGGAACTAAAACCTTTACACGTTATGTTTTCAATGAGCCAATAAGTAATAAACAGTTTACTTTAAACATTTAGCAAAAGCAAATAAACACTCTTAGCAGTTTAAAATCCAGGATTGTATGACCACTGATCAGGATTGTTTGGGCCTCACCCTGTGAAACAATTAGCTCTGTGGCAGCACTAGCTGCAGCAACGTCTCAGAGGAAACAATAACCACAACAGTATAGTTTCAAAAGTTTGCTTCCTTACCAGCTGCTTCTCTGGTACTTGCAAATGTTTCCCAGTTTTGCACAGATTCACAGATGTTTAGATGCCACATGTTGAGCTCCACAAGTGCACAGTGTTGTTGCACATCATCTTTCTCTTCCCCCTGTCATCAAGTTATCACAGAGTGGTTCCTACCTTCTTGCTCCCGAGCTTGACTTGATACTCGTAATGATAAGGATGATAATAACTATTTCTGTGCAAGGTTATGTTAACTACTGTAAAATGTTTCACACATTTTTACCAAGAGTGCCAAAAATTGTGAGTTGAGATAACCTTCCTTTCCTGTCTCTCCTGTTCAGGGTTAAATCTGCTGACACATACAGGCCTACACCTCTCACCTGCTCTCTTCCCCTCATGTAGCACACAAACATATCCCTTCCTCTTGGAAGAAACACCTGATATTTGTCATCTGCTGGGTTTTCTGCCTGAAGTCGTGCAAGACGTGGGAAGTCATATCATATCTTAACAGAAAGAGATTCATCCTCATTCTTTCTTTGATGCGATCTCATGCGGGCAAACATGCATATGTAATTTCAAAGCTAACTCTAAAAGAGAGTCAACTCAGCTTGCCAAGGGCAAAACATGAGGCATCATTTTCACAGAGACAAACCAATGCCTGATGTTACAATGCCAAAGTAAGGTTTATTGCTAGGTTCAGCAAGATGTGTGCAATTTGTTTGTAATGGATTGATTTCTGTTTTATGTTGATGGCCAGCGCTTGGTAATATGTTACTTTTTCATGTCTGGAAATGCATAAAACAATGTGTTTCAGGGGTCCTCAAATTCAAGGATCCCCCCACCCCCATTTGCAAAGGTCCAGAAACCTTTGCAAATGGCTGAACTGCTTAACCCCTTAGCATGCAGCTATGATTTCCAGAGTCCTGCTTATGACCTTGTTATTTGACTCGGGTATGTTAAAGCAGAGACGTATCCGAAAGCTGCAGGAAACCGGTACTTCTGAATCTGAACGGTTCTGCGTTGTGTTTTAACCTGATGGAAAAAGAGAGTAAAGGTATGAGGCATTCATACTTAAGAACACTTCCTGTCAGATTAATCACTGGTTTCATCACAAATGATCATCTTTTCCACCACTGACTCATACTATCTAAAAAGAAATGATGAAAAATACCAAAAGAAACCCCAGAACAAAAAGATTCGACAACAAAGGATGAAATAGTCACATCTGATAAACATTTTTTTCTCCCCCATTAAATTACATCAAAAGCCCAAAAAGAGAGTTTTCGATCTATTTGTGACCCTCAACGCAAAGTTGTTTACAGGGTGAGCACATATCAGGAAATAAACATAAATAACTGGCCAGTCTAACAGTTGTGATTAATGAAGCGAGAGTCACAGTTGACCTCTCTGATCTGAACCAAGGCCATATAGGACTGGAGCTAAAGAGCCCTGAGGCTGTGGGAATGTTTGAGTGAGTTAATAGATGACTAGGTGACTAAGAGGAGGTGTGTGTGTGTGTGTGTGTTTGTGTGTGTGCGTTAGTGTGTATTTGTGTGTCTGAATATGCATTTTTTTTTATGTGTACATATGTGTGTCTGTGAGCACAACATGCCCTGAGGCTGTGACAGACGGACTCTAAAGCATGTTACCCACACACCCGACTGCCTCGCTTAATAGTGCATGAGATAAGAACATTTGGATTTCAGAATGCACCCCCTTCCCAGCCCCCACACACCACCTTTCTCCCTGGAAAATTGGGTTTTATGACTCCCCAATCTCAAACAATGGCTCCAGTTGTTAAGACCGTTAAGAAACATCTTCAGTTTAAAAAAAGAAAATAAAAAAACCTGAGAGAATTCCCATTGGGTCGAATGAAGAGGCAATGCAAATGCTGACTCGTGAAGAAATTCACTAACACTAGATGGAGTCGCATGTTATGCACTGAGCACATGCTGTAAGGCAGCAAGCAAACAAATGAGCAGATATGTAAACAAACAAATAAACATAAGCACAGATGTACTGGCAGATACACATGAGTGCAAAGAGACATAAACAATCTGATGCAGTCACAAGCATTACAAAACCCACTAGAAGCAGACATTGCACTACGTACCGAATTGCCAATCACAGTAAAGCATGTAATCAATTTATCAGATACAGCGTGTGTTTATCACAAAATACAGCTTCATGATCACATTTGCCCACTACACCACGCTAAGCATGCATAGGTCTGATTAGAACTTTTTGTATAATGAGAAAGGAATGCATCATCATGCTGTCTGAGGAAGTCAGTGGTAATCCAAGGAGGTGAACCTTCTGAAGCAGCAAACTCTCACAGAGATCAAATAACCCCACGTCACTCTGGAAGTCAGCAAATGAGTCATAAGGAAGCAGATAACAAGCTCTCTTTGTCGTTAGCTACGGAGACAGACAGCAACGGGGTCTGACAAAGATCCAGTTCATTAGATTTAGTTAATTCATGACCAAATAACAATAATAGTAGTGTTATGTGAGCATAACACTACTATTATTATGAGTAAAAAGAACATAGAGTAGCAAAGAATCTTAATGTCACCATGTAGCTAATAGGATTTTATGTGATCTAGAGAACTACCATGGTTCCTTGGAGAAAGCTCTTAAAGTGGAAATGAGCCTAAACAGTCAGGGTCAGTCATGGTCAGGACTGCAAAAGAAAATGAGTGAAAAAGTAGCAATGATTAAAGAAATCCTTTAAAAGACCTTGAGAACACCTGAAGAAGTACTTATTGAGACCACTATAAAATGTTTTTTATGAGCTTGACTTCTTAGAATCTGTAACTATCTTAAAAGCGGTTCAATAAAAAATGTATATGGTTACTCACGTCCACTCCTTATTTACTGCATATTTATTTCAAGATTACAAATAGACTTAAAAAGAAAACAATGGTGAATTATATCTTTGACAGGCAATATTTTTTTAACTGGAAAATAAAGTTCTTGAGAGTAGCACTTTATTTAAGAGTAGTTATACTGCATTTATAATACGACACACATCCTATTATGCATATAAGCCAAAATGTTTAAATGTGGTACTTTTTGACCTGTTTCTTCTGCATGACTTGTGGCAATAAGCTCATCGTCCATGTGAGCAAAATTTCTTTAGAGGCATCAGAGTAAGGTGGGTAGAATATATCTGGACATCACACTTTTTAGATTTATTTTGCAAACGTTGACCAATGCATCTTTTGGGGAGGGGGGTTCTTCTGTTTTCTGTTTTTACATTGAAGTTTCTGGTAGTACAGTGACAAAATACAAAAAAAATAAAAGTTCTGCACAGAAAGAGATAAGGGGTATAGTCAACCAACTGGAAAGACAAGGGATCAAGAGAAAAAGAGAATAAGAGGGGGGGGAAAGAAAGACAGGCATCCCGACTGTGACAGACGGGTAGCATTGGTGTGAGGAAACTTAGAATGCTAACTCTGAAAGACTGCGGTCTGCTAAGAAAGAGACAAGCAGTGGGAGGCAAAAGAGAAGACAAAGTCAAAGTGTAACTGGAGGGGAGACAGAAAGAGGAAAAAGTAACAGGGAAGCAAGTGCAAGCAGGGTGTGTGAGTGAGAGCTTGAGATGATGAGAGAGGCGTACACCGAGACTGACGAAGACTGAATAACTCAGCATGGTTTCTCTGATTCTTGTCGAAGGGCACAGTCCAAAAGTAAAAAGACGTACTCCACATGACAAGGACAAGTTGTCTTTGCACTACATTTTCTTTAGCCTGCTCACTGAAACTGCAATAAACTAGCCTGTCAAAGTCAGCCACCAGCCTTCTGCTATAAAAAAGAGACTGCACAGAGCCACCAACTTTGCTGGATTAAATCTTGTTACAAGGACACTACAAACGGAATGAATCTAACTGTCCCAGAATGTACAGTAGTTGGGTTTGATAAAACAGAGATGCCACTTTGTCGACAATTGAAATGAGTTTTTTTTTTTTTCCACAAGGTCTGCCAGAATATTTTTAGACTCCTTCGATGCTCCAGGGACAGATGAATCAGCACAAAGTGACAGCATATCATCAGTTGCAGACAAACCTACATCTAAAAGTCTGGAACTGCACTTTCAAGAGTATGCAAATTGGTTCTTCAAGTTGTAGAAACATTTGAGCCAGGCATTGTTGTCTCTGTCAAATTTGCATTTCTGTCCACCATCGTTTCTGTCAGCATGAGGCAAAGTGAACTGGCGGTGAACTGTAGAGGAGGTAGCATCTCATTGTGTGCCTGTGGCTGATAGAGAAAATCTGTCAGGGAAAAAAAGTAAAGGGCAACAAGGCAGAATTAATTATCGGTGGTTACAAAAAGATAGCATGCAGCACAGCAGAACAAGAAAAGGTTGTGAACATCCGTTTACAAGTGTCCTTGCGTCTTGATGTTTTCAAACCAAACATCTTTATGTCTGAGTGGCCAGAGTTTACTGTGTCAGCAGCTCTCATTACCACACACACTGCTGAGGACATGAGAGAGCTTAGCGCGTGACCGGTGAAGCCATCTCTGTTTATCTGCATGCAAACAACAACACCTCAGAGACCAACAGACGCACAACAAACATCAACGGCCGCGGAACGAGAGGCTCCCGGATGAACACCGAGACACTGATATGCATGAAACACTTGTGCACTCGGGCATCTGCATACTGTCGAGGCTGCAAGTGAGTTATCAACCAAGCCCGACTGAAAAGACGCCTAAATGGTCCCCAAGGATTAACGTAATGTGCAAGAAGATTTAAGGGATTCGGGATTTAATTTTTGACGTGTAGGCAGGTCTGATAGGTTGCTTTGTGGCTACCTACAGTGCTTTACAAATGTATTCCTATGCCTTGAACCAGTTTTAGGTTTCCTCATGTTAGATCAACAACCTTTGAGATATTTTCTCAGAAGTCTAAGTTATAGAACAAGACAGACTAACAACCATTGGCCTACTTGCTGTGAAATAGCCCAAGGTCAGTCAGATTAGATTGGAAGTATCTGTGAAAATCAGTTGTCAAGTCTTGCAGTAGATACTAAAATACATTTTGATCTGGACTTTGACTAGGCCATTTGAACACATAAACAAAGGTTAAATTTGGATCTCATCTGACAAGAACACCTTCTTCCACATATATGCAATATACCCTAAATGGGTTATGGCAAAGTTTCAGTAATGGCATTCTCTGGCCATTCTTCCATAAAGGCCAGATTACAACTGATAGCTACCATATCAGCAGAGTTATGGAACTGGTAACTTGTTGCTACTAAGTTTCCATGGGCCTCTTGGCTTCTTCTCTAAATAAGATAATTGATAATTAGCCCAGTGTTTGTTGATATCCAAGTATGAAGTTCAAGCCTGTAACAGATATCTGCAAGCTAACACTACTTGCCAGCAAAACTGTGTAGGATGACTGATTAATATATCATTAAAAGCATGATTCATACTTACTCAGCTCATTTCTCAGCTAAAAATAAAGCCTCGACCGCAAAAGCTGAGAAGGAATCGGTTAGAGCATATCACTTAGGTTTCCATGGTCGGTCCTTATAAGAGAATGTGGTTTTAAGGTGGGATGCTGGGAACACTGCCACAGGGTGTATTCAAAACACTCTAAGTGGTTGCAGAGCAAGTGTGTGTATATATGTGTGTGGCATCATTTTCATCCTTGCCAGTGTCTCTCTCACACACACATACACACACACCCACACTTGACTATGTTTGCCTCAGAATCTAATTTTACTAACCAAGGACACTTAAAAGTAGCTTGAGTTCGACCTTGGTTTCACTGGCAACACAGCACAGCATAAAATACCTAAGAGATAATGCATATTGATAAGATGTATAATAATTAGAGGAGGGCAAAACATGGCCTTATTAAGCCACCCAACAGAGATGACCAAAACATATTTTCTGTAATATTATGTTGTCTCTACAAGCATTAACTTAAACCTGAAATGAGGATTTTATTGTTTTTTTAACCTTACACAAATGGGACAATTTAGTATAAGTGACGGATGACGGTTGGCAGAAACAACAAGCTAACTGCTGTGTGCGGTGCTGTGTTTTACAGTAAATTGGCCATGTATCCATCTGAGTCCACACTCCAAGATGCATCCAACTTGGAAATGCATAACTACGTTATTAGGGCAACATATTCCACCTATTTCTGGTCACTCAGCTTATGCCTCACAATGGAGAGGAAAATCATGTCAAAGCAAATGTCCTCATGTCAAATTATAGAAGGTTATCCAAGGTGTTAACTGCCTGCAGGAAATCTAAAGTTTAACATTCACCATTTATATGGGTCACTGATACACAGCTACTTACTTTACTTTCTATACTTGATATTTCTACCTACAAATTTCATTTTTAACTAAGGAGTCACTGTTCCATTAGGCTCTTCAACATCATGCAGTATGTTATCACCAGAAGTATTATGATAGCAGATATAACTTACAATGATAGGGGTGCACCAATTGCAATTTTCTGTCTGATCGTCAATTACTGATCTTTTATAAAGCCTGACCTCCCAATTCCAATTTTGATTGATATAAATTTTTATAATTTTTTTTGTCTGAAATGTCACTAAATAATGTATCAAGAAAGTCTCAGAGTTGGTAACAGTGGGGTGTTCATTGTTGTTAAACATGCAGACGTGATCTGGTGGGTGGGACTATCAGTCAAATCTCTCTCACGAGAGAGCAGTGAGGTAGATAAGCCAACCAACAGAGGAAGATTATTCTATCTGCTTGCATCCAACATCTCACAATCTCATTGTTTGTATCAGGATCAATATTTTATGGTCATAAGTGAGAGTCAAGTTGGAGGTGAACCAGTAAACTTATAGAGTTATTTGTTTCACAAGAACACTTCAGACAAAAAATCATTCTTGTTTATAGCTCGGTATTGCTGTACAGGTGAACATCTAAAATTTTTTATGAACATCACTTCAAGGAAAGAGTGAAAAAACCAAGCACACAAATCCTTGCCCATCTGACACACTGTAAGTCAGGTTGCTCTCAGACACCGTCTACATTTTAAACACTATTATCTCGAATGCAGCAAAAGTGTGCAAGATGGCACAGACATGTAAAAAACACCAGCTGCACTTGATTCCTACTTCAGGTCCAAGTAGGGCTGCCTCTCAAGGATCAAACGGGGTCTGTTGGGACGGTTCAGGTGGTTCACTCAGTTTATAGCCAGGTCTCTGCACAAACGGATGTTTGATCCACCTGGAGGTTTAGAAGGCAGCCAGGTAGTGATGCTACTTTGCTGACAGGAAGTGAATGTGTAGATTGTACCAAGCTCTGGATCATGACAGAATAATCAAATTGCTGATGCAACAGAACAAACTGTCTAAATAAACCTGATGGACTGGGCTAACTTTTGCCGTTTGAGAAACAGCATGGACTCTTCCACAAACTTCAGGTGAAGCTTACATAAAATAGATGGAATATGTGATGCTGACAATAGAAAAACATTTAATACAGCCATACACTTGGAACTATACAAGAACCAGAAATGGGACTGAAGAGTGTACTTTTTTTTTGCCATTCACTCTCAAAGGCTCAATCCATCCAACTGGAGCTCATGGTACCAGTGAGGACTAATTGACATGAACCCACAATAATATTTATCTTTTAACGCGTTCAAGACCCAATAATAACAACAAAATGTTACTTTAGTCATACTAACAACCATGACTAATTATGATTTCGACTTTCATACCGACTGTGGAATCTGAAATAAAAATAAGCAGAATTCACATTTGAATTTTAACAATCAATATTATTTACATACAATGTGATACCTAGCATAATTTTCAAAGATCTCTGTGTTTCTGAACCAGTATTTGCAAGTTATTGATCCTAGGACATTGTCCTCAAATTGTGGTGTGTGAACTCGCTTCATAGATTTCAACAAAGTCAATTTTAAGACAAACTTAATTTGAGTTATTTGGGAAAGCGGTTCCTTTGTCTTGTTATTAAGCGAAGACAACTAAAAAAAAAGGCACAATTAAAGCAAAGAATCCCAAGTGTAACTTTTATGCCACTGGAATCAAAGATTGGGCTCTGTTCACACAATCATTGTTTTTGATTAAAACTTTAGTCATTCTTATACACTCATTAAATAATTAATTGCTACATTTATTTGATGTTTTTTGATTTGATGTTTATTAATTATCAGAAATGCTGTCAAAGTATACTTAGAAAATTGAAGGAATACCGTTATTTTTTATTCACACATCAGCATGCTTTAATCAGATCTTCATCTGAAAAAAAAATGCAATATACTTTGCAGTTGTGGCTCTTATGCTTTAGCTGCACGAGTCTGTGTTGGGACTGAGAGCTGAGACAGGTTAGAGAAACATTACTTTCCAGCTGTCTCAGGAATTTTCTCCCAGGGAACGAGGAAAGGTGACACAAATTTACAGAGGATTTTTTAAAGAAGGATAGAAAAAGGATAAAGCCTGCACCTGTCTTGTCACTTCGCCTTCTCTTCCTGAATTATTCATAGCGTGGAAGAATAAACAGCCCTACTTTGCAATGTAAGCATTTTTAGGAATGAAACCAGAAAGTTGTAAAGGTAACCTTTAACTCCGGCGCAGGCTTAAGTGACTTCACAAACTCAAAACAAAGCAGCTGTCTTCACACTCCGGGAAGCTTGATGTGTCTGCGCACTGGAACGATGTACGTTTTAGTTAGGAACATAACTAAAACATGCATGGAGAGAAGAGCACTGACGCAATCAAGTCTCATGCTCTCCTACAACAGACTGGGATTTCAATATTTCAATCTGCATGAGATTTTACATTTTCAAGACAAATTGCTCTCTTTGATTGATCATTACTAGTTATAATCCTAACCCTCAGCTTTTCTTAAATGAAGCGAAGAAAAACTAAGCTTAAAAGAAGTGTACATTAAATTATGTTTTTCTAACATGGTGCTCAGTTTGCCATATATTTGGCTCTTACGTCACTGAAGCTGGCGTCTCACTATCTTTATTACTAATATGCTTTTGTGTCTGGGATAATATTGTGAACTATTATTTTCCCACAATCTACACAATAATGACAGCATCTCCCTGGTTGCATGAATCTAATACGGCTCTTGATATTAATTTACTTGTGACATATATAATTTCATTTGGGGCCAACAACACAGTGCTTGACTGAAGACTGTCTACTTCACCCAGACACATCATGAACCTTGTTTGCTTTTCAGGAGAAGAAAACGTCATTAAAAAAGAATCGTGTCACATATAAACGCTGCCAACACAATTATTTGCTTAATCTTCATGCCATTTTTACACCACCATCCATTACAGCATTAGGGTACAGCTTTAATGATATCACCCAACACTACTTGGACTTCAGAAAGTCAGCCAGTGTTCAGCTGTTAATAACACCCCTGTATGTCTGTACCCCAAAATCACTCCCTAATAATCTCTTAACCGGCAGACAGCAACAGATTTGTCTGTGATAAAAATCCCCGTTCTTGCATGCGTGTCTGTGTCGCTAACAGGCGAGCTTGTTGACATGTGTTTGTGTGTCTTTTTGTGTATCCATGCCGGTTTCCCTGATGTATGCCTCGTCTGTGTGTGTTTGTGTGTGTGAAGCAGATTTAGTTGTGATAAAACCCTGGTCTTTGGAGGGATTACGAGTCCATCCCCAGACAGCAGCATGCTGAGCATTTATGGCGGTAATAAGTTGATCTGTAAGGGACAGATAGGCAACTGGCTAAAGCTGTTATTGGAAACTGTGTCCCTGCATCTATACCTGGGACAGGATGAAAGCTGAGTAAAAGGCAGAATAGTCAGAAGCATCTTAGACACGCTGCATCATGCATCAGCTGAATGTCATCCCATGCCTTTTGATCTGGCTCGCACCTTTGTGCTTTTCCCTCCACTCATTTGTCATGCATTTATAAGCAATTTGGTTTTGCTCGCAACAGATACCAAGTTGGCAAATGTTCCGCAGGTGTTAGAATATGAGCATATATTACGATGAGCATAAAATAATTAAACGGCCTCCAAACGGCTTCCGAGATCCGAAAGCTAAATTTTCTGTTAGTTTTTGAGGATTTCTATTTAAAAGGTCATAAAAGTGTGTTTCACTTTGTGATCTTGTACACTCCTTTCTCACACCCCCTGCCTGCTCCCTCCAGTGAAGGAACTGGGTATGTAAAACTAGGGCAGAAATTCTCCAAAAGGTCACATGCTTTCAGATTCAGCCTGGGCAGTTTTCATTTCAAAGCTGTAAAATACATCTGTACGGTTATTATTTTCCAATATTACCTCGTGGCATTCCTGAGCTCATAGCTTCAAATGTACCAATCTGAGAAAAGCCCTCCGGTTATCTATCTTCTGTATGTCTCAAACTGGAAAATAAAATGACTTCTCCACTCGTGACTGCCTTTCTCACCACAGTCCTGGTGAGAGTATTCCTGTAAATGGAAGAGAGGTTGATATAAAGTGCAGCATAAAGCCTAATATCTGCTTGATTTGTCTTTCTTGTGACTCTCTCTGTCTTGCTACTTTTTTTTTGCTCTCAATCTACATCTTTATATTTTCCTTTTTCTCTGCGTCTCTCTTTTGTTCATACTTGCCTCGCCTCCTTCAAATTCTCAGACGTTTGTGACATAATAATGAAATAATTCATTTCCATCCCTTAGCGCTGGTAAGTATTAGCATTCTAGCAGAGAGCGTCAACTTATCTCATGGCTACAGGCGTTGAATGGTAAAACTAAGCTTTGATAGTTTGCAACAGGATGACCACAAAACGCCTTCAGCTCAGAGAATTAGGACTGTCATCATGATTAGTAATGGTGGGCCTAATGTTTTACTGCACTGTAATTCACTGTACTGTAGCCACAGTGCAGTGTCCTGTATGACTCATTTTCGAGCACAAAAGGACGATCAACCTAAATTCAGCTGCAGGGAAAAATTAAATGAGATTATTACTGCTCCAGGTTTCAACAACTTGCTAATCTTAACTGTAGTCTTTCTTTTTTTTTTTCTTTTTTTTAGTCTGTAAAGCTTCATACTGCCTGTTTTAAAAGCTCCAACTCAAATTGCATTTGGCCATATGTCAGTACTTGCATCAGAGCATCAAACATTACCTACCACATAGGAAGGAAAAAAAGGAATAATTCAATAAGCATAATGTAATGCTAAGGAAATGCTGCATGTCTAAACACTGAGATAAACTGGACCTCAGCTAGAATTTGTCCTTTTATTGCTTTTTAAACAGTAAACGACATCCATTCTGCACATAAACACTAGAGCATTCCTGTGTGGTTGCATGCTGCAGCAGCCATAAGATGCACACAGTGAGTGGTAAAAATAAACCCGATAGCTTTCTGGAGGGTCGCCACAGGACGTCTGTGAGAATTAGGCTCAAAGTAGAGATTAGTTACTGCAGTTTTGATGTATTTTTTTTATTATTTGCATATCATCAGTGTAGCAGGCAGACTTTTTGAGAATCAAACTAATGACTGCATAATAATGAACATTGCAATCCTATGCCATAATGTAGAGTTACTTTTATTTTGGTTATAGGCATAGAGGTCATGAGGTTCTGTGAAGTTTGATGCATAGTGTAGCTAGAGATGAGACATATTATTGAGTAAAATGATACAAAGTCTTCAAAAACTACTTTAATTTGATGCTTCGTTTGAGTCACAAAGCAACAAATTTGACAATTATTTCATAGCAACTATGTGAAAACGCAGTGTTATTCTGTTTATGTTCAATTCAACGGTGGAAGACATTATACATGTAAGGATGAAAAAAAGACCCAAAATGCCAGAAATCTGAGACTATAAGAATAGTTATGTAAAACAATATTTCACTAATAATAGTGAAATAAATTTAAGCTAACATTACACTGGAAATGATACTGAGTGCTTTGAGGTTGGCACTCTGCGTTTATGTTTGAGACTTTTTTTTGTTGTCCTGTTGTTTTGACAGTCAGGCCGACAGACGCTTAGTTGGAAAGGTCTCCACCTCGTTTAAAATGTTTGCATGGCATCATTTAGATACTTGTAGAAAAGAGGAACGTAACAGAGTGACAAGATAAGAACAAGATGTTCTGTGAAAAGATTGTGACTTGCTATCTATTGAGCACTAATGAGGCTAATGTTAGTAGCAGTTCCTATCAAAAATTGGCATGTTTAGCTTTTCTTAAATGATTGCTAAGATTGCTTTCATTCTTGTGAACAAAGCATGGCATTACTAGCAAATGCATTTTTGATTTTGGAAAGTGCATTAACCATGAATGCAATCAAACTAGCAGAGCTACATGCAGATGCAGTGTCACTAATCATTATAAACAAATTAAAGTAGCCTAAATCTGTAAGTTAGATCTGTATCTGATCTGGATCTGTAATACTGCATACCACAGATGAAATTGCCTGGAGGCTATGAGCAATTTCCAGCATAGATTTTTTTTAGTACTCTTTGAGAATAAATGAGTTCCAAGTTTCATTTCTAATTTGACTTTTATTTGAACAGAATAAACATTGTTGAGAAAATAAATACTCATTTTCAAGAGAAATCAGTTCCAGCACCATACAATAACAAATTGGGAAACATCTACATTTCTGCTTGAAATATCTGAGGAGCTTACCTAACTTCAATAACGTCAATAAGACAGGCATGTTTAACAAACTAGTAATCATTGCGTACATAAAATTTTAATTTAAGAGTTAGTTTAAGGGTTTAAATCTCTGACACTTTCTATTTCCCATTACTGTAACATTTAGCAAACAGACAAAAGATGGGAATTATAACTGACATAAAGCAAGAGAAGCTTGATCTGATTTCACTTCAGACAGTGAGAAAGGTGTATGTAACTTCTGGTTTCATAAGTAGGTCAGTATAGATAATGCACGCTGCAGCTATTTACATGCATAATGAAACTAGGCAAAGCTCTAACAGTTTATTTGAATGCAGCGCTCCACTGAAACTGATTTGACTTGTGAATGTATGTACCAGTTAATGAGAGGAATATTTTATATATATATATATATATATATATATATATATATATATATATATATATATATATATATATATATATATATCAGCCCTCCACAGATATTTAGTCTGCCTTAGGAATCTTAACGACAGGTGCACAGGCGTTCCCTCCCCGATGCACTGATTCCAACATTGGGCCAGTGTGGTAATTAAGAACAACATACACTCTACACACTGGTACAACCAGTATCTACAAGTTTTATGCTAGCCAAGAATGCAAACCCTATCAAGTGAAAAATTAGGTGCAGCCTTCAATGGCATACACAAATGAGTTCATTTCAGCTCACATAAAGCAGATGGAGCATGGCAAATGTTAGGAAAGCTGCGCTTTATGTCATGAAAGCATTACTGATAAGCAGTCTAATTAGAATGCACACACAGGAACTTGTAAACACTATGAGACACTATGTTGTAGCAAGTTCAATACTGAGTCTTTAATCATAATCAGGTATCTTAAAATGTATTCTTTTTTATTGCTTTTTGGCTTTGTTCTTTGTTTTCTGCAGGAAATTTATCATCTTGTAAGTGGAGAGCAAACGAAATGCAGATTTTAATTTGAGGGAAGACAGCTTCATCTGTGGAAAACTGAATTACTTAAACTCCACATCAATGAGTCAAATCTAAAATAATTAACCTCAAATAAATAATTAGTTAAGATACACATACATTTATTCATAAAAAAAATGGAAGATGTCAAATAAGCATAGCTTCTTAAAGGCAGTATTTTGTTCAGTTCCAGAAAGCTTCAACACACTTCCCAAAATGTCAAACGCTTCTATGTGTGTTTTAGCTTTCAGTCACAAAAATCTTATTTATAGGTTTTGGCATAAAGTCCTCCCGACTGGCTGAAAATATTTTTGGAATGCAGGGTGAACGTATGGCAGCTGAAGGTTAGTAGCTTACCAAACATTCCATCAATGCAGTCCTTTGCAATTGCAATAATGCACACAGAGGTGCTACAATGACGACTCCAATTCCTTACATTACAGCTCAAGAAAACATGGACCGACACTCAAATACAGAAACAAGGACGTAGGGTTCTCAAAGACCCATCTAAAAACGCCGGTGATGATGAGTACATTGTTGACCACAAGAGTCAAGGTAGATGAACTAAAAGGTTCCTTTGGTTCAAGGTGCTATACTAATTCAGACCTGTGAAGAGCTGAGAGTGCATTACATATACTTTCACACTTGTCAAGAATGTCTCAGCGGAGTGAAAACATTTCAAATCACCTTCATGCCAAAAGACAAAAATCAAGCCAAATGACAGATGGAGACATTACCCTTCTCTGACTATGTGTGAGCTTGTGTTGTCATCTAATGAACATCATGACTCATGTGGACTCTCCCTCTTCCACTGACCTGAAACTGTCTCACCTGTGTGTCATAGAGTTGACTGGCCTGGTTTTTCTCTAATTCAATCATGCCCAGGTTATTACCTGTTCTGTGGCTCAAGAGCAGCAGGATGCAGGTAAATGTCACACTGCAGGTCATAACACCTGCTGTTTAATAGAGTACACAATTAGATTTTAAAGCAACAATGGAAACCTATACGTATACATCAGTTAATAACTTTAAAATAGTAATCGAAGCCAAAAAATATCCACTTACATGAAAATGTCATATGAAGATGTCTGTTCTGTAAAGGCCTTGAAGGTTTTGTTAGAGAACATTTCTGTACTTCAGGGAAGTACGACTCGTCTGCAAAACTACCATGACATGACCATTCACATGAACTTACAGGTCAATCAACGAGAGCATTTGAAACACAAGCAGCTAAGAGAGATTTGCTGGAACATTGGAGAAGCTGAAGAGATCCAACGTTCTGGGTGTAATTATTACCCAACGTGTGGGAGAAGGCTCTCCACCGAGAAAGTCCCAACATGGAGTCTTTGACCGACATGCAAAACTCTATGTGACGTAGAAAACTAACACTGGACCTCAACCTGAACACACAGTAAAACATGATCATGCAGTGGGGACGCTTTTCTTAGCCAGGACAAGAAAGATGGTCAGGGTTTATGGGAAGATAGATGAGTTGAATACAAGGTAATACTGGAAGAAAAAATGTTAAGCTCAACAAAAGACTGTTCCTTCCACTTTAAAATAATCTCTAATGTGTTGGCTTAAAACAAAATCCTGATAAAGTACATTTAAGTGTGTGGTTCTAAAGTGAAATATTTGAAATGATTCAAGTGGTGTGGATGTTTTCATGATGCACTGTAATAATTGGACTCAGACTAAAACCCACTGTAAACCAGCACTCTCAATGGATGCTATACACACAATGAACTCAAAACCTCTGTGTTGTCTGGGTAACCGTTTGCTCATTCACATTCATCCATGTGTGTGTAGTTTACTACTAATTAAATCCAGGTAAAAAAAGTGTCCTCCCTACTAACTCATTTCTGAACTATTTACATCCGAGTCCTTCGCCACAGGCCGTGCTCCAGTTGTATCTGTGCCTTGGCGCTGCAGAGTAATGCATGGTGAAAATGTGATGCTGCAGGACCATGTGGGCTGTCACGCAGGAGTAGCTGGGTAGGGGGTGGAGCTTGGATAATGACGAAAACGGTTGTAAGTTGTAATTGGCTCCCAATGACATCATTGATAAAGACCTCCACAGAGGGAGCGAGAGAAAGGGCTGAATCCCACACTCGCACTCAGATGAAGTCATGCATCTTTAGAGGGCTGCTTGGTTCCACAGCAGAAACAATTGTGATGCAGACATGTAACGCAAGATTATGAAATGCATTTGCCCTCATGTTCCCGCTTATGAAACTGAACCGCTGGATGTCACATGAAGTAGGCAAGGCCAGAATGAGATTTTCAATTTTGAGTAAAACTATCCTGGCTTCATTGTGTTATTATAGGGGTTAACAACAAAAATGTCGAGCATTGCCAAACTTCTGCTTTTAGATGAGAAAAAGTAAGAAATATTCCAACTGCTGTTGAAATAGTATAACTTATTACAGCTATGGTCATTTCATCTTTAAACATTTTCATTTTGTAATTTTGCTTCTGCTACATAAAATTAAGAAAATATCAATAGTTGCTTCCAAGTGTTTATAGTGCATAATGTAGCTTTCTAAAATGTGAAACTTTATAGTCACATACACACAAGAAGCTGATATGAGTGAGGTTTGATACTCTGGTCGTTATCTTAATAATAAATACGTCTCCGATTTTACATTATGAGTGTTGGTGGTTTTCCAGTCCATAAATATTTTTGAAAGAGTCTAATTTCTCTTTCTTGTAAGCATTGAAAAAGCACAGATGGCTTCATTCTGGCAGCTGACCAGTAGGGCACAGCAACAGGTGGGAAAGGGGCAGGGGCAGTACTGTGCTAATCTAGGCCTCGAGGAGTTAGAACAAATTGCAGGCCACTCCAGCGCTTTCTCTGACATCTTGTAAATAGAACTTTAAAGCACAGACAGTCTGATTTTGTGTGGCCCCTGGAGCACAATTTCAGATGGTAAAACATTTATGAATATGGAGTCATCGAGCTTTACGGAGGATGTCTGTTTAGCAGCTGACTGTGGGTTGACTCCTGGAGCAGACAGCCTGACTAACCAAATAATATAAGCTTATTATGCCTATGCTAATATATAATAAATACAATTTCCCTAAGCGAATATATAATAATTAATACATGTAATATAAAGTGTCTATTTATTTCTTTTACTTGTTATATGTATTTTGAAGCAGAATTAATATTTCTGGATTAAAATTTATGTCAATACTGTAACCCTTTTGCTTAACCTGGCTCATTCTATCAGAGTCTAATTCTGCTCCATGCCTTCCTTAGTCTGCCATTTCAATGAAAATAAAGGAGAAAAAATAAGCCCTAGGTTTGTTTTGGCAGTTTGCCTTAATTGCTTCAGCGGTTCTTGTTTCTAGATAGAATAACTATAGTGGACAAGCTGTTGACAAGATAATGGTGCATTTGTAATCTGTAAATTACAATGTGTGAGATGACAATTTGTTTACCACTGCCTCATTCTTGAACTGTATCTGAATGGTAATTTTTATTTTTATTCTCAGTAATACAAATACAGGGCAACTTTTCATTACCTATCTTTTGTGTGTTTGTACGGTTGACACAAGAGAGGAAACAAGCAGCTGGACAACTGCCAGAAACCACTCAAAAGTAATATCACCTACCCATGCCGAGGGCCGAGGAGGATCAGAACCCGCAATATCCTGCTATCCCAGAGACTCTGGCTCAAGATGTGTCTTGCGGAGAGATTTACCATGAATTCGGATAATCCTTAAAGTGTCTCCATGATTTTCACGTGTGCCCTACAACGCAATCCAACTGGCACCGCTGTTGCAAAAGTTTAAATCCAACCTGAGATAAGTCTTTACCTTCTCCCCAAAAAGAACCTGCACAGTCTCTTAATCCTCCTCTCCATCTTAAAGCGTCGTCTGATAGGTGATCCTGTGCCATCTTTGTGTTGTTTCAGCATATTGCTTTTGCCATTTTCTTGACCTTCCACAGGAACGCCTGGCTTGATAATATGTTAAAATTCCACCTAAGGGCAAAGAGAAATCGAGAAACAGATTAAGCATACTGTACTGTACTCCAACTAAATCAAAGTTTTGCTCTGTAAACTGTAAAGTATTTTTTGTTAAAGAGCAGCCCACTGTCAAGAATTATCCAATAACTATTAGGTTTTTTTTTTTTTACACAAAATTTAATATTAAACTGATGAGACAGCAGTCCCATAAAACACTAAAATGGTTTTGCTGTAAATTAAACTGTAACTTACAAATGTACTGTGTTTCATGTTGTATTTCTATTTTAAATTCCAGTTTTTACTTTTTTTCTAGCTTGTAGAAAAAAGATAAGACTGACAAACAAAAACAACAGAAGCCTATTTAATTTCAATATGGAGCACTGGCTCTTTTTACTTCATTTAGATATGAACACTGAAATTCAAAGTTGTTTATCTTAAGAGTTATTTTCAAGAATACATTTAAAATCTACAGTAATGAGACATATAGCATATAACTTCTGAGAATATTGTGTAAGGAAATCCCTAGCTTTAAAGTCATACAGTTTTTTTTTTTTTTCAAGAGCAAATAACTGCTTTACATACTATCAAAACAACAGGAATGATTGGTTAAAGTTAACAAAGAAGTTTGTTTTTTTTAATCACATTAATAAAGCAGAACAAAGAACTTCAGTAAGTTGGGTCAAACTTATTCAAAGTCATCTGGTTAAATCAGTTTTTTCTTCCTCATTACACATTAATAGTTAATATCAGACAGTTTAAAAGTACAAAACTGATGAATGTACCACTTCAAAAAGCTTAGACAAACTATATTTAAATACTGGTTTCTTGTTGTTTGTTTGTTTGTTTGTTTGTTTGTTTGTTTTTGTTTGTTTGTTTGTTGTTTGTTTGAGTCTGTGTTGTGTTGTGTGTACAAAGCCTCTGTGTTTTGGTCCTGACAAGTAAAACTCCAGTTGGTGAGTATCATTTTTAAGATGCGAGTCATTTGTTTATTCTTAAATAACCTAAACTGAAATATCAAAATTAACAAAAAAATGTCCTATGAAGTGAAGGAAATCAAATGGGACATTTCCAAGTGGATTTGCGCTCTTTTCAGTCGCTCTTCTTTGTATGAGGCTGAGAACAAAGGAACCTTTACAGTAACAAAGACGCGCTGCAGAGACTTATACCTGTTGATCTGTTTTCAACGCACCGCAGCAACTTTCTTAAGGATTCTACGAACGCATTTATTTTTTTTTTCTTTTCGTCTGGCAACGTCGTTCTTGCCCTTCAAATACAGCATTAGAAAAGTTTGATTGTGACTCACTGGCTTGTTTCTTGCAGACTTTACACCTGATTGCATTGTGGAGAATTTCCTCAGTGCAGCGCCAACTTCTCAAAAACAAAAACGCAACTTATGAAAAATAAAACAAAATAAAATCTCTATACACGAAACTACATTCTACTATTTACATGAACTAATCCAGTCACTTTTTTTGTTGTTGTTTTTCCTGCGTGCGTGCGTAAAGCGTCCTTCCCTTGCAAACTTCTGACAGGCTTTGTTTTGCGTGTCGCAACATCCCCGGGAGACAAAAAACACGACACCAGCACTTACTCCATCTCACATCCATTAAAATCCCAGACATAACACTTTGAGAAGCAGAACAAGTTTGCTATAAGTGAGCGCAATGAAGATGCGTCTTTGAGCATCCCCCTCAAGTTCTCTCCTCAAAGACAAAGGAAAAGGGGGACCGCTCCTCTCTTTCTCTCTCTCTCTCTCTTGCCTTGATTTCTCTATGTCTCTCGTCCTCTCCCTCCTGCTTTGTGCTCAAGTTTTGAGCGCTGACGCACCAAGTACAGCCGCAACTTTTCACTGGAAACACACTCAAACCAAGCCACTCCGGAGACGGGGGCCGAGCGATTGCAGCATCCCGGTCGGAGGCAACTCACCTGGGCTGGTTTGCTGTGCGCGCGTTCCCGAGCGTCCGTGGAAAAAAAAAAAAAAGTTTGAGAGGGGCACAATCAAGCTCTGTGTTGTGGAGTCCCCCCTTTGTCTACACGTGTGATAGATGGATGGGTCTCCGCTTGGCCGCGCCTAGTTCACTTCGCTCTCCACAGAGTCCCGCCCTCTCAAAGTCAAACAACTATGCGCACAAACAATATCGGACAGAGGAATCTCCTGATTGCTTGAGAATATAATTTGGATGCATTTTGGATGTGTTTTTTTTTCTCTCTCTCTCTCTTTCACATAAACAAATTTGGTGTGATTGGCTCCTGTTCTTTCGTTTGACTGAAATGCCGCACTAAGTTAACTTTAAAGCTGCTCATTTCTACTTGTGTACCTTGACTCCTCTGACCAGGTTTGAGAATAAAAGGCGAGGAGGGCTGGCTGACAAGAACTTCCCTGATTGCGCCAGCAGGAGACTGCCATTGTGTCTGGACAGCAGCAATGAAACAAAGAAAAAGACAAAAGGCTGCCGCTATCCTGTGCTGCATGAAGTGGTATCAAATTAAAAATGTATAATTACCTATAATACTCCTGATGACATAAACGGGCAGGTAAATTAATGTGCGTAAAAGTGAGAAATTATTATGTTCAAAGTATCAGGAGGTGATGAAGACATTATTCTTTTATTATTTTTTTTTACTTATAAACTCACGGGTCACTTGACCAGTGCCAATTTAACTAATTGGATATTAGTCCAATGGACAACTGGCCATTTGTCCAATTGCCAGTAATAAATAAATAAATAAATAAATCAGCCAATCACATAACAACTCCATTGGGCATAATGAAGATGGCTTGTTGAGGTAAAGCAATCATCAAAATAGAGAAGATTTAGATTCACTTTAAATGTTGCATGGTTGTTGGCAGACTCTTTTGTGCATTTTCTAAAGCTGCTAAAATATCTTGCTCATGTGAGAGGTCAGAGAAATAAGATGTGTTAGGATGGCAAACAGGAGCTCGGTGACAACTCAGTGCAAGTACAACCAAGGTATGTCAAATGTGTCTCTGATGATACAAATCATTGGCAGCAGATAGGCTAGAGCAGCAGAACAATACACAGGATACAGCCCTGTCAGCTATGAATGGAAAACTGAGGCCACAGTTCTCAACATTGGACAATAACAGATGGAATAAAAACATTGCCTGGTCCAATGAATGTCGATTTAAGCTGCTACATTCAGGTATTCAGAATGAGATTCTGGCATGAAGAACACAAAAGCCTTGTATCTATGGCTCTGACTGCTGCTGGTAGCATAATGGTACCGGAAATATTTTCTTGGCACACTTTGCGTCCCTTAATACCAACAAAGCATTGTTTTCAGCACCACAGCCTACCTGGGTATTACTGCAAACCATTTCTATCCCTTCATTATTACATTGTACCCATCCTGATGCCTACTTCCAGCAGGGTAATGCACAATATCACAGAGCTCAAACCATCTCAAACTGATTTGTTGAACATGAGAATGAAAAACCAATTCCAATGGCTCCCACAGTCACCACATCTCAGTCTAATAGAACATCTTTGGCTTGTGGCAGGAAAGGAGATTGGCATCATGGATATGCAGCCAAGAAATCTGAAGCGACTGTGTGATGTCATCATTTCAATGTGGACAAAGTTTTCTAAGGAGCCATGTTCCTTCCACTTCACAGTGATGGACAATGTTTTTTGTGTTGGTCAATTAAATTAAGTCTATGAGGGATTCAGTCCCTGGCTAACATGTGCTGTATTTGTATCAAATTAAGTTAATTTACAAATATGCTTATTTTAAGTTGAGTTGATTTACTTAAGTTTATTAATGTAACTTTAATATACCGGTTTTCACCTTCCTTTTGAGGTCACATGGCCATAAGTTGCAATGGAAGCACACCTATGAGCAGTGCAAGGACTGGTGTGTTCGATTCATCTCAGTGTGGGGGAAAGGAGGCATTGACTGGAAGGAGGGGGGATGGTCTGGACCACGTTTTAGGTTTAGATTATTGTTTGGCTTTTATCTAAAGTTATTAAGGTTGAATGTAAAGGTTTGTTTTCTGGAGATCAAATGAGCAAAGTCAGAGGACATACTCTAATTTATTTAACATTCACTGCCATGTTTTTGAAATGCTAAACAATTGTACTTTGATAGATCATTACCACAGTTTGCAGACAGGTTACACAGCACCATAAGGATGACACTGTACCAGCAACCTGCAGGTGATCTTATCATGTTTTTGTTACAACTGCTGACCTTGTTGACTGGAAGAAATACTCAGGATTTCAGCCTTATTTCATTTCTTCCTGTTTCAGTTGTCAAGCAACATGTAATGATTGTGCTGCAGGTTTCTGGGAAAGTGACAAAAGAAAATAAAGCTGGGGGGCTTTTACAGTGAACCCATTGCTCCGGCGTACTGCAGCCACTTTTTTGCTAGGTTAGTAGTCCAGGTTTTCTACTGTAGTGTCCCTCATCAACAACTAGCAACACCATAAATATGCTATGTTTCATTTTTCTAAGTGTTTCATTTTTCTAAGTGATGCCATGAAGAATTAAAATCAATGTTTTTGAAAATAAAATTCCATAAAAAAAACTTGATGCATGCCTTTACATCTTGAAGTTGTCTTATGTCGTCAGGATGACAATAGCATGTTAAATATCAAAAATAAATTAAATGTTGTCTAAATATGTGTAAAACGAATAAACTAATTATTGAATCTGTCTTTTGTGCCCTGATATGCATGTAATATAACATTTATGGTATGTCCTGTAACAAAACAACAACAAAAACACATTCCTCACAACAGAAAGATTGTTAACTTTCCTCTTTTGCCATGATGGCTATGTGAACACAAAATGAACATTTTAAGATTAAAGTTCCTTTCTAAGATATAGATACCACAAAACGTATCTGATCGTGCGGCATGAAGGCAACTGGGTAGGCCATAAGTGTAGTGTTGTACTATGACTCCAAAAAGTGCTCATATTTTGTTTGTATTTTTACTACTCCATTTCTTTAAATGTTGGACAATCAAAAACATTGCCAAATGGACAAATAAGAAAACACTTAATTTCCAGGTAAGTTACACCAGCTCTTTGTTAAAATTAAAGTTTCAAAAAGGAGCATTTTCTGTTAAACCCGTTTTTCTTTTGTTCTTGGGTGGCAGGCAGCACCTGGTCTGGGTTGGCACAAGTCTGGACTGGGTACCATGAAATGCTAAGGCGTGAAACAAAATTTGCTCCCATTTCTCAGAAATACTGGTTAATCAAAGTGAATCACGTGAATCAAAGGTTATAAGTCTTCCAACAAGACAATGCCCCAAAAATAAAAGCTAAAATCATAATTTGGCCTTTATAAAGTGCTCTTCTGAAAGATGTGATCCACAAGTGCAGGTCTCCACTGTAAGTTCTGCAGCATAGAAAGAAGCTCAAACTTGGATTGTGAATAAGTGGCCTTTAAAATTTGAGACGGTCAGTTCAGTTAAGTAATTGCTCCAGCTGCAGAAACCTTACAGAAACTGACAGAAATCACTAATCTGTGGTGACTGCTTTAAAGGGCTTCGCAAGAAAACATGAAGTGAAAGATACCATCTTTCATGTTGGGGAACTGAAGTTAGATCTCACAATAAATTTTTAATGATAATTTTATTTTTATCATCATCATCGTTATTATTATTATTATTATTATTATTATTATTATTATTATTATTATTATTATTATTATTATTATTATAAAAAACCCAGAACCTTCTTGCTGCAAGGCAACAGCTCTACAAACTGCGCCACTGTGCAGCTAGGCAGAAATTAATTTTATCCAATAACTTCCTGTTTTGAAGGAACATCGACACATTGTTAATCCTATCACTTTTACGATCCAATTACAATTACATCCAATCATTTGTTGTGCTTGATTTTCTTCATCCAATCAGGTGTGGTACTTGAGAAATTCTAAACTTTCTATAGATGTTCTTCATCTGCAGACTTACCCGCTTGTTCAGGCCTGGTTAAGATTTACTGAAACTGTATGGGAGAATGTGTTTTGGCCAGATGACACCAAACTTCACTTTGTAGACTTTTCATGATTTGTTTGTCTGGCCATTGACTTTTTGCGCAATTATGCAAGTTTCTCATCTCCCTTCATTGCTCCATCTGGGATTTGTCCCATTGAGCTCAATTTCTCAAGATGCATTTTATCCTGGCCAATCAGCAAACAGAAGTTGAAGTTGTGAAAGACAACATCAACTTTCTGTACTGGTTTTGTCAGCCTATGGAGATAGTTTGGCAATGACAACAGAGGAACTGAAGAAAGTCATTCAGTCTGTGTTGACCCAGGAAGGCTCATCTGAGATTCTGCATCGGTGTTTACTTAAGAGTTCACTTTAAGGTCAAAATGTGGTTTATTTCTTTGTAGATAGGAAAAGGCTTTTTGACTAAGAGGTTCTGAACCCGACTCATTTCAGTAGCACTTAAACCATCTACACACTGACTAATTACAAAGTTACAGTAAAAGTGAAAATAAAAGTATTCGCAAATGCATTTTATAGCTTCAAAATGCATATGCAAATATGTAGCGGTGTACCAGTAGAGGCTGTTTTTCATTTCATAAACAACACCAGCAGGAAAATAAATGTTGCAAAAGCAGGAAGAAGTTACAGCCATGTCTCTGATTTCCCAGTTGTAAATCTTTTTTATTTTTTTTTTCCATTTTATTTTATTTTTTTTTTCCACTGGCTGTTATAATTCCACAACAGCCAGAAAATAAATAATACTGGCAGACAAAGACATATGATACATTCACAAGTACAGACAGTGTATATGCATCGATATCAACACCCATTTACAAACAAGTGTTTGGTTATGAACTTCACCCTCTTCATGGGCTTTAAAAGCAGACATATATCAGCTTGCCTGGTATTTGTGATGTTTCTGTTTGTGTTAATGTGAGCCTGTAAAACTACCTAGACATAACCAGTCAGGTGGAGACTTGCAAACACCAGCCCTCTCCACTTATGTTGCAGAACCGCATTGATTTGCCAGATACACAGAGACTAACACTAAGTAAATATTTTTATTTATTTTTAGTTTTTATTTTAACAGACAAAAAAAAGATGCAAAGTGAAGATTCCTTATAAAGTAATAAATACCTAGGACACAAAATCCATAATGTCCAACTATAAACGCATTGGAATTCAGGATAAACCAGAGAATACAAGAGAAAGGATAAGACCCCCCCCCCCCCCCCCCGCCCCCCCGCCCCCCTCTGTGTTTACCTAAGAATTCCTATATATATTGATGTGGGATGCAGTCATTCCTCTCTCAACTTGCTCCAGCAGTGCTTCTATCCTCTCCCCTGCTGTGGTTTTGCTGAAGTTCTGACTTACACAGTCACCTTGTTCTGCTCCGTCCTACTGTGGCCTTACCAAGACAACACATCAAACTGGAAAGATCACAACTGTTCAAGCTGGTTTTCCTCAGAAATTTGGAGAAATTTGCAAAACTACATCAATAAACTGATTATCTTTTATTACAAGCGATATCAGTTATTCCTATATAAACAGTATGAAGTGCAATAAGCCAAGAGAACAAAACAGATTAATATTAAATGGGGTGTGGATATAAGCATGACTTATTAATATGCCAAAGATAATCTGTGATACAGTTGAATAATAAAATTTAAAAATCTGTTCAATGCATTTCTGAATGAAAAAAAAAATAGATTAGAATGGAATGGAACACGGACATGAGCTTTAATTGATTCTAATGTTGGACATGCAGGTCAAGTACAAAAATTTTTTTATAGTGTGTGTGTGCGTGTGTGCGCATGTGTGATTTTTACTATTCTTTTTATGGCACCATTTTCAGTCTCTATACATTTCAACCAACAGTGTCCTCTGCTTAAGCACATTTAAAAGTCAGTAAAAGTTGCCTTGATCCATTTCTCTGCTGATCCAAATTGTTGCCATTATTACAAAATCTCCAGCAATTTTTTACTTTCTACCTATATTATAGTTCTTCAAAATATATATTTTCAGCAGGTCTGAAAAAAACTCAACCAGGAAAAGGTTGATTCATGAATCCCTATGCAGTAAATAACAAGAGTACCTTTTTCCTCAGCCCATGTGCTTTGCTCTTAAAACCCACCGTTAGAAAGAAGTAGATAGACATACCGTGTCAGGCATGTCATGCAACGCTCATACATGTTCACACACTAACACACATCCAGCAGACAGACAGGCATGCTTGTCAGCGATGCTGGAGGGCCCTTGGCGGACTGCTGCTGCCCATCCCCCCTCTCAAGGCCCTGTCTGGGAGAGGGGGAAGGGGGATCAGAACTGTCTGGACCCCAGCACAGCAAGCAGCAGTGACACAGAATAGAATTGCTTCTACTGAGGCAATTAGAAATAATCCCGATCTAATTTGCTACATGGTATATTTATAAAAGTGTCTTTCAGCCAATATCTTTATGCAAGCATTTTTAATAATGGCTCTCAGTTTTCCTTCAGTATGTTGATTGTTTAAATGCTTCATGCTTCTTCAAACGATCTGGAAATTTTTGATCATACACTACTTCACACCATGAGGAAATCTAATATATTAAGCACTTAATGCAGTCATGTGGTGCTGGGGAGGAAACAACAAACATATTCTGTTTACAACATGTGACACCAGCCTATTTTCTGCTTTCACACAGGAGCGGCATAGTTTCCAGCTACTCTGTTCACAATTTGCAACGCCTTGAGCTGAAAATCAATTTTTCATGTGCAGAGACTTCTGTCTTTGATATCGACACACACACACACACACACACACACACACACACACAAAATGTGCCACACGCTTTGAAGGACCAGATAGTATTTAAGAGTTTTTGTAAAATCTTGAACTGGTCCATGCAGTGTGGTGACGTAATCATCGACATTGGCGATGCAGGTCTCAGATCAGTGTGCATAACACAGACTTAGCCCTTTTTAGATCCTTTCAATGAAAAAGGTGCAAATTTAGGTCACGTCTAGTTAATTCTAGGTTTGTGGGTTTTTTTTCCTTTTGCTTACGGTCTGATTCAGCTTTTTAAATGCTTATTAATCCAGATGTTTGGTAAAAACACATGCCTGTGGGGAGGCAGTTTAAATATATTGATTCTGTGTGAAACTGAAACTGATATATTTGTAAAATTCTATCCCACGAATCTTTCATTACTTGTCATAAATCTAAAGTATCTACTGAACTTGTTTTTTTTTTGTATTGTTTTTGTCTTTTACACACTCCAGTCAGTTTGCTTCCCTTTAAAAGTGTCTGTATGCGTGACATTTGTTCAGGAACATATCCCAAAAACAAACTGAAGTGGCTTTCTCAAAGTAGTTTTCCATCACTGCTAGATCATTTCTTATTGGTCGTTTAAAGCACCTAATCCTAATCCACACACGGAGGCTCACTATCAGCTGTCTTTGTTTACCCAACAAAATTAAAAAGATAGAACTGCTAAAAAACAAAATCTGATGCAGTGAAAAGATGTTTACATTTTACTCTCCATTTCTTGGATTTTTGCAAAGCAACGTCATAATGCTAAAAAATGCATGAAACTAAATGTTGGCAGTTATCCTGATGATCCTTATGTGTTTGTCTTTGCAGTTTCATCACTTTGAGCTGCAACTGCCAAAAAACACTGAATGCAATAAAAGAGTTCAGGAGTTTCAGTTCCAGCTGATATTTATTTCCTTCCTTGAAAAAGTTCTGTACACAAGTTTGTATCAACAATCTGACAGGCAGTGAATGGACAAAATTTAGCTGGCATGAGTCAACCTACCCCTTTTTTAATCAGAAAAAAGAGGTGGCTTCTTTGTTTATGGCATGATTAAAGACAATAAATGATAATTCTACACAGCATATTGCACAGGATGGATGAAAAATAAAGTTAATATATTTAAAAATGCTTTCATATATTTATATATTTATAAAAAAAAACAGTCTGAACTGACCACCTTAAATGTAAGTAAGGATGTGTAAAAGATAGCAGTTCTAAACAGTGCCTGTCCTCGATAGCAACAACGTACATAAACACACAATCTTTTTGCTTTATGGTACAGTCAAATATACAAAGATCAAGTTCATTGTTTTTTTCCTCTTTTTTTTTTCTTCTCCATTCTTTTTTCTGAAAAAACACAACAGCTAATAATAACCTGAATCTGAAATACAAATGCTATTCACCATGCCATAAAGATACTAAAACAATTATTAGCTAGTAGTTAGCCGACAAGTAGAAAAGATTATATATTCAAATACAATGAGAAACGCAGTACAAGAAAGTGTTGCGCAACTCAGGTCAGAAATTTGAATATGCTTGATGTTGTCATCTTTGTTTGTGATATGGACAGCCCGCCTCAATCCACTGGCCGAATGGCAAGATGTGACATCAGTGAGTGAAAACATCAAGAAACAAAGTCAAATTTAAAGCTACAATCTTCAAGACGTTGGACGCAAAAAAATATGATTAAGGGAAAAAAAAGCAAGAGACTGCTTTTTAGGATAGTGCTGCTGTTTAAACCACATGGTCCCACAGGAGGAGCCTCTTAAAAAGACTTGTGGTCCTGTGTCTTTAAAAAAAAAATGAGCCTGCAGTCTGGCACTGTAAACGTTGGAAAAGGGGGCTGAGACTGGTGCTGCTTTCAAGTGCTGTCGGAAAAATTGCCATTATGTCCTAATCACCTTCACATCTGTGCTGCAGATGTTTAAGGGTTTGACATCAAAGAGGACTTAAAGAGTGTTTCTGGATTTTTTTTTTCTTTTTGTGAAAGAGGACAAATACGGCCGGCCTACCTACCTGATTTATACTAACTCGCCTTTTCCGTCAAAAAAAGTGGAAGTGTATCTTTAAATTTGAAAGAATAAGTCCAACAATAGGCACCGCAAGGATACAAAACGGACAGCTCTACTGTTTGATCTAATCTACTAAAGTAACTGAGCCTGAAGTAACAAGCTTACCATAAGCACTTGAAGGCAGCATGAAAAAACCAGCCTGTTGAGGGCATTAAAAAACAAGGAAATCCAATACAGCTGTATTAGTTAGGCTACACATACCCCCGTGTTCAATATAGATTTGTACAAAAATACACTGAGAAAATAATCAAACTGTTTCTTCTCTTTTAAGTGTCCAAAAAAGTGTGTACATTTAAATATAAAAAGGAAATTAAAAAGGTTGTGTGTTCTTAAAACTCTAGCCCTTCGCCTGAGAAGGAAATGTGACAGACACAGACAGGATCATGTATAAAAGAACTAGCAAAACAAAAGATGCTTGGCCCAGTATATAAATACAGCATCCCCATATAAAAATGGCATCTGAATACATGTACAAAACAAAACAAAATAGAAATCGCTGATGATTTCTCTATAGCTATGGTCCGGCAAATAACATCATATAATTTTGGTCCTGATAGAGGAGGGGGGGGGACAAAATGTAGCAATACAGTTAAGCACAGACTTGAAGTTGTGTTTGTGTCCTGAAGTGAGCTGGTGATTATTTCAAAGTCCTTTTTTTTTTCCTCCGTAAAAAAAAAAGTAGAACCGAAGTGAGCGCCACCTAGATCCTTTTAAATAACCCTAATACTAGTTTACAAACTGCTCAAACAGTCGCACAGAAAATCTCAGCACAAGATATAGGAACAAAGTAGGCTATCATGCTAAACACGCTTCTTTTTTTTTTTGTTTCTTGAGAAAATAACTTTTAAAAAACATCAACCCACCTCGGTTTCATTAAAAAAAAAGCCTCTTGGTGATGCAATAAAAAAACTGTCGCACGGCAGTCCTAGTCTGTACCTTTTTTTGTTTGCTTGTTTTTTTTTTTTTTTTTCCTTTTTAGTGGCAAAGTTCACTTGGCGATTGGTTAAAAGGTTGTGAAAATGTCCCTTTTTTTTCTCTCAAAAATTCATCAACGACATTGATTAAGTGTACGGCGGACCGCAGAACGTGCAAATCAATCACAGTTAAGTTACTCAGTTTAAAAAAAAAAAAACAGTCCTGCACTGAGCTTTCAGGAAGCTCTCAGTCCGTCTTTTTTTTTTTTTTTTTTTTGTCTCCTCTTGTTTGGACGGCTCCCTCAGTCCAGGCATCCGAAGAAAAGTCCCGGGAAAAAAAAAAAAAAAAAAAGCAAGTTACTCGCTTTAGAGTTAAGCTTTCCAAGGATTTGCAGGGACGCGGTTTTGCAGTAGTGAAACCCACTGGTAAGCAGTAGCTGCCCCTGCTTCTGTTTGCGTCTGCGAGTTTTAGCGCTCAAGTCAGTACGTGAACACCAGGTTGGAGATGGTGGACTCCAGCCAGTCTCCCGATATCATCTCGCTGACTTCGGGCGTACAGTAGTCGGGGAACTCGAAGTGGGATCCGCCGCAAACGGACTCGCCGTTCAAGTCCCAGTCCCTGTCCAGGACCGAGGAGCCGAAGCTCCCCAGCGACATGCTGTCGAAGCTCGGACTCGGGTTGACGTCCAGCAAGTCGTCCTCGAACTCCTCGTCCTCCGAGGAGGACGAGGAGGACGAGACGGAGGAGTGCGACCCAGAGGGAGTAGGCGAGGAAGCCCGCCGCGTGTTGCTGTATGTGTGGCCGCTGCGGCGCTCCGAAGCTCCGCCGAAGCTGCTGCTGCTGCTGCTGCTGCTGCTGCCGGGGGAGTCGGCGCCTTCCTCCCTGCCGCTGGCCGCGTCCTCGTAGAGACTGAGCGGGTCGCTCGAGTCCGCCGAGCTGCTGAGCGTAGGACTAGCCGGCACCACCACAGAGGACGTGGGACTGACGCTCAGACTGGCCGCGCCGCTCCCGAAAACGTAAACCCGCTTCGGCTTCTTGGCGTCAGGTATCTGCTTGGCAGCCGAGGAGACAGATTTGGACTTGTAGAGAGAGTTGTGGTGGTTCTCCGACTGGTGCTCAGATGCAAACAGTGACGCTTTGGTGCTACTGCTGCTCCCGAAAAGTGATTTTTGGGCTTTGCTGCTGCTGCTGCTGTGGTGATTTTGATCCGTTCTTCCTCGCAGACGAGGACGTCTTAGTGCTGGTGTTGCTGGAGCTACCGGTAACTTTTTCTCCTCTATCGCTGCCGCTGCCAGCCTTAGATGCGCTCGACTTCACCTTCTTCCTCGGTCGGTACTTGTAGTCGGGATAGTCCGCCATGTGCTTCAGTCGAAGCCGCTCCGCCTCTCTGATAAAGGGAATCTTGTCGCTGTCTCTCAGCAGCTTCCAGCGCTTCCCCAGCCGCTTGGAGATCTCGGCGTTGTGCATGTCCGGCGACTGCTCCATGATCTTCCTCCTCTCTATCTGCGACCACACCATGAACGCGTTCATGGGTCTCTTGATGTGGCCGCTGGGAGTTTTGCACCACGCCGGGTTCTCCCCGAGCTTGTCGCCGGCGGAGCCCGCCGGGGAGAGAGGCGAGGCGGCCGGGTCCAGGTCCATGCTCGCCCCGGAGTCGGAGCCCGAGTCCCCGGTGAAGAAGGACAGCGCCTCGGCGGTGCTCTCTGTGTGGCTCATTTTCTGCACCATGCTGTCCGGTTAAAGTAAGAGCGGGATGCTTGCTCTTTCTTTACCCCCCCCCCCCCTCCTCCTCCTCCTCCTCCTCCTCCTTCTCTCTCTTGCTCTCTTCTGGGTTCCTCTGGTTCACTTTAAAGCAAACTCAGCTCTTTTTCTCCCACTCTTTGACAGTTTGTGCTGAGTGCAAACAGTGCAAGCAGTTATTCACTCCTGAGATGCGCAGGATACTCGAAAACAACAGTCCAGAGTTGTCTAAAAAGGCTGCATGCAGGAAAAAAAAAAAAAAAAAAAAGTTTAATTTCCAGGTGCTGTTGGTGTTAAAACAGTTCGTCTTTGTTGTGGAGCGTATAATCGGAGTTGGAATTAAAAAAAAAAAAAAGAAGAAGAAGAAGAATCAACACAGCCACAAGCTACACAGCTGCAGGAGCAAAGTGCCCACACATGCGCTCAGGCACTTACAAAGGGCCCCCAAGTATACAATGTGTAAAAAGTAAGTGCTTTTTCTCCTCTGCATCTACTCCAAGAATCAAAAGCCGCGCATGCTGTGGTAGGGGAAAGAAGAAGGGAGAGAAAAAAAAATAGAAGCTAGAGCAACTCACACTCCCCTGCCTCCCATCTGCAAAGACTAACAGTCGCTGTTTCAAGCACCCCTTCAGACTGCTGCCCCCCTTGCCTGCATTTATTCCTCTCTCATACAACGGCGATAAAAATCCACCAATCAGGCTGCCCCTACGCTGTCGCTACGCTGCTTGGGGCCAGGCCACGCCCCCTCTCGCACCTGATTGGCGAGCAAAGGATTCTAATAATAATCAGCGCGTGCAATGAGAAGCCTCGTGTCTGACCTCATTCCAGAATACAACAAGAAACTTGATTTTTTTTTTTTTTTTAAAGAGACACGGGCTAATGTTATGAATCCCCCTTTTCCACTACCCCATGTGTCTATCATTAACATATAGGTTTTGCTATATGGGAAGTCAATTATAGTTGTGCTGAACACACAGCCTGAGACAGATTTAAAGAAATACTGCTGCTCTGTTTGTCTCAGTGTTATTGTGAATGGGAGGGCATGTAGTAATGAATAAACACGAAGAGCCTAAATGCAGCTGATATAAAAATGTATCACTCGATAGCAAACATAATTTTACACCTACAGTATATATTATTATTATTATTATTATTATATTATTATTATTATTATTATTTATTATTACCACTACTGTTTGTTGACTATTAAATACAGTTGTTATTGTCAACTGCAGGTGCCCAGAAGTGATCCACATGCTGCTAAACAACAGTTGAGCGTCTCTTGCTCATTGGCACACAAACAGGCAAATGTCTCTTCAGAATCGTTGGGCTGGTGTTAAAGAAGTCTGCAAACCTAGGCGCCTGGGGCTTTGTAGCCCTCCCTTTCTCTCTCTCTCTCTCTCTCTCCTTCCGAGGCGGGACTGGGCGGTCTTTTGTCACATAACCAGCCCCTTTCTAGCACACCAGACCAGACCAGACAGACAGAAAAAAAAAGAGAAAAGGGCAGAGGAGGAACGAGCAACAAGCCCGCCGCGAGAGCGCACAACATCCGCACAGCCCGAAAACTGTGAGAAGTTCATTTTCCCGTGAAGAGACAAAAACAACAGCAGGTGTGGGAAGGCGCGCTCGTAACTTGCATAAGAAATCGGGCACATGTTGCCACATAGTTGAGTTTCAAGGTTTTGCGTGCAAAATTCAAAATTCTTCATTTTCACCTTAAAACAATTTCACGTTCGTAACTATGCAACGTTTTTAGGGGAGTTTTTGCAGGTTTATTTGACCTGTTCTTACTAGCAATTTGTAGTTTGTGCTGTGTTTGGAAGGAATGACATGCAATGAAGAAAAGAAAATCAACAGAAGTCCTGAAAAAAAAATGCCTGGTTTTGTCAATAAAATCATATCTATAATATTTTTTTTATTAATTAAAAAAAAAGTGGCTCTCCAAAGGGAGAAGAAATGGGAAAGGATTGCGATCAATGCATAGCTGGAATACCGCTAGATGGCGTCGCAGAGCCAGAAAGCACTTTACCATGCATGGCTGTGCTGGGAGAAGTTTAGTGAGGGTAAAAAAGAGATCAAGTCAGAGCAATGAGAACGGTTAGCAGGGGTAAGTTACATAATGTCTCTGTACGATAGAGCGCCATCCAAGTAAGACTGCTGGCAAGGAAAGAGGTTACTTGCTCCAAGGTAAGGTTGGGGTATAACAAGTGAAATTAACTCGAAAATTACAGCAGTTTGCTCTTATTGACATCAGCTTGGATTGTAATCAGATAGCGTTTTAATGATTTCTGCAGACAAACCCTCACGTACATCTCTGCACTTTGGAAGTATTGTCAAACTAGAAATAAAGACAAAAAGGTGTACAGTTAAAAAATAAATAAATAAACAGAGACCAAGAATGATGGTGAGATGTTCTGTGTCTGTTAGTAAAAGGAAGCCGCAGCTGATTTGAACCCCAACTGGGAAGTCAGTAAGAAAGAATAACAATATACTGGATGCATTTCACTGGATGCAATTATGCTCAATATGGCCTCATATCTGCAGTGCATCCAAGGAAAACGACGGGTAATTGGGCTCCAATTTGTGTGTTCATGGAGCAGAACTGCAATGGAAATAAGAACGTTAACTCACAATCTTTCACTGCTGTGCAATGCCAATTTAATAAGGAAATGCAGGAAAACATTTTACATAAGTGAGTCCTATAGAAGTGGAGGGGCTGAAGAAGGAGTCCTTTAAATAAAAATTTCCATCGAAATATGAGGGGAAAAAAAGTAAAGTTCTGTGGAAATGAGTCCTGGTAAAGTAACTCAAGAATGTCCCTAATCTTAAAGGGAATTGTTTTTTTTTTTTTAATTTGACTCTATGAGAATTGTATTATTGAATAGCCTAGATGTAACAGATAACTCTGTTGACATAGTCATTTAGTAGAAATCCAGTTCTGTAAGTTATGGATCTCACAACTTAGATCTGTCAAGATACAGTATTATAGTCTAAGATTTAATTTACAGCAAAACCTGTTATTAGTCACAAAGAATGTGGAGGCAAGATGCAGTTTTCAGTGTGAAACGCATACTGAGAGCAGAACACGTAAAGCACTTCCAGAGTTTTGACTAAACAGAAAAGTAGGTAGGATATAATAAAAATAAAATCGTGCTAGCTTTAAGCCAAAACATCTTTTTCCTTTTGTTACCATTCCTTTCATATCAGACAGTCACTCTGACAGTTAACCTTTGAAGGTTTTTAATAGGTATTGCAAAAACTTGCATTTTAAAGATTGTACAATTCCATTTTTTGGTCTTGGTTGTTTGCAGAGAAATCATCAGCTTTAGCCCTTATTTTTATACAGTGTATCCCTAAAGTCAAACTTCAACTTATTTTATTGGCATTTAACATGAAACACCAAAACAGTCTGGTTCATATTCGTGAAGTTGAAGGAAAATTTTCCATTGTGTTTTTACAAAAAAAAAAAAAACATTCAAATGTGGCATGCATTTGAACTTTTACTTATTTGTAAAACCTCCATAAACCGCAGTTAGAGCTGCATGTCTTTTGGGTTATGTCTCCACTGGCTTTGTGCAACTTGAAATGTGCATTTTTGCTAATTCTTTGTTGCAAAATATGCTCAGGCTCAGAAAAACAATGAAGCGCACTCCTTAATTATTGCCTTTCACATTCTTTTGCATGTTTGTTGTGTCCCCTACATGATCAACTATCAGTTGTCTTTTCAACAGAGGAGTAGACCTCTACAGCTCCTCCGGAGATAAAATAGGCCTCTTGGCTTCTTCCCTGATTAATACTCTCTTATTTATGACTGCGATTAAAGTCTTTAGTAACTTTGTCATTGTGCCATTCTCTTTCCTTTTCCAGGTGATGAATTATGAAGTACCTAGTAAGATGTTGAAAGCTTGGAACTCCATGTTTAAAGCACCCCACTTGACAGCTGGTCTTTTTTTGTTCTATTCTATATTCTATTCTATTCTATCATTCTATTCTATTCTATTCTATTCCAAATAAATAGGACCTTTCACCTACTTTTGGCTTCACAGTTCACTTGAATACACACCTCTGTCTCTTGGCAGACTTCTCTGTTTCTTTTGCTTTCTCTGTAGCCCTCCCTCCCTCTCTCATCCCTTTCTGTTTTTCAGTGTACACATTAGAATGCGTAACACACACATACACACACGCCTAGATACGCAAATACACACACACACAAGCACACGCACACACCCACACCCACAAGCTGAAAGGATAAGCAGAGCATTCAAACTTTCCCCCTCTCTTTCTCCGTCTCATTCTTTTACCGCCATTGTTTCCGCGAGGTACAGCTGCCACGCGAGTTGGAGTGGGTCGCGTGCCAACCCTAATCTCAACAGGTGTTCTTTTTGTGCCCCTTCCACCCCCCCACTCCCCACACCTCTTTTGCTCCTCCTGCCAACCCCAAACTTTTTTTTTTGTCTGCGTTTGTTCTTTATCTTGCACATTCTCGCAACTTCCCTGAACATTTTCCTTCTCCTGCTCTTAAATTCAAGATGCACTCTAAGCTGAACTCTCGTGAAAGTAAAATTAAGTCGGTAGGAATAAAGAAGTGAAAGAAGACATGAAATCTGAGATGCACTTTAGGTCGCAGACATAGTTGAAGATTACTTTGAAACGTCTATAGAATAAATGAATATAAAATGGTCATACAAGTATTTGTTAAGTCTGTAGAAAATGTTTTACAGGCTCACTTTTGTTTCACATTTTGCTCATTCGTCTTCCCTCAGGCAGCTGCTCTCATCACTTCTATGAATAGGTGTAGCAAAGTCAAGTTTCCTGTATCTGTAACCTGAGCAGTGCATTCTCAAAGTATGTGAAAGTATTGGTAGATAAATCTTACTTTGTTGGGGAACTTACATGACGTTTTCCTATAGACTGAAGTGCAACAGGAAGTCTTTCTACCTCTCGTATGTGTACTCCCTCCTTTGCTTCTGCTCTCTCAGCCCTCTCCACCCCCCCTCAGTTCTCTGCTCAGTTTAGATCAGTTTGCTTTATTGGCATGAATGCTAGATGAGGAATGCTGCCAAATCTCCCCCATCTCCCATTTCTTTTCTCTCCCCCCTTCTCGCTCCGCAGATAAATCCGATCTGAGGTCATCTGTTATTCAGAACAGTGACACCATATGGTCTGCCACCCACTCGAAGTACATCTAGTTGGTTTCATGAAAACTTAAAATCTTCCCATATTTAAATATTAATGGAGGTGTGTATTGACCAGCTGTCACAAACACTACTTAGAGTTTAGCCGGCCCGCACTTTGAATCTTTAGCAGTGGTACGTTCATTTCCAACATGCTGATCTTTCATGACACAGCGAGGCGAGTATGTTGGAAGAAGTTGTAAAAACAAAGGGTTAAATCCTGACATGAGTAAACTATCTAGTTGGCTGCGAGAACAAAACATAGATTTTAAATAAGGTGCATGAACATTGACTAACAGCAAACAGGCTCGACTAAAGCCAGCAGTCATACAAACAATTAAGATTCTACCCAATCATTTGCTAATCCCAGCCAAAGCTTGACCTTTATAGCAATTAAAATGCAATGCTTAAGGCCAGACTCCTTTTAAAGAAAAAAAAACAGTGGAGGTGCTATGAATACAGACAAGGGACTGTTGGGAATAGACTGCCTTTGAATTGTGAATTAAAGAAGTGAGAAACATTTCAGTTGTTTGTGAACCTTTTTTAATGCTAATTTTTGAATTAATTTGAAAAATGTTACCACCTTTAATACCCCTGATTATTTCCAAGTCATTAATAGGCAAGCTTCTGTATCTGATGTAGAATCCTAAGAAAAGTCCTAACTAGTGCACAAACGTGGAAATCTGGATGCTTCCACTGAAATGGTTTAATGCTCTCTAAAAGCAAAGGTAAATTGTGGATTGTGTATGTTTATGAGTAAACATGCCAGTTAAAGGCCAGAGGTAAAGAGCAATCTCTGTCTCCTCAGACTGAAATAAAAAAGGGTTTATTAAGTGTCATGAAAAGATTTAAGACTTATCAAAGCTGAATGTTGGTACAATGTATCAAAAGATAACTTATTGAAATAGGGCAAGTTCTTTGCACTGAACTCAAACTGTATTTTCTTGGGATTTGAATGTTGCGCACAACCAAGAGACTACATTTTGACCTCATCTGACCAGAGCACATTTGGCTACATAAAATACCAATAAAAGCATTTTGCCGGACGCATTATCTGAGATACAACACAATTGCATTTGGGTCATTTAACACTCTAACATATATTCCCTTGATGTGATCTGATCAGCTCACCCAAACCTTTATTGGACAAGAGTAAATGAAGAGACATTGGGCCAACAGTTCACTGTTTCCCTCCATCACAATGGATACAATGAAGTTCTTTGATTTATTATATTTCTACTATCAACAACGCCAGTGTTGCTAGTAGTGTGTTTTTACAACCCTGTAACAGACAGATGGCTAGTTACTGTATATATGAAATGTATTTATTCACTGATATTTAGAAAAGGTTGTTTGAACAGGTGGTTTTTTTACATACACACACACACACACACACACGCACGCATGTACAGACAAAAACACACATCTGAGTGCAAATACACACACACCTTCAGCAGCTAAGTGTTATCTTATCCAGAAAGAGCAGCTGCAAAGTATGACCCTAACTTAGCTGTTAATGATTTGTGATGTGTAACTCGGAGCGTGCATGTATCTAATTTACCACCTCGGTCTCTCCTTTCCCTAACTGACAGGAGCCGATTACTAAAGTTCCAGCTCTGATTTGTGAAGTTCAGCAGGTTGAGTTTGAACATCTGTCACATTTCAAGGTTGTCTCTGTCAGGGAAAGCAAACACAGGCAGGGAGAAACTACCAGGGCAGTAATTAAGCAGAATACACACACACACGCACACATATTAAGCAAATTTGTCACAACAGTCTGGTATATGTATAACATTACATATGTTTCTTAGACATTATGTAATGTTCTCATGTCTCCCCATACAGTCTGTTTGAATTAGGCAGTGGGAAATATTTAACAATAGATTTTCAGCAACAGTGAGCCTGTTCATCATACCAAGTTTAATGTGTTTAGTTAATTAGTTTTCATTTACTCTAACCCCATGATGTTGCATAGCAACAATGATTTCTTTAGAAGCATGTTAAAATGAAGATATGATCAGCGTACATGGCTTGGGAAAAATAAAAATAAAAACAATGCTTTGCAGCTGAATATTTTTAGATTCTTAGTGCTACAGATAGATATACAGGTGTGCAGCTGTGTGTTTTAGCATTTCTTACTTTGTAAGGCTAATTTGTTGTTGAAGAAAGACCTGCCTCTTCTTATTGAGTTCAAAGCCTGGGCACTATAAGCAGAAGTGTTTTTAGGTTTAGTGGTTCGATTTAGGACTAAGTTATGAGTTGAATTTAGGTTAGTGTTAGTTTTTGGCATGTAATAGTAATGGTCTGGTTTAGGGTAAAGGTCAGGATTAGGCTATAGAAATGAATGAAAGGTCAATGGAAGTCAATGCAAAGTTCCTGCAGTGTGTGTGTGTGTTTGTTTGTGTGTCTATCAAAGGTGACCAGCTATCCTTGAGCTTTCACAGAAAGTGGGTATCAGGGAGACATGGTGTTGCCGTGTCACCCCCAACCCTACTTGTGCAATGCCTGTGCCTGTGCGTGTGTGTGTGGGAAGATACCTCTCTCGAGATCCCTGCTAACCTGCTCCAGGCTGACTGCACAGATGACACGCCAGGAAAAGTCCCTTGAGTGAACCTCAGGTGATGTGGCAGTAGTGTGTGTGTGTGTGTGTGTGTGTGTGTGTGCTTCACATCTCTGGAGATTAACTGCTGCTTTCAGACTTTATATGACAAATGCACACACACTTATGCATGAGCACATAGTCACCATTCTAGAGTTTTGTTCTCTCTGCACATTGACTGTAAAATCAGTGAATTTTAGACTTAAAGAGAAAACAAGAAGGAGGACATGGAGAAGTTACAGATAAAACAAAAAGAGAATCACAATTATCCTGTGGTGCACAGGCGACCTTTCCAGAGTATACCATGCCTCTCCCCTGATGACTACAAGATATACTAATAATAAATAATCCTTTTAAAAGCACATTAGTCAGTGTTGTCCTGCATCACATAAAAATTAAACAGCCATTGTTGGTTATACCTTGAAAATATTTCTGTACAAAAAACATAGCTAATAAAATTGTGAAAATATATCATTATTTCAAAAAGCAACTTGTTTAATTCAGTCGGTTTGGGGTTGTAACTACAGATGAGTTTTTCATCAGTGTCATGTAGACAAAAACTTGAAATACCAATAAAAATGTTCCACATTATGTCCTACAGATACATAAATCATACTTTTCCTGGTATTGTTTTCTCTAAAAGGTTGCATTATTCTGAAAAACACAAGGCTGCAACACAACATGTTTGTGTTTGTAGAAAGTAGAACCAGAAAATCCCTAAACATTAAACCTTTAATAAGTTGGAAGATGCAATTTAAAATGCTGATGAGCTTGGGATACCTTAGTTGTCAACTCATCAGTCCTAAAATTAAAATTCACTCACTTTAATTTAATTAAACTGTGACTTAATCATGAAGATGCAAGGATGTTAGTGAATTAACTTTGTAATATTATCTCATCATCCACTGTGATGGGTTCAACTCAACCATTACGGTTTTAATCTGTTCAGAAAAGTTTTTACTGCTAAGTTTGTACAATAATTTGAAAAAAACATTTTTTTTATGAAAAAACTATAAATTACATTATGTATCATTAAATACACTCCTACCATGTGTCCTTGTATTTTCTTTTTCACATCAGAAAGTCCAGGTTGGCTTTCTGTAGCTATAGTAAATATGATCTGGGTTCCATCATATTAGAAGCATATAGGATGTAATCCATCCTCCGGCAAAGTGACAAAGTGTTTTCTCACCAATTACTGACTGCCATTTCCCTCTTCACACCTGGCAGTGGGAGGATGTGCTTGACAATCTGTATGAGCACATGTGTGTCTGTCAGATTGAGAGGAAAGAAAGGGGGGAAAAGTAGGGGCGAAATGGGCAACAAGAGCCCTGTAGGCAGACTATGTCAGAAAGATGAAGGTCTCATTGGCTTTTACATTTGTTCAGCTGTTCTCGGGTTATGTCACTAATTTTCAACATGAATTACCATGTTGTTTAAAGGTAATGTTCATTTAAGTTAGATAAAATTAGGGTTTTGTTTCGTTGTTTGCTAAAATTATTCAATATCTATTTAAAAATTGATTTTTGAAACTGATTTTAAAACGGTCAATTATCTGTTTTAAAATTAATTTAAAACAAAAACTTTTTTGGTTCAGCAAATTAATCTGATTAGAACATTTTGCATAAAATTATGTTAGTCCAAAGTCTCTTCATGCGAAATGTAACCAAACTTGTCAAGCTGTTATAACATTGTTGATGCATCCAATAACACACTGCAGAGAAACATCTGAAGTGTAACCTGAAGTGTGAATAACACCTACTAGGGCAGTTATTATACATGATCTAAGCATCTTCTGTCATTGGAGTATTAGTGTGAACATGTTGCAACCTAATAAACTAAGCCTTTCAATCACAAATCTATCATCAATTCTCAAAAATATCTATTGAAAATTAAATGAAATAGAATCAGCTCTATTGCCCTTACTGTAGTATCATCGTAAGGCAATTATAAATCTTAGAATTTATTCTAATTCATAAGCTTAGAGGCTAAAACAGAGGAAACCGATGCCTGCTTTTCTCCTACTGGCCAAAAGGTGCTGAAGAAGAAAATAAGCTTTTATTTTTCTTCACGTGTGGGTTGAAAATCTGTCAAAGCAACTGTGAGACTGAACAAGAAGAAGCTGTTTTTCTGGTAGTCAGACCTCGGCAGACAATGCTCTCTTACTCATGTCTGATCTTTCTGACAAGCGCAGTGGCACATAGCACATCCTCCCATTTTCACTTTCACTAAGTGAGGATTCAGACTATTAACGACACCTGTCAGTGTTTTAGCCTTTAGGATGTTGGGACGGTTTAACATTGTTACACAGCGTCACCTCATGTTTCAAAGAATTCAATGGTTTTGCTTTGAATCTAGGTGCTTTTTTGTCTCTGCTTTGCAAGAACCAAAGAGAAGAGTTTGGTTTCACTGCTTGCTGTCTGTGATCAAGGCTGTGTACAATAGCAATGTCCTGATCTGATCCCAGGAATAAGGTTCTCAATCAAGGCATTTTTAAATGATTGGTATCGCTTTTGAAACGCAGCTTCCAGCTCCTGTTGTTCTACCGTCTGCAGCCTGTAATTATGTCTGCTGTACTTCCAGCAAGAACCAGTTTTCAACAACCATGGCTTATTTTCTCAAGGACCATTTGTAAAACTGCATTATAGTTTGTGCACTTAACATTGTTGATTAAATCTATATTTCCAGCTTTGAATCCAGGCCTTTCTTCATCCTTTGTCAAATCCAAGTGTGAGAGAAACTGCAATCACTTCCTATTGTCTGTGTGAGGTTGCTTAGGACACATATATTTACTAAAACACTGTTTTAATTTTAATGTAGCAGCAGGAGAAGAACTTTTTTCAGTAAGTTCTGTCTACATTACAGGTAAATGTGACTACAAGTAAAAAATGTTTCAAGCTAATTTATCAAAAACTCATCAATACAGAACAGGATCATGGTAATGTTGCCTTACCAGTACAGTATTTACTCATTGGATGATTTGACTACGACTCCATATCACCAGATAACTTCAAACATGGTAACACTTTATTTGAAGGGGGTGAATAAGACTGACATGACACTGTTATGAACATGACATTCTCTTTTTTTGTGCTTAACACACATTTAGGAATCATGTAGTCGCTAGGAAAAAATGAATACATAAATTCCACCTGTTGGATATCAGCAGGAATAATCAATGTTTTATAATACATCTCAAGACCCCTCAAGCAGTGGCAGAACACCTTCAAATAGAGCCAGGCTGGATCATTTCCTTCCTGTGCAATTAAAAGAATAATTTTCCCTATTGCACAGTCTGGGCTTTCTCTCCTTGAATTGGATTGTATATAGATTTTTTTACTGGACCAATCAGCAAACAGAAGGCGAGGTTGTGACCGATGACGTCCATTGTTTGCGCTGTTGTAGTCTGCCTGTAGTTTTAACAATGGCAAGCGTCAAACTCGCACAATACATATGTCACGGGCAGACGTTGGCAACTAGGTAAAATTTAAAACCTCAACACAGTCCATGCCTTCAGGAAGCTATCGGTTCTCAACAGCCTAGAGCTGAGACCCTCTGTACGTAGCAAATAGCATAAGATGAGGAGCTGGGTTTTACCATCTTGCTAAAGACTCTGAAAATTAGGATTAGGTTTGATTGGTTTGCTTGGTTATGTCAAGGTAAAAATGTGCTTGGCTCTAAATGACAATGAGTTTCATTGTTTAAGTGGATGAAACCTAACATTGAAGGCTGCCTTATGCATCATTTCTGACAAAAGGGCTTAGCAATCCCTTCGTCTCACCTAACTGGTGACGATGTAAGAAAAAGGAGAAACTATTGTATTTTTGTGTCGGCAGTATGAGATTTGAGTACCAAATGGAGAGTTGTAACTGAAGGCTTTGGTAATTCCCCGTACTTTTGTAAGAACAGACTGTATGTGCTTCTGGATCCCTTTTGTCCTCCCTGAGGCCTCTTTGAAATTGGTACTGACATATTTAAACAGAAGTAAATCACAAAAGCAGACACATTAGTATCAATCAGTGGACATTTAGCATGTTTGCAAAACCCTCACCACCACAAAACTATTAAACAGTGCAGAAATGTACAAGGAAATTACCCTAAATTACTAAATTAGAATCCAATTTAGTTATCAAGTATGTAAAATACTCAAATAATTTGCCTTCTGGGGATGGCATCAGGTGTAGAAGAAAAGTAAAGAATTGATAGTTTTGTATTTGTAGGTTTATTGACATTGCATCAAATAAAAACATCAAGACAAAGAAGTCTAAATAAGCCAAGTCCCATAAAGTGCATATCATTTGAGAAAAGGGAATGGAAAAGATTAGAGAGCAATATGTATGCATACAAAAATAGCCTAGGAGGATATTGAATTCTATTAAAAAAAAAGCAACAGTTCATAAAAAACTGGCAATCAACTGGGGCCAATTATCACATATTAGGCTGATGTGTGAGCCAGAGGAAGATGTCACTACCCTTCTTTGAAAGGACTAGGGAACAAAATAGCAGGAGAAGAAGGAGCTGCAAGCAGAGAAACAACATCAGGCTTCATCTCTGTGCCAGGACTGACTTCATCCACATTTTTCCCTCTCTCTCTGTCGCCACGCGGGACGCTTCAGACTGATGATCACAGCAATTCTTGTTATTTCACAGAAAGCAGAGCATTATGACAGTGTTCCCAAAGAGAGCTTAAAGTTATCCAGACTCTTACCTAACTTTATAAAGTCTTGTTTCGTGAAACATGAGAAATGCTGAAGGTTTGTTGCACAGAAAGGATGTTTGGTTTTCTTGTTTGCTCTCTGGTGTTTCAAAGGTGTTTTATATGCTTTTACGCATAATAAAATTTATGTGCATGATTTTCTTAAATTGGTAGCATTCTATTAGTTGGGTTGCAACACATTATTTACATTGTGTATGATTATCCAGCATACTTATGGACACACCTACTGCAAAAAATGGGCTCATAAAAAGTATACAAATACAATATTATGATATCCATATATGTCACGTAAATTGGTTTCAAGCATGCAACAATGGTTGGCATACAAAGTCATTTTTGATGGTTATTATTATAAATAATGATATCAACCTTGTCATATCATAACTCACTTGGAAATTTCCATGAACTTCTTTGGATATATGTACTTAACCACTGTAAGTATCTATACTTACAGTGTATCTTTCTAGGATTAGAAAGATATGTTGGAATAAAAGGGCTCAGATCAAATGTCTATTTGATTTCAACTATTTTCTTAAAAGTTATGGTTATCCATCTTTCCAAAGCTCACAGTTCTGATCACTTTTTAGGCAAGTTAACTTATAAGGAATGTGACACCTGACTAAACCCAGATAATTCTGAAATTCTTCATGATGGCTTATGTTATGCATTGTCGAAATAAAACCACATCTAATAGTAATATGTTATAGAAAATGACTTGGAACCATCAGTCATGACAGGTTAAAAGGCGTTTCAGGGTGACAGACACTAAACAGTTTTATTTTATTTTATTTTTTACACAAGAAGCACCATAATATGCTTTAAAGCAATTTTATTATTAAACCATCCCATAGGAGGTTATTTTACAGAGAACTTTAAGCACTCACAGTACCAGTACACAGAATAAATGAAAGAGCAGTCACAAGATACAAAAATAAACCAATAATAAAATTTAAACAGTCTACAGTCCTGTATTGAAATAAGAAAACAATCATGCAATCAGTCTGTTATATTTCTAGGTGAACTTGTGCAAACATACAGATCAAAAAACAGTGTTGTATGAATATAATATAATTACATAGTTTGTGCCTGAAATGAAATGCCTAGCATCAAAAAGAAGTACCTTTTCTCACTTGAGGTTTCACATTTGCAAAAGACATTCAAAATAAATATTAAATGGAAATGAACCAATCAGGTTGTACCTGGCTGACACAAATTTCTAGTTTCTCAGGGTCTGGTCTCCCCATTCTGACTTTTAAAGACATATTTTCTGAGGACTAACACAATATAGATAAAATAAAGGTGTCACAGGTTCTTTGATAAAGGTAAGACATTTTTTATTCAACTTTCGAATTCTGAATTTGAATTAAACTTTAAAATTAAACTTTCAGAACCTGGAGAAATTCTTTAAGGCTATCAAAGTTAAATCATTAGTATTTAATCTAGTTAGTGAAACTAGTGTGACAGTAAGTAATTATTTTCATTTTCAGTTTCAAGCATCCTGAGGTGAGTGGGGCATCTGCACACTAGAATGAGATTCAGTAATGCTAATAATGACTCAGTGCATCTGTTGCAGTGATGGGTATTTGTGGTGTGAGTGCTAAAGATGGTAGTAGAACCAATTATATTTTTTACTGAACTTATAACAGTGCATATTGACCTATTTGGATTTATTGATAATATTGTGAGTTCTTAATATTAATCCATTTCATGATTAGGAAAAAAAATCTAATTTTTGTCATGTTTGAGCTTGACCGTACCATAGCACCTTATCTGTGTTCAATTAATTCTATAGTAGGCTACTTTAATTTGTACCACAGCACAATAATGCTACAATTTAATTGCTATGTCTGACTGAATGATGAAAACATTTCTTGTGTTTGATGTTTTTGGCAGACGTTTAGTAGTTTCTGAGGTGTCAACAAATGCACTCATGCAAACCTTTACAACAACCTTTTCACTGTATGACGGCCTCAGATGTATAATCCATGCCCCGCAAAGCTGCATCCAGTCAGCCGACAAGCCCGAACACTTTCTGCCAGTCTGCCACCACAGAGTTAGCAACAGTCTGCGTTTTGCCTCCCTCTCTTCTCCAAGCCAGTCGCTCTGCACTGCGGCAGGCAGGGGAAACAGACTCACACACGTTTCTGCTTCGCTCCTATGTTTCTGGAAGGAAACAGACAAGGACAGAGATGCTGGCCAGCACAGCATTTTGTGGAAAACAACTTCTCGGAGTCTTTATTTTTTATTTTTTTATTTTTTTGTCATTGTGTTGAAAGTTGTTTTAAAGGTCTTTGGAGTATCGTCATCATGAAAGGAATATGCACCACTCAAGTGACATGCCAAAAAAACGACACAAACACCCAAAGTGGGAGGACAGAAAAGAAAAAACTTGGACCTGTGTGGTGGATTTTGGAAGCAAACGGACACAAAGCGTTCCAGTGGTCTTTTTTGGATGGGGTGAGAAGACATGAGAGATGCCAGTGTTTTCTCTGTTGAAAACCCTCCGTCAGAGAATGACCCTTCGGCTCTGGACATGTTGAGCCTCTACCTGAATGCTGTGACTGATAAAAACAACGGAAATCTCTTGTGCTCCCTCTCAGGATGAAGACGCGCCCAGGCCTTGTAATCGTGCAGCTCCTGCTCTCTCCAGATGCGATATAAATTATATCCAGAACAGCAGTGTCCAGTCAGGCGAGCTATCCAGCAACACGCGCCCAGCCTGGAGAATCTGCGTCCCCAGCGAAGGAGGAGAGGCACAGAATGAACGACTGAACGGTGAAAGAAAGAGAGACACAGGAGAGAGGCTTCCAGACGGGCTGACCTACATTAACCGTTGTCTGGAGAAAGAGCAAGAGGGAGAGGGAAGAGCAGCTGGAGACTGGGAGAGAGAGAAAGAGAGAGAGCTAAAGTTGAGTGAGGAAATCAAATAGCAAATGAGGAAATAATATAACAGAGAATCAGAAAAAAAACCATCTTAAAATTCTGTCTCATTTCCCATTTTTCCATATGGACTTTGGATGTTTCTAACTTGCCCTCGTACTTTATTTGCTTTTCTGCTTGATGTTTGCTGCTTTTTATTTCTTTTGTTGAACATCTGACTGGAATGTGAAGACGATGAACTGTCTTGATGTAACACCCACCCTCACAATTGTGTTGTATGATCTCAGTACAGAATAGCAGACATTGTATTGTTTAAAAAATAACAATACATATGTTCTTGCTTTGATATTTTATTTTTATTCTTTAGCTCTGTTTTTAACCATGAGCCCACTGTGAAAGATACATAACATCAGTGGCATCATTAATCTGTCAGTGCACAAGCATTACAATGTTGACACATTGGTTCCTTTTCTTTACTCTGTCTTAAGGTTGACTCACACATGCTTTAGAAAGACCCATCTTGTACTACAGTGTTACAGAGGCAGTCTAACCAGGAGTGTCCCAATCAGATCTCAAGTGTTAAATAATGGGTTTTTTTTGTTCATCTACTAACTGAAGTGTTCCTAATAATCTGTTTTTCACTCTTGGCAATCGCATTCACAGTAAAAGAGGGACTGTATTGTATGTTGCAGTGTCATGTATGTCTCTGTAATGGGACCACCGCTACACCATGTTTAGGTAACCCCAGAAAACGTTCAGTGTTGAACAGTGTTCCCCAGAATGCAGCTGACACACCAGCAATTACCTTTTACTAACTTAAAAACAAAGATTAAGCTCGTTAAGAAGGATAATGTTTCCTGCAAGTTTAATGTGCACATGATTACTGGAAATACTCTATAATCAGACCTGAATAATCAAAAACAATTATATTGAAACAGATGTGAAACATGTAGCCATTAGCCTAGCACAGTCTGTTTGTCCAGACTACAGCATGTGTATCTGGACCAAGGTCTAACTCTCAAACATATAAGACTCTACAATGATTTCCAAATTTTACAGTCATATATTGACCTTTGATGTTCACAGTGAACATCAAAGGTTCTCTTAGCTGATCTGTTTTGTGAGCCACTCAGATCTCTGTCAAGCTGAAGGAGACCTGGCTGCACCATTACACATCATGAATGTCAAAACTTGATTTCTGCAAATGCTTATTCTGAAACAATCATTGTGAGAGAGAAAAAAACAAATCTGATTGGAATACACTTCAATATATCAAAATACAGTAACTGCAAAACACTTTGGTGATTAAAATTGAAAACATTTATGTGTTTTTTTATAACTTTAAACGTATCGTTCCTTCAAATGAACAAGAAATGTGTTTAAGTTGAGCAGGATGTGGTTTTCTACTTTGTCATGACGCCACACAGCAGAAGCGTGAGCCTCTCCAACTCAAACTCAGTTAAGCTTCAACTGTTCGTAGTTTTCAATTACAGCTTGTTGGTTATCGGTATCAAGCGAGTGTACATGCTGCAGAGAATGTAACAACAGTTAAATAGAGCAATTAGAAATATACTGATACATCTCTGATACGCTTGGCACTTATTTGTATGAAAATATGTAGGACTCTTCTGAAAAGCTAATCATATCATGTGTAATTTACCTATTTAGACAATAATCAAATGCACCTGTTACCAGAGCAGTCTCACAAACTCTTGACTGATAATTCCTTCGTGTTGCTTTTAAAGAACCGTTTCTAATCTTTTAAGGCTGCTTTAAGATGTGTTATTTGAGCTTTTAAAATATTGTTTTTTCTTTGCTTTAATTCATTTCTGTGACCATTTGTTATTGGCATGTCAAGCCACTTAACTTTTGCACACATTGAAATGACTCTCAAACTCCAGCAATGAACCAGTGATAGGTCTGCCCATAGCAGATGACCAGTTAAAAGAACCAGTTTTAGATTAGATCGTTAGGCACTTTGTTTTCTTCTTAAAAAAAGAAAACAACTTCTTAAAAGTTATTTCCATTGATAAAGCTGAAGAAAGAAACACAACTTCACACTCATAAAATGACAGTTTTGCACCAACTGTTTACAAAAACCTAAACTACAAAACAAAGTACGATACCTTGGTCTTCGCTGCATTTACTTTCTTTGACACAACTTCCAGGTATTGGCCGTCTGTTGTTGATGGCTATTTAGGCCTGAAATCTTCCTCTATTTTCCTTTTGTCTGGAGTCATAATTCTTCATCTCTTAGAGCGCTTTTCAAGTAGATTAATCAAAAACCTCTTAGCTTCAAAGTCTGGTCTGAAAAGCTGAACTGGAGGTGATGATTTGTGCTTTTTATTTAATCTGTTACATGAATATGCCTTTTTTAAGCTAGTTCATAATCTCATCTTGATCATTGTAACAGTCTTTTCAAGTGTATGAATAAGGAAGATCTTGGCCGCTCAGAATCCTGCAAGGCCTTTAACCTACACATGAAAGTGACGGCATACTCCAGTTTTAACCTTCTTATATTGGCTTCCAGCACATTTTAGAATTAATTTAAAAATGTAGTCTTTAGAAATCTGTTTGGTGAAGCCCTAGTAAATATCTCTGACCATTTTACAGTATCCCGTCAAAGGTTGTTGTTGGGTTTATGAACACATTTTAAGACGAGATTGAATAAATTGCTTAGAGCATTGCCACTAGATTGTGGAATTTGATGCTTCCCTCTCTGCGTTGGCATAATTTCGTAAATTAATTTAAGAAGCAATCTAATACTTGCCTTTAAATATTTTTTATGTTGCCTTATGTTGTATGTATCCTGTTTTTTTTAACATCGTTTTGCTTGTTTTCATCATGCAGTACTTTGTGGTCCTAGACCTGTAAATTGTTTTACGTAGATAATAAAGTTTACAGACTTACTCACTTAAACACTGGCCAGAATCACTGATAAAGACAACTTTGACAGCTAAAAGAAAAGTCTGGTGGGAATTACAAGAAAGGTTTAAAAGTTTTGAGAAGCGCTGTAAATCCAACCTTGTGAGATTTCCATCAACTTTCCCTGCAGAAGAGGCGCTAGCAGGGGACTTCGCACATGACACCAACATGTTCAGCAGCCATCAGATTAGCGGAAACCTTTGCGGGGAGAAAGCTTTTCTTTCTCTGAGCTGTCCCTATATCTGTCGGTGTGCCTTATGGATGGAAAGCTGTCAGTCTGAAATGCTGGCAGCTCGCGAGCTGCTTCTCGCAGCTTTTTTTGTAGCTGAGCGTACAGTTGGTAAGGTGGTAAACTGAAGTGTGACTGCCTGCCTGGCTGGCTGAGCGTTTGTCCATCTGGAAGTACTGGTTTTTGTACTGTCATACCACAAGGTTTCAGACTGGCTTTTTGACTTAGATATGGCTTAGATAATTTCCCAGCTGTCTTATCTATAAGTCTGCGAGTCTAGCTATGGATCATAGTGAAAAGAACTGATTTTTATTTTTCATCACAGTTATTAGGGTTTTAATGCTCGTTTTCAAGCTTTTCTAACCTCATCC